>QRFI01000001.1:3680182-4906910 GCA_025389085.1 Sclerotinia subarctica | reverse complement strand
GTTTTCAGGGCATGAATTATACCAGACCCAATTGAGTTGCCGATGGCCGGGGGAAGTATTACCATCTTCTCCTGGGATGGTATACCTAGGACACGGTTAGATTATAGATATGGAAATCCAGGTGGGTCACGTACAGAACAATGTAGCCGCCTTTGTATGCATAAAATGTTGTCTTGCACGCAAAAGTTGCTTTGGTCTTCTCGGAAATTTCCTTCTCTGGCGCTGTCCCCCTCCAGGCTACATACCCAGCATACTTGTGCTGTAGATTTGGTTGCAAAGTTTGGCGTACGTTTGAAGAAGCCCCATCAGCTGCAATAACAAGATCTGCATGAATTGTGGTATGTGATTCGGACCCTGTATCACGGTACTTAACCGTGACCAGGCCATCTTTGTATTCTACTTCAGTTACTTCCTTCCCATGCTCGTAAGTGGCCGAGCCTCGCTGCTCCACTAGCTTGGGCGGTTGAGCACAGATATCGCTTGCCAATCCATCGAAATTGGCTCTCATGACATAGTACAGTATCTTCCAGCTAGTCATTGCCACGGAGACATTCCACGTGCTTTTGATTTTGACAGCCTGATCGAGGAACTGGACATTAGGACTCGTTACTGAGTAAGGTGTCTTGGTCTCGTCATATCCTTCGATGAATGATTGAACATGTTCCATGGCAGCTATACCGGCCCCAAGACTCATTTGTTGGGAAGGGAGGTTGCGTTCGAGAATTCGAACATTATGTCCGAGCCGCCGAAAGACAATCCCGTGAAAAAGCGCGGTGAGGGAGCCACCAACCTGTTTAAATCATAATTGTTAAAAGGCTTGGATAGCAGATCGAGTAGTTTTCCTTACAATCACAACGTTCAAAGGATTTTCGGTCATTTTCGCGAAGTCAAATTTTCGACTCTATAGCTAGGAGAGTGTACTGTGGTGGATTAGTGTTTACTAAAAGTGCAAAAACATGCAGTCGGGGGAAAAGAAGAAAGGAATAAGGACTCCTGGACTGATAATTCTGAACATCTTTAGGTAATGAGGCACAGCACATAAATATAGAATTTTTTAAATGTAATGTACAGCACATGCGGGTTTGCGGCCAATCGAGTGAATCATTATGCTAGTGCCCAATAATAGGTTATCGGCATTCTTCAAATACAAAGCTGACCACCCACATTCGTGCGACCCGCACTAAATGACCAGGATGGAAAAACCCTGGACACAGATTCACAATGTAAGTCTCAGTTTGTTGATGATTGCAGGGGCTATCATTTGCATCTACTGGTGTGATAGTTCTCCATCATTTGTGCATCCATTGTCAGGCATTCAGTAATACGGCGTAGTAACCTTGAGCCATGACAACATCATACCAATACCACCCACACCGAAGCCGGGAGGAGGAAAATCCCTCAGTAAATGAGGTCCGTCCGGAATGAAGATGCTAATTATACTCTCATATCGTACGTCTTGACATTTAAGGCATAAGGTGGTCAATATGTCCTTGGCTGAAAAAACTGTAAATCTCAGAAAACTTTCAACCAAACATGTCTCTTGCTTGGTTTCTCTGCTTTGTAGCTGCAGCTACGGGAGTTGCTTCCCATCTTCTGTTTTTCATCCGAGGAGAACATCATGTTCATGCACCCCTCATGTTCCGGTTTTACCTTCTTGTAGCTTTCTCTATATTCTCTTGTTTATGTTTGCTTTCTGGGGCTATGGTTGCCATCAAGTTAACCTCGATTTCGATTGCTATCTACGCAGTCTGCCTGCTATCCAGCATGACGGTATATCGAACGTTCTTCCATCCTTTACATCAGTATCCAGGGCCTTTCATGGCAAAGACATCCAAGCTCTGGCATGTGTCGAAGTGTGTTCAGGCGAAGAATTATGTGTTGATGCAACAGCTGCATGAAAAATACGGTGATGTTGTTCGGACAGGTAGTTACACCGCTCCAATGTCACCATGGAGATTCACTCACCTTAAATAGGGCCAAACGAGTTGACAGTCTTTAAAGCTCAGGCCGTTCCTGTACTCGATGGTGTTGGGACTGAATGCAATAAATCTCCTTGGTACGATCTTCTTATCCCTCGAGTGTCACTAGCAACGACGCGAGACAAGGTGATGCATGATCGACGGCGACGAGTCTGGGATCGAGGGTTCAGTGCTTCTGGTAAGTAGTTCCTTCCTTTGATCTAATAACTTTAAGAGTCGTGCTGATGATGTTATTATAGCTCTGCGCGATTATGAAAACCTTCTGATCCAATATGCTCACTCGCTGGATCAGAAAATCGCGTCGGCAAAAGGCTCTCCTGTTGATGTGTCAAGGTGGTTCTATCTGTACAGCTTTGATGTTATGGGTAGACTTGCCTTTGGAAAATCATACAATATGCTCACGGATGACGAAAATCATTTCGCGGTGAATCAATTGCACAGTGGGATGAAGTTTCTAGGCCCTTTTTCGCCAGTGCCATGGCTGGTCAGAATAGGATATAGTTTACCCGGTATCGCTGTATCTTGGAAGAAATTGCTCAAATGGTCACAGCAGCAGGCCAATGAAAGACTGCAGGTATGCTTCGTGAAATTTATTTTGCGCCATTACTTATGCTGACTCGCTAAACTTTCAAGGCCGGAATTTCAGCAGGAAGTACACGAGATGTAAGAGATACTCCATCACAGATCGAAGAAATTTACAATATGACAATCTTAACACATCGATCAGATAATGTCCTGGCTTGTTGATAACTCCCAGAAAGGTAACGACCTTGCCAATGATACGAATTGGGTATCAGGAGACGCCTTTGCGGCGGTCATCGCTGGCAGGTGATTATCCTCCCCATCCAAACTTCTATCAATATCGCTTCTAATGCAACATCAAAGTGACACCGTAGCATCCACCCTAACATATATATTCTACCACCTCTGCCTCGATCCAGATCAAATATCCAAGCTCCGGCTCGAGCTCGAAATGCTCGAATCGATCTTCGATATGGCCGCACTACGTAATCTAGCACACCTCAATGCCATCATCAATGAAACTTTGCGTCTGCATCCGGCTCTGCCAACAGGCGGCCTTAGAGACACTCCCTCAGATGGAGTTACCATAGACGGTATTTATATACCAGGAAACGTCACCGTGTGCGCTCCACGATATGTCCTTGGAAGACGTAAGTAATCTGTTCTCATTGCGTGACTGTCAGAACTAAGCACAAGATACACAGTAGAAGAATCCTACGAGCAACCTCTAGACTTCATACCGGAGAGATGGTACTCACGCCCAGAACTAGTGAGAGATAAATCTGGATTCTCGCCATTTTCGATTGGTGAGTCGAACGACGATGACGCCCTCCACCCAAGCCCCCAAACTAATCCCAGGTCAAAAACAGGACGTCACAGCTGTATCGGAAAGCACTTATCTCTCATGCAGCTGCGCAGTGTGATTGCCATACTTGTCATGAGATATGATATATGTTTTGGGCCGGACGAAGACGGTGTGGCCGTATGCAGGGATATGAAAGATCAATTCAATCAGCATCCTGGAAAACTTGATATCTGTTTCATTCCAAGGGTATTCATGTAAGACATGTAGGGCAACAAAGAACATCGAAGAGGGCATGTTAGAACGATTACTATAGGACTGAAATACCATAAGCCTGAAATATTGCGCCACTATCAGCTGCAGGCGTGGGATGGGACATTTCTGTCCTAAAATGTGAGCAAGGGGGCTCTTGGGGATTTGTATCATTAAGCAAATTTTAGATAGTAAATGCATCCGAAACAGATAACACTCCGTACCAAAAAATGTAACGACATTTAGTATCTATTGCTGACTTTGCTACTTGGTATCTCTTTGCGCAAACTTATCCTAACCTGACACCTTATGAAATTCAAAAGTTAACAAAGCATAGGAAAAACGACCGACGCTATCAATGGGAATACAATATAACAAGACATCCATCCATCAAACTGGATGGCGATCCAGAAATCTATCAATTGAACAAGATAAGGAAAATGAGAGTACAAGCACGGGCTCAACAATCATCTGCCGTTGAGGTTCCTGATAATGCACCATGCACGGAGGAATGTTACCCCGCCCGCTTGATGATGCTTCGTGATGCAACATCCCACAAAAAAAGAGATGCTCCGTAAATATCCAAGTCCACGGGATGAATCACCGAACGACACAGTTATGCTCCGAGTCCGTCCTCAAAGCATACTCAAGTTGTGATGACTCTTGTAAAAATATAATATATGGAGTAGATGACCTGTGATGACCGTCATCTATTTCCTGGGCTGAGTTTTGTGTTTGATCATTACCATTGAATACCTGATACAAAAAAATCCGTTAGTAAAACCATTCAACGTTTGACATAACTAACAGAAGAGAATCCGTGATTGAAACTTCATTACGGGCTCGGAGGGACGGCATTCAGGGGATGGGCGTTAAAATAGTTCGAAACCAAGGAATGCTTGGAAGACGGTGCTGGTCGCATTGCCAAGCTGTCGGGCTGGGGGCCCCAAAATAGTAGATCTGGAGTTGGTTGAGGGAAAACAAAAAAAGGGGAAAAGCTTACGCAACAATCCCAGCAATTGCGATAAAAACTCCAATGACTGATTTATCACCCACAGCGCGCCCAGAAGTCATCCATCCGAGAGCAACGATTGAACATGTTTTCACATGTCCAACGACAGTGCTGGAAACGGGACCAGTTTGAGCAATGATGAAAAATTGGGACATGTTTATTATGCTTGCGAATAATCCAGACTGGGAAAAGAGATTAGCTGATGTGACAAATGCATATACGAGTTCAATACGAGATAACATACCATGAAAATCATAACCCAACGGTTGACAGGCACCTCGCTCCAAACGGGAAAGGTATCTACAAATGGGATAACGTACAGCAGCATGAAGGCTGCTAACGGTGCTTGGCTAAACAACAATTGCATGCTGTTGACCTGCAATTTCTTGTGGTAACTAGCGATCCACACTGTGTAGAGAGAACTGGCGAAGATTCCGGTGAATGCGAAAATTACTCCCAACGTACTTGTGGTTTTGATATTCGCATCCGCTGTTGGTAGCGAATCGTAATAGGAAACTATGCCCACACCAACGCAAGCTGGCACCAAAGCATATATCGCATTTCTAGGTAACGTTGATCGGTATAGAACAAAGTTCATAAGTGCGACGGTTGGTGTAAGTAGGATTCGAGCTACTTGATAGAAAGTCACTGTGGAAAAGGCAAGTGATAAATTCGGTAATATGACATTTAATGCCATGGAAATAGCAAGTGGAAAGATATCCTTCACTGCAATTCTTTTTGGTGTGAACATGGCAAACCGTGGTCGCGATAGTGTATAGAGAGTTAGCCATGTCACGGTGAAATGAAACGCGGCGAATGTGAGTTGTGCGAGTTTCAAAGAAGGATCTGAAAAGATTGCCTTGTTGGTAAAGACCTAAGAATTTGTTAGAATGATGTAAAGAAAGTGTAAACCAATTCAATCTTCAGGATGAATTCAGTATTTCAATCGATATGTTACTCCAATTTCACCCAAGACATGATTTTGGTATGGTAATTAGGACTATTGAAGCCATGTTGAAAATGGAGGTGGGATGGGATGAAAGATTTGAAAAACTCACGATGCCAATGGTTGCCAATGTATTTACCACCATCCAAATTATTGATGATCTGACAGAACTTTCCGGAGCCTTTGATTTCTCTTCGGGTGGTGGAGCAAGTAACTCTGCTCGTTCGATATCTTCTTCCATATCTTCCAACTCCTCTGGTGTCCGTAATTTGTAGTCTCCATCTTGTGAACCCATCAAAGCACGCTTTTCATTTCTATCGTCGAATCTCTCGGCTTCTGTCGACGCAGAGCTGATCGACGCTGAACGATCTATAGATCTTTCCGCCATGGCGTGTGTGGTGTATGTCGTGTTGGAGTATGTGTAGAGAGTTGTTTGAGTACAAGTTGGATAGAGAGAAGAAATTGATACTTGGTATGTAGAAGGGTATTCAGAAAGTATCTAGATAGGTTTATGATGACATAGATTCCTAAGAAAAATCCGAGGATATGGCAGCTTTCCTTATTCCAATGCAAAGAATTTGATATTGAAAACAACCCTGTAATAAAAAGTATCAATGGAATACATGCATTGCACTGCACTGCAAACAACCCAAGGAGACCCTAATTCTAAAACATGCCACACATGCCACACACGAATACAGACGGGGTATTCTAGAGTAGTGAGTAGTTCGTGCCATAGATGTTATCATAAACTACGCCTTGATTTAGATTTTCCTTTTCCGGATCCGGATGTTTAGCATTTTATTTTAAAGAGAATATGGCATATCCCCATCGTGAGCGAGACCGCGTAATCGATATAACTTCTGTAACGATCAAAAGCTTACATGTTCGGGATGCATGAGATACGTTTTCAAGCTTTTTTGATCAAAATCAATTTATTTATTTCTTGTCGCTACCGTCCATCTTGTATATACGCGTTCAGGAAAGACCAAGATGGTTTGCGCGTCTTCTGAGAATTTAATCTAATAGAGAAGAATACCTATCATATAATAAAGTATGTAATGTGTGACAGATCATCTAATCAACATCTTCTTTCCTCCTTTTTATCGTGGCTGAGATCTTGAATCACCTTCTGTTAAGTTCAGCTTAGTAAGTCGACTTCTCCGTGGATAAGCTTTTATTAGATTATTATCTGATATCGTGAAACGCCTAAAGCTGGTGGTTATCGGATTGAATAATTAAAGATGCTGTGTATTCGTTGTTAGTGTTCCGAGTAGTCAGTTACAGAGGTTGGAGGCGCAAAGTCAAATGTTATATACATATTACATATATCATCGTTGAAATACTTCAACATCAATACATCTCATTCTTTTTCCCCTCTTTTTTGGTTCACTTTCCCCATGGGTCATATGTTTCCATGCCAAAGTGCTCCGTACGTATAGGTCATCTTTCGTATACACTCCACTTTATCAACGGAATAACACTCAACACTATGGCTATGGAGTAAAAGCATCGGAGCACCAGACACTAGGGGTGAACACTTCCTGATCCATGCACTATTGTTCAAACACCAATTCAACCCACGTTCACTCTAACCTTTTTTTAACCTCAGCAAGGCAAGGAATTTCCGTTTTCATTCATATAATCGCATCCATGGCAATGAGGATAATCCAAAAAAGACTGTCTTTCTCATATCATCTCTCTCTCCCTTTACGCCAATTTCATCTCTCCCTGCAGATGCCGCCATTCACCAATCTCAACTCACGCTCACTCGCAAAAGTATAGCCTTGTTTAGGATTGGATCTGCTTCCACTCGATCCGGAATCTACCTTCCGCATATTGTCGCACTCTTGCTTTTGAAAGAGTAAATAATATTCACGCCTCCCTGCGTTTGCCAATGCGTCTGGTCTCTCAAACATTCCTTGGCTCTTCTCTTTGCAGCCTCTTGTAATAAAACTCCTCGATACCCTCCCTCCTTGCGCATTCTTACCACCAGCGAATATCTCCTTGTCTTTCGTACATCCAATCTCTCCCAATCTACCATCATTTCAAGCATCTACTTTCTTTCCATTCGAACATTCGAACTTTCAAACTTGCGCAAATAGTCTTTCAAACACAATGGCTTCAAACGGTACAAGTAGGGTTCTTCCAAGTAATGTCTCTCTGCCACTTAGCTGGGAACATTTACTAATTCGTCTTATTTACAGCTCACTCTTCCACTAACGGAGAGCAAAACAGATTCTTCGAAGATTACGGCGTTTGGAAGGAAGCTCCTATACTTACAGGAAGCACGAAATTCGAGCCATTACCAGATGTTAAGAATATCATGATTACAGGAGGAGCCGGGTTCATGTAAGGTCACTGTTCTTTGTGCGGCAGGGAATAGAATTCTGACCTTTCTTAGTGCATGTTGGCTGGTACGACATTTGACTTTGACCTACCCCGATGCATACAACATTGTGTCTTTCGACAAATTGGATTACTGCTCGTCATTGAATAATACCCGAGTACTCAACGACAAGCGCAATTTTTCCTTTTACCATGGTGACATTACAAACCCATCGGAAGTTGTGGACTGTCTTGAACGACATAAGATTGATACAATCTTCCATTTCGCAGCACAATCTCATGTTGATCTGAGTTTTGGCAATTCTTATGCCTTTACCCACACAAACGTGTACGGTACCCACGTTTTGCTTGAGAGTGCCAAAAAGTTCGGGATCAAGAAGTTCATTCATATCTCTACCGATGAAGTTTATGGAGAGGTTAAGGATGATGATGATGACCTTTTGGAAACCAGCATTTTGGCACCCACAAATCCTTATGCTGCAAGTAAAGCAGCAGCAGAGATGTTGGTACATTCTTACCAGAAGAGCTTTAAGCTACCTGT
Organism: Sclerotinia subarctica; assembly: GCA_025389085.1. Lineage (NCBI taxonomy): Eukaryota > Fungi > Ascomycota > Leotiomycetes > Helotiales > Sclerotiniaceae > Sclerotinia > Sclerotinia subarctica. The sequence goes on along the minus strand of QRFI01000001.1, from coordinate 4,898,507 downwards.
GATTATCGTACGCAGTAACAATGTTTACGGTCCACATCAATATCCCGAGAGTGAGTACTTTGATCAAATCTTGAAATCACATGGCTGATCAAATCGAATAGAAATCATTCCCAAATTTAGTTGCTTACTCCAACGTGGGCAACCAGTCGTTTTACATGGAGATGGAACCCCCACCAGAAGATATCTTTTCGCTGGTGATGCAGCCGATGCTTTTGATACCATTCTTCATAAAGGTACCATGGGACAGATCTACAATGTTGGATCGTACGATGAGATATCCAATTTGACATTATGCTCGAAATTACTCACATACTTGAACATTCCCCACAGCACCCAGGCTGAGCTCCACAAGTGGGTCAAGCATACGCAAGACCGACCATTCAACGATCACCGTTATGCAGTTGACGGAACCAAACTTAGACAATTGGGCTGGGATCAAAAGACTAGTTTCGAGAATGGGATGGCTATCACTGTTGACTGGTATAAGAGATTCGGTGAAAGATGGTGGGGTGATATCACCAAAGTCCTTACACCATTCCCCACGGTTGCTGGATCGGAAGTGGTGGGTGACGATCATGCTGTTGAGGAAGTCAAAGAGGAAATGGTGGTTGATGCTAATGATAATATGGTTTTGGGCAAGAAGAGAAAGTTGAACGGTGTTTCGAGTGGGATGATTCAAGCTGTGGAAGTTTAGATTATACATGTTTGGCTTGGTTTGGACTGCATTGCATTCATTGCATTGCATTTCAGCTTCATGTTTTGGTGGCGTAGAAAAAGGAAAATGGGTTGATTGATTGGTGATTGGTGATTGGTGATTGATGATTGGGTTATTATTTTTTTTTCGTGGATTGGTTATCGGACACTGTATTAGAGCGTGCTTTTTTTCATTTATATTCCCCATCGGTAGACATAGTTTGGTTGGTAGTACGTAGAACATGAGTAGATGATATTGACGTTGATGTTGATGTTGATGGGTTTATGTGGAGACTTATTTATGGATATTTTTTTTGGTTTCGGGTTTACGGTTGGAATGAATTGGATGGATTGATAGGGATAGGATTGGATATTAGGATTGGATAGGATAGGATTATAAATTAAAAATATCATAACTTTTTTCGAATAATGATCTAGGTATTTGGTTTTATATGTATGCATATAAAATTTCGGTTTGTTGTTTATTTATGTAGTGGGTAGTGGGTAGTAGGTAGGAAGTAGGAGGTAGGAGGTAGTAGTTGATGAGGGGTGAGATTTTGGTCAGATTACCATGGTACTTACTATCTATGATACTGTGACATGGTGGGGTGCGGACGCGTGAAGTGCAACGCTGAAAGGTTGCAACGCTGGAACCGGATTGGTGGGTTGGTTGGTTGGCTGTGGGGTTGGGAATACTACCTAGGTAGGGAGGGAGGGAGGAAGATGGTAGATATCTAGTTATAAGGTTAACTCGCAATTGGGCGGGGATAGTAAGGATGTTTTCCTTTATCCATGCTAGAGTAGAGTAGAGTTGGATAGGTAGGTAAGGGAGGGAGGTAGGTAGGTAGGTAGGTAGGTGGTGGTTGAATACCTAGGTAGGTAGGTAAGGTTATCTAGATCATGATTGATGCCAATATTAGAAATGAGAAATAGCTGTCCATTGATTCGATATCATCCGAGTTCAACTTCAAATATGCATGTGCTGACATGTACAGCATGCACACACCGCTCTTGGGACAACTCTCTTGCGTTTGCTGGGTTTTGAAGTGATCCCAAGTGATGTTGTATCTGGTGTGCTTTCCATGCACAATTTGCTGACTTGTCACAGAGGTAATATGATGGGAGATTTCTAGTCGGTATGGGTATGTACATGGCTTGTTGAAGATTATAACTTACAATACCTCCATAGTAAGTAGTGTTATTACCAATTGATAAAAGGTTGAGGGTAAATAAATAAATGGTCGAGGTACCTGCATTTAACCGGACAGACCGGAACCTAAAACACCAAAAAGATCCAGCTCCAAGGACGTGGAGTTTCCGGGCTTGCATTGTGAACCAATTGGATCATTTACCATAATCCATCCGGTAGCTAAGTGTCAATGATGAATTTGGTACCGAGTAAAGTGGAAGGATCCGTAGTTGGGGGATTTGGGATATGATGGACGGTGGGTGGGTGAGGGTAGGTAGATGGTACAGGTTGATAAAGTTGGCTTTCTAGTGGTGGAAATATATTTCATGGCATTACCCGCTGTCACAAATGGTCTAGAAAGTTGCGTTGGTTCTAAAAGTAGTGCTGAAAGATACTTGGGATTGGCTTCTTTTGGCGGCGAGCATGGAAGATTCAAAGGAAAAGGCTGCTCACCAGCTAAGAAGAGCTGATTGGAACCTGGGATTTCCAAAACCTGCAAGCTAAAAACTGCAAGAGCTACCTAAAACAGGTCACCGCTTTTGATGATCGGATCACAGTACGATCTTTGGTAACTTCGCCTGCTTGCGTGGTGGGAGCACGACTCTTTTGGTTTGTTAGCTTGATGGGAGAGTGTGCATGTCTTATTCTTTACTTTATCTTCTGCTCTTTTCTTCTTGGATATTTAATTCCTATTGAAAGTCGACCTTGGAGGGGAAAGGAAAAAGGAGAGTTTGCTGCTTTGTTACGACAATTGTCTACGAGTTTATACTTTTATTACCATCTTTTGCTATCCGTGTCTGCATTCGCATCTGCACCTGCACCTTTCTGTATCCAAATCGGCCTGCATTGGCATACTCTACCCAGGAGCTCCTTCTAATGGCGGGTTCAGAGACGACAAGTAAATCTTGATATTTGAATTGGGGAATATTGATCGCGATACCCGTCGATACGATACGGTACGAAGGACCCTGGTTGATATGAATAGTAGATTGAGGGAAGTTTATGTCAATGGGAGCTCTTTGTACCAATATTAAATCCACGAGGGAAGAAGAGGAGGATGAGAATGAAGGAGGAGAAAGTTTACCGGATGAGAGTGTAAATGCTCCTGAAGAACTGAGACATTCGGATCATGATATACCGATACCACTTGTACCAGACGACAATGACGAGGAAACGGAAATCCAAACCGATACGCTTGCTCCCAGAGAAGTAGCGCAAAGGGAAAATGAAGAAAATAGAAAACCGACTACTTATACCAAATCTGTTTTTCATCATCGCCAGACCGATCGAGATACAGTGTGAGATGATTAATTGTCATTTCTACTCTTTACTACTTGCCAGTTTGCTAATACTTTATTTCAACATAGAAATTCCACCCGCTCACTATACGATTCCGATGTTGTATATACACAACAGCATGGCCGAGTGTATGTAGGAGATTACTACATGCCAATTGATGAAGAAGAACTCGATCGTCTACGTATAATTCACCAAATATACCTCCAAATATTCGACAACGAACTTTCTACCGTACCTTTGGAATCACCTACTCGCATTCTGGATATTGGAACAGGATCTGGTGATTGGGCTATGGGAATGGGTGATCTATGGCCCTCGGCCGAGATAATCGGAACAGATATTGCCAAAGTTCAACCCACAGCGGTCCCACTAAATGTCTTCTTCGAGATCGATGATGCGGAAGAAGAAGGTGGGTGGACATGGCCACCTAACGAATTTGATCTGATTCATTTGAGAAATATGGCAGGTGCATTCGGTGATTGGGATCATATATATTCCGAAGCATATATACATCTAAAACCCGGTGGATGGATTGAAATCATGGATTTCGATGACCATAAAGCTTTCCTTACATTTTTCGATGAAGATAGTCCAGTGCCAGCTCTCTTACGTGATATGGAAGAAGCCGCTCGGATATCTGGACGACCACGTGGAGTTGCTCATTTAGAACCGGAAAAATTACGAAATTTAGGGTTTGTGGATGTAAAGGTTAAGGAATTTGGGATTCCGATGGGAACATGGCCAGATGATAAAATTCAAAGGACGATAGGAAAATTATGGTTGGTGTCGGCTTTGAGTTCATTGGAAGCTTATACGTTAAGATTATTAACGCAGGCCTTGGGATGGGATGAAGAGGAAGTGAGGAGAAGGTGTATGTTATGTGGAGAGGATATGAAGAGGGTTAGTTTAAATGCAGAGAGGGCGAGGGGGTTGAAAACTACGGTGAGGGTTTTGGTAGGTAGGAAACCGGGTTGGGAAGTGGATGTTCATGGAGATGGAGATGGAGATGGGGAGAGTGTGATGACGGAAACTCGGACGATTCGTGGTGATTGAAAATATAAATTTAAGTGGGAAGGGAATTAAATACACTCCCTTGCTATTCGTCTACTAGTGTAGTCAGTAGTCGTGCATCTCACGTTCATCTATTTATTCTGTATAGCGTTTAAAGGCATTTTATGTTTATGATTATGCTCTTTTCAATCTGGGAATCTTTTCCTCTTCTACAAGTAAGCGAGCACTGATGCGAGTCAACAGGCAAGCAAGCAAGCGCGGCATTTTTTTGGTTTTTTAAAAGTATAACTACTTAGTTACTTGACGACATTACGAATATCATGAAATACTTATGAAAATGGAAGAAGTTGAATGGTGAAGTTGTTTGGTGAAGAAGTTGTTTGATAAAGAAGCTAACTCTTTTATATAATAAGACTTGACTTGAGTATTATAGATTGAAATAATTTTGATATGAATATTAATTATTTTAAAGAATAAAAAATAATATAAATAACTTGATTGTAGAAAATTGTTACGAGGTTTGCTGTCTAGATCACGTGGAAGTGCTCTAGGCTCTCGAAGTAGGTTTATAACTAGGCATCAAGCAGGGACTTTAAAGTAATGATAATAAGATGATGCAATTCGTAACTAATAGTATGGTATACTAAATGATTAATCTTGAACATGAAGCTCTACATTTAATGAAATCCTATTCCTTATATAGATCTTCGTTTCTTGGTCGAATATCGACTTCGATATTCGATCTCGTCGAATATCGATTTCGACGATCGATCCCGTCGATTATCGACTTCGATCTTCGATATATCATATGATTTGATACTATATATGCCTGAAGCTTTTTTGTTTGTGTATTCTGATGGTATGTGCACCTACAATCCTCAGGTGACCATAATCACATACTAATATGGTCAAATCGTATCTTATTTGTATATGGCCTTAGCTTATACAAATAAGTCAGCTGTTACCTTTATAACATTATCCCCTTTTTAGCTTAGCGCTTGTCCCAAGTGTTTATAATAATATGTTCCCATTTCGATTGATTTTAAATGAATGTAATGTTTCCTTCACTATACCTATTAATCAATCGGTTTCTTTTCGAGATATTACTCGCTTATCTCAATGTATCGAACGTATTGGTATTGAGTGTGAACCTTGTGATTGTTGTAATCGTGCTGAACATTTGTGTATCGTTAATATCGATCTTTCCCCTTGTTATATTGGTTGTATTTATTCCAAGAAAAATCGTTGTTGTGCTGGTCCTGTAATGCCTACGACTTATGAGTCCATCGAGCGGCAGCAAGAGCGTTTGCGTCAGTAAGAAGAAGAGGCAATGGCCAAGATTCTTCGGCTATACAAACAACAGGAGTTCCTTAGGAATCGTGAAAAGGAGATGATTCGTTGTGAGCTCTATACGCTGGAAGAGTTTGATTTGGCTGAGGAAAATGAGAGGTTGGAAAAGGAAAAATTGGAAAAGGAGCGTAAGGATAAGGAACCTATCGATGCTGCTGCAAACGTTCTTAATGGTTCTTTTTCTTTCGATTTCTTCGACCCTTTGTTGCCTCCTTTATCTGATTTTGAGCTTGAGGCTCTATTGGCAGGTGTGGGTATTTCAGGTGGAATGTCTATAACTTCTCAGGGCAGCTGAGATCTTTCTTGAGTTCCTATATATTTTCTGAATATAGGTAGTCTAACCATTTGATCAAGTACTTGATCTTGTTTCTGATGTATTTACAATCTAGTATTGTTTTAACATTGTATATGGCGTTAGGGTTGACTGGTTCGATTTCTATTGTTGGTGTATCAGACGCTCCTGGTAATGCTTTCTCAAGGAGTGAGATATAGAATACTGGGTGGATATTCATACTGTATGGTAGCTTGAGTTTGTAATTGACTGGTCCGACTACCTTATCGATTTTGAATGATCCTAGTTTCTTGTGATCTAGTTTATCACTTGATTGTTTTATTTGTATATTCCTTCGAATAAGATAAACTTTATCCCCCTCTTTAAGAGTAGGTCCTATACTTCTTGATTCATTATAGTATGACGTTATTTTTAAAACGATGAACTATAAATCCAAGGAGAGTTGTTCTTGAAGCTCCTTGATTTCCGTGATATCTTTTATGACTTTGTCTATATTCGCATCTTGCAACAATAGTGATTTGTATGCCAATAGGTTGAACCCAAAGTTAGTATATGCTGACATTACTTTTGTGGTTTCTGTCTCTGATGTATTATATACGAATTGTGTCAAGGGTAATAATTTAACCTAATTGTCTTGTCTATAATTGATATAGCAGCGGAGGTAGGTTTCCATTGTTTGGTTTAATCGTTCTGTCTGGCCATCTATTTATGGGTGGAAAACTGTCGAGAGCTTTTTTTTGATTCCTAATAATACTATAAGAGTAGACCAGAACTTCGATATAAATAGTTTGTCTCTATCTGAGATGATCTCATCTGGTATATTATGAATGCTAACTATATTCCGCATGAATATATAAGCAAGGTTGTCTGCTGTCCAAGTTTTATAGAATAGTATCATATGAGCGAACTTAGTTAATCTGTCTGTTACCACCAATATGGAATCGTATTCCTTTTGGGTAACTAGATCCTTGGATAATAATAGTTTTACTACAAAATCCCAGCAATGGACTTCCAAGGTTGAGTAGGTAGTTCGGGGGTTTTAAGCTGACCATAAGGGGTATGCCGAACAGCTTTATTCCTTATACAAATATCGCAGTTCCCAACTATGTTCTCAACTATAATCCTTATCTTTGGAAAGTACACTTTTTTCCTTATTCTGGCAAAGATTCTTGCAATACCTTGATGCCCGTGAGCTGGTAGCTCATATTATTCTGTAATGTAATCCTTAACTAGACTAGAGGGTATATAAAGCTTATTATAAAAGTGGATGAACCCATCTTCAATAGTGAATCCTCTTTCTAGATTGTCTGATATAACTAGGATTCTTTTGGCTGTAGCATCTATTGCATATTCCGTTTTTATGATATCCTTGATAGTATCATAATTTATTCCTAAAATGGCAGCGAGTTATGGTTTATTGTAAACTAAAGCATTGCTGTCTTGTTTTAATATCGCATGCAATTCGTGTATCTTATTTTGTAAGTATTCTGGTTTTCGGCTTAAAGTATCCGTTTTAGCATTTTCGTTTCCCTTAACATATGAAATTCTGAAGTTGTATGCGGCCATGGTTTCCGACCATCTGACCTGCCGTTGGTTTAGTTCCTTTGTTGTGGTGAAGTAAACCAAGTTTTTATGATCTATATACACCTACACTATGTATTTCGATCCTTCCAAGTACACTCTTCATTCTCTAAAAGCATCTACTATCGCTAGTAATTCTTTGTCATATATTTCATAGTTTAATTCGACTGGCGATAGTTTGTGTGAATAGTAAGCGACTGGTTGCTATTTCTTGTTCAAGCCTGGCTGGCTGAGTATTACATCTATTGTGTAGTCTAAGGAGTCCGTCTCCACAATTATTGGTAGTTCTGGATCAAAAGCCTTGAGAACTGGTTCTCCCACGAATACTTCTTTAAGGCATTCGAATACTGTTTGTGCTGCTTTTGACCATCGAAATTCCCCTTGATTCTTCTTGGTGATCTCGGTCATTAAGGCAGCTATTTTCGAATAATTTTTGATAAATCGTTGGTAAAAGTTGGCGAACCCTAGAAAGGATTATACTTCCTTTATATTGGTTGGTGGCTCCCATTCTCTAACTGTTTTTACCTTGTCAGAGCTCATCTTGAGACCTCCTGAGAATATAGTGTAGCCTAGGAATTCTGTTTCCGTGACATGAAATTCACACTTGCTGAATTTGCATTGGAGATCTGCTTCCTCCAAAAGTTGTAGAACATTATGAACATCCTGGATGTGTTGTTCTTCTGTTTCTGAAAATATCAATATATCATCTAGATAGCATATACAGCATATATCTAGGTATTTTCTTAATATGTTGTTGACCAAGCGCATACATATTACTGGTGTGTTTGTCAAACCGAATGGCATTACTTGATACTCGTATAATCTATAGCGAGTTCTAAATGTTGTCTTCCATTCCTCACCTTTCTTCATTCTGATTAGGTGGAATCTGTTTCGAAGATCAAACTTGGAGAAAATCTTGGCTTTTCCCAATCGATCCCTCAATTCTGTAGCTAATGGAAGTGGGTACTGATCTTTGATCGTCATATTGTTGAATTTACGATAATCCATGCAAAGCCTTCTTGTACCATCTTTCTTTGATACAAATAATATAGGGCTAGTTGTCTGTGAGGTGGATTCTCTGATCCATCCCTTTTTTAATACGTCGCCAATATAATCCCTAAGTGTCCCTAGGTTAGAGGCTGATATCAAATAGATTGGGCCGAATGGAGGCATCTTGCCTTCCTCCAATACTATCTCGTGATCCTATGGTTTATACTCTGGTAAAATGTCATAACCTTTTCTTTCTTTGAATAATTTCTTGTACTTCTGGTATTGTACCGGTATTAGCACTTTGTCCTGTTTCGCTACAAGGGTGTTTTCAAGCAACTTCTTTTGCTTATTCTTCATTTGTACAGGAGGTTCACCTTCCTTCGTTGTTAATGAAGGACCCTGGACTTGGTGTCCTACGTCAATGGTGTTGTTCGCCTTCAGTTCTCCACCGTATGTGTTCAGCCTTGCTGGCTCTAGCGTATCTCGTCGATCGCTTTTCTTCGGAAATGATATAGTTTCCGATGACCAATCAATTTGGGGGTTGTGTGCTTTCAACCATGGCATTCCCAGAATGACCTGTTGATTCCCTAGTGGAACAATATCGAACTGGATAACCTCTTTGTGCTAGGTTATACTCATCCGTAAAGAGCGAGTCTCCTACGAAATCCTTCCGTCCAATCCAGCTAATTGTCCATCAACTAGTTGCAATTGATATAGTGCTTGTTTCGCTTAGAGCTGTACTCCCAAATGCTTCATAGTTCCTGGTGCAATAAAATTTCCTGTGGCTCCTGAATCGATTATAGCCTGGATTATTTGTCCATTTATCTTCGTAGCGCAGTATATCTGACCTGCTTGGCCTGTGATATTTAGTTGACCTTGACCCAAATCCTTATTGTGGTTGTTTTTGTCAATTTGGTCAATTTGGTCAATTTGGTCAATTTGGTCAATTTGGTCAATTTTGTGATCATGTGATGATCTTTTTGACCCTCTCTTCTTGCAGGGTTTTTTTGCTTTTCTTTGGGGAAATCAACCTATGGCTTCCTTACCTGATGAATAAATCTTACAGGAATCATTATAGTAAGCTGTCTAGTTCTTCGTTGTATATTCCGTTGACAGTATTTCTTTTAGTTCCTTTTCGATAATAAAGGGTGAAGGGGTTTGGAGACGCTCCAACTCGTATCGATCTATAGCGTTCAACCCTTCCTGGTCTCGCGGCATTACATCAATTTCTTTTTGACATTCTTTATGTTCGTAGCTATTGTCTTCTATTGGATTTGAAGCATATAGTTGAAATACGAAGGTGGCATTGAACTGTTCTTTGCCGAATTTCTTGTAATGACCACCTCCTGATGGTCTCTTGCTTCGACAATCCCTGGCCCAATGGTCTGGTTTGCCACATTCAAAGCATAACTTGTCCTTTCGCCTTCGTTCTACCTCTCCCTTGGGTAATTTATCTCTAAAGGTTACATCTAATTGTATAGGGTCTCTATAAGGTTGTCTACTCTCTCAAGATCTTCCTTTATTTTTATAGTATTTGCCACAATCTCGATTTCCTTGAAAGTTGGAGGATCAACGTTCCTTTTGATACTCGTATAATATCTCATCTGTTTTAATGGATTCCTCAATTAATTCGTTTAGGTCTTCCCAAGTGCAATTGCGATCCAATTCTAACCTGACTTCAGGTTTGAGCCCTTTCCTGTAATAGCTCATTGTTGCGTTTTCTTCCCATCTAGTAGTACCTATATACCTCCTGAATTCCATAGTATACTTGACTGCTGACCCTGTTTGCTTGAGGCCATAGATCTTGGACTCAACATCTTGTAATTCATTGATATTCCCGAATACTCGTTGTATTTCCTTCTTAAACCCTTCGAATTTCCTAAAGATAATTTGCATTAGATATATTCGCTTTTTAGGCTCGCTCAAATTGGTAAAGTAATCTTTGAGATAAGGTTGGATCCACTTAGTGGCTTCTTCTCTGAGATAGGAGGCGGCCCAGACGCTTTTGTTGGTGTTATAGTTGAACTTATCCTGGTTGAATTGAAAGTAGATCTCAAGTTGGAGCAAGAAGGTTTCTAGCTCTTGTCGGTTGCCTGTAAATCGGTCTGGTAAGGCGACTTTAAGAGTTTCGGTGACAATGATCTCCTTAGGGTCTTCGATACCTCCTATAAAGATGTCTCCATCCTTATCGATGCTTTTGGGGGTGACCTGGCTACTTGTAGCTGGGTTGCTAGACTGTGGTGTCGTGGAAGATATGGCTATCGTTACTTATATCGAGTCGGTACTTAAGGCAATAATAATACTCAAAGTGTTACAAGGTTTGCCGTCTAGATCATATGGAAGTGCTCTAGGCTCTCGAAGTAGGTTTATAACTAGGCATCAAGCAGGGACTTTAAAGTAATGATAATAAGATGATGCAATTCGTAACTAATAATATGGTATACTAAATGATTGATCTTGAGCACGAAGCTCTATATTTAATGAAATCCTATTCCTTATATAGATCTTCGTTTCTTGATCGAATATCGACTTCGATATTCGATCTCATCGAATATCGATTTCGACGATCGATCCCGTCGATTATCGACTTCGATCTTCGATATATCATGTGATTTGATACTATATATGCCTGAAGCTTTCTTGTTTGTGTATTCTGATGGTATGTGCACCTACGATCCTCAGGTGACCATAATCACATACTAATATGGTCAAATCGTATCTTATTTGCATATGGCCTTAGCTTATACAAACAAGTCAGCTGTTACCTTCGTAACAAAAATGTTATAATAATATAATGATATAATAATATAATAATATAATAATATAATAATATAATAATATAATAATATAATAATATAATAATATAATAATATAATAATATAATAATATAATAATATAATAATATAATAATATAATAATATAATAATATAATAATATAATAATATAATAATATAATAATATAATAATATAATAATATAATAATATAAATCAATTAAGATTTTGTTTTATTTTATTTTATTTTATTTTATTTTATTTTATTTTATTTTATTTTATTTTATTTTATTTTATTTTTTCTTCTTTTTTTTTATTAATAAAAAAAGAAAATTATAAAAAAATTTAAATAAAAATAAAAACCCAATTTTTTTTATTATATAATCTTATAATAATATAAGATTAAATAAAGAAATAAATAAATTATATTTCTGGTTAATTAATATTATATATTCCAAGAAGGAATGCAAAATAAAGATTATTAATAAGAATATATTAAATATTTATTATACTTTGTAAATTGAGACTGAAATTTCATAGAGTTGCTGCAGTCATGTTTTGAAAGATAGTAATTACATCATCATATCAGTAGATCGCTCGCTGGTTTGGATGATATCTGTTTGATTTGAGAATAATAATAATAATTATAACTTTTGCTTTTCGACGGTATTATAGAATTAGTTCAGCTTATTATTAAAAGAGTAGGACTACAGATAGAACTTTTAGAATTCGTCTCCTGAATAGACTATTGGCCTAGGAGAGACACTTTTAGATTAATAGTATTGTAACGTAGCTGGGATTTGAAATAGTCTATATTTTAAACGACGTGCTTTAGTATTTCAAAAATCCCAAATTATCTGTACAGGAAATTCATTCCGGTTTCAACGCATATAACCTCACAGGATACAAGCCCTTTGGAAACCCCTTTGCCAATTCTGTTTTCAGTATTTTCAAACCAGCTTTCTCAAAAAGTTCCCGAAACTTCTCATCCGTCCTAATACTTTATGTAAGCTTAGTTTCTCAAAAACTGATGATTTGTACAAACCTCGTGACACTGCTATCAACTTCATCAAACATATCATTGCCAGCATGCGTACTCATGTTTTCCTTGACTATTATCCAACCATTTTCATTCAACATCTTTCCACATTTTTGAAAATATTCCACAAGTTGGGAGTCTGTTAAATGACCTAGACACCATTGGTTCCATATTAAGTCGTATTTGATCTCCGCGTCTGGCGTCCAGGCTTCAAGACCGACAGGATATATTTGACCAACTCCTGGGTGGTCTATGAGCGCGGAAGAGAATTTCGTCACTGGTTCTACGATATCAACTGTAGTAGCGATACTTAGAAGTAATGCTTTTGTAATTCGACCGATTCTGGTAACTTGGTTAGTTGAAAATTCTTTAAGCTTCATTACCAAGAGATTCTCTTTACACGAGCGAAACGATACATGTTCTCTTATAATATCCCCATAGGAGTCTCCTTGTGAAGCGACTCTTGTGGTTAGAATTGAGTAGCTCACCCCGAACAAGACTCTTGCTCAGAAAGCTACTTTCAACCATGACCCCAGAAACTGTACGAACATAAAACTGTCCTTTTATACACTAGTACACACAGGCCTGAGCTTCTAGACTTCAATTCTCCAGCATGACCCAACAAAAAAAACACTCTCGAGCTCCTCAATCAAAATAACACACCATCACACAATCTCACCACCCTCCAAGAAAGGAAGAAACACATCACATCACAAAAAAAACACCAACTCACCCCGCACCACAATCCACCGCCCTCGCCAACTTCTCCCCCTTAACACCCAATTTCCCCAAAAAATTCTTCGATCCCTGGATATCCACACGACTGATATACGGAAATCCTCCTAACATCCCATCATCATTTGCTTCTATACTTTCCCAGCTATTTGTTCTGTTAGTTTTTATCTCTCTCTGTCTCTCTGTCTCTCTGTCTCTCTGTCTCTCTGTCTCTCTGTCTCTGTCTCTCTCTGTCTCTCTCTGTCTCTCTCTGTCTCTCTCTGTCTCTCTCTGTCTATTTCATATCTCTTTATATGCATTCATTTTCGATAGGAGGGATTGAGAGAGATTGGGGAAAATGAGAAAACGTACTAATGAATAGCATCCGCGTGATTAATCTGAGAATCCGCAGCGTGCGTTGTCATTTTTTCGGGCGTGTAACCTTGATGTTATAGTAGGATGAGTTTGATGGGTAAGTGTAGTTGGTTGAGACGATTGTGATAGAGGTTGGTTGTGAGAGGGGGAGGAATTATTTTTGAGCGTGGGAAGAAGGCTTGTTGTGATTGATATCGATATTAAGAGAAACCTTTGAAGGGGGGATTGAGTGAATGGTGGTGTGTTGTTAGTGGGAACTTGCCACTTATGTGTTAGTGTTTGGTGGATTGTCGTGGTTTAGAACTCGGCGGGTGTAGCTCTAGCGATTGATAACCTGAATCTGAGGTTTTACCCTATGAACAATCACTCAAGATGTAGACTATGATATGAACCTACCTGATTGTATGTTTCAAAGAGAGTGAGTATTCTAACAAATATTTCTTCAACATGCTGTGATCCTGAATAATTGATGATAAGGATTTAGTTATGAACAAAGCCGAAAACACAAGCCAGATATTTAAACTCACTAGAAGCCTCACCGGCATGCTAGATCTTCACATCAAAATAAGTTTCAAATATTTCGAAACGCCCAAGACTTATATTTAACATCTTATCTTATTCTATATTCTTTTTCTATCCAATACTCATTATGTTTAGTCATAAACATTAACCCTCATCCAAAATAACTGAAATATTTACAACGAAAGTATATCTCCCTCTAATTCCATGCTCCTCTTCAAACATACCCCCTAGGTACAAGTACCAAAACCCTTTTGACATCCCGTACCGCAATAAGCAGTGGTGCTTCCACAATATCCATTCGTACTACAACAATTTCCATAACTGCTTCCCTTGCAAGTTTCCTTGTTAGTACCTCCACATAATCCATCAGTGCTAACTTTCAGAGTAGAAGTTGCAACGGCAGTGGATGTGGTGGTTGTTGATGTGGATTTTTTGGAGGTGGTTGATTTTTTGGTGGAGGTGGTGGATGCTGAGCAGGTTCCTGCAATAGGTTGGCAGCCAGTCCCGCAGTAATCAGTGGTACTTCCACAGTCTAGTTTGAGTTTGCGTTAGTAAATGAGAAATAATAAAGTGAGAGTACATAACAAGAATCCTTACATCCATATTGTGAGCAGCAGTCACCATAGCTGGAACCAATACAAGTTATAGAGCTTGAGCAGCTCCCATCAGTAGAAACCTTTTGGGTGCTAGTTGATTGTGCGGAGGTTGAGGTTTTAGTAACGCTGGTTGAGGTTTTAATAGTGCTGGTTGAAACTTTAGTAGTGCTGGATGAAGTTGTAGATGATCCAGAGCAAGTTCCACTGCCAGGTTGGCAACCGGTACCGCAATAGGCGTCAGTAGATCCGCAGAATCCATTAATGGAACAGCAATTTCCATAGATGGAACCGAGACATGTGATATCTGCATTGCAGGAACCGTCATCGGAAACTTGTTGACTTGGTGTAGGGACAGGGGCGTTAGGGTCACCGCTTCTGTACCAATTCTCAGATGGGTCGCCGAGACAATCTCCCACGGTAACCGACTTGAATCCATGGGAGTACATGGAAGCGAGAATGTAATCAGTAAGGTTATAGACGGTCTGATAATGGATGTCGTGCTCGATTTCCAGATAATTGTCTGTCGCGGGATTGGCGGTAGCAATGGCGGCATCCCAAATGTTTTTGGACTTTTGAATGAGATTTGCAGCATCATTCAGATATCCCTCGGTATCCAAATCGAAGTAAGTTACATGGTAGCCCAAGTCTGCCATAAGATCACCACAAGTGTCGTTACACTCAGAATAAGGTGGTCTCATATAAGTTGGGAAATACCCGAGAATGTTTCTGAAGGCCATCTCATTATAGTACATTTGGTTTTTGAACGTTGTTGGATCAAGGGATGTCAAATTTTGGTGACCCCAGGTGTGAGATGCGACTTGATGACCTTCGGCAATCATACGATTGATAACAGTAACATATTCTGGGGTGGTATCAATTGCACCTTTCCCAAGGTTGTTACCGGTGATCATGAAGGTAGCCTTAGCTCCATAGGCCGCAAGTTTATCTAGCAGGTCATTAGTGTAAAGATAAGGTCCGTCATCGAAAGTGAATGCAATGTCTATCAAAGTAAATAAGTCAGCATTTCCCGCATCACAAAAGAACCCAGGGATACAAACCTCCAGCAACCTGACAATCGTAAACACCAGCCCCTCCATATGGAACATTGCCAATATGTGGGCGTTCAATATTTGCTGTCGAAGCACCAGATGGAGCTTGGAGTGTGTCACAAAGAGGTCCATATTCGAACTGGCAATCTGGGGCTGCACAATATTCTTCCGTGGTACCGCAGTATCTAGTTCCATTAGTTGATATTTTTCGAGTTGACGAAAAAGTACCCACCCTTCAGGAGAGCAGCATGCATTTACACAACTGCCAACACCAGGACCGCAAGTGTTTGGGTCGTCCGCCCTCGGCCCTACCTCAGGTGTTCTTCCTTCCACATGCACGGGATTTGCGATTGGAGCCGGCATGGCATTGCGACCTTTGATTGTTTGAAGGAACTCTCTACCACCCATCAATTTTGGCATAGCAGGCCCAGGATGTGCACTCGACAACGAAGCCAAGGCCACGGTGGCGAGGAGCGACACAGACTTCATGTTGATAGTCTGATGAACGAGTGTGAGGTGCGACTAGCTAAACAAATATGACTTATCGCAAGATTGTTTATATAACCAGATTAAACCTTACACCTAGCTGGTTTGTCAAAACTGGCGATACGAAAGACTGCACGCACAAGATTGAAGCGACTGCGAGGGTTATAGAAACCGATGAGGAAGTGAAGGGGGTTGCAAAGGGAGACGGGCTCTTCGTAATAAAGCTCAAGAACAGAGATGACCTGACTTGATATGCAGCGACAACAAACAGGGAAGTATGCAAGGTAGCATAAATTTCTGGGGTTAAAACTCTAAGAATGTAGCTAAAAGTCGGATTTGTAGAGGTAGAACATGCAGCCTACTAATGATGCACCACAAGGATGCAGGATCTGTGCAGCCATCCCATCACTGAATGAGACGACTGCAACGATTTTTCTTTTCTGTATAGTTTCTTACATGTAGGTGCAGGTCCAAGAACTCATTATACTGTTTAGAGAACATATTCATGTAGGTCACAATGAGCTGGAGAGTGGAAGGGTGTGAAGTGGGGTACCAAGGTCTCGAAGAGGCCCAAGAACCATGTCCGATAACAAGAAAATTGTAGAAATAACTTCCTCATAAGGATATTTTCATGCTAAAAATTCTTTTTGACGGCTGGGCCTTCGTAATTCGTTTGTATACTTACGGGTATTGCGGGTAGGTGGTGCCGTACACTGTGATAAATGCTAAAATGTCAAAATACGATCGGGAATTTTTTAATAAAGGGGTCTTCCCGACTTCGTGGTGCCAATGATGATTGCCATGCGAAAGAAATGCTTTGGTGACAGCCTAATACGCAGCTTTTGATCACAGCCTTCTTTTCCGGTTGCTGTTGATGCTACATGGAGGGCTCCTTTCCATGGGTAAAAAATGGTGGAATGACAAAAGAGATTGAGGTGGAGATTGAGAATTTGACGCCTCCTATAAAAATGAACATCGTCTCATGGCCTCCTCCCGGGTAGAAAGTAAGTAAGCTTTAAGCTTGGCATATGCACGACCATTTTCGCCCCCCCCCTCCAAGGCTCCGTCAATACAAACATGTTTTCCTCGCAATGCGTGGACTTGAAAGTGTTCACCAGTTGGAAAATACGTTGTGGATCATTTCAACAAAACGTGGCATGTAGCTCGTATTCAAAGGTATCTATCTTACAGAGCAAACAAAAAAGTGTTTTATCAAATCAAATCAACGCTTCTGTGTGCACTTTTAGGCAAAATAAAATAACCCCTCGTGTACTGTAACTGTGTTGATAAAGGTAACGGATGGATCCAGCCGTCCATGGCAGTTTTCGATTCTTCCGAATAACTATTACTAGTGTCTCGTTTTCTCCCGAGATGCTCAAATTTCCTTCAATAGGGCCTCGCTCGTGCAACTCAACTAGAGCTGAGTTCGGACGAAGTCTCATCGCTTAACATAATAACCTTCCTTAGCTATGAGATCCGAGACCCCGATTGCAACACGGTTCGTGTGGTGTAAGTACATAAGGGTCGTGTGAATTGCTATGTCGTGTATCCTAGACGCGCAAGTTTATACTACAGTATTGATGTTGCAAAGCACAGTAGGATCCAGATTCACATCAAGCCTCAAAACTATACTGCTGATCGAGTCATAATCATCTGACGATAATGTTGACTTTTCAGGTGGCAGCTGGACATTAGTATCAACTGCCAAGGATAGAACAAATAAGCTACATTTCATTGTATGTATAATCTAAAATTTAACAGTCTAAAGTATTATGATAAACTCTTCCTTCCATTAGAACACGTCTTCTCGAGGCATCGACCAAATCAAAACTTCAAGAACGTGGCAGACAGGTGGATAGCCACGACTTAATTGAAGGTTTCCTCGCTTCTCAACATCTAACTCTCCTAGTGCGTGACTCCTAAGCTCTCGCTTTCCTTCAAGTATTTGTAGTATCTTCCCTTGGTGTTATTTCTCCAACTCTTGCCCCATTTTACTACTGCAAAGAAGGTTAGGACTTGAGCAAGGCCAGCAAAGGCAGCTACAATGAAAGCATTTTGGTAACCCATATTTGTGACCCAAGGTGTGATCCCATAACCCATGGCAAAGCTCATTGTATTTCGAATGACAATCACGCTTGCTAGAAGCACTTTTAGCATGGGACGTAGAAATACAAATGGAACAGGGGGAAGGACGTACGCATGGCCTCGCCACTCAAGTCTTTATAAGCATCAATACAATACGAGACAGACAACTGAACACCAATGCCGTTTGAAGTAGCGATCAGGAACATGGCAACTATGAGGCCGAACCAATGTATGTGTTGGGCTGCTCCAACACCCCAAAGGATTAAGGAGGAAGGTATGAGAATGACGGATAATAGGAATAACCAAAGTCGATGCTCTGCTTCCAAGACCCCTTTGTTGCGTCGGGCGAGCCACAATACCACTCTATCTCCTATGACACCAGAATAAAACGAAGCACAAGCTACACCGAGTAACGGTGAAACATACGACAATCCAACCATAGAAGAAGAGAAGTTATAAGGCGGGGCACTTAAGATCAACGAGGCAGTTCCATTGAGAACGTTGAACCAGATCAAATTGCTACCATACGAGAACCCAGCGTAGGCAACCGATGGAAGAGACATGAAAATGAGAGGCCGAACCACCATGCGGAACAGTCTGAAATCTCGTTTCTTATCCTTCAGCGACAACTTTTGCAGGTACGTCTTCGGCTTGTAATGAACGGTTCCACGTTCTATGGTCTCAGTGGTCAATTTTGAAATGCCAAATGTTGCATCTTTTTCGGGATCCAGTGACGTTGATGGATTTGAGGACTTCTCTTGAGTCATCTCCTCTTTTGGTGTGATGGCTTCAGGCGTGTTGTCTTGGGGGGTTTTCATTTCCAGAGGTGCTCTATCGTAGTTTGTCTCCTCCATTAGGAAGAAGCAGAATACAAACCCGATGGCTAGAAAGATGGCGCACCAATACATCACCCATCTCCACCCTTGTCCGTCATTGATGAAGCCAGCCTGCAATGATGTAAGCCAGAATGCCATTGTTTTATCAATATCCCATAACTCACAAGTATTGGGGCTAAAAAGTTACTTCCAGCCAGCATAAATGCATATAGTCCCATGTAAGCACCCCTTTCATGGGTAAAGTAAATATCTGTAATCGATACTTCACATAGGGACTCGATAGGAGCTCCCACAGCTCCCTGTAGAATCTTGCTTCCAATCCATGCAGAATTGGTTGTAGCATGCGGCACCCATAACATGGTACTTGATCTGTTAGCACAAATACAGGAAATATGATCATTACAATATTACTGACCCGAGAGTTGCTAGCATGGAGAATAGATACACCGGTCTCTTGCCATATTGTAGTGCTATGGGTTGGGCAATTAAACATCCCCACTGAACTCAAGTATAATATTAGCGGCCGACCCCGAAGATATCAAATATACTGCTACCATCTGGGAGGCACCCTATAAATGCTGCGTGGAAAGAAAGAAAGGGCTTGGCCCATTTCAAGAAAACGTAACGGTTTTCCTGGACTTCTTCACTCATTTGATGACCATGGCCAGAAGCATATGATTTGAATTGATGGAAGACGTGATAGTGTAACTTACCCCAAAAAACAAGAACATATATCCTGTACCGGCGTTCAACTGATTAATTGTCAAGCCAGTGTCCTTGCTTATAGGCTCCAGGACACTATAAACAGCTGCAGATGCTATTCCAACCATCAAAGTATACATAGACATGCATGCGGTCGATAGCATCTTCCGCTTTGGGCTCCAGTTCAATGGATCATCTGGGTCACTAGATGGTGACGGAACCAGGACAACGTCCTGTATTCGAGATGCAGATGCATGCTGCCCTCGCATTACACCCTCAAGATCGACCAGATGGATGGTTCCCGGGATAGGACGTGTATCCAATTCACCACGCCCATGTTCAGAATCCTCCATCGTGAAACAAAACAACAGATAATCGTCGCAGAAGAGATAGTAAAATATAGCTATTTGGCAAGAGTTTTTGAATACTCAGCCTTTAGGAGTGATTGGGGACACCTTTTACTGCTCGGTCAGGGGGATAGACCCTATGCTTTTAAGGGAATCATCTGTGCTGAAGGCGCGTAACGAACTTATCACGAAGCTTAATATTGCTGTCGATCATGTTGATATGAGATAATGCGGTGTATCTGAAGCTATCCACTTAGAAGCCCAAAAGAGCAAGTATATGCAATGATGACCAGCAGCGCTGAGCTCTCATTCGATGGGCTCGGCTAGGCCTGGCTACCCCGCGCATTCGTTATCATAAAAGTTCCGATAAGTATCATGGCGAGAACTTTGTCAACAAAATGTATGATAACGGGTGGAGCTGTTTGTCTTGTCGTTGCGTCTTTGATAAGTGAGAACTTCTCGTTATTGAGATTCATTATCAGAGTTCATCTTGATTATTCAAAATCTCCAATGCACGATAGAATTAGCTGGATTAGGCAGGCATTACCAGAAACATTCCCCGACACCACATCTGGTAATCTTACAATAAGGTTGCGAATTTTCTAACCTCAGCTAACCCTCAATTCGGCAAGTATTTGAAGAACTACTCGGTACACGGGATTATCTCTGATAACTTACATCGAAGTTGAAGTAAGGTGCGCCGAAGTTGAGTTGGCGCCATGCAATGGAATTGTTACCGGCTCAAATATATCAGACGATAGCTTCTATCCTTTCAACTGAAGTGACAGTTCACAGTGTTTTATGGTCGGACTAGTATTTGACAACCAGAAATCCTCTATTGATGGTGTTGTCCAAATATGCCTACCCCTTTTGGTTCCCAAAATGAATGATGCCAAGTTGTAGCGTAACCTTAATAGGTTCTTGGGTCGTCAATAAGCTACATATCGCAGCAAGCGCCTGTCTTCATCCCTTCTGCTATAGCTATTTTGAAACGACCAGATGGCCTTCCAAAAGCCGGCAACATTCTTGGGATCTTATCGCATGCCGGCTTAAATAACGTGGTAAACATGCCAGGCATTCAATATTCTACATTCTTGCCAATGTGCTAATGTTGCAATGTCTGAAGAAAATGGCGAGCACGCCCTTCTTTTAAACCTAGCTGTTCTGGTTTGGCAGCATCATGCTCGGCACCCCCTCAAGTACTAACTCCTTGATTTTTTGATTGTTCAATTGCACCGTAGCAATAATGATGTATGCTAATGCATCATCGAAATTGCCTTGGATAGCTACCATTTGTGCTTTCTTCCTTTGCTGGTCTGTTTGGTTTCGCGACGTTACATATAGAGCGACCTTCAGCGTGAGTCAATAGCTTCTATCATAATAAGAGTTGCCTAATGCAGGTTTAGGAGTACGTAGTTCGTCCAGATGTTTGCCGCAACGATAGACAAAATCCCTTTCCCGCACACCAGCACGCAGAAAATGAGACTATCCAAGCAGAAAATATAACTGTTACAACAGTCAAAGAGCCCTCGAATGAACGACCACTCATTCTATATGCTTTCTCAGAGTCTCCTGAAGCACGAATCAATATCCAATATTTCATAGACCATGGCCTTCACGATGCAGCCGATTTCATTTTTATTTTAAACGGCAAAACAGACATCCACAAGAACATTCCCCAAAAAGACAACATCAAGCACATCCATCGACCAAATGGCTGTTTTGATCTAGGAGGATACGCCGAAGTGCTAACCAAAACTGAACTTTACAAAAAATACAGCAAGTTCATCATGTTAAACGCCAGTATCCGCGGACCCTTTCTTCCCTCCTGGTCTCAATCCTGCTGGTCCTCACTCTACCTCTCCCGAATAACAGACACCACCAAACTCATCGGCATGACCGCAAACTGCGAGCCAGAATTCCACATCCAATCGATGATCTGGGCCACCGATTCCCAAGGCATCGAAACATTGCTCTTTCCTTCCAAAGATGTGCTCGCAAAATTACCACCCCAGCCTATGCATGCTATTAAAGGCCCTTTCAATGCATCGGAGAAATATACACCGGGAATCAACAATTGTTTCCGCAGCTTCAACGGAGCGATTAATGCTGAGATAGGTGTTACAGCTTTGATGCACGCCGCGGGGTATGGTGTCGAAGCTATTATGAGTGCGTTCCATGGAGTGGGTAATAGAAAAGACGAGGAAGTTTCCGAAAAGGAAAAAGGGGATCATCACCACCATCATAAAGGTTCTGGAGAAGACTCATCTGAGAACCAGGATAAGTCCTCTGACTTGATGAGTGAATATGAGAGGTTTTGCGGTTCAACGGGCACGGGAGATGTTTTGTATGATGGAGGATATTTTGGGATTAATGTGCATCCGTTCGAGACGATTTTTATGAAGACCAATAGGAATATTGGTCCGGTGGCTCTGGAAAAGTTGACGGATTGGATGGAGGGGAGTAGGTTTAGTAGTTATGATTATTGTAAGTTGTAGGAGCTTGTTGGGATTTAGGACGTGCTTTTCTTGATTGTTCTGGAGTAGTGGAACTTTCCATGACTTGGAAGTTGCGACGAATCTTTGGAAAAGGAGAGGCTGAGTGAAAGCTGTTGGGTGTTGTAACGAATTTATAGATTGTGAAGGATAAAACTTCTCGCAATAAGCTGGAGGAAGACAAAATATATGAGGGTATCAAAAAGTCAAATTATGTATGTATAGAGAAGTATGACAGAGTACAACAAAGCTAAAGGTTGAATCTTGTTCGTTGCTTCTCCATTCCAGCCTTCCACTGCCATTGAACGGCATCATCTCCTTCACTGCCTGCTCTACCAATACCCTTATCAACTCTTCTCAATTTCAAGGTGAATCTTGGCCCTAGCTCCTGCAATCCAGCTCTGATGCCTTCTACACCTTCCACGATCTTTCCATCTGGTCCCACTACGCTCTTTTCTGTTTCTCGCTTCTCTCTAAATACATATCGGTGCCTTCGCACGAAAATATAATCACGTTGATTGTGCAGCGTAACCACTTGTCTACCTTGTAACTCTGGCTGTGGTGGAAATAGTGTCAAAAATAATCTTGCAGTCAACAATCCTAACGGTGTGCGGAAATTGTTCAAAATAAGTTCTGGATAGTGATTTGTTGGATTACCATGACCAGGTAACTTCTTTCCTTCAACCCAATTCTTGATCGAGAAGTGACATGTAGGACCAGACGGTAAATGTACGATGGTCAAACCTGTAGGCACCTTTGCGTCTTCCTTGAGCATCACGACGGATGTATATTCGCGATTTGTAGCAAATTTGCAGATTTCTCTTAGAGAATATTTGTGTCCATAGCGATGGGCCGATCGAGGAACGTAATTGCTGTTTGGAAAGAGAGTGCATAACAGATGAGCCTCTGCATGCAATGTCGAGTTCAAGGAAGTTGTGAGAAGAATCTTTGGAGCTGGTGGAGGCTCATCTGTGAAAAGTGTAGGGAATTTGAGAGATAAGGAAGATGGTGTGAGGTCGAGGTTTGTGCTGGTTGTTGAAGGCGCATTGCTAACTGCTCGAGGCCGGCTTTCGGATTCTTCATCCTCATCGTCCGATCCCTTCTCTGAATCCGAGTCTAACATACTATCGACATCATCATCTTTCTCCTCCTGTGCCTCATCCAAAGGTTCTTGCTCTGCAGCCTCCGCCTCTTCTATGCGCCTTCTCTTTAATTGCTCGACATCTACACTGATATTGAGATCGTTTCCATCACCTGATACTTCATCCCAAACACGCTTGTTATCAATTGTATGCGGAACGTTTTTGGCTAATCGCTGTCTTCTCAATTCGGGGTCTCTGTCTTCTTCTCTCTTCCGTTTGAAGCGTATATCTCTGCGATCGCTATCGCGAGCTTTCTTTTGTTTGATGTGAAGATCTTGTCTCTTGAATTTATTGCCAGTCTTGAAAGGTAAAGCTGCCTTCGAAGAAGTTGGGTGCACTCGTTTAGACCCCATTGTAAGGTATGATGTTTTGGTTTTGTAGGTAAATAAGAGGGAAGGAAGTCTGGAAAAACCGAAGATGAAATCCAAAAATTATTTTACCATAACGGAATGCGGCCGCATCTTCCGATTGGATTGTGGATCTACAAGGCTGTCCCCCCTCGCAACAAGTCACACAAAAAGAAATTCCCCACGACTTTTAGAAATCACAAAGCTTGAAAAGTTCCCCAGACTTTCTTTGACTCATACCTATTATTGGATGAGTCCTCGGTGAATGCGATCTTTTCGTAGCCTTACAAGAAATATTGTTGTCAAACCAAAATTAAGCCCACGACTGGTGTTTCGAACCTTTACATCTACAACACCCCACAATAAATATCAGATACCAAAATCGAAGAAGGACAACATAATGTCGACCACTACCACTCTTAAGGGCCAGCCCCTTGACCGTCAGGTCCTCGATTCCATGTTGAGGCGGCGAATGTTCTACACTCCTTCTTTCGAAATCTACAACGGAGTCGCTGGTCTTGTAAGCAAGGATTCTTTATATTACACCCCCAGTGTCCAATGCCATATGAATCTTCCATGTCTCAACCTTTTCACATTCTAATACAGATTACATTCTTCAATTCACTTTAAGAGGCTTTTTTATAGGCAATTGCTGACTTCCACGTAGTATGATTATGGCCCACCCGGTTGCGCTCTACAGGCAAATGTTATTGACCTATGGCGCAAACATTTCGTACTGGAAGAAGATATGTTGGAGCTGGATTGTACGGCACTAACTCCAGCCGAAGTTCTCCAAACCAGTGGTCATGTAGATAAGTTCGCAGATTGGATGTGCAAGGACCCTAAGAACGGTGATATTCTACGAGCGGACCATTTCGTTGAAGACATCCTCGAGTCGAGATTGAGAGGTGACAAGGAGGCTAGAGGTGTTAAGATCGTCGAAGAAGAAGAGGACCCATCTAAAAAGAAGAAGAAGAAGAAGACCAAGGGAATTGAAGCCGTAAAGCTCGATGAAGCAGTTGTTCAGGAATACGAGGAGATCTTGGCTAAGGTAAGGTCACTTAATGATATTACAGGTATAGCTATTGACTTTTCAGATTGATAACTACAATGGCGAAGAGCTCGGTCAATTGATCAAAAAGTACGAAATGAAGAACCCAGAGACTGGCATGGAGCCTTCCGCACCAGTAGCCTTTAACCTTATGTTCCAGACTGCAATTGGCCCAAGTAGTAACACACCAGGTTATCTACGACCCGAAACTGCTCAAGGTCAATTCCTCAACTTTGCCAAGCTTCTTGAGTACAATCAACAGCAAATGCCATTTGCTTCAGCCTCTATTGGCAAGTCGTACAGAAACGAGATCTCTCCCCGTGGTGGTTTACTAAGAGTTCGAGAATTTTTGATGGCTGAAATTGAGCATTTTGTCGACCCCGAAGGTGGCAAGAAGCACGATCGTTTCAACGATGTCAAAGATGTAGAGCTTGTTTTGTTGAATCGCCATACTCAATTAGCCGGTAAAACCGATGTTGAAAAAATGGCTATCGGCAAGGCCGTTGAAAATGGCACTGTTGATAACGAAACTCTTGGCTACTTTTTGGCACGAATCCAACTCTTTCTGGCGAAAATTGGTGTAGACCAATCTAAAGTTAGATTTAGACAGCATATGGCTAACGAGATGGCTCATTATGCCGCGGATTGCTGGGATGCTGAGCTGCATACTAGCTCTGGTTGGGTTGAGTGTGTTGGTTGTGCAGATAGAAGTGCTTACGATCTCAGCGTACACGCAAAGAAGACTGGTGCGCCATTGATGGTCCGCCAAAGATTGGATACCCCAATCACTATCGAGGAATGGCAGATTGATCTCGACAAGAAAAAGTTCGGCCCTAAATTCAAGAAGGATGGTAAGGCAGTCGAGGCTGCTATTGAGGCTCTGTCGCAAGAAAAGCGAGAATCGTTTGCAAAAGAACTCAAGGATAATGGAAAGATTGTTATCGAGGTCGACGGGATTGCCGACGGTAAGGCTGAAGTTGGTGCCGATCTTATCAAGATTGAGCTCCGAACCAGGGTTGAAAACACGAGGGAATATACCCCAAATGTAATTGAACCCTCATTTGGTATTGGTAGAATCTTGTACGCCTTGATGGAGCACAACTACTGGACCCGTGGCAGTGAAGGTGGTGATGAAGCACGTGGTGTAAGTGGTGTTCATTCTCGTGCATTTGCAGCGACTAACTAAATACAGGTCCTCTCCTTCCCACCAATTGTTGCTCCTACTAAAGTACTACTCGTTCCCCTCTCTTCTCATGAGAGTTTCAAACCCTTCCTGAAGCAAATCTCATATAAACTCCGATCCATGGGTATCTCCAGCCGTATTGATGACTCTTCCGCATCCATTGGCAAGCGTTACAGCCGAAACGATGAACTTGGTACTCCTCTTGGTATCACTGTTGACTTCCAAAGTGTCAATGATAGCACATTCACTTTGAGAGATAGAGATTCCACCAAGCAAGTCCGTGCATCCCAGGAAAAGATCCTGGCGGCTATCAAAGAGTTGGTCGATGGCACCAAGGTTTGGGCAGATATTGAGAAAGAACTGCCAATTTTCGAGGGTCAGGAAGCTGAGATTCCTGCTCGTTAAGACATAGAAACAATTAGATTCAGCGAAGATTTATCACATGGTATTAAAGAGGAATGTGGAGAATTTGTGTGTCTTGAACATCTCTAGGTTAATCCTTGGAGGTTCGGGGAATCTGATATCACATGTAGATTGTGATACCGTGTAGCGCCAAATGATAAAAATAAACATTTCATTTCATTATTAACGTCTTTCCCAGCACTTCTTCCTGGGAAAAGGGAAATGGCCATTTGATAAGACAAACTGTCGTCTTCGTAATCTGTATGGGTAAACTCAAATTTGGAGATGGGCACTGCGTGCGTAGTGAGCTTTCATCCTTCCTTTTCGCTTCGAGAAGCTCTATGGCAACTAGGATTTGAACTACCGATTTAAGAGAGGGAAACGCAAAATCAATCATGTAGGTAAGTAACATGGTGTAGAATTGAGCGTCTCCCTCTTCCAGATTCGATTCCATCAAAGTAGAAATAATGGTGGCCCGAGAAACTCCCTTAACCGTGCGGGGGTGAATCTGTTACAAGATCCGTCCATTGGAAACATGAACTTGTGATGCTACACTGATTTTTGAAACAAAGGATGATGATGATGGTAGCGCCTATGAGGAATTGGGGGGGCTTTGCTTCCTTTCAAGAGATCAATGCACAAATCAGCTTTCAAAGCGTTTGTTTGAGTGAGGAAGGACTGGAAATTCAGCAATGGACTTGGTTGGAGATAGGTTGGTGTTCAAAAATTGTTTCAAGAGCTTCGAAGAAATAAGAGGGCTTGGCTGCTGGTGAATAAGCTTTTGTTGATGTAAATCGGTGATCTATGAAACGATGATAACTCGAGTAGATTAACTATGTTTACCGGTTAATATGTGTATTGAGGGGTGGTTGGTAAGTCGGCTACGGTATTATTAATTCATTACTTAACCTATGATGCTTTTTATTTCACGAGAGGACCCTGTCACTTTTCCAACAGAAACATCCCAAGTGGTTTTATCTTGATGAAGCCTTCCGATCATCCCTGAGTCAAAGTCCTTTCCTCCTCATCAATCAGCCTCTTGTGACTTGAGGATTGATTCTGATTGATTCTGATTGGGTTAATTGTTGAGGGAGATAGATGGAAGGTGATCTCTGATGTGAATTTGTGTGTATTTGTAGTGATGGTCTTTTGTTCTTCTTGCCTTTGATATATACTACCAAATGATCTTAACCAAGACCGATAGATAGTTAATCCATTTCCTACTTCGTGAGAGGATGCACGGGAAAGCCCCTCATTATTTTGCCGCTTCACCATACTAAAAATTGATAAACGCTCTCTTAGTACATGACAGGTGCATCAGTTCATTTAAAAATATGTACCAGGGTTCTCTAGAGTACTGCACTCCGTATTCATCTGTGAACTGTTTTAGGCGAAGTTCAGGGACCTTGGTGAATACATGACAGTGAAAGGATTTGGGCCTCTTGAGGGTGTGCACAGATGGTTCGGGGTTTATTAGTGTTAGTGTTCTGGAGTAACCGCTTGAACGAATGGCGAACAAATGGCAAACTCGATTCCTAAAAGTAGCTCAAGTCAATCCCAATCCCAATCCCAATCCCAATCTCAATCTCAATCTCAGTCACCTTCAACCCGTCGAACAACGACAACCAAAAGACTTATCTCACGACCACCACAAAGGGTTTTTGTCGACAACTGCAACATAATAATATAGCCAAAAATCCATTATATCATTTCAACATAAAAAGAAAGAAAACGCTGGACGTTGTTGTGCAACGGCAACTCGGTCTTTTCCTGATCTCCCCCTGGCTTGCGACGTCGAATAATCTCAAAGTTCGTAACGGTCTGCAAGACATAGATCGGGTGGAGTTTTTATTCTCCCAAGGGCTGGCAGGCTTCACTTTGTATGTGATTGTACATTATATTACTGAAAGAATAATTGCTAATCATGGTAAAAACAGTCATTTTTGTCTTCTCTTTCAACGATACCCCGCCGCTTCGATCTGCCTGTTCCCTTTCCAGAATCCTGCATACGTTGTTCTTAAAGTTGTAATTCTGCATTTTCATCAAGATGTCTTCACAAAATAGGTATGAAAATCTCCCAACTTATGTTTATCTGCACAAAGCACCTGCCTGGGAATAATCCAAAATGTGCAGAAATATTCGAGTACCCATCTCCTCCGACGGACCTGATTCGCCTTCCCATGACCTTCACAGCCTGCTGCCTTTGAATAATATATCTTCACCTCATTTTCTTTGTAGATTTTTACATGAATAAAACTAATCAATATTGCTATTTTCAGCATTTATAGTCCAGGTCAATTCATGAACCCTGGACCTGCGCCTCGACCTCCTGCTGGCCCTCGATTAAATTACACTCCTACTACCTCGAATGTTCCCGGAAATGTGTCTGCACCCAACATCTCCCAGTTGAGCATCAATTCTCCCATCACCAGAACTGTTTCATCGACATACTCCGGTTCGACGGTCTCTCTGCCTTTAGCTCGACAACAGACCAATATGGATGGACAAGGAGGTGTCGCAGTGATCAAGGAGGGATGGGCTTCGGTAAAGGAGGGCAAGAACTTTATCAGTCCTTGGAAGAATAAGTGGCTCATCCTCCGCAAAGAGGCACTCGATTTTCATAAGACTGAGGGTGGAAAAGTTGCATATCAAATTGTACTCAAGGACGTCCTCGGAGTTTCAAGAGTTGAGGCCGCTGGAACCATCTTCGAAATCAGGAGAACAATGAACGGCTCATCGAACAATCCAGGGGATGATGACAGTTCTGGAAGAACTCTTCAGATCAAAGTCAAGACTGACGATGATTTGTATGAATGGATTGACTTCATTTATGCCCGTTGCCCTGGCATGGGCGGCGTCAGCAACCCGACCAATTTCAGTCATTCCGTCCATGTCGGTTTCGATCCCAATACCGGAGAGTTTGTCGGATTGCCTGCAGAGTGGTCAAAATTGCTAAACTCGTCAGCTATTACCAAGGAAGATTATGAGAGAAATCCTCAAGCTGTTTTCGAGGTCTTGGAGTTCTACTCTGATATTACCAAGCGTCAGCAGAATCCACAGCAATTTTCGAGTTTGACTCCTACGCCATCTGTCGCTGCCAACCAAAATAAACAACTTGGTTACATGCCAGGTAACTCCGTTGCTCCACCCAGACCGCTTCAGCCTCAACAGCAACAGCAGCCAAATAACAACGGATATGGCTCTCCTCAACAGCAGCCTCGAAGACCCACACCTCCTGAGCAAAGCCAGCAACGCAACCAAATGCAACAAATGGCGGCAAACTATGTGACCCCTGATCAGCGCGAGGAACAGAGACAAGCGCAATTGACAGCACAAAGACAGCGGGAACTAGAGATGGCAGAACAAAATCGACTTGATATGGAAGAATATAACGCGGCAATTCCTCAAAGTCGCATCCCAATGGCGAAGCAGGAGATTGGAGGTGGTGGTTATTCGAGCAGTCCTCAAGATCGATACAATCCGACTCGTGTGGCGCCTCCTGCCCCTCGTCCGCAGCAAGGTCAACAGACTGCTGCTCAAAGACCAGCGCAGAGACAAGCACCGTCTGCACCATCTGCAAGCGACTCGAGCAGACCACCACTTAATACCCAGCAGAGCTCTTCCTCAGTTAGAGATCAAAATGGGTCGAATAAATCACCATCGGAAAGAC
This sequence comes from Sclerotinia subarctica, assembly GCA_025389085.1. Taxonomy (NCBI): domain Eukaryota; kingdom Fungi; phylum Ascomycota; class Leotiomycetes; order Helotiales; family Sclerotiniaceae; genus Sclerotinia; species Sclerotinia subarctica. The sequence continues at coordinate 4,868,289 of QRFI01000001.1, read as the reverse complement.
AGGATCCTCGATATCCTAACAGTCAAACTTCTAGTCCTCAACAGCAGCGACCAGCTCAGCAACAACCAGCATCTAGGTTACCCGCCCCAGTTAACAATGTCAAGCCATTGAATGTCGCTCCCAAACCAGCTGCAAATGGTACTCAACAGAGTGACGCAGTCAAGGCTGCAGAAGCTGCTCTCACTGCCAAGCCAGCCGCCTCTGAACGCACAAAGGACGTTCGAATGTCAACCATGTCGGAGAATGAAGTCATGGCTAAGTTGAAAGAGGCTGTCTCCAAAGACGATCCTAACCTTTCCTACTCTAAGCAGAAGAAAATCGGACAAGGTGCTTCTGGTTCGGTCTATGTTGCAAAAGTGAAGGAGAATCCGGCATCTCCTGTTGCTCGTGAAGTTCTACGTCAACAAGGCAGCAAAGCCCAAGTTGCAATCAAACAAATGGATTTGGCACACCAGCCAAGAAAGGAGTTGATTGTAAATGAAATCATGGTTATGAAGGATAGCAAGCATCGTAACATTGTCAATTTCCTTGATGCTTTCTTACGAAACAACTATACGGAACTCTGGGTTGTCATGGAGTACATGGAAGGAGGTGCCCTGACTGATGTTATTGACAATAACTCCAACATTACTGAGGACCAAATTTCCACCATTTGTCTTGAGGTTTGTTTCAAATCTGATACCCAACTCTCCGTATCTTTACTAATTTCTGTAGACCTGTCGTGGACTCGAGCATCTTCATGCACAGAGCATTATCCATCGTGATATCAAGAGTGACAATGTTTTGCTCGATGCACGTGGTAATGTCAAGATTAGTAAGTTTCTTCCAATCTGGTTTTTAGATCTACATACTAACTCACTCATAGCGGATTTTGGATTCTGCGCTAAGCTCACTGAATCTAAATCTAAGCGCGCTACCATGGTCGGTACTCCTTACTGGATGGCTCCCGAAGTTGTCAAGCAAAAAGAGTATGGTCCAAAGGTCGATATCTGGTCTCTTGGTATCATGGCTATTGAGATGATCGAATCTGAGCCACCGTATTTGAATGAGGAGCCTCTCAAAGCCCTTTATCTAATTGCCACCAACGGTACACCTCGTCTCAAGAAGCCCGAAAAATTAAGTAAAGAACTCAAAGCTTTCTTGTCCGTCTGTCTATGTGTCGATATTAGAAGCAGAGCATCCGCAGATGAACTGTTGATGCATGACTTCTTGAAGCACGGCTGCGATACTGCTAGCTTGGCTAACCTCCTCCACTTCCGAAAGAATGCCAAATAAGCAACCAACAACTTTACGAGAGTTAATGATGACAATGTTTACGAAAATCGAATAATTGGTGGTATTCGAGTTCGTGTTTGGAAGCAGTTATATCGATTTTAATATTATTTTGCGACATAACGCAGGTTACATCATGGTTATATTGTGTGGTCCCTATATCAACAGCATGAATCCCGGAGTTTCTGGGAGTTTCACATCCTGTTTTCTTTGCTCGACATATTTAAGATCTGAAGCATCGTGGATAGATGTCAATGGCATATCTAGAGGCATATAAAAGACGGGTGAAAAGGAGTAACCCTTAGTTCTACTTTTACCTACTTTAACTTCTCGATAATTTTCTGATTTGTGGATACCTATCCTTGGGATCTTTCGAAAGCAGGCCTCGAATTGAGGATATACTTTACGAGAAGATGGCCATAAGGAACAATAATTGGCGTCAGGTAGAATAATTGAAGATTAATAATAAATAAAAGATAGAAAATACACTGTTTGAGGAAGGATTGTGATTATGATTGTTGTCAAAAGTGTGATTTAATTATGTAGTTTCTTAATAGAAACTAATCATGTACCGTCTCCAATTAGCTAGTATAATATCCAGTACTTTTTAGTATTCTGTGTGTCAATACATCAATATGTTATACAAGGTCAATAAATTAAAGAGAATATAAAGCAACGCCATCTGGACCTATGAAAGCTTCCAAAGCTTCTAGAACTTCTTCTATCTCCAGTCTAGCCTCGGCCAGTCCCGGCAGATCTGGCCTTGTCTTACCAGTGTAGCCTTGCGAGCTCAACAACAAACCAACCTTGTTCACAGTTCCCTGGTACGATCTTACAAATTTCGAGATATCTTCACCAAGTCATCTCGAATCTATCCAGAAGCAAATATAAATAATGGCTCCATTAATACCATCTGCTAAATCGACCTTGTCCTATCCCTTATATGCTTGTGACTTCGATCCTATAAATTCCTCCAGATTGGTGGTTGGTGGGGGCGGAGGTGCTGGAAGGACGGGTGTGGGAAATAAGATAGTGAGTATGAGGATATCTCTACTGAAGAGAATCTTTTCATATGCGAAAATTATGTTCTTTTGGTTTGGATACATATACTAATAGCTATAATTTTAAGACCCTTTTGGACACTTCCAACCCAAATGAGCTTGTTGAAGCGGCGGAGATAGATCTTAGCAAGGAAGAAGATAATGTCACCAGTCTTGCAGTCGGTCAGCCTCAAGGAAAGACAAGCTTGATCTATGCAGGAGTAAACTCCTGCCCGGAAGAATTGGGCAAGGGAAATAATGCGCATTTTCGAATTATTGGAATAGAGCCAGTTGCCAAAGGGAAAGGAAAGACTACACAGCCTGTTGCGACAACGAGCAAATTATCCGAGATTTCGAGAATTTCATTATTTACTCATGTGGAAAGGGATTTATACCAAAGAGTCATCCGACTTTCACGGCCCTATCCAGGACAATCACAGTGGGGTGCGGTTGCGACTGGACTTGCGAAGGATTCCGAAATCGTACTTTTTGAAACTGCGCGAACGGGTCCACCTACATCTAAGGGTGCCATAAAACTCGCGAAGGAGGCTGTTGATATGGATTTCATACAAACTGGAAAGGATGATTATCTCTTCGCATATGCCGATGAATATGATATCTATATAAAGAAGCTTGGCTCAATAGATGATGGAGCAGAATCTGAGTGTGTATATATTACACCAGCCTCGAGAGGCAAGGAGAAAGTTACATTACCATCTTTCAGGTCGATAAGGTGGCTGACGAAGGACTTTATTGTCATGCTCACGAATATACATAGCCAAGGAGGAGTGGTACTACAGATTCTCAGACTACCTCCAAGCGGCAAAGGACAATGCAGAATTGCGCAATCACATCGACTTCCATCCAGTATAACGAAAGCTACTGGACTTGCAGTCTCCAATCTTACACCACCGGTGACTCCTGATGAAGAACAAGGTTACACTCAATTTGTCATTGCGGTCGCCGGTCACGATATCTCCATTTCTCTCTTTAAAGTCGATCTCCAACATGAATTAAATAATTACTTGGTCACGCCTATCAAACCCTTCCGAACGTTCAAGAATGTTCACCCACTTCAAATCACAGGCATTACATTCTCAAATTTTACACCGCCTACGGGACCCGTCACTGCAAGCACTCCTCCTCAATACCTCAAGTTAGCTAGTGTAGGCGTTAGCAACACAGTCATCGTCCACACTCTCCCTCTATTCCCTGTCCCTCTTTCCGTAAAAAGAGGTCAATCACACACACCTCGTTACGTCGTCGCTCTTCCTTCAAGTAAAGCAATTTACTCCTTTGGAATAATCCTTTCTATGCTCGTAGCGGTATTTGCAGCAATCATGATGCAAAGCATCTTAGAGATCAGAGGAGTAGTAGAACCACATTTAGGAGCAGCAAATTACCTACCAATACCATTACAAGAGGCAATCGGAAAACCATACAAATTCCCGTCAAATTACAACGCACTCAGTACACAAGCATCCCCCTCCATCTCCCCCAGCTCATCAGGCACTTCCCCCTCCCCCTCTTCCCCAGACTTCTTCGCCTCCCTCCGATCCCCCGCCTCCAACTCCCCTCCCTCCCGAATCTACCTACACCACGGACCCCCCATCCCAGACATCCCAGCCGCCGTCGAAAATCAAGAAATCACCTCCCCCGACACCTCCCCATCAATACACGCCGTTCTCCACGACGCGGATAAACACACCGGGAAATCATGGAATGAATTAACGGCGCCGCAAAAAGAACTTTGGAAGAGGAAGTTGAAGGATGCGGGGCAGTGGGTTGAGGAGATGGGGGAGTCGATTTTTAAGGGCGTGGTTTTTGGGGAGTTGAGGGGGTTGGTGGGCGCCGCGGTTGTGCAGGCTGCTGCTCCGTAGGTGGGTTGATGGCTGGGATGGTGGATGGAATCATCGTTAATTAGTGTGAAGAGCTGGTGAGCTACTGGGGAGATATATAGAGGGTTGGGTTTATAAATTTACAAGGGAGAGTGAATGTTTAGGGATGGGGCTTGGTAAGAGCAGAGGGGCATGTGTATACTATTGTTGTTTGTTTGTTTGTTTGTTGTTATATTGAAATGATAGATTAATACAAGGGCGAATGGAGATTTTCTCCCTTTCTCCCTTTCTCCCTTTCTTTTGGCTTCGATTTCTTTATTCTTCGCATTCATTCATACATTCATGCATGTATTCATTCAATGAGATCATACATATACACACATATCTCTAGTTTAGCACAAGATTTTAATATTATGATGAAATAGGAATACTCGAGTAGTAAATCTATATATTACCAAACAGTACGTTGTATTCATATAAATCATTATTTCATCCTCACCCTTATTCCTATTTCCATTTCTTATCTCCTAATTCTCATCCATTCCATCCATTCAATGATCCTTCCATCCAGCTTAGTAGAGTAAAAGAATTATCTTTCTTTCTTTCTTTCTCCCCAAGTCTTCATCTCTCCATCTTTCCTTCTCAACCCTAGGAAGTATTACTACCCCGTCATTCCAAATCATGCACGCATGTATGTTGGTATCACACTCCCGTTCCCGCTCCCGCTCCAGCTCCAGCGCAAGTTAAAAATAAAAGAAATCCCATCACACCCCAACTCCACAACGCAAAGCTTTAAAAATAAAAAATTCTTGTGAATGCATGCATCCTCCCCCTTTCTCCGTCTCTCTACAAAATCTCCCTCAAAACTCTCTTCTGCTCCGCTGTTAAACTCGTCGGGAACTTCACATTATACTTGATGATAAAACTTCCCCTCTTATCGGGTTGTTTACTCAATGGCATACCCAAATCTGGATATGAATCCGAGGAACCAGGTTGAGTGGGTCCGCTTTTATCGAGCGAGATGTTTTTACCATCGATGGTTGTGACGGTACGATTCCAACCTGTGAGTGCTTCCTTGAGATCGAGATCGACCGTCATGATTAGATCATCTCCATCGCGTGTTAGGTAGGGGTGTTTTTTCTGGCGGGGTATGTTAGTATGTTGTTAGATGGAGTGAGGGGTAAAAGCCCCATAGCGGGGAAGGGAACATACCTCTTCAATAACGAAATGTAAATCCTGCTGACCACCCTCCTCCTGATCACCTACGCCCTTAAACTTAATCTTACTCCCCTTCTTCAAACCCGGCTTAATATCCATCTCCAAAATGCGATCTGTAGTTTGTCTCTTGCCCGTTTCGGCATCAAACGTCTTCCGCTTAATCTTCATCTTCTTATGACAACCCTTAAACAATTCCTCCAAACTCAACGCCAGAGGTTTCTCCACGGTCGTAACCTCGGGCGTTTCGGCTCTCTGTCTCGCCGGTTCCGCGCCCCGGAATTGTGATTGTGCAGTTCTCGAACGACCATTTCCAGCTCCCCCAGGACTAGCTCGCGGTATACCACCTCCACCCATAGTAGAAAACAAATCCTCCATTCCCTCTCCACCACCTCCCGCTCCCTGACCTCTCAAAAAATCATTAAAGACCCATCCCGGATCACTGAAACTAAAGCCTCCACCACCTGGTCCGCCCGCACTACTGAATTCATGGTGGAAGGTTTTACTCCTTGGCATGCCGCCCGATGAACTAAATCCTCCAAAGCCTCCTGGCATGCCTCCTGTCGCGAATGGGCTACCGCCACTTGCACCTGGATTTGGTGGTGGGGGACCGCCTCGTAACATAAATTCTAGTCCATACTCATCGTATGTTTTGCGTTTTTCGGGGTCTGATAGGATTTCGTAGGCTTGAGAAACTTCTTTGAATTTTTCTGCGGAGTCGGGTTTATCCTTATTTTTGTCGGGGTGATGTTTCATTGCCATTACACTATTCGATGTTAGTTATTTGTACAGGTCAGTTGGAGCTGAGGGAATTGATGATGATGAAGGAGGGAACTATATGCACATACCGATATGCCTTTTTAATTTCTTGTTGATTGGCAGAAGGCTTAATGCCTAGAGCGTCGTAAAGTTTTGTTTCTGCCACCATGTTTGCTATCCTTCGAATGTATCTTTATGTTGGAGAACTGCAGTCGGAGAAGGAAAGCACTTCGAATGTGAATAGAAAAGTCGAAAGTCGTAAAGTTATCCAATGAAGTTGTGTCCACCTCCAACAAACAACAATGAATTATCCTCTTCTAACAAATGGCCACTATCAACTATTGACTCTCGGTTGAAAATGGGTCATGCACTAGAATCTGAAAGTATTTCGTCAGTGATTGGGTTGCGACAAATTCAAATAGACAAGGTCGTATTATAGAAGGGCCTCGAAGGAGCTGAAGGAAGGTTGTGTGTTGGGTCTTGTGTGTCTTGTGTGTTGGTTTTGCCAATGATGGACTGACTGACTGACTGATTGATTGATTGATTGACAGGTCGGTTGGGTTGAGTTGGTATGATGTATGATGAATGATGTGGTTGATGACAGGATGGATTCATTAATCTTTTCCCTTGCAATGATTTAAAAATCCAAGGAAATCTTGTTCACATACATACCAAGGAGATCTCGTGATTATGAGCTGTAAGGTGTGTTCCCAAGTCTCTAATTCGCTGGCTGTTTTGGATACGAGAGAGTGTTGCTTGGTGTCTTTGTGTGTTATAGTAGAGAGTAAGATGGGAATGTGTAAGCTGTACTTATTAGAGTGAGGTGAGTGAGGTGAGTGAGGTGAGTGAGGTGAGCGAGGTGAGTGAGCAGCAATATTGTAATTTGAATATTCACTTGGGAAAGAATTGAATCAGCTTTTTATCAAATGTCCATAAAATACCCCCGCGGTTCATTACATTGAGTGGTGACGTTTGGCGGTGGGGGGTTTTGGATCCTGAAAGCCAATGGCGAAGAGCCTTACATATTGCCTGCTTGCTTACATGGAGGCTTCGAGAAGCTTCTAGTCATAAAGATGTGAGCCGCCTTTACAACATATTTTAGCCATTGTGTATTAAACTGCTAACAAGATTACTTCATTTCACTGCTACGAATTAGAAATATTTGTAATGTGAATCAATGATAATCGTCGTCGTGTTTGATTCAAGAGTTCCTCCATCAATATTCTCCGAATCCTCAGAGCACTCGATAAAAAAACTCTACAAAAACAAAAGGAACCCATTCCAAAGAGATTGTTTAAAACTTCCAATGGCATTCATTAATCTGCAAAACTTTCTAACATCGCTTTCGTGATCCATGCCTCATGCCTCATACTTCGTGCTGCCGGGGTATTATGCCTTTCAATATGTACAATATGAATTATATGTACTTCCAAATGCCATCAATCCATCTATTCTTTGTAAATGGGACCATCTCGAACCATGGACTATGCAAGAACGCCGATTAACATGCAAAATATCCTCCAACCTACTCAACAAATCCAACCCTTTTGATAGTGGCGCCACCATCTTTTTGCTTGTTAGCCGATGTGTCCTGTTCCTCACCCTGAATGTCATCGCTCTCAAGATCTTCAATCTCCATGTCATCGTTGGCGACACCTTTCTCGATGGAGTTGCCAGTAAAGTTTTGTAGCAGGCCACTACCACTACGTTCTTGCATTTCTTGCGTCTTCCCTTCAGGATATGGATCAACACCCATGATTACTTCATCACTCTGACCAAGGCGATTTTGTAGAGCCACAGACGCCGACACCGTTACCGTAGACTCATTGTCTGACGCTTCCCTTGCAACACCATTCCGTTGTCCATTTGGGGCGGAGTGTGGGGGAGACGGGGGCTGATCACGCTTACGCTTTCCTGGTGATCTTGGTGAGAATTGTAATTCATCGGGATTGTCAAATGGAGTGCTGGAAAGCTCCTCTCGAAAAGCGATGTTATCGGCGCGAACGAAAGCCTAATCGTTGTTAGCGGGATTATTGGGGCAAATACGAGGACAAAAATACCTGAAGTGGATGTGGTATTACACCCGCAGTCATCTCCATTGCCTCGTCGGAAGCATAAACTAGAATTGCTGTATCGATCTCAACTTTGACAGCCTCGACAACTTTCTCGGATGTAGTTTTCTGTTGCCGGATTAAAACATGTTACAAATTTAAGATCGAAAGATACTCACTTCAACAGTAATTTGTGGAGGAGACCAGCTGCTATAATCAATTCTCCACCATTGGCCATCGCTAGGAGGAACACGCTCGTCGTCACTGAGGCCCATATCAATGAGATCCGGCTCTATACGGGTGCAAATATACGTCGTTTCCTTAGTCAAGCTTACACCACGAAGAGTGTATCTGTGCAAGCGTTGGGAGGTTTTAGCGGGATTCGTATACAACTTCGAAAGCTCCCTCCAAGCTTCTTTAGCTTTCTCTTTTTGATTTTGTAATCCTAGGTGCTGTTAGTTGAATAATCAGTGATGATTCTGCATGATCTTACTTTTTAGCTTCGCGTTTACATGATCCATTACTTTCCCGAGCTTTTTAGACAGATCTGCGTTCTTTGAACGACCGGTATGATTATCGGAGGCAAGATTGTCCATGTTGTTATTGCCGGGCGAGAGCTCATTCTGATCATGATTGAGTGACATCTTCATAACATCCTCAACTAGGAGTGTTTTCCCATTGTGAATAGTCCATGTTAACTGTCTCTCATTACGAGAAATATCCGCAATTTGCAGCTCTAAATTCTGCTTGCTCGTACGCATATTCAGCGAGTCTTTGACTGCAAACTCTAGGTATCTATCTGGATACCATACTAATGGTATGTCGATACCTTTTTGCTTGTTCTGTTTATCACCTCTAAGTCTAAAAGTAATCATGTCGCCAAGGTGACCTAGGTAAGGACTCTTAGCAAGAACGAGAGGAAAATTGCTCCATAGTGCCTCGTCTGCAACATCATAGAGATTTTCGCAAAGAGAATCTTTTGAAGGAAGCTGAAGCTCGAATATGGCAAATTCTGTATCTGTGTCATCTGGATCCGGGTCTGAACCAAGAACGCCTGAAGAGAAGAGGAGCTTCGATAAATCAGTACCCTGCAATAACTTATTGAAGCTCGTGAAGAACTCAGACTCGACATCACTCCCTCCTTGCTGTTGCATGTATGGAAGTGTAGTAATAACATCCGGTGAACCGTAGCTCCTCTCTGTCTTATCTAAGAAGGCCATGACTTTCTGGACCTCCTGGCCAAATCGTCGATCATCCGCCACAAGGTAGGGATTTTCTTGAAATGATGCAATAGGTCTCTCTATTGGTCTGCCGTTCCACCAGCCAGCTTCATATGGATAGTGTGTCTCGACATGGTCCCTTCTAAGGAATATCTCACGGGCAAGGGGAATGTTGTAATAAATAGTAAGAACAGCACCTAATCTGTGGGATTCTCCAGTAGGTTTGAGGAAGGCTGGAGCTTTGTTTTTCATATTTCGAATTCGATCGGTAGGCTCAGGGTCAATGTAGATCTCTTTGACAGTTGATATAGGAACCATAGCCCAGTTATCTCCATAATCCGTTCTCATAGCAGGGCCAAAGTAAGGTTTGTCTGTTCCCACTACTCCAGATTGTTGTGGAGGTAAACTAGAGTCTGCCATGGACGCTGCCAATGCCTGCTGTAGTTCTTTGTCATCATTGTCGACATATTGGCTAAAGGTAGTGGTAGAATCTGCCAATTGATGTATTAGAATATGCAAATATTTGTATTAAAAGAGATTCTACCATGATCAGTTGTGAGATCCACAACTTTACTCAAAGGTGATTTATTATTACTAGTTCTCGATGGTGGTCGAGAAGGTGCTGCACTTTCAAAGCGAGAATAGGAACCGAAATCATCCGGGCCCTGAACTGCAAAAGCTGGATAAAAATAATTAGTGAGAGCCTTCAAACAGCTTGGCTCCAAAACTAGAAACTCACAAATACCATGCTGGTCTCCACCTCCCTCACGATCCCTATTGAATTGGCTGTCGTCCCAAGTGTACTGCGACTATCAGTGATGATATTTTATGAATTCCTCTTCTATACTGACTCTGTTGGGATTTCTGCCTGTCTCCAGATCATCATAGTATTCATTGATTGCTTGTTGAACATTGTTATTATTTCCCTGTCTATATTAGCTCTGTATTTTCGATTTTTCTGGATGAAAATAACCCCACCTTCAATCTCAGTATGGCCTCTTGTCGATCTATCTGCCCAGTCATGTCCAGAAAAGCTTGAACATCTTGAGCAGTTGGTTGCGCCGCCATGATTGCAATGGTATCAAGCTTCAAGCTGAGCTTGACTTTTGACGTGTGCAGCTACTGCGTTTTGGGAGAGTGGAATTCCTTCCCCTTCCAGTCATGAAAGCAAAAGCAAAGAAGTGCAATGAATATAATCAAGAAGATCTTCAAATAAACAGATTATGCCAGCAGAACAAACAAGATGCCTTGTGAGCCCGACTACAGAAAGTTGATAGATTGTTTAATAGAAATTCCTGGGGGAGGACCCGGGCAGCGGAGCTTACTTACCTAGGTATAGTTTCAATCTCTGATAATCCTTGTTGTTGGTCCGAGTGTTTGAACCTGTGGGAGACAACCCCACCTTCTCTTCAAGGAAGCATGAGATCATGAGTCTTCGGGGAGGAGTGGAAACCTCATTTCCTTGAGGATAACCTCATGAAGTCTTGGATATTCATTAGTCAGATGGACTTTATACAGTGGAATAGAACCACTAGGTATATATTGATGAGATAAGGAATTTACAACTTCTATTTCTTTACCATTAATATTAATCATTCTTGAATTGGAAAGAAGAACAAAATATAGGATATAAAAAGGACGATATGATGCCAGTAAGACCTATATCTGATATTCCTATCGAGGAGTGACTTTGACTGCAGGAGGGGCCGACATCTTTCTGTTACTGCAAGGGATGGATACATGGTTATGCACAACAAAATTATACCTATATCAGATATGATGGACATACTCCTATACCCTAGTCTAAGGATGTTGAGTATAGAAACCACTGTGATCGTCATCATAATCAGATACACATAGCCATACACAACGGCTACACATAGAGAAAGAAGGATAGGCGCAGAAGATAAAATCAGTATCTACATCGCCGGAATAAAAGCCTCCTTCATCGCCCCTCTAACCGTTCCCTCCTTTGCATCTTCAACCTCGTACTTCAACCTCACACTCTCATCACCCGTCTCGTTTCTCATTCCCGCTACTTTATGCTGTAATATACGAACCTTATATGTCTCCCGAAAGAATATCAGAAACAAGATTTCACAAGCTCCGAACAAGAAAGCCATACATCAGAAAGTCCATCGCCATGCTGCTGTTTCTCCCCACTGACCTCCCACAATGGGTCCAATGACTGGGCCGATCAATGGTCCAAATCCTGTCATTGCCAAGGCACGCCCTCGCTGTTCAACAGGATATAAACCACCCACAATACTAGATTAAGAACGGTGTCAAACATACGTAGGTAACACAGTAAGAGAAATTAGCATCATAATCATGGACTTATATCTCGAAGAGCACTAGTAATAATCAATAACCATATCAGAAGTGTGACTAAAATAAAAGACCCTAACCAATCCATACATTCAAGAGCTTTTCCAGGTCTTCATAGTTAAGATCCAATAGGTTCGCGGACCGACTCCCATCATACTGAATCAAAACTGCAGCAACTATAATTTGAAAATTTAAAGAGACTCCTTCAATATCAAGTGTCTGTTAACATATGACTTCCGTCACAAACTATACACCAATAACAAGAATTACAAGACGAGCAAAACATCCCTCAAACGAGTTGAACCTCCTTAATAGTTATAGGTAAGAAGATCATTATTCAAAAACTAACAACACCCCCTATATCAAAATCCCACTCAAGTAGCACTCACTTGGGACGATCAACCCGAGCATCATGCTCTCACTTGAGAGTCTGTATTTTTCGGAAATTTCTGTTCATTATTTTATCCTCACATTCGTTGACTTCTTATCATGAGTGCTAGCATTGAGTTATTTATTTGGTGTAAGATCTTATGTGGTACGTACGTCTTTCAGTGAAAAATGTATGGGATACCGCGTCGAAGCACCAAGAGTACATGTATAATAGTATTCGTAATCATATATGGCTTGTTGGATCACTAAATATTGTTGGTACTGTCTCTCACATTGGCAAGGGATATATTAAATGTGTTCTCGATTGTGGATCCGACATTTCGTCCTATACAAAAAGCAATCACATCGTCTCAGGTGTAAGCGAAAGGAATCGACAAAACTAGCCAGTGCAAACTCATTTTGAAATATTTGTAGTTACAGCCCGAAAATATTTACCCATTCTTGCTACCTGGTGCAAAAGCCCTTCACAAATTACGCCCCGACCACCCAAAAGTATGTAATACCCAGTTCATATTCCCCATAATCTAAAAGCCCTAAGATCCCCCAATGTGAAAAGCATGTTATACGCCTCAAATGCATACCTGCCTGCATACCTGCCTGCATTTCCCCTTGCGCCCACCGTGTAAACCGAGCGGACCGCCGCTATGCTATGCTATGCATTGTAAAATAATGTAAGATTATGCTCCCTCTATCGAAGTTGACCGTGATATGATTTAGCGGAATGTTGAGGTGAGATTTGACGAGCGCAGGAGGGTCGAGGAAGAAGCCGTGAGTTTCATGTATGAGAATGAAACGAAACAGGCTTGATAGCCCTGTTTCCATTTAATGCTCTATGTCTTCCTCATCTTCCTCTTGTTCCTCACCATCCTCTTCCTCTTCGTCTCCATCCTCCATACCAAAATCCTCAGAACTATCGCTGGCTCCAAAATCGTCCTCTTCATCGCTCTCGGCCCAGAATGCATCGTCGTCTACAGGCTTGGCAGGAGGGGCAGTCTCAAGTGTTGTGGGCATTTCAAACCCGGCCGGAATATCTTGCTTCGAGGCAGCCACGGCCTCCTTAGCTTTCTCGCTATATTTTTCTCTATTGTCGCGATACATGACGCCTGCGTCGACATTTGCAGGAGAATTGATCTCAGGGGCATCGAGAAGAAGTAGGATAGAACGCAAGACTGATTCTACCCCTTGTAATGGTGACCAACGCTCACTGGCAGATTCCCCGGACTGCTCATCTTCTCCAGGTGGGTGCAGGATCGAGATGCATAATTTGCCGTCGGGGTAGATATTTGGATGTTGAATCGGTCGGAGGAACTTGAAGGTGGGAGGACTGTAAGGATAATTGTCGGTGAAAGTCATTTCGGCCTAGGGTTTACAAGTCAGCAGCTGTGAGACGCAGTGAAATAAATAATCCTCACCTTGAAGTAGCCACCGTTGAAAGCACTCTCATCATTAACGACTATCAGACCAATTTCCCATTTAAAGAGGGATCCTTCGTTCAACTGTACATGGTGTTAGCTTCGAAAACAGCACTCACAGTCCAGATTCTCCTACATCGATATTGACCCATTTCTCCTTTTCAAGCCCCTTGTACTCGGTCATCAAACGATTTTTCGCAGCAACCGCAGACATGATGATGACTTCCTTCACTGTGCACTCTCAAGTAGTATTGGTAGATATCGAGCCGTAGATCTCTGAGAGAATCAGAGTCGAGTTGGATAGGACTGCTGTTGCAGTTGCTAAATTGTGCGGTTGGTTTGGCTGAGACAAACGACTCGAATATGAGGTTGTCAAGGGTGGATGACCAACAAGGTATCGAAAGTGAAACTATCCGTGTCGAATGTTGAGTGTAGAGTGATGGATAGTCCCAAAATTATGGATCAATCTGGAGTAAGTAGTAGTTTTCAATGTATGTGTGAAGTGGTGAGAAGTTGAAGGATGGATTTGTGCTGTGGTTTTGTACCTAACAAGAGTCTAAAATATGATAGTTAGAGTTACCAACCCTTTTTCGCTGGCAGATTTGCATATGCTGCGCTGCTACGGTACTATTCGGGCACCAGCGATTCGCCTTCATATACTATACCGTACAAGGGTCTTATGACAAGCATTATTCACTGAATCCGCCTAAAAGGCTTTTAAGCTTTCATTAAAGTGGATTAGAAAGGGTTAGGATAGTCAAGTAATAAGTGTCGTGCACTTGCTTATCTCCAAAAATAGCTAAACCCCGAGTTGTGCGAATTTCAAAGGCGTTACATCCACCAGCAAGCAGCCACTTTTCTTGTGTTATTAAAGAGTATACAACCAGTATTATTTAGGACCAACGGGACCAGTTTAATAGCAATAAACCGAATCAATTCCAGATTTGTTCCCCGTGTAAACTTCCTACAAACATATACCTACCTATTTCAGATGGTAATTTTTCCTACAAATATTTTCGAGTATTATTAACCATTTCCCGAGGTCATCATATTCTCCGATGTCATGAAGAGGAGCCACCAGCTGAAGCGAGGGGCACAAAGTAGTTTCTAACGATAAGCAATCAATCACAAGGACCCTAAGTGGCATTAAGTGGGACTTTATCGAAGTGCTTAGTGCGGGTACCGTGTCATGTCATATGATGTGATCATAACTGTAATCTTACTTCATATATTACTCACTTTGCAGTGAGCGAGATCGCTAGATTGCACATAGGACTGTAAGCGAACACGCCCCTTTTTATATTTGATTCTCATCCTGTCTTCGATGATGGAATCACTTCTTGCTTTTGAACATGGTACGAAACTTTCAGGCAATACATAGCTTGAACAGAAATGTACTAGGTACCGGATGACTTGACAAATTTCGGTGGCGGGTTATTATGTGAATGCATGGAGTTATTTTCATGATCAAAATGCGATGAATTGAAGGAAGAAAGTGAAGCTATATATGTCTTCGAGGTATCGTAGCACAAACTCAATATGACGCCGCCCCAGTTGGTATTACCACCAACAACCAAGCGCCATGCTGAGCATGAACTTCCATAAAATAATGTATCCTTGACTCCAAAACCGCAACATGAACAATGTCGAACCTGAACGGAAATTATCTAATGCTATCTGTCCCTAATGCTTGAGCTCTTTTTTTCTCGGCACTTTTTTGTGCTAACCTTGCTTTGGCAGCTGCAACTCTGTCAGGAGGCAAGGCACACTTTGATGGACTGGATCTTCGGCTCGAAGCAATAGTGGTCAAGCGGGGTACCGTACGTTCGTTATTTGATCTCAACGGGTCAACAGGGCGAGATCGAGAGACTGTTGCTTTGGGAGGACTCGAGGGAATGTTAAATATCTTGGGTCGGGGACTGGCTAAGCACCTCTCATGACTTTTTCGTGTGCGGAGAGGAGGCAAGGATGGGTCTTCAGTTTGCAAGTTAGTGTTTAGTGAATCGAGAGTGAAATCGACAAAACGATTGGCGAGAGGAGTGTAGTCAACTTTCTTCGATTTTTGGAAAGCAAACTGTTCCGTAGTTGCAAAATTGGTAATCTCAGACAAGGCTGCGTGTGATGATCGTTGTGTGCTTTCAAGTGGTGCTTCGAAATGTGCAGGCTTAGATGAGGCCATTGTCTTCGATGGGCGTGCAATAGATTGACTCAACACCGGTATGCTACTTGTAAAAGCATACGATTTCTCGGTTGGGTGGCTCCTTGTTCGGAACAAATCAAAGCCTGACTCTGTCCCATCGTCATAGGTAGACCCACGCACAGCTTCTCTCAGTTCGGCCATCTCCTTCTCATATCTATCGACCATCGTATCATATTCAACGGATTTACTGTGAAGAGCTTGTTGCAAATCTTTTGTAGTCGATTGCTCGCTCTTCAATGATGCATTCTCCTTCTTCAATTCCACTACTTGGTCATGTCGCTTTCTCAGAAGGTGCTCTGCATCACGTCTTGAATTCTTTGCCGTTTGCTTGATGTGATCGTAGTCTTTTTGAAGGGCCTGAAGCCGCTCATCTTTCTTTTGACGTTGTTCTTCAGCAAGCTTCAGACGCTTCTCCCAACTTTCGGTGTGCTTCTCGAATCGCAATTCAGAATGAAGCAAATCCTGTGAAAGCTTATTGTTTTCACCTTGCAGCTTAGAAACAGTTCTATCGGCGGTTGCTAGAGCTTGTAAGGCTTGATCTAATTCATTCTGGAGAGATATTGTGTCTCTGGGTTCGTTCTTCGAGTTCCTCGATTCAGTTTTTGGGACTGCTGCGGCAAGACTTCCATCCCCTTCCATGGCTTTGCGAAATTCTTCTACCTGAACACGATATTGAAAAGCCAAAGCAGTCTGGCGAGCAAGTTCTCTCATAAGCTCCGGAGAGGTATCACCTCTTACTTTCCCTTCTGCTGCAATTTGCGACATCAGGTCGGTAATGTTATTCTCCATTGTAGCGACTTTGGCTTGCTCTTCCTTCAACTTTTCTGCAAGATCGAGAGCTTCTGCATCTTTTTTCTTGGCATAAGACTTTGCGAGCTGCTTGTACTCTACCAGCTTCTTCATTTGAGTCTGCGCCTCATCGTGGTACTTTTGGAATTCGGATTTCCAGAATTTCCCGGACTGTGATCGAGGATCATTAATATCAACTGTCACGTCTGCATCGCTGTCGGCTCCGGGTATGAGTTCTTTCGCTAATTCTAAACCATTCGATCGTGATTTTTTAGCTTCTTTCGTATCGTTAGATTTCTCTACATCTTTTTCCTTGGTCAAAGTCGAATTTGGTAATATCGAAGAGGCCGCAGAAAATTGATTGCGTCTTTTGAATGCGCTGTCTGACCCACGAGAATCTTCTAATGTCTTTAGAAGCGAAGTCTTTCTGCTTGGCTGCGATAATTCTTCTGCCTGAAAGGTCCGTGAAGCAAGGGCTTTTCCTGGTGTTGCTGCCCTGCCAACAATTTTCTGCGGCCTGTCCTTTCCCTCATTGTCATCGACATCTGATCCGAACGACACCGTCTTTCTTCGAGTTGCCGCAGTTCCAGGTGTCATCAAAATTCCTGGCGGCTTTGTTGGAGAGGCCGACAGATAATGTGGCAGTCGGGTATCTCTGCCAGTTGTTGGATCGTCCTCATTTTCAATCCCGTAAAGCGTATCATCTAGAGGGAGGCCAGGTGTGCCAAAGAAGGCACTTTTGAGTGCGCGAGCAGCAAACACCGGGGCAGGAGTCTCTGGGGCTTCTGTATCGGGATCGGCACCTGTAGAATGTGAGTACTTTTGTGTCTTCATGATTGGTGATGTCCATACCTGCCACACGCTCGGCACCATCAGGCCGTCCTAACCACCAGTTAAGCATATTTGACGTAGCAATTGCAAAGAATTAATAGGAATCACTTGCAATGCTCATCAAAATGGCCACAGATTAACTAACTCTAGGTGTTGGTCGTCAAAATCATTAAAGTCATTCAACGACCATTTTTAGAAAGTACAATTAACTAGTTAATGCTTGAGCGTTTTTTGTTTACTTACAAGGGTGTTGCATCGGACGCGATTATGCTAAAGCAACCGTGAGTCCCCGCGTTTTAGCCCTGCCTGTACTCTGTAGTAATCTGACAATGCCGCATGGGAGTTCACAAAGCCTTATCGGACAATTGATAGCCTTATGGAATTTAAGGGAACAAAATCCCTTTAACATTCTAATGGTTGTCCGGATAAACATAACACCCTCCTGTTCACAATGAAGAGAAAAGAACAAGATGGGAAGGCAAGTAGGAATGGCGACCAAGATCTCAATGTGAAGCGAACTCGATCAAGCAATGCAATATCAGTACATCACTCCACGGTTGATGCTGTCTCTCTAGATTCGAAAAACGGGAAACGAACTCGAACATTTGCAGTGGAAAAAGAGAACGGTATTGATTCCGAAGATTCTGCAGAGAATGACGAATCAAACCCGATCCGCAACAATGCTGCGCTATCAGAATCTCAGTCTGAGGATGACGGTTCACCGAGTCGTCTAACCTTGAGCCCTATTAAAGCTCGGAACCAGTCTACTCCTAGGTCTATACGGCATGGGAATAAACCATTTGCAACTCCCGTAAAGGCCAAAGGTATAACTGGAACAGATGAAACTCCGCGCCTTCGTCGCAACATCGATAGATCAGCCAGAAGGAAGAGTACTAGAACACTCATTGAGCGTACGGTACTTGGCAATACAAGCGATAATGATGATGAAGAGGAAGATATTGCGAACCAAATTTATGATTCAGAGGAGGAGGATGAAGCGGAAATAGAGAATGATACAAATCAAGTATCTGAAGCTATAGGCGAACCATCTACACCTTCCAAAAGGGGACGAGGGCGAATCAAAGGAACGAAAACTCGACAGAGATCTTTGACGCCCCCTCGGGATCTTTCGTCTCACGAACTATACTTCTCTCAAAATAGGCCGGGAAGGTCCAAGACTGCGAATTCTAATTTGTCTTCCTTGGCGTTACTCGACCATGAAGAGTATTTTAGTCTTGCCCGCAGCTACAAAGACCAGCATGAAGACGATATGAATTTTTTACAAGATGTGCATGCCAAATCTTTCAATCAATGGCAATTTGAGCTCTGTCAGGACTTCAACATTTGTATCTACGGTTGGGGGTCAAAAAGGTCTCTCCTCCTCAAATTTGCTGAGTATATCTACAATACAATGGCTGATCATTCTCGGGAGAGGATAGTCGTGGTAAATGGTTATTTACAAAACCTCACAATTCGAGATCTTTTGAATACAATAGCCGGCTCCATTTCTGGCAACGGTACGAAAATAGGTTCACAGCCAGCGGAAATGCTTGAAAACCTCACGAATTTACTTGATGAAGACAATACTCAGCATGTGACTCTCATTATCCATTCCCTTGATGGAACTGCTCTCCGTCGCCCTGCATCTCAAATGATACTCTCACGCTTGGGTTCTCACCCACAGGTACATTTAGTTGTGTCTGTAGACCACCCTTCCTTTCATTTGCTTTGGGATAGTTCGCTTCGTGCAGCCTTCAACTTTCTATTTCACGATTGCACTACCTTTCTACCTTACACAGTAGAGGTCGACGTTGTAGATGAGGTGCATGACCTTCTTGGAAGAAGCGGGCGCAAAGTGGGAGGCAAAGGAGGTGTTGGCTTTGTGCTTAAAAGTCTGCCGGAAAATGCAAAGAATCTTTTCAGGGTTTTGGTAGGTGAACAGCTTGCAGCTATGGATGATATTCCCGTTGGCGAACATAATGATGGTGATGATGAGGATGGGTTACATGGATCTGCTGGTAGGAAGAGTGAACCTGGTGTGGAATACAGGGTGCTGTACCAAAAAGCTGTGGAGGAATTTATCTGCAGCAATGAGATGAACTTCAGGACATTGCTGAAAGAGTAGGTTTTTCCAGTTCATATCAATGCTTGACAACTAATTCTTTCTCAGATTTCACGACCACCAAATGATAGAGAGTAAGAAGGATGCTTTGGGGACAGAAATGCTATCTGTGCCCTTCAGAAAAGAAGAATTAGAGAATATTCTTGAGGATATTGTATCATAGGGTTTTTCTGACAGTTTCAATATTCTCTAGCAGGGTGTTATGGAGCTGCACATTGAGCATTTACAGGTATAGCATAATAAGGGGGCATCATAGGACGGTACTTGGCAAAATCCGAAGTAATTCACATTCAATCACATCATCATAGCCTCACATTTATCATTGCCTTGTTGAAGGATGGTGAGCAATATACCAGCTCATGGTGAGCTCTTAGACGGGTTTCAGGTCCCCGCTGACTCTTTCTTAATGTTCGTTCCGCAGAGCTTCATGGTGTACAGCTTCATTGTCCGAATGATGCGTCAAAAATTGTTGGTAATGACTTTATGGTTTTCAGAAGAGTACTTGCGTTTCTTATACTACTTATCAATATCGACTAATCAAATCTCAAGATTAGCAGATAAATGTAGCCGTGCTTGCGAGGCTGACAAGGCTGTCACCACTAATTTTGTCTAAAAAGTTCCAAATTATCCAGTGGCATCACTCGACTAAAGTCTTCCAAATGTTACATCAAATACACAACAAAATTGGAAAGTCGTCAATAATGGCTCGTCTCATTCCTAGAGATCCTTTGATATTTGTTCTCGGGGCAACTGGTACCGGGAAGTCACAAGTAAGTCTGCACGTCCTCGGTTGGGGATGAAGGTTAATCATTCTACAGCTGGCTATTGACCTTGCAAAACGTTTTAATGGCGAAATAATAAATGGCGATGCTGTACAAATGTATGAGGGTCTGCCTATAATTACAAACAGAGTTACTATCGAAGAACAGAATGGTGTTCCGCATCACCTGCTAGGTTTCATTCCTCTGAATGCGGAAACATGGACAGTGGGAACATTTAAGAAGCAAGCTAGCCAAATAATTCAAGAAATTCGATCAAGGGGACGACTACCCATTGTAGTAGGTGGAACTCACTATTATACACAGTCTCTTCTGTTCGAACATGAGCTCGTCTCCTCTGGAAAAGCTTCCGTGGAAGGACAGGATGATGAACAACTTCCTCTAGAAGAGTTATCCAAACGATTTCCAATCCTCGATGCACCTACGGAACAAATATTAGATCGATTAAGGGAGGTTGATCCACTTATGGCTGCGCAGTGGCATCCCAACGACCGTCGCAAAATTCAGACATCACTTCAAATATTCTTGACTAGTGGAAAGAAAGCCTCCGATATCTACAGAGAGCAGAAAGAGACCAAAGCCATAGCACAAGCAAATTTGGACGGTCACTTAAACTCTCCAGACAGGTTCGAGATAGGCTCGCCATTGCTATTATGGGTACATGCCGAATCAGATGTTCTCAAATCGAGACTTGACAAACGAGTAGATAAGATGATCGATGTAGGTTTACTAGACGAAGTCAAGTCTATGGAGACAATACGTCAACAGCATATTCGTGGCGGCGCTGATCTTGATCTCTCTCGTGGCATCTGGGTTTCTATCGGCTGGAAAGAGTTTGAGCTATACCTGGCCGCTCTTGAGCAGGAGAGCGGAAATCCCAAAAAGCAAGATATCCTTCGTGATGATTCGTTAGAAAAAATGAAAGCCGCCACGCGACAGTATGCTAAGCGACAAATCCGATGGATCAGTCTCAAATTGATACCGAGCCTTGTTCAAAAGAACGCTCTTGACAGACTATTTCTCCTCGACGGAACAGACATTTCAACATGGTCGGAGAACGTGTCAGATCCTGCTATTGACATTACCCAAAATTTCCTCCTTGGCAACAAGCTCCCCACGCCCAGCGAAATGTCTGCCCTGGCCGGGGAATTCTTAAATCCCGAAAAGCCTTTGCAGCACACCCAAAGCAAAGCTCGTTGGGTGCCAAAAAAATGCGAAATATGTCACATTGTCGTTATGACAGAAGGTCAATGGCAAGTGCATTCTGCAACCCGTGCCCATCGACGAATGGTTAAGAAGCTGCAGAAAAATGGGGCAAATAGTAGGTCTCGTCACGATAGCGAAAGAAATGGCAGCGAATCACCATCTGCTACTTGAAAGGCACCAAGGTTGTACTCATAGGCATAAATCACGCAGATCACCAACCCCCACGGCACTCTCCAGATTCAAAACATGCCCCCCAATCATCTTCTCGAAAAAAAGAAACCATTGGTAGTTTTAAGAGCTGGTGATAAATTTATGGTAACATGACTTTCATGAAAATTTGTGGCCAAGATCTGGCCAAGATCCAGCCCTACGAAAACCACGAGAATGAAGGTAGGAATGGCATGAGATCTTACACAAGGCTAGCAATTGGGTACATTGTTGTACTTTACGCCATGCATCGGGACGGAAATTAGGAAGTACTACAGACGTAGAATTTTACACGTTGGCGGTACCTACAGTAGTAGTATTTTGCCGGGCTTTTTATTTGTACAAGCTTCTTTGAACTCGTGTTGGACAAATCTATTGACGAAGAAACCTTTACTTCTTCTTGAAGCCCTGGAAAGCTTTCAAGTTCTCAAAGGATGCGTAGGGCGCGAATAGTAATATTGCTGACAATAATTACCTTTCAACGAAAACCTTGCTTCTAAAGACTTGTTTTCAGGCATGCAATGCTCCCCCGTCTCTCGTATCCTCTGCTAGAACTGGTAGACTAAGATATTTCGATATCTGGAACCTTGAATGCTGTGCATTCAATCAAAGCTTTTGTCAATATGAGGCAATTTATGAGCATTTTTGACATGCGGACAGAGGACAGAAAATGCGGGCAATGTACCAAAATCTAGTACATTCTCCGTACACGCACGGAATAGGTCAAGCAAGTATTTTTTAGTCTCTGTCCAACGCGCACTATACGATGTACTCCATCATACACTAGCGCGGAATTAACCCAGCCACCGTGCCAGCCCAGCAAATTTTAGATCATTGACCCGACTACAGAAAAGTGGATTTATCATAATGGTTAAGCTATTTGCTGTACTAAGCCACACCCCTAAGGGTACGAAAACCCCTTCATTTATAACTTATATACCACTTCCGGACTAGCCTCCATTTCTACTACCAGCTCGCTAGGCTTCCTGTGGCAAAAGAGCCGGGTCTAAAATGAGCTAAAATCTCTTCCCCCCAAAAAGCTTGATTTTGAAAGGAATAATGGACCAAGTACCTACCTAAGCGAATCGATCTGCAAACGTCCTTGAGCTTTCAAAACGTGTCCACGATGTGGATATATCTTCCAACAGTACTTCTACGACTTGATCTCAACACAGTCTTGATATATTCCAATCCAAAGTCTTAGAACGTGCATTCGAGCATATGTCGTAAGACCTTACAGATAGCACTTTACGTTATTATCCAATAGCACCATCCAAAATTGCCACGAGAAATCCTCTACAAACGACCAATTGAGCAAGGAGGCCCTGTTTGGTTCATGAGGGATTTATCTCCCAGATATAAATTTCGCAGCTAGTGTCAGCCACGAATGTACGGAGTTGTTGGTGAATAAAGGCTTCCAAATGGATCTTCCCCACAAAGACCAAGTCTTTAACAATCCAGTTTGATAATATAATTAACGGGTTCGATTTTGTATGAGCGATTTGAATGTAACGCCATACGTGGAGAAGATGAAAGGAATTGAATACCATGCTCAAATTTAATTACAATTCAAGGGATGTCGCTATCAGATTGGTTGCCCCTCTACGCCAGTCGCTTACAGATCTAGACCATATTCGGTTTCTGGAATGAAGAAGTGAATTTATATTATGTGCAGTTGTATGATGGGAACAGCTCGTGCTACTGCTATGTTGCTGTCATCCGATTGGAAAATCCCTCACGGAAATTACACCGCAATCAGGAAATTGGGAAGATGCTCCCACGCTTGTACCGATGCTCCTGGCGGGACACAATCATACAATATCAACAAAAGGGACAAGGCCCATTAATGTTTGGGAAATTCTTGCACCGCCCCCAGCTGCCTACGAGCACGGCAAGTGCGTTTGTGAGTATATTTCTGAAGGTCAAAGTACTTTTCTGATGCCTTTAAGTTCGTGGAACTCCTTCAATATTCCAGTCAATTAAAGTCATTGACGTGTTTGATATTCCAAGAACGATTCTCACTGTGTTACCCTTGTTGCTTCACTCTCCGGTGCCTATTCACATCTCCTTTACCTACTTGCTTGCTTGCCAATCTTAGCATTGGCAAAGCTGCAGTGGCAATATATTTTGCCAAACTCTTGGTCAACTGCTGTAAATTTAGAACCTCCATATTTCAAACAACACTACAACGGTCATAGACATGGAGGGAAAAGTCATGTACGCCTCATCTGAGGAGCAGGACGACGAAATTTTCCAAGTCCAACCTAGACCAGAAATGCGAATCAGATTCGGCGCTCAAGATGAAGAGGCAGGCAGACAGACGAGCACACTTCCTAGAATGGCTCGGACAATCACAAATAGCTCACAACTATCAGCTACAAGTTCAGGACGCCGCAGAGTGTCCATCGACCCAGCAACTGCTTTGCCCATTACTTACCGCACAGTCTCATTTGCAATCGAAGAGAGTAAGGAAATACAAAGGGCTGAAGCTGGTCGTGCAAAGAAGGATGCGGCAGCTGAGCTTGGTGATTTAGAGTGGCATACTCTGTCCACAGACGACGTAATAGCTCGGCTAGAGACATCAGTTACTGAAGGTCTCTCCAAGGAACAGGTCGAGGTCAAAACGAAAGAGTTTGGAAAGAATATGCCTTCGAAACCACCGTCGGATTTGCTCTCGAGGGGTAAGTCTGTTCCCATATTTATTAGCGTTACACGCATTTCCTTTAGTCATCTGAATAAGCTCTAATACTCCCAATTCTTAGTCTTCGGATATCTGTTTGGTGGATTTGGATCCGTCTTATTGATCGGCGGTATTCTGGTCACTATTACTTATGAACCACTCGGAGGACCAAATCCAGCACAGGCCAATCTAGCCCTTGCGATTGTCCTCTACGCGGTCTTCGTCATCCAAGCCTTGTTCAATGCATGGCAGGATTGGTCATCGTCTCGTACAATGGCGTCCATCTCTGGCATGCTTCCTGATGATTGCTTCGTCCTCCGCGATGGCAACCGCGTAGAGCTTGCCGCAGTCAGTCTAGTTCCCGGTGACATCCTTTACATAAAGTCTGGTAATAAGCTGCCTGCAGATGTCCGTTTCATTGAAATCTCATCTGATGCTAAGTTTGATCGCTCTATTTTGACTGGGGAATCACAACCTATTCCAGGTTCAATTGAGAATACAGATCTCAATTATTTGGAGACGCATAACATTGGTTTGCAGGGAACACATTGCATCTCTGGAAGTGCAATAGGAGTCACTGTCAGCACGGGAGATAAGACAGTGTTTGGTAAGATTGCTAAATTAACCAATACTCCGAAGACAGGTATGACCACATTGCAGAGGGAGATCTTGAGGTTTATCATAATTATTTGTTCCATTATGGTATTCTTCAACATAGTTGTCATCATCTGTTGGGCCGCGTGGTTGCGACATTCACATCCCGACTGGATCACCATTGCTGGATTAATTGTTGGTATGTAGTTTTTCTTTATTTAGCTCATCTCTACTATCACTTGGGACTAGAAAGGAACGTTTGGCTAACAGGCTTCTAGATATCGTGACCGTGGCAGTTGCATTCATCCCTGAGGGCTTACCTATCGCACTAACTGCTTCGTTGACCATCACTGCGAATATTATGAAAAGGAACCAAGTTCTATGCAAGTCATTAAAGACTGTCGAGACCTTGGGAGCTGTATCAGTTATCTGCTCGGATAAGACTGGGACATTAACAAAGGTAACAGAAGTAGCAGTCATCTTTAGGAATTTTGGGGATTCCTTGCTAACTAATCGTCTTCTCAGAATAAAATGTTTGTAACGGAATGTTCAATCGCAGAAAAGACAATGACTCCGGAACAAGCCGTCGAATTTCAAAAGTCCAATGTCAATACTACCAATTGTGTGGCCCAGCTGCGATCCCTGGCAGGCCTATGCAACGCTGGCGAGTTCGATGCTGCTACGCTCAATTTACCTCTTGCGGAACGAAAGATTGCCGGAGATGCGACCGATCAGGCGGTTCTCCGACTGTCAGAAGCATTCGGGGAGGTTCGCCAATTACATATGTTATGGAGAAAGACTTTCGAGCTAGCATTCAACAGCAAGAATAAATTCATGATCAGAACTTTGACGCTATCCGATCCTGAAGGTCTGGAACTTGCAGTATCCCCTCAGGAGCAGGCAGAATGGAAAAAAGAGGATCTGTTATTGACTATTAAAGGTGCCCCAGACATTCTTGTGGAACGTTGCACTAAATATGTTGGTGAGGATGGTCATGTGTACCCATTGAACGCGGATATGAGGAACTCTATAGAGGTGATCAAAAATAAATGGTCAAGTCAAGGAAAGCGGGTGATCTTACTTGCAAGAAAAGTGCTCACTGGCCATCAAAGGCAGCATAACCCCGAAAACAACACTTTTGAGGCCGAGATTATGCGACAAGCTGGTAGCGATTTGATACTAGTGGGGCTTGTCGGCATTGTAGATCCTCCCCGAGATGAAATACCAGAGGTGGTAAAAGTCCTAAGGAGAGCTGGCATACGAATCTTCATGGTCACTGGTGATTTCAAACTCACCGCTCAAGCTATTGCTATCGAATGTGGTATCATCACTAGTCCCACTGGCATGATTCATGATGTTTCTAAGCTCGACAGAAATGGATTGGAGACACCAAAAAGTGTTTCGAGCGGTGTCATCTCTGAGAAAGACGCAGACTCGAAGAATGGAGACGCGAGGTCCATAACTCTCAGTGGCCCGGAGTTGATCAGTTTGAATGATAGTCAATGGGATCAACTCTGTCAGTATGAAGAAATTGTCTTCGCACGTACGACTCCTGAGCAGAAGCTAAGAATTGTCAAAGGTTTGCTCTTAAAATCACCCCACACATCAATATGCACATGGCTGACAACAGTACAGAATTTCAAAAACGCAAGAACATAGTAGGGATGACCGGTGATGGGGTTAACGATGCTCCATCCTTAAAAGCCGCTGACATTGGCATTGCACTTGGGAGTGGCTCCGATATCGCAATCGAAGCCGCTGATATGGTCCTGTTAGATTCTTTCGGCGCCGTCGTTGAAGCCGTCAAATACGGTCGTGTAGTCTTTGACAACCTCAAGAAAACTCTCATCTACCTTCTTCCCGCCGGAACTTTTTGCGAATTCCTTCCCATCATTACGAATGTCATTCTCGGTCTTCCTCAAATCCTCAGCTCTTTCCTCATGATTATGATCTGTTGTCTTACGGATTGTGCTGGTGCAACGGTTCTTGCTTATGAAAAACCGGAAGCTGATGTGCTTTTGAGGAAACCAAGAGATGTCAAGAAAGATAGGTTGGTTGATTGGAAATTACTCTTTCATGCGTATGTCTTTCTGGGTATGCAAGAAGCCATTGCGTCGTTTGCCATGGCGTATTGGTATTGTCAACGGCGAGGAGTTACTTTTTCAATCTTGTGGTTGGGATATGGAAAATACCCGCCTCATTTGAGTGATGAGCATGTCCAAAACGTGTTGGCTGTGGCTAGCAGTATTTACTTTGTCAATTTGGTTATTATGCAATGGTTCAATTTGATGGTAAGCCGCTCTTCTCCACTTCAACCTCCTCTTCCTTCTCCTCCGTCCTTTTGATTAATCTCTTACTTCGAACTTTACTAACCCCAAATCAGGCAACCCGCACTCGCCGTCTCTCAATCTTCCAACAACCTCCCGCCTTTAACAAAGCAACACAGAATCTCTGGCTCTTCCCAGCCATACTTTTCGCCCTCGTCGTGATTTTCATCTTCCTCTACATACCAGGATTGACATCTGCAATCAACAGCAGCCCTATTCCAGCGGAATATTTCTTCTTTCCATTATGTTTTGGTGTGTGGATACTTTTCACGGATGAGGTGAGGAAGTTCTATGTGAGAAAGTGGCCGGAAGGATGGTTGGCAAGGATTGCTTGGTAGAAGGGGTGCATGTTAGATACTTTTTTATTTGAGGAGAGGAGAGGAAAAAGGGGATGGGAGATGGTTGGCGGTTTGCGTTGAGATTGTAGAAATGGGATGGCTTTATTTTAAATTTGATGGGTAGCATGTCGTCGTAAAGATTATGAACATGATGACACTAGATTACACTTTAGACAGACGCTTTAATGGATCCTAAAGCATTACGATGCATTTTTGTACAATATAATCAATGATTAACGAACGGTTCATTGATATTCCAATTGGGTGCTTTTACTCTATTTAAGATACTTGCGAGATATGTTGTTATGCTACGATTTTTGGGAGAGAGCCTTTTTTGAATGATGGAATGACTTGTGACAGACTAAATAGAGGCTACGGAAGGTGATTGATAGATTTTCTTGCTACAGCTAATAAGTTGTTTCTTGAGGTAGAGTAGCGTATCCTTTTACGTTGTAAGATTAGATCGACATTAAGATAGCTAATGCAAGTTCATACTCTTGTTAGCTTACTTAGGAGACACAAAATACTCTGTTTTATATTTTGATGTCGAAGATGCATTTTGAATATATAATTATCTCTGTAAGAGATTTGTAAGAGTATAGAATGTACAAGAAACCCTCATTATTCATCTATCTTGTTCATCTGTTCTCAACTTTTTGCATAAAGGGGCTCGGACATCAATGAAGCTGCTCTACAACTTTTCGCTTACTAATCTTCATCTAGCCAAAGGCCACATCTTTACATTAAAGGCACCAGTCCCGAAATTTACTAGTGTTATGAACACCATGAATTAACCCCAAGCTTTGAGATCTGTTCGGATTATTCTTCTCAACACATCACAAATCTGCGACATTTTCTTAAATAGCAGAGCACAGTGTCGACGTGCCATTCTTTAACTCTTCTTCTTATTCTTCTTTTTCCACTTCGGTGAGGTTTTTAAATATCAAATCGCCAAGATGAGTGGCCGTAAGTTATATATTTTATTCCTCTTGCAGCTCGTCGTCATAGGTGTCCATGAGCTTCGAAATATTCAAATTTCCTCCCGCAGTCAATTGCAAAATACTGACAATGTATCTTTCTAGTTCGATTCCTCGATCTCATCAAACCCTTCTCGCCGTTCCTCCCTGAGGTTCAGCAACCCGAGACAAAGGTCCCATTCAACCAAAAATTGATGTGGACGGGTTTGACGTTATTGATATTCTTGGTTATGAGCCAAATGCCATTGTATGGTATTGTGTCCTCAGATACCTCTGATCCTCTATACTGGTTGAGAATGATGTTGGCAAGTAACAGAGGTACTTTGATGGAATTGGGTATTACGCCAATTATCTCCTCGGGAATGGTTTTCCAGCTTCTTGCTGGTACACACTTGATTGATGTCAACCTTGACTTGAAGGCTGATCGCGAGTTATATCAAACTGCGCAAAAGCTCTTCGCTATTATTTTGTCAATGGGTCAAGCTACTGTTTATGTCTTCACTGGATTGTACGGTCAACCATCCGATCTTGGTGCTGGTGTTGTCTGCCTTCTCATCCTTCAATTGGTTGTTGCTGGTTTGATTGTCATTCTTCTCGATGAGCTCCTCCAAAAGGGATATGGTCTTGGAAGTGGTATCTCCCTCTTCATTGCTACCAACATCTGCGAGTCTATCATCTGGAAGGCATTCTCTCCAACTACCATCAATACTGGTCGTGGCCCAGAGTTCGAGGGTGCCGTCATTGCGCTCTTCCACTTGCTTTTGACATGGCCAAACAAGCAACGTGCTCTCCAAGAGGCTTTCTATAGACAAAGTCTTCCAAACATCATGAACCTTTTGGCTACAATCGTCGTCTTCGCAGCCGTTATCTACCTCCAAGGTTTCCGTGTTGAGATCCCAGTCAAATCTTCTCGTCAACGTGGAGCTCGTGGATCTTACCCAGTTCGTCTCTTCTACACCTCCAACATGCCAATTATGCTCCAATCCGCTCTCTCCTCCAACATCTTCCTCATTTCTCAGATGTTGTACTCTCGCTTCTCCGAGAACTTGCTTGTCCAACTCTTCGGTGTTTGGGAGCCAAAGGAAGGTTCGGCACAACTTTTCGCTACCTCCGGTATCGCATACTACATGTCCCCACCATTGAACTTCACCGATGCTCTTCTCGACCCAATTCACACTGCTGTCTACATTACCTATATGCTCGTCGCATGTGCTATCTTCTCCAAGACTTGGATTGAGGTTTCCGGCTCCAGCCCAAGAGATGTCGCTAAGCAACTTAAGGATCAAGGTCTCGTCATGGCTGGCCACAGAGAACAAAGCATGTATAAGGAATTGAAGCGCATCATTCCTACTGCTGCCGCTTTTGGTGGTGCCTGTATCGGTGCTCTTTCCGTTGGTAGTGACTTGCTGGGAGCTCTTGGATCTGGAACTGGTATTTTATTGGCTGTCACGTAAGCATTTTCACTCCAATTTTACTCATATATCAACGACTAACATTACCATAGTATTATCTACGGATACTTCGAGATCGCCGCAAAAGAGGGAGACATGGCTGGTATGAAAGGCATGATTATGGGATAAGGATTTTCTTATCGATACTTTCAATTTCTTCTTGTATGCTTAATTACATAAAAGAAAAGCAAATGTTTTGGGATTGGTGGTTGTTGGGAAAATCAGGTTGGGGTTCGGAGATCAAAGATATGTAGATGGAAGAGGCAATATCATTTTATCTACATACTCGCTATGATCTTCGTATAAATGTAACAATAAGTTGGAATGGGACGCATGTATTTTTTGGAACCTGCGTTGTATGAATTTTTATGAATTTTGATGCCAGGAAGCATAAGCAGTGAGCATGATTTTTAAGACAAGCGTGTGATTTACAATGTAACAAAAAATTGTTATATTTCATATTTGGGTTATGTCTGACTGTGTGGTTATGTGTAAAAGTGTGATATGTTATACGTACCTAGGTGGTTATATTATATACAGACATCTTACCTTATTTTCATCTGATAACAACACAGCTCGAATTAATGAGAGAGGGGCTTTGAATTAAATTGAACCGAACTGAATTGAACTGAACGTCAAAAAGGAAAATGGAAGAGAGGGGTGGTGGATTTGAATTTGAATTTGAATTACAGGATAGGTAGGAGATGGAAGATGGAAGATGGAAGATGTGGGGATTGGAGGATCTAGATCGTTGGATATTGTCATTATTTCTGCTATTATCGCTATTGCTTCAACTAATGCAGTATAGTATTTGATTGGATTGGGATTATATATATAAATTTCTTTATATCTTCCTGTGATGGCGCTGAGAAGAGATAGGGATTTGATTTGGACTGCTAATATCAAGAGTAGAGCCTCTGCACTTCGATTTCTTTCTTTCTTGTCTCAATGGTATACCGCCTTTCTATTGGGGATTAGAGTAAAGTATTCATTCCCGTGTACCGCATGAGATGTCTATTCGGAATGTTCTCGAAGCTGTGAGGTTCGGTTTGTGTTCCACCAATATTTCGCATTGTTAATGTAGTAGGTTTTTTCGGAGATTTTTTGGCTTTTAGGTAGTAGATAGTTAGTACTTCCTTCATAGAAGTAGAGACATTGGGGATAAATGCCACGAATGATAAGTGTGTTGATAGTGGTTGAAATGCAAAATGATAATCTTATTCCTATATACAAATCGAGCTGAGAGGGTATATATGCATATGGTGGTGAAAATTCGAAATCTGGAGTAAGAACTGCATGAGTAAAGATACTACAACATCTGGGAGAGCTTTCTCGATACCTTTAGTTCGGAAAAATATAACAGCCTGTTTGCCCTGCATTGGCTATTCGGGCATATGAAAGGGGAGAAGGCGATTATTGAGAGGATATAGGACATTGGGACTTGTTTACTTTTCTGAACGGGATTTGGAAGGAGGGCAATCATTAAGATGAGATATGAGTTACAAGTCCGAGATTATAGCAGTCGAGGGGATGAGATGCTACATTCACCAAATGAGTGTATTGCCCGTAGAATATGGGAACACTATGAACTTTCATCGCTCCGAACTCAGTTGGCTACTACCGTCTCGGCGTTGGCTCAAATTGTCTCAGCCGATTTCACGCCATTGTAAGCTCTGCATTGGATGAAATGGGCCGAGAATTGGCGGAACTATGAAGAATTTGACACATGAGGTTTGCGCATCTCGAAGAAATTGGTTTAGATCAGCCATAGACTAAGCTTTGGTCATTTTTGAGGCATCTGGTAAACTTACTAGACTTCCAAGTCGAAAGTTTCCATCGATGACTCTATGATGAATTGAGCTCGATGGCTGAGGATTTATTTTCCTCTTCAAGATGTCTGCCTGTGTGTGACATGTCAAATATCAAATATATCGATTGCGCAATAAATCCGAAAGATTTGTAAAATATCATCTCCCATAAGTGCCATCCCGCATGGTCCTGGTGGACCAATGTCACTGGCGAGGGCGGGTGACACCATCAGAAATACAGCAACAGCATTTTCTGTTACCCACAGAGTATACATGAAGTGCCACCGGGTAGTTTTACACTGAGTCATGGCCGTTATCGCACGTAGCTTTCTGCAATGCACGGATAAGGATAATGTCTGACAAATCAGATAATGAACGGCTATTTTCAGTAGGTCACTGTGGTGTTTGTGCTGTGCAGGAATTGAATGTAAAAAGAGTGTTTGATCGTGTCCACTTTACCAAGTGAGGATGCGGCTACTATTTTCGACACCACCTTCCTTAATGGGTGTTCGGCCAGCGATTCATTATCAGCAAGTTTGAGATTTTTCGTTGCGATGACTGATGGCGGTGTGGATGAAGGGTATGAAGTGTGGAGATAGAAATATGGTTCAGAAATGAAGGGGTGCTGTAGTCAGGAACCAATACCTGCAACGAGGGTCCGAAAATGGGTCCAGTGTGAAGATAGTCTTTTGAGAAATCACAAGTCTTCGGATATCAGGATGAGAGAAGCCATGAAGTTCGTTAGTTGCAAGTAAGCAAAGATGGCTCGTTGGGGATTCTAGAACCAAGGCAGATTCCTTGCGGTTAAAATCAATCTATGAATGCTTCGATGCCTTCTTCTTAATGGTGTCGAGAAGGTGTTTATAGTAATAAATATCTTGGTGAGAATGAATGCCTTGATGCTGGTGTTTGTAGATTGGAAGTTGAAGACTGTAAAATGGAGGAGATATTAGATATTGGTCTAACAAGAGGTCTAACAAGAGCTCTAACAAGAGCTCTAACAAGAGCTCTATCTGTGATATATGTAATAGAATGCAAATGAGGTCTCAATGTACCGCAGCTTCCTCCTCTGGTGAGATTCATCGCATCTTAGACCAATAAGGACAATGGTAATAACGCAACAACAACAACAAGATGAAGATGAATGTTTTGATAAGAAACTCAAATTTACTCTACATTCAAAGAAGTTCCCTGTTGTCTTCTTCGAATGTTCGCTTCCAGGTTGAACGGGTCATCCTCAAGTGGGGCATATTGTTACCTAGAGTAGAGTAAATCTTTTTGCAGATAAACCATATACAGCCAGTTTTCCTATCATGTAGCTTATCCCATCTCCCCATCTCCCATCTCCCATCTTCCCTTCCATTAATACAACCAACAACTTTGTTCGACCGACTTTTTGAAATTATAAACTTCTTAATAACCAAAGTGAATTTGCTCGCATTTGTATCTTAACTTAAGAAACTGTGGTAACCACCCAGGTGCTTCTTTTTTTCTCTTATTCACCATATATTATTTCTAAGCCCTTCGGTCTAATCTCGTCAACTACTTAATTCTTTTTTTTCCCACCGAGGTCATCATTTATAAGTGCGAAATAATAATCTTACTTCATTAATCAGTTCAATGATACGTTAAGGTCACATTCGTTACGTCGAGACGTTGTAACCGCCATCCTACTGTCCAGCGCATGCAAGAGAGCAATCATGCTGGATCAATGCAGTGGGCCTATTTGGCAAATCGATGATTTCACAAACTGCATTCAGAGAGAGTAAGGCTAAACCAATTTCCCGGCAGCTATGAGTAAAACTGACTGCGTGAAGTTATCTCAAAGTACTTTTCCCATTAATAGTCATCGGTCTCTCGTTCCTCAATCTAACAATATCTGCAATTCGCCGGAAAGTCAAGTTAAAACAGAAGCACAAGTATCGACAGCTTGGAAATAGCTCAATCGACCATACAACGATAGGCAGCAATGGACTCAATCGGGATAATGGGGAGACAGTAGTGAGCGGGAGCGATCACACCGCTATCGAGGAGGAGGATGATGAGGGCTTGACGATGAGTGGCGGTGGGCGATTGGTATTGACCAAAACGACTACCCAAGGCTCGGTTGCCGCTATTGATAGTCCCAGAGGACAAAATACTTCGACGGTCATCGAACTCCTCGCGATCACGGCAGAGATAGGTATTCAAATCGCAGTTTTTGTACTTGGTGCGTATGGTTCAAAGGGCGCTGTGGCCGCTATTGTTGGAATCCTTACATGGACTTATATTTTAATACTTGCGAGTTTGAGATTTGCGTTCTCCAATAAGCGGTGGAGGGTCCCAAGAATTTGGAATCATACGGCTGCTTTATACACTGCCCAATGGCTCTTCTTGCTGGTCATTTTCCGTTCCGCCATCATTCATCCACGCTCTAGGGTCAGCCAGGCACTTATCATCACAGACTTCGTACTCTGTTCGCTTCTTTTCGGAATCGCAATAACTACACGCAAGGGCAATAAGACTGTGGTCTTGGAGTGGGAGGGAGATATTGAACCTTCAAGAGAACCATTGGCCAGCTTGTTCTCCATTGCTACCTTCGGATGGGTGGATGCCATTGTATGGCATGGCTATGTCAACACTTTTGAAATTGCAGATGTCTGGAACCTTATGCCAAAAGATAAAGCGGCATCCGTCTTGGCCGATTATAGACAGCTCAAAAAAACTACGGCTTTGACATGGCATTTGATGCGCTATTTCAAAGGTCTACTTACTGTACAGTGCGCTTATGCTGTCTTTTCTGGACTTTTCAATTTTGCGCCTACATTGTTGTTGAAAGCTATTCTTGAATACATAGAAGATCCAGATTCGGCGCCTCGTAATGTCATCTGGCTATACGTCATTCTTCTTGCTTTCACAGATATTCTTCGTTCGCTAGCTGATCAGCAAGCACTTTGGATTGGCCGCAAGATCTGTATAAGATTAAGAGCAATTATCATTGGTGAAATCTACGCTAAAGCGTTGAGAAGAAAGGCTGCATCAGGAAGTGATTCTGTGCTTGGCGCAAAGAAAGACCCTAAGAATACAGGGAAGCCTAGCTGGTGGCGGCGAGTACTGGGAAAGAAGAAGGATGAGCAAGCTCCCAATGATGCGCAAGCTCAGCCGGATGCTACAGCTGAGATTGGAAAGAAGACAGATGAGCAAGCTAATGTTGGTACCATTATAAATCTCATGTCTGTTGATTCCTTCAAAGTCAGCGAGGTCACCGCGTACCTTCACTTTCTCTTTGCTGCTGCTCCAACTCAATTGATTGTGGCTATCTATCTTCTTTATCGTATCCTTGGAAAAAGTAGTATTCCAGGTCTCATTGTCATGGCCATTCTCCTTCCTGTGAATATTGGATTTGCTCGTGGCTTTGGAGCTGCGCAAAAGAAAATCATGGCAGCTACCGATAAAAGAATCCACACAACTAATGAGGTATTGGAGAACATTCGTGTAATCAAATACTTCGCCTGGGAAAAGCGCTTCACTGATATTGTCAATGACAAACGAGCTCATGAGTTGAAAGCACTACGCCTAAAGTATATCATCTGGGCTTTCGCTGTTGCTGTATGGAATACAGTTCCTGTTGTTATTACTTTCTTTTCATTCCTCTACTATACCGTTGGAGAGAAGAAACCACTCTATCCTTCCATCGCATTCACAGCTATCTCACTTTTCAACATCCTTCGTGTTCCTCTCGATCAATTGGGCGACATGATAGCTCATGTCCAGGAAAGTCAAGTATCGATCAATCGAGTGGAGGAATTTTTGAATGAAGATGAGACCGAAAAGTACGATCAGCTCTCACACGACAACTTGGATGAAGATGGTAATCAAATGATTGGATTTAAGGATGCTACTTTATCCTGGGGCGGCAAGGAGGCGTCCACTGACGATACCTCGGCCTCATTCCGAATGATGGATTTGAATGTCAGATTCGAAATTGGTCATCTGAACATCGTTGCTGGACCTACTGGATCTGGAAAGACTTCTCTTTTGATGGCACTTCTCGGTGAGATGGCATTAATCAAAGGAAAGGTGTTCCTGCCTGGCGCTTTCAGTCGTGAAGATGTCCAACCTGATCCTGAAACTGGTCTTACTGAAACCGTTGCCTACTGCGCGCAGCAACCTTGGCTCGTAAATGCCAATATTAAGGAAAACATTTTGTTTGCTGCTCCAATGGATGAAAAGAGATACAAGGATGTAATTGTTGCTTGCGCTTTGGAACGTGATCTAGATATTCTGGATGATGGCGATGAGACACTAGTGGGTGAAAAGGGCATCAGTCTTTCGGGTGGCCAAAAACAGCGTATCTCTCTCGCGAGGGCTCTTTATTCAAACTCAAAACATGTACTCCTTGATGATTGTTTGAGCGCTGTAGATTCACACACTGCCAAGTGGATATTCGATAATTGTATTCGAGGACCTTTGATGCTTGAGCGCACATGCATCTTGGTCACACACAATCTATCTCTTTGTGTTCCGCATTCACAATATGTTGTTTGCCTCGAAAATGGTAAGATCACGGAACAAGGATCGGCGGAGAAGGTTATGGCTTCAGGGAAGTTAGGCGAGGAAGTCAGTAAATCGCTTCCTGCTTCTGCTCCACATTCACGGATTCCATCTCGAGTTCCTTCTAGCGTTGGTGATGAGAGTAACGAAACTCTTATTGAAGATCAGCCGGTAGACGATAAACTGGATAGTGCAAATGGAAAGCCAAAGGGAAAGAAATCCAAGGAAAAGAAAGATGCTATGGCCGAAACAAAGGCAGTAGGAGGTGTTAAATGGAGAGTTCTTATGTTGTACTTGAGAGCCATGGGACCTTGGTGGTTTTGGGTACTCGCTGTAATGGTCTTTGGCGTTCAACAAGTCGGTGCTCTTGCAGCCAACGTATGGATTAGACAGTGGGCAAATCAGTAAGTTATGATATATATTGATTGGTGTTGTCAGCTACAATATTTGCTAACGGCTTAAAACTATAGATATGATGTCGAAGATGTCCATGCCAAATACCACTTATCAGCGAATTCCTACATTGGTAATACTATCTCATCAGTTCAAGTCGCGAGCTCAAAGTTATCTCAAATTCAACCATATTTTGATCCCAACAAGACTTCAATTGTCGCAAAATTGGCTCCGGAAGTTGATGTTGGATTCTATCTCGGAATTTATGCTATGATTGGTATCGCATGCATGTTAATTGCTCTTTTCAGAGATTTCTGGCTCTTCTTTGGTTCTCTTACTGCAAGCTGGAGAATCCACAAGGATTTGATGAAAGCCGTTACCCGAGCAAAATTTAAGTTCTTTGACTCGACTCCTTTAGGTCAACTTATGAATCGATTTAGTAAGGATTTGGAAGCTGTGGATCAAGAAGTAGCACCTATCGCCATTGGTGTCATGTCATGTGCTTTGGCGATTGTAGTTACAGTAGCTTTGATCACTGCTATCACTCCAGGGTTTTTGATTGCCGGTGTGTTCATAAGCGCCATGTATTTCTTCGTTGGCAAATTCTATCTCCGATCATCAAGAGATTTGAAGAGAATCGAATCGATACAAAGAAGTCCACTGTTTCAGCAATTTGGAGAGACCCTCAATGGCATCACTACTATCCGAGCTTATGGTGATGAGAAACGATTTGTTCGAGACAATATGTTACGAATCAATACCCATAGTCGACCATTTATCTATCTATGGGCAGCAAATCGATGGTTATCATTCAGAATTGATTTGGTTGGTGACCTCGTTGCATTCTTTGCAGGAGCATTCATTGTCAGTAGTATTGGAACTATTGATGCCGGCTCTGCTGGTCTCTCTTTAAGTTACGCCATCAGTTTCACGGAGAATGTTCTTTGGTTGGTACGACTTTATTCGATGAATGAACAAAACATGAACTCTGTAGAGCGAATCAAGGAGTATCTAGATGTCGAACAAGAAGCAGCGGCTTACATTGAAGAAACAGAGCCTGCTAAAAACTGGCCGAGTCAAGGATCTGTGGAATTCATCAATTACACTACAAGATATAGAGCAGATTTGGATCCTGTATTAAGAAATGTTAGTTTTAAAATACGACCTTTGGAAAAGGTTGGTATTGTTGGCCGTACCGGTGCAGGAAAAAGTTCTCTCGCTCTTGCGTTATTCCGTGGCCTTGAGGCTGAGGAAGGAAAAATTTTGATTGATGAAGTAGACGTTGGTCTCATTGGCCTTCGTGATCTTCGCGAGAGAATAACTATCGTGCCACAAGACCCTACACTATTTACTGGCACCATTCGAAGCAACTTGGATCCTTTCAACCTCTTTACTGATGAAGATATTTTCACAGCTTTACGAAGAGTTCACCTGATTGGACCAGCAGGCACTGCATCAACAGCTCCTTCTACACCTGGTGTCTCGCGACCACCATCGATTGAATCATCACCAGGCTCTACAACCACCAATAAAAACATCTTCCTAAACCTCAATTCCACAGTTACCGAATCTGGAAACAATCTCTCTCAAGGTCAACGACAACTTCTTTGTCTCGCTCGAGCCATGCTCAAACAACCAAAAGTACTCATGATGGACGAAGCTACTGCTTCCATTGACTATACCACCGACTCTAAAATTCAAGAAACGATTCGGGAACTTAAGAGTACCATCATCACAATTGCTCATCGTTTACAAACAATTGTGGATTATGACAAGGTGTTAGTGTTAGACAAAGGAGAAGTGGTAGAATACGCTCATCCTTATGAGTTATTAAGAAAAGAGGGAAAAGATGCGATATTTAGGGGTATGTGCGAGACGAGTGGAGATTTTGATGGATTGATGGAAGCAGCTAAAAAGGCTTGGGAGGGAGTGAGGTTGATTGACGATGAGTAGAGTGTTGATGGGGTTTCGCATAGTATAGTATACTCGTAAGCT
This sequence comes from Sclerotinia subarctica, assembly GCA_025389085.1. NCBI lineage: Eukaryota > Fungi > Ascomycota > Leotiomycetes > Helotiales > Sclerotiniaceae > Sclerotinia > Sclerotinia subarctica. The sequence goes on along the minus strand of QRFI01000001.1, from coordinate 4,829,534 downwards.
ATACTCAAAAAGGTTTCTTTCTGTCAAGCATGTTGCATTGGGGTTTCTTTCTTGTAAATGGGTTTTTGGATTGGTTACTCGTAAATGCATATGGGTAGGTGGCAGCTTGTCTGCCTGTGAATAGATAGATAGGAAGCTGTGCTGTAGTTGAGCTTCGGTGGTACATAAAAGAGATGCGAATAATGATTAAGATACATTTATATATTATATTATGTAATGCGTGTTGTGGTCGAATAGGTGTCCTACCCTGTGTTCTTTCTGTCACTTATAGACTTGCTTTGCAGTGCTACTTTTTAGCATTCGATATCCATTATGGGTATTGAATCTTCGCTCTTCTGTGCTATGCAGGAAGAGCACTGTCTGGCGTATTTTCTATATAATTTTGATACTCGAGCCGACTTTTAACTTCTTCTTAGATCTTCCGGGGGGAAAGGGTGTGATGAATACATATCCTTCTGCAGTGAAGATACCAAGTTAGGATTTAGTTGGTAGCCTGGTTACCTTATTACTTATGTCGAGACAATCAGATATTGAGATCCATTCATTTCGTGATCCACATTCTCCCAACTCGGAGAAGGTTCTCGGCTACAGGTACGCATATCCAAATCTGTCCGTAATAACATTCCATGCAACATCCTTTTGTCTATAATACTGCCATGCCGCATCTGAGCGTTACAACCATCTGAATATAACAAGTGAATTCATCATCAGGCTGCACTCCGCAAACACTCGATTGAGCGGTCGTTGAGCAGATGAAGTTGAGGACTTTGATGATGCCCTGTTTGTAAATTTCAATGATGATGTAGATTGAGAATGGAAGAGTAACGAATAGAGATCTAATACATGACAATTAGAAATAAAAAGCACGGAACAAAACAGTATACACTTGATCTCAAGCATTACTTCTTGATTCCAATACATCTGATATATCTATCAGTGCGATAATCATGATCTGTGAATACCTATTGGACATCCTTCGTACCGCCAAAATACTGTAATTTTACGAATAGAAGTTGGCAATCGACTTACTCACCCGCCTTTTGACCCCCACCCCACCCAAAACCCACCTCACAATGTTTAACAACAAAATTTTAAAACGCGCATTCCCAATCACAAATCATCAAGCTCAGCCTGCCCGGCTAGCTCAATCGGTAGAGCGTGTGACTCTTATCATTGAAAGATGTTTATAGTCAATCACAAGGTTGCGGGTTCGACCCCCGCGTTGGGCTCAATCCCCTACATTAGCTTGTTCTTTTTGGAAATTTTTGTGTACGCACTGTATGTGATTTTAATTTTTTGTTGGATATTTTTGGGGGTGGGGCGGAGTGGGGTGGTAAATATTCACTGTATATTATTTATCATTATATTATTCTACAGATCTTGAATTGAATACAGAACGTATATATATATATTTGAAGAATAATTAACAATTTCACTCTTTCTTCTATGATTTTATAATATAAATGATCATTATGATATAACTATCCATCACGACTGCTGCTTACTTTACTTACCTTAGTTACACTTCTCATCAACCACACCAGAACAATTCATCTAATTCTGAAAATTAATAGTATGTAATATATACACAGTAATCATGATTTCATTCCTGAAATAAAACATCTTTATATCTACTAAGTAATCCTACTATACACCTAATCTCATTACTAATAGATGTAATTATAAGATTCACTAATCATCATTGACAGCGTCCCCATTTCCATCTCCTATTCCCCAACCCGCAAATCACCAATCCTCACGCTCTCACATCTACAATATCCATCTATCAATCCATCCATCCATCCATCCTTACAACATCCCCTCAACTACATACATATACCCGCGCCCCCTCTTTCCCTCTTTCCCCTCACAACCACAAAAAGCCCAATCCAACACCCCTCACAGCTCAAAGCTCAACCCCCAAAAATCCTACAAACCTAATCTCAAGACTCAAATACCCAAACAAATTTTCCCAGCTAGTTAGATAGGTACACTAGTGATACGTACTCTGTATTCATATATTCAAGCACCCATCCATTTATCGAATTGTATTTATATTATATTTATATTACTCACCTGGGCACTTGATGATTAAAATGGTGAATATCTACTGAGCTCGATGGGATCGAGAGGGAAAGGGGGATTAATTATGATGGTTTGGTGATTCCGGCGTCGGATGTGAGATAGGATCACATGAAAACATTGAAAACATTCAAGTATCCTCCAATGTTCTATTTATATTGTCTTATCATCTTATCTCATCTCATCTAGTAAATGATATGATGTATCCTCTAGATATCTACACCATCTCACATATATCCTCTCTATCTTCTCTATTATCTCATCTCATCTCAATCACCACCTCCATCTCCACGTCAAATAAAACCCCGATCCCATCCAAAAAGAAAAGCACCCAAATCATAAGGAAAATATCAAACTCCATGGCTGCCATGCAGATGCAACCCCAAACAATGCATCATGCAATAACCCAAATCTCAAGTATCCTCATATTCATCTCATTAAAAAGAATCATCTCGCTTGAATGCACGAGAGTTGTACAAAATATAAAAAAACAATAAACGAAACGCCTTTTGAGATATGTATCTATGTGTAGGATATATATGCCCGGGGTCATCATTCCATGCAGTGCAGTACAGTGCAGTGCATAATTATCGCTAAAAACAAAACAAGAAAATCCCTCATTCTATATGCCAGAGGAAGAAAGAAACTCTACATAGCATAAAATAATCCCGCGCCCAAAGCAGCCATCCCATACGCCAAGGGCGGAGGAGTTTGAAAAGCCCCTGCATTTTTCGATTTCGATCCCGAATTCAAAGTAACTGATCCACTAATAACAGCACCCGAACTATCCGAACTGGCTGTTGCCGCATTGGAAACTAAGGCAGCATTCGGAACTGCTGATGTACCCGTGGTAATTTCAACCACGCTGGTGGCTGTTGCGTTGAAATTTGTTTGGGCGAGGGAAATTTCATTATTTGCCAGATCGTAGACAATGTATGCGGAGCGGATGAAGGTATCTCCAAGAACGGCGGTACTTTCTCCTGCGGGAGCAATACCGAAGAGACAGGCTGCGGTGCCGTCAGTGAATCTTAATTGTTGGCCATTGCTGCTAGTAACTGGGATGACGAGTTCGTCCATGGTGACTTGAATGGTTGGGGAAGTGAAGGTAAAGTTTAGGGCGCTGCTATTGGAAGCGAGGGAACATGGGACGTAGGCGGCTCCTTCATTATAATCATATTGTGCGTTGACTTGTTCGTAGATGGCTTCAGCCATAGCGTCAGGGAGGTAAGTGAGGGAGCTTCCGGAATCGAGAAGGACAGCGAGGGATTGATCTTTGGCGATGACGAGATTCCCTAACATAACTTCTGTTAAGGTAATGAGGAATTCGGCATAGTATCCGGATTCTTTTTGAATCGGGAGTGTTTCCAATTGACCGTGATATCGAGCGGTATCGACACCACCGAATAAGATACTTCCAGTGCTGGCATCCAAATCGTTAAGCCATAGGGAGAAAGCATTTGAATTGATCAACCCATCAGCAACCATTTGTGCTGGTAAGTTTTTATACGCCGATTTTCTTGCTCTTCCGACCTGAACCTCATTAATCTCATAACCAATTCCTAGAATACCTTCAGGCGAAGAACTGGTATATCCAATACCAAACTGTAATTTGTCTAATGTCGTTGATCCAATCGTAAATGTATCGGTAACATAATCCCCGGAAGCACCAGATCCATCAACGTAAGAAATATTAAAATCACTCGCTAGATATGCGTATGTTGATGATGAGTTGGCAGAATATGTTCCAGCAGTCTGACATGGACTTCTTCTCTCACTACATAAAGTCGAGGTAGCAGTATTGACCCATAAATCACTACTACCTGTGTCGATATGTAACCGTAAGCTTTGTGCTGGTGTCCCTAATGTTCCATTGACGAAATATAAAGTTTCCTAACTTTAATCAGTATTACGCCTGTCGCAGAACCTAATGAATTTCACTGACCTCATTATCTAATGTAGCCGTAACTGTTTTTGACCTTCGTCTTAATTTCCTTAATTTATCCCTTGCTAAAGGATTGTCCACCTGTTTCCGTACCATATCCAGGGCAACTACTCTTGCTGATCCATCGCTTCGTCTCTGTAATTGAAGTGCATCGGTACACGCTGATAATAATCCCACAGCAGCGGCAATGAATGTCGTCGTCCTCATGATTGGAGATTGATATATCGGTCGTAACAAAATCCCCTTCTATGGAATCCTATCCGATATGGGATATGATATCGGTATATATTGTTCGGGTCGACCCAGATGACGCGGACAATAGACACTAATTATTCAGCTTCGACCCCGGAGACTAGAAATTTGTTATTTCCAAAATCCGAGAAGACCGGAAAATCCAAAGTAATAACAAATATGTTTGATGCAAATAATTATTTGTTGGAAGGGAGATTGATGTGGTAGTCGTACTTTCAAAAGTAAATCTGGAATGAATCTGATGTTTTCTACAAGTTCCCGAATACCTAACAACAAAAGATATCTGTGACAAATGGCGAAACTCCTAATTGTGGCTGAAGGTACGAGTGTACCAAGAGAATAAGTTTATGCAAATTCGTGGAGTATCCTTTCTTGGTATCTCCAAAGATTTTCAAGCGCCTTCCTACTGTAAGGCTGCAGACCCGTGAATCCGTCTTGTCCTGTATCAAATGGTGGATAGCGGACTCTTGGGAAGCGCAGCGGTTATAATGCCGAGAAAGGCTGAGAGAATCAAAGGTAGGGTAAGAGGGAAGGAGGAGCGGGGAGGGTAATACAGGAGTCAAGATGAGCAACTTTCAATCAAATTGTCTTAACATCAAGGATGGAACAAGGTGAAAACGATGCTAGAGTAGAATTGAGAAAAGTAGCGGTAAATTTATCTAGGTAGTGAGTGTAGGTATGGAAAGACTTGTCAAAAAGCTTTGAACATTTGAGTATCGTTCCTCATATATGACACAAGATAGAATGATTCCAAAGAATGCAAAGAATCCAAATTTGTGATTCGACCCTTTTTCTATACCTTGGTACGTAACCTTGGCTAGTTTTGTTGGTGAGCACTGAGTACGACGTAGATGCTGGGATTAAAAAAGGTCAGGGGTTCCGCAAAATGACGCGGCCTATGCTACGAAGCCGAGGCGGGTACGATGAAAATCTGAAAATCAACGGTCTGTGATTGGAATAATTCATGAGAATCCCAAAAATAAGGGTATGAATATATTGATGTATTAATAACAAGTGCATAAGGGGGTGGATTAGGAATGATTTGAGCTGCAAGAAAGACAGACGTAAAGGCAAGAAATCATCCAGTAGCCAATGATATCAAAAGGAATTCCTTCACTTGAAATCCTGCGCCCCAGATCTTCTTCCTAAATAGATTCAGGTTCCATCAAAAAGGAAGAGGCGAGGCAGTGGAAATGTCAAACCAGCGAATCATGAGATTCTCAGCCAACAATTCCCGACCTTTGGAGAATCTGCGCGTAATATACAGTGTAGAGAGCGAGTGTCGTAGTGTAGTATCGTACTATTCCCATCCACGCACTCACGGCACAAATCCTCTAGTGAGTTTCAAGGATCTCCGAGAGGGAAAAAGAGGGAAAAGAGGAAACATACTAATGATACTATTATTCATTGCCAAATTATTGGCAATAAATAATTGGTATAAAGTATGACTTTCTCATTTCTTTCTTCTCCTAACTCTCGGACATGGAAACAGATCATGAAGCATTGAGGATGTGATTGATACTCGCGACCAAGGCAAAGCGCGTTTGCTTGAAACACCATGACAGCCTCTTTCCCAGTAACGAGAGCACCATGATACAAAGCATGAATAGAAATTGTTTTGAACTTGACGTGGAAGAGATGTGAATAATTTCTTACGCCAGGTCCTTCTATTGATCCTTGCATCTCGTTGATGGAAAATCGTTTCCATCGGATGACAAGATGAAGGGTAGAAAGTGGATGGAGTAGGGAGTAGGGAGTAGGGAGTAGGGAGTAGGGCGTAGGGAAGAGGGAGGAGGGAGGATGTAGGATTGAGCGACACGTACTTCGTTATCGAAATGGAAAAAGGAAAGCGTAAAGACGAAATTGACCACTGATTATCGATAGATACGGTAGATTCAATAGATACAATAATAAGGAGTGGACACAATTCGTAGTGCATTCGTCATATCACCACATGTACTCGTAAGCAAACAGAACAGTGGCGACGGTGATATCGGAATTGGAAAGTCGCATCGAATATTATTCATATTAACCATTCCATATTTCTTTTTCAAGCATCACTTTAATTGCCGAGTCCCCGAGTGACACATGGATATGCGGAACTCGGCCACAGCTCAGCCACAGCCACAACCATAACCACAGCCACTCAATCTGGTTGATTGAACATTTTATATTAAATACGTGATTTTTATTCTTACAATATGTAAAATACTAATAATTGTTACCAATTATCAGCCGACAGTCAATTAATAGTTATTAATAGATATCGAGATAAATACTTGTCTTGGTGTCATCATTCGAATTCAGACGAACCTACATATACTCCCAGCCATCATGATAATGTTTACAGTACCGAGGCATTTCAATTCTTACCAGGAGTCTGCTTTGATTGAACTGCTGGAATGAATTTGGAAAATGAATGATAATTTCTGAGCTAACTAGTGTTGCTACTTACCATCCCATCTAATCCATGGTAAGACTACTTTTCGCTTCATTTTCCCGTGTCTTCTCACGCTGTGCCACAAAGTATCGCTCGTACGGAGTACTACTCTACAATGTCTAGATGAACACAGCAGACAGAACTTCAAGCCTCAACACTAAAGTCAAGATCTTAACAAAATGGGGTTTTTCTACCCAGCACTCGTTCTCCTTTCCTTCCTACTCTACAATGTGTACTCACTATACTCGAATTACAGAAATGCATCGACATTAGGTTTACCCCGGATAATCAGTCCCATCACTCCCGACAACCCCTTCTGGATTGCTTTTCAAACAGTATTCAAAGTCATCGTACGGAGATTTCCCTTCGGAGCAACTTCTTTCACCAGACACACTCGCTTGGGGTGGGAATTCCATGATAGATTCCGTACTCATGTACGGCTTGGAGATGCCTGGGTTCTGGTGACGCCGGCAAGGAATTGGGTTTTTGTTGCGAATGCTGCCGCCGTGACCGATATATTCTCTAGAGGGCGTGACTTTGTACGCCCTTTGTGGATGCTTGGTAGTCTTATTTTACTTTTCAGCTTGGATCACGGGGTACTAATATGGATTCAGAAACCCTCAATGTCTTTGGACCAAACATTTCCACTGTAAGATATGTTCAAGCTGCGGCCGCGACTAATAACTCATAAGTGTTAGGCTGAAGGTCAAGACTGGCAGAGACAGAGAAAGCTCACTGCTACTCCGTTTAATGAACAGAAGAGTCCTCTAGTATGGAACGAATCTCTTCGCCAAGCTGAAGATATGTTACGCTCTTGGTGCTCTCGGAGTCGAGATGGAATTACCACAACACCAGATGATACCAGGACGTTGGCCCTACATGTACTTGCATATGTAGCCTTTCAAAAGTCATATCCGTTTGATAGTATCTCACACGGTACAACAGTGGATCGAAATTCTTTAACTTATCGGGATTCTATCGCCATCATTCTAGAAAATGTTTTTCTCATTATGGTTCTACCGGAGAAGGTATTCACTCTACCATTTTGGTTACGAAGCTTTCAACAAGTTGGCTGGGCTATCAATTCATTCCGCGAATACATGACAGCTCAAGTAGCAGCCGAACGAGAATTAATCCGGAATAGCGAGGCCGGTACTGGTAACCTGGTCAGTAACTTAGTTCGCGCCTCGGACGAAGGCTTAGCAATAAGCTCAGAATCTGGTAACAGCAGCAAACTCAAGCCTTTGACCAACGCCGAAATCCTCGGTAACATATTTGTCTTCAATTTTGCTGGACACGATACGACTGCTATATCACTCGCTTATGGCATGCTTCTCTTAGTTGCACACCCTGAAGTTCAGGACTGGGTTCATGAAGAGATTGAACACTATGTAGGGGGTCAAGACCCTAAAACCCTGGCATACAATGAGATTTTTCCCAAACTCAGACGAACTCTTGCAGTTTTAGTAAATACAATCTCCTTTATGTTGAAATTCAATGTGAAGTAGGCTAACCAGCCTTCTCAGCTCGAGACTTTGCGTCTCTACAATCCCCTTCCTGGTGTACCTAAATATACCGGTTCTAAATCTACCGACCTCACAATCAACAGTCGCAATTATCACATTCCAGCCTATTACCTGGTGGTTCCCCACCTCCAAGCCTTGCACACGTATCCACGGCATTGGGGTAGCGACTCCCTGGTATGGCGGCCGCAAAGATGGATCGAGCATCCAGGGGACCTTGGGCAAGAAACCTTATTTAATCCACCGAAAGGGACATATTTCCCATGGTCAGAGGGATTGCGAAATTGTCCCGGCAAAAAGTTCGCACAGGTTGAATTCGTGGCAACGCTGACTGCACTCTTCAAGAATCATATTGCGGAGCCTGTCCCCATCGCAAATGAATCGATTGATGCGGCTAGGAAGCGGACTTTGGATATTGTGCAAGATAGTAATGTGGAGTTATTATTGCAGATGGCGAATCCGAGGAATGTCTCTGTGAGATGGGTGGAAAGGACAGCTAAGTATTGACGTGGAGCTAAAGCCAAGCACAATGGGAAGGTATAGGCAAGTTAGTTACAATCTATGATTCTTAATCTACAATTTATATGAATTTTGTCGAGTTACACATCATAGTTTGACAAGTTACCATGAAGAAATCTACCCATACAGATCAAAAGTCCCATTTAAAGCCATCTAGGTATCTCCGCCTATCAGAGAGTTGGATAGACACGCAACACCATATATATATATATGCAACGATATATACTCTTGGACCGTGATATCAATATTGCAATGAGGAATTAGAATCCACGGTTCGTGCGAGATATTAAAAGGATTTTCTATTCCAAGTCTCAAACTAGAGTATAGTAATCTCACTTGTCTGTTTTCATAGATATTAGATAGTTCATCGATAATATAAGAATAAAAGGCTCAATCAATTATTTATGTGCGAGATTATGTTTGGTGGATTGGAAATGCTGAGGTTATTTGGAATTATTTATTTGTTGTGGTCAGATAATACTCTTTTTTAAAAAAATGATTGATGGTTTTGCATCCATATATTAAAAGTATCTAGAGTAGGTATTGAAAATTCTTAAAAACACCCGATAGCATGTATGCATAAACACAAAAAAACCCATCTCGACAATTGCGGAGGAAATCTCCCCAATATATTGAAATTTATACCCGGGTATCTACATACATACATACAATTTACAACGCCCTTCCTCCCTCCCTTCCTCCCTCCCTTCCTCCCTCCCTCCCTCCCTTCCTCCCTTCTTCCACTCTTTCCGCTGACCCCTCCTTCTCTCTACCAAAATTAAGCGCCCAAATCATAATAGATACACGTACCCGTTCTAAAATTATAAACAAACGCATTTCTCGTAATATCTTTATTTTGAAAAGCCAGAGTGCTCATCAAATCATGAATCTCACCTATGTAGCGACGTTCGGTCGTGGGAACTGAATGGGTAACTTTACGCCAGGACTCGGGATCTGAGAGTTTGGTTTCGCGGATGAAATCCATTACCTAGGAAGAGAAAGTGTTAGTTAAATGAATGATGAGATGCAATCAAGCGAGAGGAGACGAAAGGGTGCAGGAGAGCTATTAAATGAGGAATCCAAGTGGTGAAGATTGACTTACATGGTCTGTTGTTTCGATGGCAGCGATAGGACCGTCTAAGAAAGATTGAACGACTAGGGTGGGGGGACGTTAATATGCATGTTCTAAAGTACTGAGGGTTAAAAAATTATAACTCACGCGTTGCTGCTCTACCTTGAGCTTGGTCTACAATACTTCTTCTATTTGACTTCTTGCTCTTCGTACCGGCGAACAAAACTCGTACGTCCTGCTCATGCTCACTAGGTCCTGTGTCGGGTTGACTATGATGGCGAGATAGTCTAATAAATGCATTAATATCCTCATATTGTGGAGATTTTCAGACACACTTACTTTGCGCGATTGTATGTTCCTTCCCTCTGATCCCTTTCACGCATTTCACCACGAAGCCATCCAACTAATTGCGTAGAAGGGATATCGGCATCAGGTATATCCTTCCTGCCAGTAGTCTTGCATCTCAACACGGAATCTTGCTTGATAATAACTATCCAAGAATAACTATCATCTCGGTATTTAGAAAGGAGATCTTCGGGGGAACGTGAGTCTCGTGCTAGCTCGGCACTTATGTCATGCGACCATAAGTTTGAGACAAGCTCAACTCCGGTTGATCTCAGTACCGCTGCATCATGACTTGCAACGAGTACATCGCACTATTGAGCAGATCAGCTGTGGTTCTTTGAAAAAATACCCGGAGCTCATCCAGCTGAGAAGGATAAATGCGGTGATACTGACTCTTTTTGTGCTCCAGATACCCTGTGCTTCCTCATCGGGCTTCTTTAAGAAACTTTTTGAGTTAGACTTTGGAAGCCTAGCCATCTTTTCCCATGCTAGATTGAAACCCACAGCATGTCGTTCCTCATTGATATTCTTGTGATGACGGTTTTCTCGGATCAAAGAATCATATCGACCTCCTGCTGCAAATACATCTCGGATCTTTCTGTCGTACAAACAAGAGAAAAGTACGCCCCCCTTGTAAAATTTCTCTTTTAGACTCCCTAGAGGGTGCACATAAATCTTTCTCTGGACCTCAAAGCGTTTTGTATATCTGTACCGGCACATTAGCGATGCTTAGTTTGGAGACATCAGAGAAATCGGAACACATACTCAATCACATCACGTAGATGCGCGATAGAAGAAGAGGCCTTTTCGAACATCTCGGTACCTTCGAAGATTACTTTTAGCTTTTGAAAAGCTTTGCTAGGAGTATCTCTAAAATCAAATCGTTGAAGGTCCTCGACGCTAGTGGCGGATACCTAAGTTATGGGTTAGCAAGTAATTTCACTTGAATGGAGAATCTCAGTAATGATTATTCAGAAAGTCTGAAAATGTAAGGAGAAAGTAGACGGATAGTTTGGTGACGAGATCTGCAGTTTCTATTAATACGTACCCCTACCAATGGTGATCGAAGTTCTGCTCGTATCTTCTGCCACGTCCATTGCTGTACATTTAATTTACTAAGTGTATCGGCGGCAGCTTGTCGTATACTGGGTTCGATGCGACAGAAGTCGAAGATTAGACCAAGTAAATCTGCATGATTTACATGGAAGCACATTTGGGACGAAGGTAGAGATGGAAAGCTGGCAACAATCTCATCTAGAACCTTGATAACCTCAGCCTCTTTTAACGCAAGGTCCAAGCTATCTGAAGTGACAACATCAAAGTCCACTTCACTAAAAGTTTGTGGGGCAGCACCGTCGTGCTTGTCTCGAAAAACAGTACCAAAGGCGAAGGATCTTTCCACGGGAGGTTGATGTTTCGCAATAGCACGAGCATTTGGGACAGTGAGATCATAGGGTAGCTGTAAAAGAGTACCACTTTGGTCTAATAATTGGACAGCATTGATACCATAATGATCAGATGATGGGAACAAAATACTTCGCGGTGTTTCTACGGCTCCATGGTTGCGGAAAATGGAAATTAACTTTTGCTTCACGAGCCCTTGAAGTAACAAGTCATTTCCACTGGGTGTCGGAACTCCCATGTCCCACGCATAGTCCTTCGCTCGCTTTGTTGGTCTGGAGAAGAGAGCACTCATCATTTTTTGATGATATGGCGATTTCGAGTCGGATAAACCAGCTAAAGTTTGGCGAATCGTTTCGCTTTCCATCTGGACCGGTAACTTCCTACTCTGAAGAAGTTCAGAACTTGACGGCCGCTCCTTTGGATTATGGTTAAGGAGGGACAAAATAATATCTGCCTGAACGGCTTTTTCGACCTTGTCAAAATTCGCTGGAAGCACCGGCTCCTTCTTCCGTAAACTATCAACGACTTGTGCCTAAACATATAATTAGCAACAAATTGAAATATAAGATGAGAGGTCAGTCGCATGTGTCTATTTGATCCCTGAAATGAAATGCATAACACATGACATGGAGTCATTAGCGAAGGAAATAGATAAATAATGTACTTACTCTTTCCATCCCAACTAATGGGGTATAGCACATCTCGAAGAATATCACACCAAGAGAGTACATGTCGACCTTGCCAGTGTATGGACCCCCGGAGACTGCTGATCGAATTTCGGGTGCAATATAGGAGAAAGTACCAATACTCCTTGTTAAATCCCCACTATTCTGCATTGCAGAAGCTGACGATCTATCAATTGCAGAGTATTGGCCCCTTGTAGCCAAACCGAGGTCGCCTATTTTAACATTAGAGGCACCATCGATGAAAATATTCTCCGGCTTGAGATCGCGGTGAACAAAGTTCAAGCTATGTATATGGGCAAGACCTTCGAGGATCTGACGGAAAAGACGCCATATTTCCTCGTTGTTTTTATAGAGTCCTCGTCGAATAAGATCGCGAAGTGTTCGCTTCTCACAATATTCCATAGATATGTATAAGATTGTTTTGAATGGGCGCGAAGGCCGCGGACTAGATCTACTTCCCCTATGTGCCAGAGCAACACGCTCGTGTCCCCGATTTCGGGCATGTCCGTTGCGTTCTACGGAATCTTCGTCGTCATCGTCATTATCATCATCATCCTCATCCTCATCCTCATCATCACTGTCGCTTGCCTCATCATAACCGAATTCGACTTGGTATCCACTGGTAGACATGAAATCCAGGCCCCCGGTACTAGTCCCGAATTCGATATGAGGTTCTGACCCCCCAAGAAAAACGTTACTAGATTCTTCAGTGGCGGCATCTGTTGTCGTATTATCGTCATCCGTCTCAGAAAGATCAGGAACCTCTTCTGTCCATGTATTAAAATAACCTAAGGGAGAATAAGCATGTTCTGATAAAGTGATTATTTTCATTCTCTCCCAAAGGATCGTAATAGTTGAGCACTCTTTCTCCCAGTCCACTCTTAACAATTTGGGAAATCAAGAATAACACAGAAATAGATCTCCAAGTTTGGCTTGTCTGGTATAAAAAATACGAAAAAAAGTACTTACGAACAACAGAAGGGTGGTTGAGCTGGGAAAGTAGGCGAGCCTCTTTTAATACATCATCTAGCTGGGCAGAAGACTTTTGAGTAATCTTCTTGATGGCATATATCTGCCCATCTAGTTTTTGCCTTGCTTTTACTACCTCTCCGAACCCCCCTTTCCCTAAGCGACCTTCCTCCACAAAATCATGAGCATATCTTGAGAAAGGCCCACTAAGACTCATAGAATCATGCCTAGGTCTACGTGAAGTAATGGGTGCTAAAGATGAGGTGGAACCAAGTCTTGACATTAGAGCAGACGAATCTTCGTCCATTATCGGAGCATCAGTAACAAGAAATTTGCATGAGCCTATCCAATTTTGTCATTATACGGACGGCCAGGAACTCTGACAAAAAGTCTAAATTGTACAAGAGGACTCACTGAGTGCAAAAGCTCGTGGCCGCTTTTTCGGGTCAGGATTGAACAGCTTGAGCATGAAATCGTGAAGAGCGTCTGACAAATCCAATGAGTCTAGCATAGCCTTAGGTGACGTATATTTCCGAGTGACATTTAGGCCAAAAGCCATTTGAAGGAAAACGATGCCGAACTCCCAGATGTCTGTTTTTGCAGTTCGTGGGCCATCATCCGAATTTGCTATTTCCGGAGGAAACCAGTACGCAGATTTTGCCATGGCAGAGCTATCTGTCTTTCCTTTCGTGGTTTTACCACTCAAAATATGTAGCTTTCGCTGATACCCAGCATCAGAAAGTTTTGGCCTAACGACTCCATCTGATTCCCGGAAAAGGAGTACGTTTCCACTATGAATATCCTAGGACGGTGAGTGTCAGCATTCTGGTGAAGGGCGCGGAAAGACAGACTCTTTTGCTTACCTCGTGGATTATCCCGTTTTCTTCGTGGAGAAACCTTAAAGCGTCCAATAACTCTATCGTCCATGAACGAACTTTATTGACGTTCATGTTCTCGACGATATCTAAGAATTCCTCCAACGAACCTTTCTCAGCATACTCGCTCAATGTACTGACATTCCAGGAAGACTCGTTTCTGCGGCACCGACAAAATTAACTTCCACTACACAAGCCTCAAGCAACTTGACTTGAAAATTAATAAATACTCACTCTTCTTTTTCCACCTTGAAATCCAGGAGATTAAGGATGTTGTCGTGTCTAATGATTCTGAGCTTTTCTAATTCATTCTCCATCGCTTGCAGTTCTCCCTTGATACTACGATCACTCAGATTCGTATCAAGCACTGCCTGCTTCAAAACTAATAACGGGGCCTGGGAGCTGACTGCTGGTCTCACGGTGTAGCAACGAGAGACGGGACCTTCACGGATGAGTGATTTACCAGTCACCGCCTGAAAGTACACAGGGTTACCATCAGCATCCAGGATCGAGACTTGGCGATCCAATACTTCGTGATCTTGTGGCAATTTTCCAACCACCGAATTGGATACAGTAATTGAGGGAGGAGGCTGGTTCTTCCGCTTTGTCTCTTTCGCCTTGGCTCGCTGTCTCTTCAACTCATCCTGCACCAACGAACCAAGCATTCTTTCCTCTTCCTGGGACTCCATTCTATTCTACATTTAGAGTTTTACACAAATGATTGAGGAATCAATCTGTTGGGCCGAGAGCAGCAAACCAAGACAAAAAAGTAAAAGGGAAACAGAGATGTACTCACTTTTTCTTCTTCTCTTCCTCTAGACGCTGGTCTTCCATCATCTGTGCAGCAGCCGCTTCGTGAGCTGCTCGCTCTTCTTGTAGAGTGGGTAGTACTCGTCCTGCAGCTTTTGCTTCGGCAGCTTGCTCTAACACTTCCTGACAAGCAGTTACAATCTCCATAATCATAGCTTGCTCTTCCTTGATCAGTTTTTTAGGTAAGGTCTCAATAATCTTTTGAAGTTTAAATTTTGTAGAATCTTGGAGGCCATCCGTATTCTTCAAGGTCAACAATGGCGCTGACCTCGGGTAAGTGAGGGTTAGGGTGACTCCTAACGTCACCGAGAAATCCTCATCATTAGTTTTTATGGATATTTCAAATGATGGCTCCGATTTCTGTGTAGAATTAGATTTATTCATGTAAGCCCCCAAAACAAGATTGGCGTACCTTCCATGCTGATTGATGCGTTTCAATATGACGAAAGTCTTCACCGTATATCGAGGCGAGAGCAATAAGCTCATCGTCTTGGATCTCTTGATATGGAGATATTGGTGAGTCATTTCCAACATCATTGTGTTTCAATGCAGGAAATGTATTCAGGAGCTTTTTCTGCTGTGCTTTCTTTCCCCATGGACTACTTGCTGGAGGCATGATGGGAACTGGACTATGGCGCTTGTTCGCTGATATCGATATCGCAGTACTGTACTTTATATATTTCAATATCTGAATTCGTCGTTAAGATTCAAAAAAACAAGAAATACGTGCGGCCAAGGCCACAGCGTCGCCTAAGAGGACATTTTGAATTTTCTCGAGTTCAAATTTAAATTATGTTGGAAATTTATGAGTCGTTCAAGTCACACTTTCCCTCCCTCGAACCATGTACACACGACTTTGAACTTATCAGTGGCAAGGCTGAGTCTTCAGCCTATCAGATAAAGAGAATGATGTTCTTGTCGCACCACATTGGCGCTAGTCTCTTTGTAGCAGAGCCTCCGTCATCCGATGCTTTATCCTTATCGCACAAGGCGTCAAAATTTCTGGTGAGTCAATTCCTTATCTGTTGAGAGGAGAGTTCTTCCAGTAGATACATAAAGTGCTTTTGTCAATCAATTGAATTAGTATTACTCTAACAAGATAGGCTTTACGTCTTACTATTCTCACGCAATGGCTCTCAATGCAGGTACAAAGCTTCCAATAGCCCGGTTGATCAGACCAACAGCCTCCTATCACCCCGCAATTGGTAGTATTCGATACTATTCTGCACCACCAGAGAGCACGATACCGGCCGCAAAGCTAAAATACATTCCCACGAGTGGCACATACCCTCAAGGATTTCTAGTTTCTGGAACCTACGTAGGAGTTAAACCAACCAACAAATCTACACCAGATCTTGCTTTTCTTACTTCAGAGGCACCATGTGCGGCTGCAGCAGTGTTCACGAAGAACAAGTTCCAAGCGGCTCCTGTCACGGTTAGCAGGAAGATGCTACAGAGGAGGAAAAATGCTGGAATCCGTTCAGTCATTATCAACTCGGGCTGTGCAAATGCTGTGACCGGGAAGGGTGGAATGGAAGATGCTGAGAAGATGGTAGCTGAAGCTGATAGATGTTATCATGCACCAAAGGATGGCGAAGGTGGGAGTACAATAGTCATGAGCACTGGTGTAATTGGTCAAAGGTTTGAAGGCCTGTCTCTACTTCCGGAAATTTTGCAATTATTAAACCTCTCTCAGATTGCCAATCGAGAAAATATTACTCAAAATACCGACCGCCTTCGATGGCCTGGGATACTCACACAACCATTGGTTAGCGGCTGCAACCGCGATTTGTACCACTGACACATTTCCAAAACTTTTATCCCGAACATTCTCCTTACCCTCTTCTCCAGGAGTCGAATACAGAATGGCTGGTATGACAAAGGGTGCCGGAATGATTCACCCGAATATGGCGACTTTGTTAGGAATCATTGCAACAGATGCACCAATCGCACCGGTGTTACTGCCATCTTTGCTTACAAACGCTGTTAACAAGTCATTTAACAGTATCTCCATTGATGGCGATACTTCTACGAACGATACCGTCGCTGTTTTGGCAAACGGAGTGGCAGGGGGGAAGGAAGTTACTTCTGAATCATCCGAAGATCATGCAGCATTCCAAAAGGTTCTGACCGAGTTTGCTACTGATCTTGCCAAGCTTGTCGTTCGTGATGGTGAAGGTGCAACTAAGTTCGTCACTATCCGTGTAACAGAAGCCCCGTCAGAGATTGGAGCACGCAAGGTTGCTAGCACGATTGCAAGATCTCCACTAGTGAAGACGGCATTGTATGGTAAAGATGCAAACTGGGGCCGTATATTATGTGCTACTGGCTATTCCCAGATCTCGGAACCAGACGAGCCGATAAATAAGGTTCCGGAAATCGTCCCTGAGAAGACTAGTGTCTCATTCATTCCCTCAGATGGCTCACCAGAGCTTAAACTTTTAGTAAACGGAGAGCCAGAATCAGTGGACGAGACTCGTGCTGCCGAGATCTTGGAGCATGAGGATCTAGAAATCCTGATAAGCCTCGGAGGTGGAAAAGAAGAAGCCGTGTACTGGACTTGTGATTTCAGGTAGGTACTCAACATACAAACTAACAAAACAAAAGCTAACCGGTATAGCCATGAATACGTCACAATTAATGGAGACTACAGGACATAAGTAATGCAAAGTGAGGGAAGGTCAAGAAAAAGAGAATTTCGATCTAAAATCATTCCAGAGCAAAATGTTTCAAGTGTGAATAGGAGAAAATTGTAGGGCAATGCGTAACAGTAAAAGTGTATTTAGGGGAAAGCATAGCGAGATAATAGATATACCCAAGCGTGCATGACGAAAACCACAATACGGGGTAAAAAGAGCTACAATTTGATCCTACCTTCGCATTCTCAAAGCAACTGTCCATACTTCTTGCCATTTCAACATAGCCCATAGACGAACATTCATCCAGGGTACAAGCTGGCTAAAAATCCTGACTTGATTCTCAATAAAGTTTCTGCCAGCAGTTTGATGAAGGAATGTGTGCAATGCTAATTTCATTCTCTCTCCACGTATGTACAGAACAGACCATATTTCCACCTCACGCTCTTTCAGCAGTTTCGGGAGTCCAGGCAGTGATCTTTGGCTTGACACTTATAAAAATATCAGCTCACGCCCATAAACTTCAGCAAAAATATCGAAAATATAAACACTCACGTAGAATAAGTCTTGAAAGCGCCACGGCTCATGGTGAAAGTTGGTCTGTGGTGCGGCAATTCCCAAGGACGTACTCCGGTTTGTAGGATAGGATCTTGGTTCGGCGGCTTATCCACCATGTATGAGATCCAGGCGTGCCATCCGGGCTCGATTTGACATCTGTGAGAATCGATAAGTATCAGGATAAGATAACACAGCGAGGAGCTCTAGATGTTCCTTACGGGCTGAATTCATCGTCCTTGTAGTCTACCCATCTTGTGCGTACTGTATATTTCTATGAGCATATTCGGACTTATAAATGACATGTTATGGGAGTCCCGTACGTGGTAATTCGTCCTCCAAGTTCTCGAAAAACTTGTTCCCATATCGATCCTTCCCGATCAAGGTTCCGGCTTTAGTATCACCTGTTTTCCATGAGCTTCAGTCTTTCCACTATCATTCCGAGCGTTGGATACCTTGGTACTGTAATTCGACATCCACCCATTAGCTCCAGAGTTCGCGATGCAGCGGGCTGGTTGTAAGGTGTACTTACATGCATTTGATGCATAGCATCCTGTATTTAAGTTAGCAATCGGCTGGCGCAACTCGAAGATCCTACATACCTTGATGCCCACTTTGCGCAAATTGCGCAGCGTCCGCATAATCGTAGACATCTTGTTGGCGTTGCAATGGTTTTGCTGAATCACTGAGAAGCAATGAAAGTGATGTTCATGAAGTCGTCGCCCATTCGGCACGCCGCTTTTGCGCTAGCGATATCCAACGCTATCGCTATCCTATCGGCTTCCTTAAATTTCAAATCTTCGACATCGCAAATCGAGAAATTTTATAGAAGAATCCGGAGAGACACAAGAAGATATGATTATTAGGAGCATTACACGCTGCTCTCGCATTCGAAAGGTTCCTTCTTTTCAAGCACCATTGCAACGAATGAAACAGCGCACCTATTCGACATCTACAAGCTCCTCTGCTACCGCGCCCACGGCACACTCACCAGCATCCATATTAGGTGCTTTTACGAATGAATGTGATAAAATAGCCCCAAAATTTGAGGTGCATGGTTCGCAAATACAAATACTACGAACGCCATCAGAATTCTACGACACGTTGAAGGTTGGCACATACATAAATTGGACATTGGCGGATGCGACGAATGCTGATGGATGGTTCTAGAGTAAAATACTGGCAGCAGAGACACGGATTTTCTTGTCGACTTTGTATATAGGAAAGACAGAACATGATTTAGTACATACAGATATTCTCCCACTTCAACAGTACATATAAATGATAACTATGTGTAGATTTCCACACTTCAGCAAGCTCTGCGTGCAAAACCAAATCTTAAGCTTAGTATTCTTACTGATGCGCTGAGGGGTACAAGAGAGTCTCCTAATGCATCATGTGCTTCACTTCTTGCGCCGTTGGTGTCGGAATTTGGTGCAGATAGAGTTGAGATTCGTATGTACCATACCCCGAATTTGAACGGGTTGAGAAAAAAGTATATCCCTAAACGAATTAACGAGGGATGGGGCTTGCAACATATGAAGTTATATGGAGTGGATGATGAGATTATAATTTCTGGGTATGTCATCCTCAATTCCTTGTCCAAAGCATCCCGGAGGCTAACGAACGTGAAAAGGGCAAATCTTTCCAGTGACTATTTCACAAATCGACAAGATCGGTATCATGTGTTTTCCTCTAGAGAAGTCACTCAGTATTTCTACAATATTCAGAACGCAGTCTCAAGTTTGAGCTTCTTGGTATCACCAGACCCTCAATTACCTGCTGGATACACACTTGAATGGCCTTCTTCAAACTCCTGTCCTTCTCCTTTAGAAGATTCCGAAAAATACGTCTCCCACGCATCATCCATTCTCACACCATTGATCCAAGCCTCGGCAGCATCAAAATCGATACCTGGTGATCCTCAAACTAACACAACTATCTATCCCATCTCCCAATTCACACCACTGTTCCCCTCCAACTCCGACACATCCACCGAGCTTCCCATGCTCACCCGTCTCCTCACCTTCCTCAATTCTCCCGCCATCCCCTCATCCTGGACTTTCACCGCTGGCTACTTCAACCCCTCCCCGACTCTGACTTCCCTCCTCCTCCACACAAGCTCCAAAAACAATACCGTCTTAACCGCTTCTCCACAAGCCAACGGTTTCTACAACTCCCCCGGAGTCTCCGGCATGCTCCCAGCAGCCTACACACTCCTCCTCCGCAAATTCCTCACCTCAGCTCAAAAAATCCAAGGACCATCCCCATCCATCACTCTCCGAGAATGGAAAAGAGGAACCGTGAATGAGCCCGAAGGGTGGACCTATCATGCCAAGGGACTCTGGGTATCATCCCCTTCCCCATCCTCACCCGCATCCTCACCCGAGACGCCCAAGCCGGCAATCACGGTACTGGGTAGTAGTAACTATACCAAACGATCGTACACGCTTGATCTAGAAACCGGCGTGATGATCGTAACTCGAGATCCGGAGTTGCAGGAGAGATTGAGGCAGGAGAGGGATGGATTGGGTGAATGGGCGAGCGAGGTGGGAATGAAGGAGTTTCAGAGTAGTGAGAGAAGGGTAGGATTGCATGTTAGGATTGCATTGTGGGTTGTGGGGGTAGTGGGCGGTGCTTTGTAGATAGTCATGTTGAGCTAAAGCGAGGATTAGAGAGATGGGACTGGGGTTGGGGTTCTCGCTATTAGGATTTCCTCGTGGTATGATAGATAAATTGCAGAACATTTCCACATGGATCTATGGTGCAAGACGTCAAGAATGCAACTTGCGCAGAGGACATGGATTCATGAAAGATTTTCGTATATTTTATGACGATTGTAACGTCGCTAGCTTTATGGTCATTTTAATGCCAAATATCCCATTACAATTCATCACTCTTCCTCAAACCCGTCTCCACAGGCCTCATTCTAAACATCTTCACCCCATGCGGCTCCACATCCGCCACCACCGTTCCACTCGGCTGAACGGTCCCGGTCAAATTCCCCAGCAACTCACTTCTTCCTGCTGCCAAACCATCTTGATAACTCATTTCCGTAGCATTATACCTTCCATTCCCCACCCTAGTAGCATTATATCCCGTCGTTGCATTTCCCGTGGCGGTACTCGCGGTAATGATCTCTTGAGCCGTTGCGTTATCCATACGATTCGCCCAGAGATCGCGTAATTCCCATTCCATGGAGACTTGTTTTGCTGTGCCTGCGGTGCCGTAATCGATGAAGATGTCGGCTAATGTGGCATTCATGGTTAGGGGCTTATCACCGCCATTTATGAGGAGGAGAACAAAGTCATCAGTGGTGCTGTTGGTGGTGGATTGGAGCGAACCGGACCACATTTGGATTGTAGCGACACCGTTCTCATCGGTAGCGTCGGTGGAATACATCCAACGACGAGCAGCACTGCTGCCTTGGGGATCTTGATTGACGGCTATAACAGCTGGGTTGGAGATGATTGCTAAATCGGCTGGTTGGATTTTACGGAGGTCGTTACCGAGGATGAGCGGGCTTTTAACGATTGCCCCTATTGATTATTAGGATTTTGATGCCTTTGTATTTCGTAGCTGGGAAATATAGACCAGAAACTTACACATGCTGAAGTGAGCTACGTATTCTGCATCAGTCATTCCACCATTTCCGACTTCTAACATATCCAGATCGTTCCATGCACCAGGTTGAGCTTTTGATACAACGAAAGAAGCTTTGTTCATGATATTGACAATTGAGCACTACAGGTTGCAATGGTTAATTGTGTAAATTTTCAGGCTGGGACGATAACTTACATGGAAACCGGGTAGTACGCAGTTAAATGCATCAGGGCCATCACTGGAGGCTGTTAGATATATTGTCAAAATTCTGGATTGTCTTGCTTACCAGGGACATCTTGGATCAGCTCTATCCCACGAATCATACACATCGCCAGATATTCTCCAACTGTTAGCTGTAGTTGAGCCCCAGTTCCATGGGGAATCTTCTCCCCAATTGCAAAGGGAGTAAAGGATAGGTCGCCCAGTAGCATTGAGCGCTTTCGCCATCACTTGGTATCTGGAAGCCATAATTAGCTCCACTTCAACAGAAACAATTAAAGTGCGGAAACTCTAGAACATTGGTATTTCGCTCTCCAACCCCCGATATTCCTTACCTTTGCGAACTTAAGTATTGAGTTCCGGCTTGTCCGGTGTTGAAACAGTTATCATATTTCAAATAATCAACCCCTACCGAAGCAAAATAATTTGCATCGACAGTTTCAAACCCTAAACTTCCAGCGTATCCACCACAGGTATATTCGCCAGCATCTGAGTACATTCCAAATCCCAAACCAAGGTCATGAATTGCATCTGCTACAGCCTTCATCCCATTTGGAAATTTTTCCGCATTGGCGACAAGAGTGTTGTTGTCACTAGCGTTCCGGCCATTACTCCAACAGTCGTCAAGAATAACGTATTGATATCCCAAGTCTTTGAGTCCATAATCAACTATTAAATCGGCTGTTTGGAGAAGTAGATCCTCAGACACGTCGCAGCCGAGAGCATTCCAATTATCCCATCCCATCTGAGGGGTCCTTGCCAGGCCATTATTGACAGCATCTGCCCTGAAAGCCAATAAGGCGGTGGTGAAGGCACTGAAGATACTTCTTTTCGACATCTTCAATTGCAGGTATAGCAAGTGCTTGAAGAAATTTCTCTCGGGGCACCAGTTTTTATAGCCCAAAATCCCCCTAGTCTGACATTTTTCTCATTGCATCTAGATACAGATCTTTTTTTTTACAATGACTTCACAGACTGGCTAAAAGCAAGATTTCCGGCGGGGTAATGTTGTACCTGGTAACTCGGCATATAACATTGTTGAGAGATATGGAGAGTACCCGGCATCGGACATGTAAGCTTGTGAGGAAAGTACGAGTATCCTTACATCTCAACGATGATATTCCTAGCCCAGAACGATGACTCCATTTAATAAAGTTTTTGGTGTAATTTAGATAGTCCCAAATCTCTTTCAATGACAGCTCAGCAGGCACTGCACAAAGATCTGGTAGTCAAGATCTTTTCCTGTTTTTAAAAAAAGGATAAAAAAATTACCCAGTTATGCACCAGAGTACTAAGTACTAGGTATCTAGGTACCTGTGTCTGGAGTTGGCTCGAATCATCTTTTGACCCCGCATTCTCCACCAAATCCCCGCGTGCACTTTACCGAGGCCTGCAACGACTCTCGTATCAGAGCCCCAAAAATAGATTTTTATTGTAATATTTATAGTCATTATATAATTATAAAAAAAACTAATAAGTTAAAGTTTAATTATAAATTTTCTAAATATTTAATTTAATTCAAAACGTCTTAAAGATTTGAATTCTTCAAAAGATATTAAATAATGATATATATTAAAATATTAATTTGTGAATAAATTTCTTAAATCTATATTAAGTAAAGTATTAATTATACTATAGAGTAAAAATATACTTTCTAAATTATAATGCTTTTTATTGAATTTACTTTAGAAACCTTAAATAATTTTATAGAAAAAGTAGCGGCTTAAAAAGATCTATTTTTGAGGGTTTTGGTATGGGAGTTGTTGCCGGCCTCGGTAACTTGTTAAAATGCTCGGAGTACAAGCTAGATGTAGAATTTCGCATGACAGGAGACAGGGACAAGCACTACAGCTCCAGTGATTTTAGATCCGCAGCTTCTTCTTGTCATGTCGAAGCTAACTGATGTTAGGCGGTGTAGGCCTGAAACCAAGTCACACGTCTGCCGGTCAATCCACGGTACTCCGTACATGTATCGCGTATTAGCACCGCCAAATGTTCACACCATGGGACGGGCAATCTCCAGTACCGACGCCTGGAAGGCTCGATCCGCACTAAGCTCCTCATCGGATGCAACTGGATGACTGCAGACTCGTCATACCAAGTCGCTTCAATGGCGGCAAAACTCTCCTGCGCCACACTGACTGAATAGATGGTAGCATTACTTCGTATATGGTAACCTTATTCATAGCCGGCGCTTAAATCTGTAAAGTGTCTGTTGGTCACTCAATCGCGGACCCTGAGGCATACGAAAATCAAACAGAATCATTAGATAGTCTATAGTAAGAGTATAAGAGTATACGTAACGTCAATGAGGCGTGGATGTTGTTCTATTTTAGATTGATCTTAGTAAGCGAGAGCGGCCTCTTCAAGCGCCGTCGTTGTCGTCCAAACTTCTCTTGCTGTTAATTGATTGTCTCGAGAGATTTCAACAACCATGTCCAGTGATTTGTTCTTACTATGAATTCTTACTTGGGACTCAATAACCATATGAGTTCAACATGCTTTGGAATTATTCATGTACTGCTTAACTGTCTCAAAAGTTATTTCTACCCTTGTGCAACAGAAACGCCAGCCCAGCCAAGGGTCCCTCACAATCTTACAGTCCTGTCGTTGGAAGCAAGTTGCTGAGAAATGCTTACACAAACCTATCCAATATCATAAAACACGAACTTGCAGAAGCTGAGGTCGGCAATAAGACACGGCCCCATTCCTACCTTTCCGCGCGCGAGCAGGTCAACGATCTTAGGGCATTTTAGTCTGCACGATGGTGAGGTCACCATGAATCAAACCCAATATGCCGGAAATACTTCAACACGAATGCGCTTCATCGAGCTTCATATTAGTGTTCTTTGTGTCATTGTTTTATCCTGGTAGTGCTGGGAACATTGTCACTTTTTGATTTGAATACAAATTTCCAGAGTTGGATGTTGGAGGCAGTGCAAAGTCGTCGTCAATCGAGGCACAAGGTGTCTTCGTACACATGACAAATCCATGATATATATAGAGATTATGCATAATAACTATCTTAAGACTTTTAATGTGCGAACATTGGCTATTCCTCAAGCACTGCCGCTGTTTAACTCCTCGGTTCTTACTTGTACTACTATTTTCGCTCGTCATCTTCTCGCCCCCCTCTGAAAGTCTCCAGATCCAAGTTTGCATTGTAGTGTGGCGCTGGGAATAGACGAGTGGATGACGGGGCTCGACCCGAATCATATTCTGTGAGATCTCTAGCATAAATAGCCTTAAGCGTCGGGTTTAGGAATTGAATCCTAGAGATACTACCCAAATCCGATCGATCGGGAAGGTGAAGTCCAGCACTAAAAGGTTTGGGCACGAGATTTTGTAAAGATAGTGCACTTCCTAAATGAGTAGCCTGAAAACAAGTGGCGGGTATTCATTGGCTATGAAACATGAACAAGAGTTATGATTGGGAGATTTTATCACTTTCCTTTATTATTGGATAATTGTACAATGCAAGATTTATTCGCGCGGCCGCAGCCCTTAACGCAAAGGCGACCAGGGGGATCTACAATGACTATGAATTGAAAATGCGTGTTCAATGGCCATGGTCTCTCAGCACACTTGTTGGGGATATTCTGGATGTGAAGATGGATTTCTCTATATATGTAGCAGCTGTCGAAGTACAATTTTCTACTATCAGTCGAATCATTACCACCGAGTCAATTATCTATCATGTCTAGGCCTACGTTCGTCTGTGTTCCAGGCTTTTGCCACACTTCAGCCATATTTGATCCGCTCAGAACTCTGCTCGGCCACTACGGATATCCTGTCCTTCCAGTTCAGCTTCCATCAGTACTTGTGAATGGAAGTCATGCGTCAAATGATCCTGCTCAGGATACTAGAGCAATCCGAAGTTCTGTCTCACGTCTTGTAGAAGCAGGTCACGATGTCATTGTAATCCTGCATTCTTATGCCGGTGTACCGGGTGGCGATGCCTTGCAAGGCCTAGGCAAAACCGAGAGGGCACAAAGGGGCCTGAGCGGTGGAGTTCTACGAATCGTATTTGTCATGGCGTGGATTGTCCAAGAGGGCTTTAAACTTTGCGAAGAAGGAGATTTTAGTTCTTTCCCACCATATATGCATTGCCATACAACTTCACGTGTAAGTCATACGATCCAAATCTCTCCTTTCAACCAAAAACTTTTGATAAGATTCGGAAATCACAATCTCGACAAGGCATTTTCATCCTCACTCCAGCATAATACTTTTTTTTTTACCTCTATCGGCTCTAGCTTACTGTTCGCTATATGTTAGAAAAAGACCGGCACTGTGTCTATCCCATCTGCATTGGCGATTCAATACTTTTACAATGACTTACCTCATGACCATGCCGAATACGTGAGTTGTTCTAGCCATAGCAAAAGTACTGCTCACTAAACCCTCTAGTATGCACACATTATGCGCCCCCAAGCTACATCAGTACTGTACCACCGAACCACAATTGCGGCATGGCGCACAATTCCCACCACATACGTTCTATGTTCCCTCGACAACGTGCTTACTGATGCATACGCACGACTTATGCTTACTTCGGCTCAAGAATCAGGTAGTAACATCGATACTATAGAGGTATGCGAAGGGGCCGGAAGTTGTTGTTGGTTGGGGTCCGCAGCTGATTCATTCGCGGGGATTTTACGACGAGCCGCAGGAGAATCGGTATGAGTGCAAGATGTCAGCATAGGACAGGGATCGGCACTTCACAATGCATGCAATATTGGAAATTGAATCGGGATTAAGGTGAAGATTTGGAATTTGGAATGGTAGGATAAGCTTGGCGTGGAGGCGGAAATTGTGTTTTGGGGTCGGAGTCTCGGTTTACGAAACGGGTGTTATCATTGGGTAATTAGGATTTTATGCGGATCTCATCAGGCCGGGCCCAATACTACTTTATAAAACATATCTGCAACAGGTTTGAGGTCACTTAACCAGGGATCCGAATATTTCAATCCGTCTGTCTAACCCGTCCTGCCTCCCAGTCTCGATCACCGTTTCCACCTTCCCAAAGCAAAGTCCCTGCTCAATATTACTTTCCTCAGCACCACTTATTCGCTGGTATAGCAATGATCTCTTGTCCACCTAGGAATTATCCTAGATTTTCCACGCGTCACTAATATCGACAAAGAAGACTTTTCCCACACGCATTATCCACGAATTCTAAAAATGAAGTCTCATCATTCTTCACATGAGCATGATGACGATATACCGTGTAAAATTAGCAGAGAAGACATGCCTAACCATGATGTGCGTGTCCGGTATCTTGATTTATTGTTCACTTCGGTGTTGTTAAGTCGGTCTTACATGATCTTTTGAAGATTTACGGATTCTTAGCTTTCAATATTACTATCATGCTAGATACTCATCAAGTAGGTAGGTTATTCATCAGGATATAGAAATCACAACCCTAAGGTTGCAAGCGTAACTTACAATGGCGAATGAGTCTTATCACTCCCTTTCTTGACGGCGACAATTTTCTTCCTTTACATTTTACCTAGGAATAAAATACCATGGGTAACTACCATAATATTGAGTCTCTCCCTTGTGTAGGTTATATATCGGAAGAACCTAAGTTTGTCCATCAACCCCAACCTAACCTCCAAAATCTCTCAACATCAATCTCTCAACATCAAACCCACTCCCAAGTTCACCCACCCAAAATCATCATCCATTTAACTCACTTTACCAATACCAGAACCCTCCCGTATAAACCAACTTAACAACAACACGCAATACAAACCACAAAGGCAACAAACAGACTTGTTTGTGCAGGTCAAATGCAATTCGGCGGGGTCCGAATGCGATGGATTGATTGATTGAGAAGAAAACCCACCTGCAAAGTATCCAATAATCCGGATTGCAGTTCAACAATAAGAAGCTTTGAATCTCTGAATTTATTTGAGATATTCAAATTATTCAAATAATAAATCAATATATTTAAATATTGATAATCTCTTAATTATTGAATGGAGCTAGAATATTCAAATTGCTTACAATATTGAATACATTCAAATGTTTAAGGAGTTTGGATTACCTAGGTATTGAAAGTTTAAGTTTAGTCTTTCAATCTAGACTATTAGACATTCCACCCGCCTGAAGTTTCTCCTGCCTCCTAAGGGGCGGTGGGGTTTTGCTGGTTTTGCAGTTTAGTTGGAGGATTTCTTTAAGATATTTTGGAATTGTTAGTAAGGAAAGAGTTGTTGATATTGGGATTGATTTGAGGTGAATGATGGAAGGGGTGTAAGTGAAGTTTTGAGGAGATTTGATGGGATAAGCTTGATGAGGTGAAAAGGATGGATAGTATGTAGCATGCGAGGTATTTTGGGAGCTTGTACGGGAGGCCTGATGTGATTGATATTCATTGTTCTAGATGAAATGCGAATCAAACGCAGCTGGGAGAGCTGTAGTGATTTTCGAGTGATAATGGATATAAGTTAGATCTGGATTGAGGATGAAGAAAAGGTTATGTTGTAGTAACTGCACGAGGAATCTTCCTTTTCACTGCTTGAGATCCTTGGAGTAACTATATGCTATGCCTTAGACTTCGATCATATGCTTGGTGCTATAGCTCGAATGTGTGTGTTCCGCTAACCAGCCGACTAACTAGACTCATGATATCTTCATCCTAGAACAAAATGCACTATCAAAGATGTCGGTGTATGAGATTCCTCATTAATTTCTAGCTCGTCTACCAATTTTGGAAGGAGGCCCGCAATAAGCAGCTAAGATTAGGAATGAAGAGCAGGTGGCTTCGGTTATCGAAAGCAGGAAGGAGCAGGAAGGTATAGGACGAAAAACAAGTCGGGCAGAAGCTGAGAGCCGTGTGCTTTATCAGTATCTTTTGGATATTTCAATCAACATCTATATGTAGACATTGTTAAGCTTACAACAGAAGTTACTAACATTCATGTAAAAAATATCTCAGTAAGTCGTCCTCCACATTCCTCCAAATAACAGATACTGAATATAATCAGACCTAACATGCAAAGACTTCTAGCAAACACCGCCTTATAGCGATCCGGAAACTCCAAGCCAATGCGCGCACCAATACCAGTCCCAGCCTATATCTTAATCTCGGAATCTTTCACTAGTCCGCATATCACTTTAGTTCCCAATAACAAAAATGTGCAAACGACAATGGGCTTCGTTTACACATTGCAGTGATATACGAACTTTTGAGCACCGCTGCAAAGATAATCCAATCGATCAACCATTCGAGAACTGTAAGGATCGCATTTTCAAACGGCCATTAAACGCATCCGACAGAAGATTTGGGCATGGTAGACATCCGGATCCAGAGATGATGCTCTTTCAAGGCAGATGTGTCGACTGGGGAGCACAAGTTGACAAGAACGCGTATAAGATGTTTCTGAAAGGGTGCCGTGGTAAAGTTTCTATAATAGATAAACCTACCTGGATTATGTGCGGTAACGATTGGAAGGATGCCATACATAACACTCATGGATATGAAATGCGCTCTGTTCGGGGTGTCGAATCCTCAAAAACGGCGTTGGCTAAAGACAACCCGGTAAACTATTTCCTTTGGAGTTTAGAAGATAGCTAACATTTGGAAAGGAGGAAGCAGATCCAGAAGTAAGACATATAGGACGTATTGAAATAGCCGCAGTCTTTGCAGGAATTCCGATGTTATCTGACGAAGCTAGAGCGAGGTTTAAGGCGAAACTTATAGACCACCCAGATTGTCCACAAGAACTAGTGAGTATTTCGTCATAGTCTCGAACATTTTCGATCAGCCACCTTAATTTTTTTTCTCAGATCCAGGGAGACGGCGAGATTGAAATACAGCTCGAGTTGCTTCCACAGAGCTTTCTTCCAATGATACACGAAACCATTTGTACAGAGTTACCAACTGTTGTGGCTACTGTTAGGAAGGCTCGTCAAAGGGAGAGCCATGAACGAATTGATTATGATTACAGCATTTGTTCGTCTCAGATTCCGAAGCTATGAACAACATTATTGCTAACCTCAACATCGATTCAGATACAGGAGGCATAGGAGATGGTCGAAATTCAAAATTAGGTATCCCTCTGATAACGACTTGCGCAAATGAGGACGGAAATGTAGAAAGTTTGGATCCAATCGTTAAAAGTTCAGGTGGTGGAGGAAGTAAGGGAGATCCCGTGGAAATTAGCGATTAAACAGTACTATATTTCCTTCAGGATCCAGCACATCGCTGACCTTCCGAAGTGTAAATAACTAAGCTCTATGATTAAGTTAGAGATTTTCAGCATTCTAGATGTACGGGCCCTGCTATAGCCTGACATGGTAGTGAGCAAGATACAGCTTTGCACTGACGAGTTGGACTGAGACGCGGTGGGCTTTGGAGCTTCTCCAGCTCCTACATCTCTAGTAGTGTTAGATATAGAAGAGACTTCCCCTCCGTATATAACTGTTGTTTAAAGTATCTTGTGGTTATATCCACAGATTAGCGTGTTATTGGAAACACTAGGACGGAGAAAACCTGCATGATGGCATATGGATCGATGCCGACAACAAAGATATTTTTTAACTAACATAAAAAAAACCAAACAAAAAACAATATCTGTTCCTTTTTATCTTCCTTTTTCTCCTCTTTGAAATACCTAAATCATCTCTGATTAAATTGTAATTGCAGTTGAGTTATTTCTCGTTCCATATCCTGCTTCTCTCATTCCCACTCTGGTTTCTCTCGTTCCGACTCTTTCTTCTCTCGTTCCATATCCTGTTTCTTTCGATCCCACTCTTGTTGCTCTCGTTCCATGTCCTGTTTCTTTCGATCCCACTCTTGTTGCTTTCGTTCCCACCCTTTTCTCTGTCTCTCATGTTCTATACTCTCATCTCGCATAGCCATACGAAAATCAAAGTTCTCAGAATCTGAACCCTGTTCAGCAGAATGCCATCGCTGTCTTCCCTCGCCCAGGTTCAACCTTGCTTGTAGCTGTTTGTTATATGTATATACTTCCGCAGTACATTCATTCGCGTCGATAACAATATGTAATATATGCTTTTGTATATCAATATCTAGAAAAGTAGAATATATATTAGATAAGATTGAGCTCCAAAATTGAAAAAATGTTACCTTTGACTTGAAGAGTATCGATAGAAGATTTCGAACAAAAATTAAGAATGATAAAATCTTCGAAAATACCCCAGTTATAATATTTCCCCCCAAATCGAAATCGATTTGCATGTTCTTCCAATCTTCCATTGTTACCAGATTGAAGTATTTCGATCCCCCACTTCTTACC
Source organism: Sclerotinia subarctica (assembly GCA_025389085.1). Taxonomy (NCBI): domain Eukaryota; kingdom Fungi; phylum Ascomycota; class Leotiomycetes; order Helotiales; family Sclerotiniaceae; genus Sclerotinia; species Sclerotinia subarctica. The sequence continues at coordinate 4,798,336 of QRFI01000001.1, read as the reverse complement.
AAAGATAAAAAAATCGATTCGTCCATCCCTGGTTTCAGCATATTCAGATAGAATTGGTAGATTATGAAGCTCATAATTGAGACAACAATACATTTCGTCTTGAAAAGAAGCCTCCGGTACCCCACAACTACCAGAGGATTGAAAACCGCTGTTTGACGTGGGAACACGGTGGTGGAAAACTGACGGACTAAACCTTTCGACTGCGTTTAGACAGGCTTGTTGAAGGGTGATCTGATCTGAATTGGCTCCTGGTGGTGGACCAGGGATGAGACGTCGATATGCAATTCTAATTTTAATTAGTATAGATAGAAGACAGGTTGAATGCATATATACCTTCGATGTATTGGAGAAGCGAAAATGTAAGTCATCTCGCGACTTCTAGGCCTAAGCTCCTCCGCGTATAGGAACCCCATTCTATGACAGAATGACAATGCAGTTATGGAGTCCGTTCGTAGTTCTGTACAGCCTTTGGGTAGTCTTGCTACTTCACGCATTGCATTTGCAATATCCGAATATTTGAGATGATTATAGGAAGGATCGCCATCTAAACATGCTTTTAAATGATTCTCTCCCGGGACGGTCCAGACCCCTCTGCCCCATTGGGTAATAAATCCTAGTAGTGTATCATGCTCAATAAGAAAATCGTGAACAAAAGCTACCGACCATCTCCATCCGCGACCAAGGTGAACGTTCTAATGAAGCAATGAATGGTTAGAATAATTTTTCCAAAATAACTCATTGAAAATAGCCGAGGGGAAATTACCTGTGAAACCAACATTCCAAAACAAGATAAGATTGCCCCAACCATGCCCGGATGACCATCAGTAGCAGAGTGAATATACTCGGCTACAGCTATACGATCGATACTTTCAGGTTTGATATGATTCTGAAGGATCCATTTGCTGAGATTGGTCAATGTCTCTTCCGGTTTGAAGAGCATGCCTAAAGGATTAGATTTAGATGGGCGTAATTCGATCCGATTAAGAATATTCAATCTAGAAGCTTGTGATTCGACCTGTTTGCTTTGGCTCCCGAAAACGCCACCTGCGCTATAAAGACAGACAAGCACAAATATCGGTCGCGATCTAGTATTGTAGTTTTTCAGCTCATGAGCCCAGAAATCTTCCTCTTCATAAGAACCTTGAGCTTCATCGATAAGATAAAATTTTCTGGCCTTCGGGTTACGTGGACGAAGCTTAGCGTTTTCTTCTTGTGCCCTGACTGTTTTCTCGTGTATGTACTGCTGGTATGGAAGATTCTTGCGTTCATGCTTGGGCTGCCAAGTAATGTATATAGGCTCAAGTTCTGGTTCGTGAAAAAGAATATGACGACCAAGCAACTTGAGGAGGATTGTCTTTCCCACTAAAGGGGTAGAACGAATAACAACCATCCCCATCATGATTGCCTGTTGTAGAACTGAAGAAACCAGCTCTTCTCTTTCGCAAACATAATCACAACAAGGATTCATTGCAACGAAAACCGGAAGTTCATGATCGTCCATATTGTGCCCACAATTGACGCAGATAGGAACGAATAATTCGAAGACTCCTTGAGAGCAATCACAGTCAATGCAAGGCCAGTGAGTGATAGTAGTAGAAGGAAGGTTTGGCGAATGAATGTTTGTGCTTCCTCCGGGAGGCTTCTTTTGGCTAGAACCTTGATATTTGTGAGATTGTTTTCGCGGTTGTCGTCTGGATTGTCTGGACTGATGTTTTGACCGGCGTTTTGGTTGGTCCTGACGAAACTTTGGGTAAACAACAAGGTTTTGTGGAGGGTCATTCGAGGAAGAAGTCTTGGAATGATATAACTCTACATCTTTTGGAATAGATGAGAGATGTCTTTTAGACTTAGACCTGGTAGTTACAGGCATTTTCTGTGTAAGGCAAGCAAAAGAAGATTTTTGAAGGGGATGGAAAGTTCTTGTTTCTTCATAATCGAATATATGAACAGAATTTCTTTGTTTTGAAAAAAAAAAGTGAAAGAAAGCTTATTTCTCATGTCTTCAAAGAAAGGTTTCCGGGTTTGGAGGATGATGGGAACGAACTCGGTTAAACAACTATCTTCCAGAACTTCCATCGTTGGACATAACTTTATGGCTCAAATAATATAATTCCTTTTTTTTCTATCTATATCTCGGTCAGCCTACTACCCTGCATAGCGAAAGTGAACGTTGTGACTAAAAGAGAGAGTGTATCAATTTGATCTACTTGGAATATAACTTACAAGTGAAGAGCGCTTGTTGAAAGGATGGCTAGTTTATATATATACACATTTTTCAACAGATGCCACATACATTCTGGAGTAGAACATGCGATCGTGGAATGACGATTTTTCTATACTAATCCGAGATAATGCAATCATGTGTTCTGATTGTTCATGTACCCGAGGTCTATATGGTCAAAAACCGGGTTTCCGTCACACTTTGCGCCCGGCCCTGAGTAAAAAATAATAACAATAATAATAATAGTAGTTTTAAACCTAAATAAATTATTTTCTTTTTATAAAAACATCGATACAATAATACTAAATTAATTAAATCAAATAAAATTTAATATTAGTATATTAAAAAGATTTTTTTTTAAAAAATTAAATTTTTAAAAAAGTTATATATATTTTATTTAAAAATTATAAAAATTTGAATTTGTAAGACCTCATCTTATAAAACACCCCCCTGACATTATATATAAATATTATTAAATTGTTTTAATTATAATAAAGATTTAAAAAATAATTTTTTTTAATATAATTATAAATTATAAATTATAAATTGAATTAAATAATTTAAATAATAATAATAAATCTTTGAATTTATAGTAGTAATATAATTAAAGGGTTTGAATATAAAATACTTTTCTTTATTAAACTTTATTATTATATCTTTCTACCTCTTCCCCCACTGTATAGAGAAGGCAAAGCTTGGCAAGTGACGTTTTTTCTTTTCGACAAAACAGTTCCCGACCCCTCGCCTAAGCTTTACTAGCACACTAAATTTCTTCTATCCACGCTTCTGACCCTAAGCCCACGTCACAAATACTACAAAGGCAGGACAATTTGGACAATTGACAATTGTGAACTGCAGAGTCCAACGGATTGTGAAACCCACTCGCAGGCCAAATTATTTATTAATCTCGAATTGTCTAGGTGGTTTTGTCTCATTATCCGCCAATATGAGTGACGCTCAGGCAAACGAGGCCGAGAAGAATATCGAAATTTGGAAGGTGAAAAAATTGATTAAACGTCTCGAAGCTGCGCGTGGAAATGGAACCTCCATGATTTCCCTCATTATTCGTAAGGAACTCTATCCATCCATTTTCTTGTATACTCTCTCTAACATGTTTTTCAGCGCCAAAGGATCAAGTCTCCCGTGCAGCGAAAATGTTGGCAGAAGAATACGTATGTTGGCACTTTCCTGGTTATTTTCCCTTCTACATGCTGACTCGGGCTTGGATATAGGGCACCGCATCGAACATCAAGTCTCGTGTTAATCGTCAATCCGTTCTTTCTGCTATCACATCTACGCAGCAAAGACTCAAGTTGTACAACAAAGTTCCGCCAAATGGCTTGGTCGTATACTGTGGTGAAATTCTCACTTCAGAAGGAAAGGAAAGGAAGGTCAACATTGATTTCGAGCCCTTCAAGCCCATCAACACGTCTCTCTACCTCTGCGACAACAAATTCCACACAGAAGCTCTCGCTGAGTTGTTGGAATCTGACCAAAAGTTCGGTTTCATCATTATGGATGGAAATGGCGCCCTTTTTGGTACGTTGAGTGGAAACACTAGAGATGTTGTTCACAAGTTTTCTGTCGATTTGCCAAAGAAGCATGGTCGTGGTGGACAATCTGCTCTTCGTTTTGCGCGTCTTCGTGAGGAAAAGCGACACAACTACGTCCGAAAGGTTGCCGAATTAGCCGTCCAGAACTTCATTACAGCCGATAAGGTTAACGTAGCTGGTATTATCTTAGCCGGTTCCGCCGATTTCAAAAATGATCTCAACCAGTCCGACCTGTTTGACAACCGTTTGGCCACAAAGGTCATTAAGGTCGTTGATGTTTCTTATGGTGGTGAGAACGGATTCAATCAGGCCATTGAGCTTTCGGCCGAAACACTTAGCAACGTCAAGTTCATTCAGGAGAAGAAGCTCATCGGAAAATACTTTGAGGAGATCAGTCAAGACACGGGACGAGTTTGTTATGGTGTTGAGGATACTTTGAAGGCTTTGGAACTAGGTGCTGTTGAAGTTCTGATTGTTTTCGAGAACCTCGAAATCAACCGATGGGTGTTGAAGGACAGCAATGGTAATCAAACAATCCTACATACTACCAAGCAATCCGAGACTGCGAATCGAGAACAATTCATGGATAAGGAAACTGGTCAAGAAATGGAGGTCGTCTCTTCAGAATCGTTCTTAGAATGGATCGCCGAGAAGTACAGAGATTTTGGTACAACACTCGAGTTTGTTTCGGACAGATCTAGTGAGGGTAACCAATTCGTTAAGGGTTTTGGTGGTATTGGTGGCCTCTTGCGTTACAAGGTCAACTTTGAGCAGTTGGCCGAAGTCGATGATGACGATGACTACTACGACGGTATGTTACGACTGTCTCACAAATGATCAAACTTTCAGAAGCTAATATACATGTAGATTGACAGTTTGATGCCCTCGCATCGGGCGAGGAGCCAACTCCAGTCGAACCGTCAAGCCAAATTCTGTCACACCGCCCTCGTGCCGTGCAACAGGCGACCCCAGCGCAGCCGGCTAGCCCAGCCGGCTCGAGACCAAGAGGGAACTCAGGGAACACCCGTCCCAGCCCTCTTCGGTCCGTCATGACGGCTTCTTGAGTTGGAGAAACCATATTTCAGGTACACGATCCATGGTTGTTCGCTCTGGACACTTTCTAATAGTTTTGTGCAGAACATATGAATCCATGAAAAACTAGGGCATACCCTGATGTTTCTCATGTGTGTTAAGGTTGAAGAAAGATTGCGTTTTGGCAGAATTGCTTGCTATCAAAAGGTATAGGGTATCCGAAGTTCAGTATCACTAGATCAACCATGGATAGATCAGATTCCTGAACTCAAATATCAGACAATTTTTATACTTAAGCTCGATGCTTCATGCTGTGTCGGTCACTCGTATTGTGGCTTTATATCTGTGAATTTTCTTTTGCTTCCGATCTCCACCTCAGATTCTCATGATTACAAGAGCTAGCACCCAAACCATGTACAAGGTAGTCTGTTGGACCACACGTTCAGGACCATCGGATCCGAAGTTTCTGGCAAAGCCAGTGCGAAGTTGTGACAAGGTGGGGTTCATTCTTATGTTTACAGTAGCGGGGGCTGGCAACAGTAGCAAAATAAATATCAAAGATTTCCATCACTTTATCTAGAGTCATCACAACCGTTTTCTACAACAATATGACCGTATGAGTGGTACGCGAATCTTTCCGAAATGCAGTGAACCCAATTTTTTACATACCGGAATTTTATTAAAGTCTTTTCCGAGCCACCGAACAACATCCACACTGAGAAGGAATGAAGTCAAGTTGAACGATGCAGTCCAAAACCAACTCCTCTAGCACACCTGCTATCTCTTTCCTTGGACCTATTTCTTCTTATACTCATCAGGTATTTGATCTTCGTTTAATCAAGTGTCCATCGCCCTTCAATTGTCAACATTATGAGCCATGTGCGATTTCCATAGGACTAACAGATGATTGTCACCCCCAGGCCGCTCTTGGATGCTTCGATAAAAAGAAATACGAGTATCAACCAGCGATTGGAATTCCAGGTATTGCTGTTTCCGGGCTTTCTCCTAGAAATCACTGACGGTACATAGATGTTTTTGAGGCAGTTCAATCGGGCCAGGCAGAGTTAGGCGTTGTGCCTTTCGAGAATTCCACGAATGGAGCTGTGATCTTTACCCTAGAACTCCTCGCAGATCGCCATTCCTTATATAAAGATGTCACAATATGTGGCGAAGCCTATCTTGATGTTAGTCACTGCCTGTTAGGTTATATTTCGACGGCAGATTCTCCAGTAATGTCCGGCACTTGTACTCCAACTACCTCGACTCCATCTCCGGTCAAGCCAAAGGCGACGCCGTTATCTAGTCTCAATCACATTCAAAGAATTTACACTCATCCACAGGCATATGGCCAATGCGAAGCATTTTTAGGAACATACTTGAAGGGAGTTGAGAGACTGGACGTCAGTTCCACAAGCAAAGCGGCCGAAATTGTGAAGGCAGATAAGTCTGGGACGAGTGCAGCAATTGCTAGTTCGCTCGCAGCAGATATTCATGAATTGGACATTCTTGCAAAGGGAATCGAAGATCGTGAAGACAATACTACCAGATTTCTCATTTTGCGCAAAGGTGTGGATACATCTGCGACGAAGGTTAATGTTGCGGCGAAGTCCATGGCTACTTTCACGATTGATCACCGAACACCCGGTGCGCTCGCAGATGTACTGGATTGTTTCAAGCGATACCAAGTCAATTTGACCAGTATCAACAGCCGGCCTACAAAAGTAGTTCCATTCCAATACATCTTCTTCGTCGAGTTTGAAGGCAGTAAGCTGAGTGATCCTGAGGGAAAAGTTGCTGGAGCATTGGATAGTCTCGACAAATACACAAAAAACTGGCGCTGGCTTGGGAGTTGGGAAGATAAACTTGTGGATAGACAGAAGTAAATAAATATAAAAGGGATATCAATGGAATTGGATGGCATTCATGGTACGGGGCATATGAGGGAAAATTTAGATACCAGTGTATATCTGCCGTTATCGGATTCTTATCGATAAGAGTGACGCTTTTCTCGGCATTCGGCTTGGGTTTTCCATTTCTTCTAGATCCCCAAAATCTTCTTCCATCTTTCATGTACTCCTATCCATCATACTTAGTGATGACAAATTTATGATATTCTAGCAGATGTTTTCCGCATAAAATTTGACATGAGATTGTTCAATCTCTTTCGGCCTCGGCCATATAGCTTTCGTGCTGCCAATCGTTCGTTAAGATCAATGGCGCATACTCGAAAGTCTTCCATACAGCAAACTCTCCATGAGGAGCTCGCTTCACGCCAGCCCAACATCATATATGATTACTTATCGCCAACCCCTTCTCATCTTTTGAATATTTCTCTTGCAGATTTCCTTCCACCTCCATGCTACCCTGCCAATTTCAAATTCCCAGATCTTACCCTTCCATACTCTTCTACACTCGGACGAGATGAGTGTAGCGATACAGCACTTCTTCCCCAGTCGCACCATCTAGTCTATTTCTCTCCGCAAATTCCAAGCAGTGCGCTACTTGACGATGGCACAGATCCTTTGCAGTCCCCAGGGCCACCATTTGTGCGCCGCATGTGGGCTGGTGGGTCTATTGCTTTCAATACTAAAAGTGCAGAGCAGCTTCGTCTTGACAACGTGCGAGCCGCTTGTATAGAACGGATAGTGGACGTTTTGGTCAAAGGGAATGACGGTGATGAGAAAGTCTTTGTAAACATTGAGAGACGAATTGGCGTTGCTGAAGCTGGAGACGGTCCGCAGACGAGCCCGAACGGAGGGAGCTGCGCAATCGCTTCTGGGAAGTCTCCTATGGTTGATCAACCATTATTAAAACGCTACCATGTCGGCAACAACGATGATATTGGACGAGCATCCTTGGTGGAGACGCGAAATATCGTCTTTATGCGAGAGAAAAATATAGCTACTGCCAAAGAGGATTGCGCCAGACCTTCAAAGATATTGAGGCGTATGCCATCCTCACACTATTGTTCAATGATTTCTTCTTTCCACTAACCATATTTATAGCAACGGGCGAACCAGATTTCGATGTGCGATTAACACCTACACAATCGCTGTTATTTAGATTTTCGGCCCTCACATTTAACGCCCACGCGATTCACCTGGATCCTCTATACTGCCGGGAGGTTGAGGGACATAGAAATCTACTCCTTCATGGGCCGCTTTCATTGGTCCTCATGTTATCCGTCTTACGATCACAACTTCAACCTGGAGAAATGATAAAAAGATTCGATTACAGGAACTTGGCTCCACTTTACGCAAATGAGGAATTAAGAGTTTGTGTGGGGAAGAGTACCAACAAAAATAACAAATACGAAGTGTGGATTGAAGGGAAAGAAGGCGGATATGCCGTCAAGGGGTCTGCGGTTATTGGACCCCTTGACAGTGAATAATTGGGTCATGGACCAACAAGGCTGAACAATGAACGCATCCTGGGAAGCTTTAATCTCTCTGGAATATTCTCCGATGTTTGAGGAAGGAGGTAAAACAAGCCCCTTTCGGGGTGTCATGCAGATCTGAAGAAATTTGATGATGGAAATATAATTTAGAAGATGTTTTGGAAAGATGGGACGAAAGCAAGATCATCGCTTTCGTCCCTGACCCTAAGTAAGGTACCGAAAACAGCTGTAGGTACAGCACTAGCTACGTACAACACGATCAATTAGATGATGTTGCAGGAATCCCAAGTATTAAGATCCTCTGACACGATTCACCAAATCATGAGCAACCGCAGCACCAATGCTAATGGATGAAGGTAAGTAGGATGTGATGCGTGAGTAACAAAGTTTGGCTCGTATCTCGGGAACGCCTTGATGCTAGTTCGTAGGAGATAAAGGGAATAAATCATAAATAATGACACAACAAAACACACTGCGTACATAATTACTCCTCTAAATTCCGAGTATCTAAGCGAGAAAAGTCACTTGTTAGTTGATTGCAAAGCACGAACTGGGAACTGGGAATTGGGTGGGATATTGAAGAAAGTGATAAGATCTCTTGGGTAAGACTTTGGTGTGCGATACTAGGTAATTCTGTAATTCATTCATCCACCGAGTGACTGACTTGGTTATTGGTTGAAAGTCATACAAAAGGACAGAGTAGCTGGGAAAGTAGGTAGGCAGGTAAGTAAATCAATCGTATGACCCAGTTTATGTCGACGCCTCTTTACATGGTTATTTATGAAGACATTGCTCTCATCCGCAAGCAAATCTCTTTAGGGGGCATTTTCGTCGATGGATTTGAGTTTTTTTGCTATACGTTGGACGTCTTCGGATGTTTTGACTTGAATTCGCTCTGATGCCCGCAGACAAATAGATTGCCATGATGGATGGATGCATGTATTATTGTATGGGGTCACAGAATGCAGAATCAGAATGCAGAATCAGAATGCAGAGTTGAAATAGATCCTACTGGGCAGGTACCGGTACAGGACCTAGTTGGGATGATACCTCTGCATGCATGTACGGAGTATGTGTGTGTGTGTGTGCACGCATGCATAATAGGTTCAACATTTACTAATTAAACATGGCTGGCTGTCCCGCTCCCGCAATAACATCATAATAACAGCCAGAGCACAGGCCGCACACACTGTACAGCATCGCGATTCACCCTTTACACATACCTACCTAATCAGGGAGATTTAAAGAAGTAATCCACAGCATTCATAAATCTACAGCATTCATAAATCCACAGCATTCATGGTAATTAGTAACTACAGTACCTACGGTACCTACGCACGCATACACACTTACCGAAGTATCAATTACTAAGTCTCAATCCTCTACGGAGTATTAGTAAACTGACTGTACCTATCTGGTAGTACCGTCCTACCGATACTCCTGGCTGTGGTTTATTGTTTATTTACATGTGAATTAATCCTCTTTTGGTATAAATCATTTTTATTCATTCTATCAGTCGGTTGTTCTATCATTCTATATTCTATCGTTCATTGCTCGTTGCTCACTCTTTCAATCGTTCATACAATCGTTCATACTCCCTCTGTACAATCATTCAATCATTCAATCATTCATTCATTCTTTCATCCTTCACTCACTCATCCATCCATTCTTTCACTCACTCACTCATCCATTCATTCATTCGCCATCCCGTCCATCACCCATAATTCTCCCCACCAAATAGAACGAGGGCCAGCCATTTTTCGTTGGTTACCGTTATCATACATAATATAATTAATTCTAAAAGTCGATCAATTTATTTAAGCTCAAATTTCTGGTCCTTAACTTTAATTAATATTCACTGCAAACAGTACAGTACAGTTACAGTTTTAGTTTTATCTTCCTAATCCATCCATTCTCTCAGCAATTGTGTTTTTTTTTATTTCACCTTAAACCTCGTCGTTACCCAATTCCGCATTCATCAAATGCTCGCCCAGCATATCTCTACTCCTGTGCAGCTCTTATAGCTCGATCCGGCCAAATTTCCTACCAGAGCTCATATACATTAGAGCCCCCAATTTCTGCCGCATGAATGTTCCTGAAGAACCTGAGCATTCATCTTTGGCTTTGCAACCCAGCTTAGGAGGAAATTTGCCGGTAACGAGAAAAGTTATGAGATGGCGCCCAAAGGATCTCGGCGGAAGAGCTTAAGTCTCCTTACCAGAGCATCATTTTCAAACCTCACCCATATAAATACCGATGTCAATAATGGTAGCACAGGCGACAAGGAGCAAAAGGATAAGAAGAAGTTTGGGAAGAGAAGTTCGATATTTAGCGGTCTGACGCCTGCGGTGCATGTTGACACTGAAAATGGAAGCATTAGTCCTGTCAAATCCGACGCTCATTCGCCCAAGCTGCGGCCTCGTACACTGCAAAAAGGCAGACCAAATTCAATATTCGGTTCTTTAGGGAGAAGATCTATGACGGATTTGGCTGAGGAAAAGGAGGTGACGGGGACAACTCCTGAGTCCCCTGAAGAGGAATATCACTATCTTGCAGCCGGTATTCTCAATGCGAGCAGTGCTGCTTCGATACTTCACCATGGAGAAGTTCAGACGACTAGTTCGATGTTCAGGAAGAAAAAGGAATACCTTGTGCTGACGGATACACACCTAACGCGCTTCAAGAGCATGGCACGGGCGATAGAGGCATTTCCCAATATACAACCGGCACACTTGCGACAATCCCATCGCCAATCATCCACTGCATCCATAGGATCCTTACAAGAAGTACAGTCTCAAGCTTCACATGCATCGACCGAAGGCGAAAACAGGATCCCTTTGGGTCAGATTGTCACGGTATACAAGATGGAGGATGGGCGACCATATTTCACAACCGAGGTCGTGTTTTTAGACGAAGATTATCATGGCGTAGGATCCCTTCAGCTTATGTTACATGATCCAAAGGAAGCAGATCTATGGTCCACTTCGATAAGAGCGGCTGCGCAGAAGGCCAGACTCATGATGCCGGAACCATACCCTGAACGAGTGGTCCGTTATCTTGTTCAGACCCTGGAGGGGGTGGACGACTATGACGCCAATCATTTCCAAATATTCCGGGTTATCAATCGAGCACCATTGGCCAAAAGTGCACGCTCCTCTTCGGACGACCTTCAAAGGCTTGGGTCATCAGTGTTCTACATGGTTATTGGTATAAATCGACTGCATTTGATACCCCTCCCCGACTTTACCCTGCCTTCTGGTGCCCTTTTTCACCCAAAATCCAGTCGAAGTGCGTACGGCCTTGTATCCCTAGTTGCAATGAACGTGCAGTATTCCGATGATAGATTTGAGCTTGCATTTAGGTGAGTTTAGATCTTTTAATGTACTTCAATCTCCGTCCTCTATGTTTAGATATTCATGTGCTGTATGAGAAGCCCCACAATCTCTCCTTGATGGTCGCGAGTGCTATTGTCTTCAACCAAGATGGCCTTCCGCCTCTTACCAAATCTAGGGCTACTTCAATATTGACAAGTGCTATCGCACGAAACATATTCATATGCTTGCATGCGTTCTTCAAAAAGTCATTCTTTCCAGTGATTCAGCATTATAGCAATAAATAGAAATGCTGGGACTAATATTGGCATAGAACACCACTTCAGCAAGCTAGTATGCTCGAGTTGGCAGCTTCAGCTACACACGACATTGCTGTAGTCATCTTCCAAGCCATACAGTATCTTAAACCGGCATGGCTAGACTACAACTTCACATTCAACGGGCCTAAACGCCTGCTGGAATCTGGTGATATCCCACTAGTTTACGAAGAGGAGGAGTATGGATGCTTTGATAGAACTCTCGTTGCCTATTGCATGGCCTACAATGTAAGATCTCGCCTGTGTGCTAGTAATTCTAACCTGGCTGACGTATCTAGTGTAATCCGATAAATATAAAATATGCAGTAGATTGGAGTGTCGAGGATGCTCCAGAATTTCGTTTATACCCTCCTGCCTTGACAGCGAAATATACGATTTACGAACTGCTTGCTATCTTTAGGTCTTTACGATATAACGAATCTTTTCGCTCAATTTCCTTCGCTGATATTGATCTTCATTGCTTGCATGGTATTGTGGATTCCTACGGCATAGATCATGTAGCATGGACTACTCGAGTAGGTATTGCGATAGACACCTACTTCACGATGAAGCCGCAGGACGGATCTCTATTGTACCAAGAGGTTCAAGCACTTGCGTTGAAATCATTACAACTTCGAAAGATGGATTTTAGCAACGCTCTTCCCAGAAGAAGACCGCGGGACACATTTGATGACGAAGGCGGTGTTCTCCACAAAGATCCAGGTTGCGAAATCACGGCAGCGTTGATGCCCTTATGCAGCGCTCAGCTAACCGATGTTAATTGGATTGTCCTAAACGGAATTGAGTTGGGGGAAACGGATCTTGATGCTATGATTCCTGCACTCAATAATCCAAAGGCCGGGATCAGGGCAATCGAGTGCTCGCGCTGTGGGCTGAGCGATCGGGGGATAATGCAACTTTTAACTCTTCTGGAACGACAGAATCAAACACTAGAGTGCATCAATGTATCCAACAACCCGGGGCGAATCCTTCTTGAACGATTCCAAGTATCCATGAGTCGATTTTCGCACGTTCGTAAGCTTGATTTATCAATGATTACCCGTACTTCTGGCGACCAACCACTCTTTGTTCCCGAAGTTATGCTCGCCTGGCGACTAGAGGAGCTGATCCTGAACGGTATCCCTGTAAGTTTGTTCCTCGAATTTTGAGTTTTTTTGCTAACTTGGCAGGTAAACGATCAAACACTGGATACAATTTCCGCCTATCTTACAAGTGACATGTCTCATGGGCTTCGCAGCTTACAGATGGATCAATGTAACTTAAGTGGGTCGCATGTTGCTCTTCTCATGAGAGCTATGACTCGAGTCGCTGGTGAACCTCGTGATTTGGAACTCCACGTAAGTGCTAATCGGCTGGAGAAGGGAATAAGTGATTTTGTGAAAGCTATTCAAGAAAATTACACACCAACCAAACTCGTGGTTCGGATGATCGAATTCACCAAAGAGGAGCACTTTAAACGATTATTAGAAGCTCTGCGCACCAATACTACGATTCAGGTACTGGATATCTCGAAAGCGTCACTTCCCTACGATGCAAGTCCGGAGACTTGTGAAACCATGCAGAGGGTTTTTGCCGAGAACACCACACTTCAGGACTTGGACATATCTGGAGAACAAGCACATCTGGAGGTTACGCGGTTTGGAATCGGCTTAAATCAAGCATTAACTGGTCTTAAGAAGAATAACACTTTAAAGTCTCTTCGTATAGAGTACCAGAACCTGGGTTTGGAAGGGGCAAACACACTCTCTTCTGTCTTGGAAGAAAATAGAGGTTTGACGCATATTTTCTGTGAACACAACGACATCAATCTCCAAGGATTCACGATACTCGTCAATGCGATTGCGAAGAACCACACTGTTCTCGAGGTGCCTTACATGCAGGACGATCAGGATATCGCCATGAAACGAATGAGCGCTAGTATGAGAGATACGCGCCGCGCCACGAGTTCCTCAGGCCGTGAAAACCACCATGTGAAAAGTTCGGTGAAGCGGACATTGAAAAATTTTGGCGTCGGGGTTGAGAAGCCGGTGAAACAAGAGCTAACGCCTCAAGATGTTGATCAAGTGGTCAAAGTACTAGCAGAGAAGTGGAATACGGAGATTGGAAGATTGGCCATGTTCTTAGAAAGGAATAGAAACATCGCAATGGGTGTGGATGGGTATGACCCTACTCAGATTTTCGGCGAACATGCCATGCGTCCTACGACTGCGATGAGCGACCGAGGAATCTTAGAACAGGTTTTGAGCAACACGACTCCAAGGATCGAATTGGGAAATCCTGTCGAAATTACAAATGATCGATTTTCCGGCATGACACCGTTAGCAGACGTGATTAATCCCATGGACAAGGAGAACGAGAAGCCGATGGATGAGCGAGATTCTATCCAGTTTAAACGCATATCCTACAAGCGTAGTAAAGATGGAGGTTTATTACCTGACTTGCCTTCTTTAGGCAACGAAAAGTTGTTCGAGCTAGATGAGCCGGATAATACGAAGCTCAACCCAAAGCGCTTATCATACAAACGCAGTAAGGATGGGGGGCTATTACCCGACCTGGGATCATTAGGTAATGACAGGATGTTTGAGATGGACGGTGGATTATTCGAAATGGAACCTTGATCTTTGTCATTGCGACTCGAGACTTTTGCACATGGTGGATGAATCGTTTATCGCGTTGCATTTGGGAATGGAGTTGGAGAACCGGTATTTTACTCGCATTAAAAGTGAAAAAACGAGCGCATATTGCATGCATGCATGCATACAGGGCGCAGAAGACAGCAAGGGAGAATAGGGAAGAAGTGCCTACTTTACTTGATTTCTTTGATTCAGGGGTTGGATTAATGGACTTGGTGGAAAGTGCATACCATAACATAACATAACTTTTACTGTATATTGAGGACACTGAGGATATTGAGGAATGGCTGAGCGGATCATCTGGATGGATCCACGGATGTATTGGTGGTTGGCTTGGCTTGGCTTGCAAATTCGAATTGGGTGAAGTTTTCATATCTTTGACTATAGGGATGGAATGGAGGCAGGGCAAGGCATGCATGGAAAGCAATCGGATTGGAATGGAAGGAAAGGAAAGGGAAGATTAAAGCGGGGGGACGGGGGGATTTTAGGAGTAATCGTACATTTTATATATGTATGTATGTATTATACATTATTGGCGTTGGTGTTGTTGGTATGGGTATGGGTGTTGGTGTTGGTAGATTAGAAATGGGGATTCGGGGTGTGTATTGATTGGTTGATTGATTGATTGAATTGGGGAAATATTGAAATAGGGGAATATTTGAAATAGGAAGGGGGGGTATATAGGATGAGATGAGAATTGAGAATTGAGAATTGAGAATTGAGAATTGAGAATTGAGAGTTGAGAGTTGAGAATTGAGAATTGACGAAATAAATTATTTTTTTAAGATTATAAGACTAACATGAGATTAAAAGAATTCAAGATTTATGAACAATTATTTTTTATAACAAGATATCTATTTATTTATTTAATTATTTCTCTCCGTCGCTTAGAAAACAATGAAAAACTCCTCCCAAATGCAATACACGCTAGCCAAGTACCATGATGAAAAATATAATAGAATTCATGTCCACCTATAATGCCCACTCATTCCGATCATCCGACGCTGTAACAAATGGTTCGTCGATTCGTTTAATCGCAAAGTCGCTACAGAGGATACTAATATTCAAGTTAGCAAGATATCTTCCACATCTAAACCCATACATAGCCTTTCCTAACCCCCTACTTCCTCGCCTAAAGATAAGAAAAATACTCACCAAGCACTCGCTACCAGACCATCCAACTCAGCAATCAACGCTTCCCTCTTCGCACCCATAACCATTCCCTTACTAATCAACATCTGTACCTCTCTAATCCTCTTTGCCCTACCCACACCCACCTGATCCATAACCCGCTTACCCAAACAATCACTATGAAAAGCATGTTGACAAGGAAAGACGAAGAATTGGCGACTCAGTAGCGGTAACGTGCACACGTAGCATTTCTCTCCCGGTTCAACAATAGCATACCGTTGATCAAGAGCCGCGATGTCGATTTTAATATTCGTAGCCGTTTGAGAAGATTCGTCCATTTCTTTCTTGAGGGCATCGATATTGCGACTGTAGTCTTCGAGCGCAGCACAGATTTCTTCCTTAAAATCGTCAATTACGACGAAGTCAGGGAAGAAAGGGATGAGATCTTCGATTTTGAGAAGATCGCAACGTTTGAGAAATTCAATGGCGGTTTTGATGCCATTTGATTGAGATATTACTTTTTTGGCAACTGCAAGCCAGAGCTTCTTTCGTAGTGGAGGATTTGACAGAGGGCGGTCGGCAACGAGAGAGGCGAGATCTATTTCCGAATGTGCGATGGCGAGTTCTACAGCTTGTAAATATTGCCCCATGGTGCTATAGATGTGCACGCAAGATTGAACTCGCGAGTGTTGAATGCAAAGCCGAAGAGCAAAGTCTGAGTCAAAACTTGGATCATCACCTTGCGATTCGAGGTATGAGAGGAGAGCCGATTCATCTTTTGATGGATGAGAGGCATAAATGGATATTAGTGTATTATGTACAGCAGCTTCGGTTGAGTTTAGGTGATTGATAACATGTAGGAGGTAACGAACGGCTTGATTTTTTGACAGAGGCCCTTGAAAATGCTTATCGTAGTTCAGTAAGGCAGGAATGAGATTCCGAGGCTTCAAGTCTGGATGCCTCATTAAAATATCGACAAGATCAGTGGCTACGTGCGTCATGAGTCCACTGCTATATCGATAGAAGATTTCCGGTGATGTTTGCTTCTTCAATACATCCAATGCCTCCTTCCATCGTTCTCTCTGGATCCAGTAGGAGAGAACATAATTGTAATCATTTACAGCACTGGCAAAGAATAAGAGTTCATCTTCCCTGCCATGGCTGCTGATTATGTCGTAGGTAGTCTTCTTGTCGAGATCGGTTTTGTATTTTGTGACAAAGTCTTGGTATTCCGTTCGAATTGTGTCCAATTGATTTCTAGTCTCGGTAGGATTCAAATTTTCAGACAATTCTGCTTTAGTGATGATCGTATCATCTAGGGAATTAAGCTTCGACATAAATATTTCTATCAGCCAACTCGCAATCATAATACGTTGCATTGTTGAGGCCTTTCTGTACGTCGTAAGTTTTGTCAGAAGATACTTTCGTAAAGCATCTTGCTGGTCATTGTCAACGAATGTGAGTGCGACTTGTTCGAATGGTTTGCTACTCTTTCCATATACTCCCGCAGCTTCAAGATATGAACCTTTGCTAATGAGGTAGTCGCCAGATGCAGTAGCGACAGCATCCTTCTGAGCCGGGCCCCTGGCATAACGCAACGCCGCGTCAAAATGTTCGGTCTGCAGCATAACTTTCCATACATCTCTATCTTCGTCTGTGACAACAATTTCATAAATTTCTTGCGTAGTGAAGAGCCAGAACGTGTTCTTCTCTTGGTCAGCGAACAGTCCAAGTGCTTGCTGGCCAGGCTCCAAGACTACTTGATCAAATATTACTCTATCATCTAGTCGATTGACGGCAACGACCCGTCCACCAATCAGATGAAGAATATGCCACTGAGTCAACGCGATAGAGTCGATTGAGTCTGAAACTGGCTTCTTACGACCCATCGAATTCTCTGAAGCCGGCAATTGAGATCTGAGTAACAATTTTGCCTCGGTAAATAATCTTGCGCCTAAATCCGAGGTGGCTGGTGTAGTCATTAACGTTCCATAGTACACACCTTGTGATGACAGCCATGCAAAAGTACGATCTGGGGTCAGACTTTCCATGGACGCGGAGTCGGGATGATTTGGGGACACCACGAGAGAAGAAGCTGCAGTTGTAGATATCCTAGACAATTCATGAATCGTGGGTTGTTCCGTCTCGAAAAGCCGTGTAAATATTGATGCACCCCCTTCATGTGCGACCCGGCCAATCTTGCCTATTAAGTGAAGAACCCGACTTTGTGTAGCTATCATTACTCGTCGGACTTCTTTGGCGTCAGGTCTACCGGTGACAAGGTCCACCCACAGTCCAGTAACAGGTCCATCTGGAAGCCTCATAAGTGCTTTTAAATATTTGTCCTCCTTCCTGTAGAATTCCGTGGCAGTTTCTATGTACCCTTCATAAATCATTCCATCGGAGGTCCCAATAAGTATCTCCCTGGTCGAAGATGTCGGTAACGAAGGATTCCAAGCAATACATTCTATCGATACCCCCCGCAATCGCGAAAGAGGCCTAGGTTGCCTAGACTGTGTATGAAGGTAGTAGTTCTCCCCTTGTGAAGTACATATAATCAGATGTGAAGCTGTTGGGTCGAGGAACATGCGCCGTATCACTCCAACCTCCGAGGTCTTTTTAGGTAGGTCAATATCTAAATCAACAATCAGTTGGCCGATTCAACAAAAATCAGGTGTGCAAAGTCTCACCATCTATATCTGCGGGATTGTCCAGGTCGATTCTTAGAATCCTCCCATTTGAAAGTGCCAAAACCAGGACATTGTTTGCGACTTGCGCCGCTACAAAGTCAGAAGCTATAGAGAATTGTAGTTGTACTTTCTCGACATTAAATATTGGAAGTGCAATCTCATTAAGATCTTGTAGATTTCTTGCGGCTACATAGCCGCTTGATGGGTCGAGAGCCATCCGTCGTTGTTTGTATGAGCTACCTCATGGTCGTTGAGCTCGAGGCTGTGATTCGTTGTCCAAGGCTGGAAAGCCATAGCTTCAACTTGCACTTGACGAATCAGTGGCAGGCCGTATTAAATACACGTGATTTATATGTCACATGACTATGAACTACTCGGTCCTTTTGAGGATCACAACATATTTAGGGTCATATCTATCGCCCTTGTATAAATCATGGGATACGAGGGTTTCATTTTGCGGGTAGAGACATTTTATTACCCTAGATGCAGTGTCCCCATATACAGCATAGAAAGTTTGAGGTCTTACAGCATGCCACTCCGAGTTCCTCTTGGTTGAAAAGCTCTAGGTAAGCTCCACGAGGATTCAGAGATTGGCAGTCGATGTATATGTTATTGTGCTGTCACCTCCATCTAACGAATGAGCCTTGTGTCTTTTATTGCAAACACTCCAAGTTTTGGTTACAGCCCGTGTTGCTCCTATGAGGCCCTATACCTTAACACCGAAGCAAGGACTCTGATGTCGCCTCGTGGATCCGTACGTAGCTCGTGGATATAGCTATGGATTACACAGCATGATTTATCTCGTATGCCGAATTTTAGATACATTTTCCTCTTGGGTAGTACTGGTACGTATTTGTACGCACAGCCCTCGTGGTCCGAGATCGTTAGTATCTGTCGTAACTTCCTCGAAGTTTCCGGGAGAGGATATTTACGGTCTCCCGGTCCTCCCACTAATGACACTGGGGTATCCCCAAATAAATTCGAAGTACAATCGTAATCTCTATCGGCGGGATGACTTGGTTTGAGGCATGGTATGTCCACTTCTTGAGTTGCTGATCTTCGTTCATCAGTGCTGAATCATGAATACGATGACAAGCATCAGCTGGAAACATTGAAAAGGCCTTGGCCCCAGGTATTGAATGATGAGCACAGTAAATTTGCGTCGTTAAGGTTCAACGACATTGACGATATATTTCTATAGCCAGAACTGCCCGAAGCGAGGGGTCGTTGAGAGATTTCTCCTGCTCTTGGAAAGTCAAGGTGTCAGTTGGGGGCGGAGGTTTCATCCCCCTGAGCCAAAAATACGAAGGGGATGTTTATAATATATCGATTGCGGGGGCTTCACATGCTGCTAATCTTATGTTTAGATCAATAGGAATGGAAACCTCCCTGAATTTGGTGATGGACTGAAAAAGATTGAAAGACAGGGGATATCGAGGCAACAAGTGACAGCATTGAGAAAAGGAAATTAAGAATGCTTGAAACGAGTTCGATAAGGATGAACTCGGACAGGTGACCTCATGTCTTCAGATATAGTGAAGATCATGCTGGAGAAGAAATTGATATTTTGCGTATTACAAAATCCCTGACCCGGGGGGGGGGGATGGAAGGGAAACATCATTGCTGATGCTGATGCTGATGCTGATGCTGATGCTGATGCTGATGATGCGTAAGTCTTGTCAAACAAACGGAAAGAGATATACCGAAAGGCATCTCTGGATTATAGTCTAGAAGAATGCTTTGCGGCTTTGACTTCAACAAGGTAAAGTTTACTTGCCGGAGGACCAGGAATAGAATGGTACTCTTGCATACTACATGAATGCAGCAACTGTTGCAGTACCAAAGCCCACAACATGATTCCCTTTCCCGGTAGTCAAGCTTAGGGATTATAAAATCCGGATCTGAAATACCACCATGTACTCCGTAAACCGTGATGCTCTGACGAATATTATCATTGGTCAAGAAAGTTTCCAAGTTTCGTCAATGCTTTCGCGACCTTGGAGTTTCATAATTGATCTGCGGTCATCAGGTAGGATTAGGAATGGATCATTGGAGCAAATTCTCAAACACCAAACAAAAAACCATCGAGTGAACGGTATGCAATTGTGGCTATTGACAGCGGCAAATCCGAAAGCAAATCCCACTCTAAAGGGTGGCTTGTAGGTTGTGTGCTCTATATCTTGTTTACCAGTGTTGTTCACAGTTCAGGTACTCGGCGATTACTTTTAGGCCTTTTTTTCACGTTGGGCTCGATGCCATTACCTTAGATACGGGCGGAGTATGTAGTTAGGTATTTGTGGGTTACGTGAATCAGTCAGTACGTAGAGTACACGGTAGTTTTTGGTTGGAGGCTGCAGGATGTTGCCGCCATCTGATGATCTGAAAGTCGGTTTCATAGTATGGCTTACAGCCAACCATACGATATTCTAGCGAGAGAGCTCATCAGCCTATCCAGGTTTATGCTGTTTGTTCTACGAAGAGTTCCATCAATGATCCATCCACCATTCGTAAACTGTGATAATGCTATGGCTGTGTGCTTAGATACGTACCTAGTAGGTGTGTGATAAAGGGTTATAGAGAGTACTATAGACTCCTCCTATTGATTAAGATGACACAAATCAATACGATACCACGATACACTTTTGATTAGACCCTTCCTTCCTCTCCAAGCAAAGCAATAACATACCGGTGTTATTTCTATTTCTATTTCTAGTTCTATTTCTGATTCACCTTCATTCCCCTGGCACCGACGAAAGGGATTCGCCTTCAAGGCTAAAATCCCCAAGGCTATGAAATTACGGTGCAGTATGATGTTATTATTCCCGAGCCAGGCCCCCCTGGCCATTCGCGTGCACAAGCTGTCTTGTTCGACCGACTTTTCGACTTTTCGACTTTTGGGATGTTTCATCTTCTCTTTAGATGGAGTAAAAAGATAATCAGCGACTATCAAACGCTCAACCTAGTACCTAGCATCTATATCTACTACCCACGTAGGAACCAATTGAAAGTTAAAGATCCGGGCCATCCTCACGACAACCATAACATTTGAGACTGTGGGATATTCCTAAAGATGGAGGCAAAAAGATTTTAACAAATAAGATTGGTAAAAATATTCAACTTCTTACCCCGTATATTCATCTGACTGCCTGTTGCATGAGAATTGTTGCCAGCGCATAGGGCAGGAATCTGGGAGGAGATACTGCACTGGTCTGTACAGCCGTTTGAGACCGATGCGATGCCATATCCTTCTTGTCTTATCGCTCGATATGAAAATAGACGGACAGTGGACGGTACCAAAATTCCCAAACATTGGATCTGATCTTTGCCTCGGTTTATGTTTTAATCGTCCCTCTCTCCCATTTGCTCCAGACAGATCCCACAGGAGATTTCATGGCTGCTTTGATATTGAGGAACATTAACAGCCATAATTTAATCAATTTGATGATGCTTTTTTATCGTCAAATCCCTTGGATCCTGTCTTTATCGACTATGCTCGGAAGAAACCGAGACAGAAACCAAAATCCTCACCTCACCTGATCTAGGTGATTCGGTTTTGCCCTCCCGAGAACATCTTAGAATCATCTTGCATGTTTGCCGAGTAGGAGCATGGCATAGCTTTGGGACGCATTTCAACGATTTTGGCAAGCCGGATTGTGTCAATGTGCTTTCTCTGACTTTCAATTGGGGACTTGAGAGGGTTTTCCTGTGGATGTATGTGCGTATGTATGATCTAGGATTATTTTAGTTCCGGAGTAAAACTACCACTCTAGACCACACACATGCTCTGTACATATCTTTCAAAGCTTGCAGTACGGTGTATCCATCTCCCATTAAATCCATTATCCATGATGCCCATCTGGCATCCACTAGACTAGCACCTTCGTACCCGCATGTAGGTGTTTACGGATTTACAAGGGTTTCTATCTATGTACTAAGCTGGTAAGTTGATTCTTTATAGCATCTACTCCGTAAAATTCTCAGTTCTCTGGGAAAAGGCTTGAGAAAATAAGATGCATAATCATTTGACCCTTTACCATATTGGGTTAATCTCATGATTGCACCCTTGCCAATTCTCTCAATCCTTGTTCCTTTTCATCCTCGTGCTAAGCCACATTCAAACAAATCAATTGATCCAACTGCCTTTTTGCTCTGATCTCCTCGCCTCTCTTCCCTTTCCCTTTCCCCACTCATACAAAACATAGCGTGATAGCTTACTTTGGCAGCCGCGTCCATCGTTGTCTCAGATTCTCAGATTCTCAGATTCTTAGAGACTCAGTCTCTCTTGGAGAATTTAATCATTTCCAAGATCACAGATCACACCTACCATTATACCTACCATCATCTCTACCATCATACCTACCATCGTACCTTCCATCATACCTTCCATCATACCTACCATCATACCTGCCTACTCTGTGCCTGCTCTGTGCCTACCTACCTACCGACCTACCTAGTAATAAAACCCCCGTCGTCGCTCCCTCATTCAACGAAAACCCTTGAATCAGACTACGTACAATACAATACAGCATTCAATCCTTCCCTCCCTACCTTCTACCTTGAGATTCCATCGGTCCATTGACTCTATTTGTAAAATTCATTTATTAATATTTCACCTTTACTCCGTGTACCATTTATTAATTCCTTCCCCGATTATTTATTATATTTATTTTCCCGTCTAGTGGGAAAAATATCCACTTCAAACTTTATCTCACCACAACCCACTCACATGGGCACGTACTTGTAGCACTCAAACCCTCCTCCTCTTCTCGGTGTCTGTTCTTTGATCCCATCCCATCTCACATCACAATCCACGAACCTTCAATAGATCTTTACCAGGTGGTGGTATATCTATAGAACTTATTAATTACTAAAATAGATCCTGGAAGATCTATATCAATCAATCAACAACATACAAGAACGACATATCTTGCAACACGATCATTGAGCAATTGAGCATTCGCACACAGTCGGTTGTAAGACTTATTACCTACCAAAAAAAAAAGCAGATCCTCCATCACTTCATTCAATTCAACCTTGCGACACTCGCTTTCAATCTTTTGAAACTTCAATTCAACCCCTCGAACAGATAATTAACATCTGACCTGTACAATCACCTATCGAATCAAAATCTTCTGACTTACTTTCAAAAATAATCCACCCTCGCCAGGCCTTCTCCCTTTATTGCCAATTCGCTCCTGCTTCTACAAACTCGAATTAGTCCATTAACCAACCACCTTCATGCCCTTGTAATGCCATCGACACAATGGCAATGCTAGCTTCAAAGAATCCTTTTCCCGCATCGCTGGGCCCATCCTCATCTTCTTTCTCTTCCAATTCACAATCAGCCACTACACAATCAAGTAGAAGAGCGCCAGCCATGTTGGCCACAAACCAGACATTCGCGAGCCCTACAGAATCCGAGTTTTCGGATGTAGACCGTCCAGAGTCTGCAAAGAGGTGGGATGAAAATCAAGTTTGCGATTGGCTCAGGAGCATAAACTGCGGCGATTATGAGAAATTATTCAAGAAGAACAATATAAATGGCGAGAACCTCCTGGAGATGGATAAAGCGGTGCTTCAAGAAATGGGCATTGAAAAGATAGGAGATCGCGTTCGTTTATTCTTGGGCATCAAGAAGCTCAGGACAAAGGCCTATGCCAACCAGAAGAAGAGAAATAGGGTAAGTGTTGTTGAAGTGCTCATTACAGTGGATTGATTTTGACGATTTCAATCACAGGATTCTTTTGCGACACTGGATACTTTTGCGCACACCCCGTCTTCTTCTGGCTCGCCACGTCCTACAAATTCTGGAAGCCGAAATATGTCTACATCTACGGGCAAGAGATTCTCGAGACAGTTCGATTCTTTTAATACCGCTACAGCGATTCCCGAGAACGTTAGTAAACCAGCTTCGCGACCTGTCTCACCCTTGACAAATTCAGAGGTTCGACCTCTACGACAACAGAGATATGGTATCATGAGCCCAGCAGAACAAATGAAGCGGGAACAAAATCAAGGATACTTTAATGGTTCGAATAATATTACCATACCAGGAAGTGCCGCGACTATTTCTGGAAGGCGGCCTACCACCCCATCCGATCCTACACAGCCACAGATATCTCGGCTAGCTGGTGGTCACACTCGAGCCAACCCAAGCATCGATGGCTCGCTCATGGCTTCATTGCCCACAAACCAGGATGTCATCAGAGTCATATCTTCTAAGGGGGTCACCAAGGTGGTCAAAGTTGCCGATTGTAGCTCCTGCGACGAGGTGATGCGATTGACTTTGAGGAAATTTGGTTACCGCGAGGACCATGATCGGAACTATTGCTTCTGGGTCCTTGCTGGTGTCGATCCGGATCCCAGTCAATGCCGTCGATTGCCAGAGGCTGAACTCTGGCGCATCATCAAAGACCAAAAGAGAGCTGAGAGAAATCGACTTATCTTGCGAAAGATACATGCAGGTGAACCAGGCGACGATGAGCTACAGCGAGCCGCCAGCATCGCATTGGAGGAAGCTACAACAACTCATAATCGAGCTATCGAAACGTCCGATAACAAGCGTAGTCAACTCAAAGTTCAGAAAATGCTCGGAGAGACGTGGAATGACAACCTTCAACATCCATTATCACCTGCTTCATTTCAATCGGCTGGATCTAACTTGTCCATCACTGAGAGAGAACGCAACGTGTATAACGCGGCGAAGGATCTTGAGAGACCACTGCCAGCCGATTCCCGAGAGAGTTCAAGGCATAAAATAGGCAAGAAAGCTGGTCTGCGCCACTTCTTTGGACAGAGACCTCCAAGTGAATTGATCACGTCGGATTTGACGACATACTTCCCCGATCATCCTCGTGAAGAGATTGATCGCACCGCAAGACTTTCATTGCGGAGATCTACTCGTTTAAGTAAGGTCAACAGCCGTTTGAGTGTTGCCAGTAACCTGAGCTTTGCTTCGAGCGTAGCTGATGCCCCACCAATGCCAACCATTGCCGATACTTGGCTCATGGGTAACAGCCAATTAGCAAAAGTCCGACCTTTGGACCTTTCAAGAGCAACTAGTAGTCGATTTAGAGACTCGGTGGCTTCTTCATTACTCGACATTGTCCAAGAAGAATCCCCAACTGAGCCGAATCGCAAATCTTATGTCTCTTTCGCGACTGATAGCGGATCTGATACTACCAATGTTAACGTAATTACAGATGATGGAGGTAGCGTTAGAGACAGCTACTTCGAAGATGGTAGCACAGAAGCCGGGGATTCTTTGAAAGAAATCACCCAAGCGCTGATCAATGACGGAGAGGAATTGGACGAAGAATTGGAAAGTTTCCTACAGGGCGACTCTTGGGACGACAGCAAATGGATGAAGGGTGCACTTATTGGGCAAGGTTCCTTCGGTAGTGTTTTCTTAGCTTTACATGCTGTCACGGGTGAACTACTTGCGGTCAAGCAAGTCCAGACACCTTCGCCTAGTACGGACAGTAAAAACGATGCTCGCAAGAAGAGTATGATCGACGCTTTGAAACGTGAGATTAGCTTCCTTCGTGATCTTCAGCATCCCAACATTGTCCAATATCTCGGAGCAAGCTCATCTGACAAACACCTCAACATTTTCCTCGAATACGTGCCTGGTGGTTCCGTCCAAACTATGCTTAACTCTTATGGAGCATTGGGAGAGCCTCTAATTCGAAGTTTTGTGCGACAAATTGTTACTGGCTTGGCTTATCTCCATGGCAAAGATATAATTCACAGAGATATCAAAGGTGCAAATATCCTTGTTGACAACAAGGGTGGGATTAAAATCTCTGATTTTGGAATTTCAAAGAAAATCGAAGCCTCGAATCTTCTCAGCGGACCTGGCAATAATAAAAACCGACCTTCACTGCAAGGATCCGTATTCTGGATGGCGCCTGAGGTCGTCAAACAAACCGCCTACACACGCAAAGCAGATATTTGGTCACTCGGCTGCCTTGTCATTGAAATGATGACTGGTACCCACCCGTTCCCTGATTGCTCTCAACTACAAGCCATTTTCAAAATTGGTGGTGCAAGAATTAGTCCTACCGTACCAGATGAAGCCAGCTCCGATGCGAAGATCTTCTTGGCATCAACTTTTGAGGTCGAACATACTAAACGACCAAGTGCTGACGAGTTGTTACTGAGCCCATTTTTGAACCCAATCACTTGATTGGGTTATTGGCAGTTTCCTTGCTTCTTTTGCAGCACCTGTATTAAACTAGTACATGCTTCAAACGCATTGCAAGCGCTGGACATTGCATCGCCTTGGAGTTTTTTCTTTCAGCATATTCATTTTCTTGTACACATTTTTTTTTCCTTTTCTTTTTTTGTTGATGTCGTAACGAAATACGATACCCAAAGCTCCCTATGGATTTAGGCATAATAAGGGTACTTAACATAGATGCATGGATGACTGAAGGGGTGGATTGTGGTATCACTGATTGGTCTCTTTTATTTAGGGCAAGTAGTTACATTTTTGAGGATGGAAAATGAAGGCGAGCGTTATAAAACCATGTATGAAGTGGAATGGAAGGATGGGGAATATGAAAAGTGCGGAAATCAAAGTGTACAAATATAAGGTGTTGACAAATATGAATATCATGATTCAAGATTCATAAATAATATATGTCTTGAACCATATTTGCTTTATCACTCAAATGTGACTTGTAGTATCTTGCACTTCACAAAGTTATAGATATCAAGCCAGCCACCTTCCTCCCTTTCCTCGTGTCCCTGTGCCCATACAGAAGCTCATCAGGAGCAGGGGGTTCACTGGGGACGAATACTACCCCGGATTTTCTCAATCAGTATGCTCCAAAACTAATGAGGGTTTGTAACACTGTATGGCATTGGGCATCGCTGAGGAATAATCAACAATTTCGGATCATCTTCACCAAAGAGTAATGGATATATCAAAAATTGCTACGATGTCCGAATTCTGAGATATAGATCTCCCGCTTCCTAGCCTCGCTAGAACTGTGTGGCGCGAAGTAAACTACTGTGGCGGTGCATTGATCTCAGCCTTAAACTTTTCGAAGCTGTCGATTCCATCTCTCAGTGACAACAACCACATCCATCATCAAAATGTCTGAAGTCGAGAATGCAAGTCCACCAACCATGGCGCCAGCCATTGAAGCTTCGGAGGAAAACTCAACAGCTCTAACTACGACAAACAATGAAACAGGCGCACCCGCCGAGCGCAAAGTCAAGAAAATCATACGTCGAAAAAAGCGTCCAGCGCGTCCCCAAGTCGATCCCTCAACGATGAATAGCGAACCTCCCCCACAAACTGGTACTATTTTCAATATCTGGTATAACAAATGGTCTGGTGGTGATCGGGAAGACAAATATTTATCAAAAACTGCTGCGGCGGGACGTTGCAACATCGCAAATGATACTGGATATACTAAAGCCGACAAAGTGACGGGCAGTTATTTCTGTTTATTTTTTGCAAGAGGAATTTGTCCGAAAGGTCAGGAATGTGAATATCTGCATCGTTTGCCCGGTATTCATGATATGTTCAATCCGAATGTGGATGTATTTGGTCGGGACAAACATTCGGATTATAGAGATGACATGGGAGGTACAGGAAGTTTCATGAGGCAAAATAGAACAATTTATGTGGGAAGGATACATGTCAGCGATGATATTGAAGAAATTGTTGCGCGACATTTTGCAGAATGGGGCCAGGTTGAAAGAAGTAAGTCTCTACATCTTCTTAATGTGATAATTAATACATGCTAATCTGTGTTAGTCCGGGTTCTGAATACAAGAGGTGTCGCATTTATCACATATTCGAATGAGGCAAATGCGCAATTTGCGAAAGAAGCAATGGCACACCAATCTTTAGACCATAACGAAATCTTGAACGTAAGATGGGCGACGGCAGATCCGAATCCGATGGCGCAGGCACGAGAGGTACGAAGGATAGAGGAGCAAGCTGCAGAAGCTGTTCGGAGGGCTCTACCTGCGGAATTTGTGGCTGAGATAGAGGGGAGAGATCCCGAAGCACGAAAACGCAAGAGAATAGAAGGAGGTTTTGGACTGGCAGGTTATGAGGCGCCTGATGACGTTTATTTTGCTAGGGGTGCCAATGCTGTAAACCCAGTTGGCAGACAAGGGCTAGAGTTAGAAGAGGAGCAAAGACTCATGCTTGAAGCGGACGCCTATGAGCAGACGGAACAGAAAGAAGAGAGTGGAGGTATATTTTCCAGTAGTACTCTGGCAGCATTAGAAAGTGCCAAGGGGTCAATCGCAACGAAACCAAAACAGAAAGCACCCACGGGACCATTAGTAGCTTATGATAGCGATAGTGATTAGATGGGGTTGATAAGCGGAGTTTAGGAGTTGGTCAACTACTATTACCATCATGTACACATAGTATAATACTCGGTCTTTTAGACATGTCAAAATCATAGCAGTATTGTCTCAGCTTCGAAAGTGGAAGTAATGAGCAAAATCAAAGCAATGTATCCCATGATACGGTTGTGTTCTCCATGATTTCGTTACAGTCGTCAACTATTGAAAATCCTCGAATATAGCATCTCATGTCTTCCAATCCATAAATCCATAACCGGTACACTCTGACCAGCATCTTCAACCTTGGTATTCCATTCCCTTTCAATAGCTTCTTTAATTCCCATCTGAACTTCACCACTCGCCAATACCTTCTGTGCATGGTACGGTCCAAACATACTGGCTCTCACAGCAGCCGAAAGCAAAGCCTTCACATGACTTAACATAAATACATATGCAGTCTGCTCTAAACTCATTCCCACAGTCGATGTAATGGCACCGAATAAAGGTGCGAGATGAGCGGACACGGGTGGTATTTCTCCAGAAGTGGTTTTAGGTGCTGAGGATATAGATTTTAGAAGTGCAGAGAATTCCTTTAAGATGTTACCTCCAACAGCAGATGCAGAAGCAGAGAACTCTGGAGATAAAGCAGCAGAGAACGATCGATCCCAGATAGACAATAAAGCTCTTCCTTGAGCAATCGAAGCTCGTCGTCCTACGGTACACATGATCGAAGCATCCTGCGCATCATCTAGATGGATCAAATCCTCGGGCTTCCGATGCGCGGCGAGCACAAAAGGGAGAGTTGTGGATGCATAGGAAGAGAGTGAGAAGGCGAGGAAATCCGTGAATGATGATCTGGGTTTCGTGTGCGCGAGATAGGATTCTAGGCCGCTGCTGAAGGCGAATGATCCGAGTGGGAGCGCGGAATCGGAGAGGAGGAGGAGGAAATGATTGGATTGTGGAGAGAGGGATGGTGCTGGAGTTGGTTAGAAATTAAGCTTACCTAAAGGAGTGGGAAATTTCTCACCATTGCTGATATCAGAACGATGACCCCTTGATGATGCGGAGGGTAAGGTTTGACAGGCTAATCGGCCTTTCGCAGCTGCTAATCTCTTCTCCAGTTCTTCAACTTCTTTCTCGATATCCTGAGTCTCATTTTCTATATCCCGAGACGCGTTCCCTGTATCCTGAGACTCCACTTGAAGACTCATTGGACTATCATACCACTGGCTCACTGGGTGTGGTAGAAGTGCAAGCTGGTAACTGCATATCAATTGGGCAAAATTAGATGTGGCTTTAAGGTTAAGCTTATTTTAAGTGTGGCTGTAAACGCGGTATGAGAATATCAACATTAATGTTCCTTCCTTCAAACTATCAAACGACTTTTGTAATGAATGAAAAGATACCTGTCAAGATTTGTTTAAAACCTATTCATTGGTTGAGCTTATGATAAAGACTACGATCTCATTTATTTCAAATAGTCTCTATCTTATCTTTAAGAAAACAAGAGATACTTAAAGGAAGTACTTCATTTAAATATCGATCTTCCTATAAGGAAAAATAAGTCCAAATTTGATCAAAAATCAGTATTTGTATTTTTTTTAAATATAATCATCATATACTTTATAAATATAATAAAAACAAAAATCATTTAATTTTATAATATAAATAAATTTATTATTGTTTTTATTTTTATTTTATAGCTATTATATATTATTAAATATCTTGAAAATTATTATTATATAATTCAAAATCTAATTTGAATTTTAAATTTTAAGTTTTTTTTAAATCTTTTTATTATTTCTTTATAAATCTTTTTTTATATATATTAAAATTCTTTTTTCATTATTACAGATATTTTTTTAAAAAATTTCTATTAAAATAATCAATTTTATTATTGATATATTTATTATCCAAGATAATAAAAGATAGTAATAAAAATTTCTTTTTATTTAATTAATTATTTATATTATTTTGCTTATTACTTTTTAATTTTTTTAAAAGTTTCTCTAAATTATTATTTTTATAATTATTTTGATTGTATATTTTATCTCAAATATTTTGAATTCAATTATATAATAATATTATAATAGCAAATTACCATACTATAGTAGAAGTGGGGAATTATATCCTAGATCGGCCCAAAAAGACACCATATCTGGAATACATGGTGATGATTGACTGGAGAGATCTAGAAACCTCATTGACGGAGGGTCGCGCCCGTCTCGCCTTATGTCGATCATGAGGATCTGTCACGATTCCTGGCAGAAGAGTCTGGCATACAGCTAATTGTTTCAGCAGGCTCGACAACAAATCCACAATCTTCTGCTTGTCGTGCCGCCGGAAGTTGCAATAGATATAGGCAATCCCGACGCTCTTGTCTTCACCAAAGCGAGTTGTAAGTTCTCTAATCACGATTGAAGTGGAAATTGTTTTTCCGGGGCCTGGACTACCTGGGCAGAACAATGTCTGCTGATCAGCCTCTAACCACGATCTAAATTGTGGAGAATCAAGCAGCCACTGGCAGGTACCTTCTTGTCGGTCATGAAGGATATCGCTTTGCTGAGTAGCGTAATCATGCGGGGCGAGCTAATCGGGAATATCTTGACGGTCCTTGTCTTCCTAATGCTATATTAATTTAGAGACATTAGCCTGGGTATTTCGTCTACTGAAGGCATTCAAAAATCCAGTGTGGGTAATGATACGACTCCGAAGCTCGTTGATATCTTCCAGCCTCCATTTAAGCCGCTTCCACACTCTTCTGAATCTCCGACCTGCATTCCCATAATCAGAACCAAGCTCACTATTTTTGTCAAGTATCCGTTATAGGTCGTTGAGGACATTCCGGCAAGCTTTGTCGACGTCATCTAAGTCTCTTTTCTGGTCGGCGCTGAGCGCTTGGTTCGGAAAGTTAATATCAGTGTCTTGAAGCACGATTGATAGACTCCTAAGTCTTTTAAGTACAACAGTCAGCAGAGATCGGTTTCTAACAACCGGCTGCTACAGATTTTACTAGAGGGCCAAAACTTCTATTCTAGAGTAACGTTGCTACAAGGGTCTATCGAAGGCACCAATACACGCAAAAAACCTATCACAAGATTGGGCATTGCTCAACTCCGATAACAATTATGCAACTTATCGGCTGTGCTGCTCAACCGGGCCTAGACCTTTTCTTCCATTCATTAGGCCACACGTGCTATTGTTGCAAAGGGAGTACTCTGAGGACGGCAAACGCACACAGGTTTCTGATATGATTCACGCTATAAATGCATATCCCCAAAACGGCTTTGCGGAATCTGGTAGCGCCTTGGACGTGTACATCAAAAAAAGTGCCCGGTCGTGTTCAATCCTTGAGATCATGAAATTCTTGCTGACTCTGAATTCTGGATTACGACGATCCCAGATCAGTCATTGCCATTCGTGGAAACTATGACAAGACAGCTCTCACTCCACCTGTCCGTGCCGAGACGACCTCCAGGATTAATGATCTTGTTGCTAGTGGCGAGAAGATCAAGGCTATCGCCGATGATGCTGAGAAGCACGTTGATACAACTGATCAAGAGGCATGTACACTACAGTTACAATCTTTAGAATTGATC
This sequence comes from Sclerotinia subarctica, assembly GCA_025389085.1. Taxonomy (NCBI): domain Eukaryota; kingdom Fungi; phylum Ascomycota; class Leotiomycetes; order Helotiales; family Sclerotiniaceae; genus Sclerotinia; species Sclerotinia subarctica. The sequence continues at coordinate 4,766,114 of QRFI01000001.1, read as the reverse complement.
GGAAATTAACTGTTTTTGTAGATTGCCAATATTGTTGATGACAAGCTCATTCCCACCCTCAAGGAAGCTAAGGAAAGACAAGCATCGATGATCGCGCAAGTCGAATATGCGAGTAAAGAGGCCTCCACGTTACAAGACCGTGCAAACGAGGCTCAAGAAACTGCAAATGCAGCACAGCATAAGCTTGACAATGCTTAGCGTCGACTGTCCGAAGATGAGGATGCTGCCACTGGTGCTCAAATTGGAGTAAGCTCAAACAAAACTCGTGTACATAATCTATAAGCTAACCAAACCCCAACCAAGACTGTGTTTGCTTGGATCTTCTGTCCTCCCGCCGGAGCTGCCTTACAATTCACTGTGGTACAACAAGCAAGAGATCGTGTGAACGATGCTTGCAACAATCTCAATAACGCAGTAGGAAAGGCGATGGCTCGTAATTAAGACGTTGCCGCTGCCCGAAGCCGCCAGGCCGAGGCTGAATACCGCTTGATGGAGATCAAAAACGCTCTTGCCACTATGCCATCCTTGCTCTCCGTAGCAGAAACTACTCGAGCGCACTGCGAGGAACTTCGCACCCCGATCATCGCTCTCAAGAAGCAGCAAGATGAGATTGCTGATCTCCTGGGTGACATGCAGAATGCTCCATCAGCCGCCAAGCTGGACACGAGGAAAAAGGCTTTGGCGAGTGATATTCTCAAGGTTATTTCCATGGGGTTGATTGACATGACTTTGATCATGCCAGCAAAGGCGGTGCAAGATGAGCTCTGCAACAATGATGATGAGAAGAAGAGTGTTACTGTAGGACTTGTTGAGCAGTTGAAGGAGTTGGAGGCGACAGAGGCGGCTATCAATACTGCTCAGCTTCATCTGTCGCCTGCTTGAATGTCTAGTATTATAGTTAGTAGTGACATAATCCTATAGTATTCATCTCTCAAATGAAATGATTTCTTATTTGCGATGTTTCATGCTCAGTTATACTACGTATTTTTACACGATACAGTACTAGAGCACTGATAATTAGCCGAGGGCCTTTTTACACCAAAACTCAATTATTTTATTTATATATTTTGATAACAAAATTTTTTATATTATTAAGTTTATATCATTTTTATAATATAATTTCAATAAAATAATCCAAAAATGAGAATTTGGAGTTTTCCAAAAAATCAAACAAAGAATAATATAATTTTAAAAATAATATCATTGATTTTCATTGATCTTATTCTAAAAATAAAAAGAATATTGAATTAATTAAACTCTGGTTTGATATGTAAATATAGAAAATTTCAAAAAATAAATCAAATTTTTTTTATATATTATTAGATATCGAAAGTCTTGAAAATTTTAAATTTTCAATAGATATTTTCCATAATGAAATTATTATAATTTAATAAAATGAGTGAGTTTTAGTGTAAAATGACCCTCAGCTAATTATCAGTGCTTGGTCACCGTATACTTTTCACGTGGATATTGGAAGTTCATTTTCGGACAGCAGACAGACTATCACTGAGCGACTTAGGGTGAAATCAAGCTGACTTGCATTTGAAGGAATGACTAGATGTAAATATCTGCCAGGGAAATTATCGCAGCCAGGGAAATCAGGGTAATAGACGTAAGTTTCAATCAAGGTTTGTTTCTATTACCCTAATCAAGAAGAAAACACTATAACAAGAAGTTGCGGCGCAGGTCTCAGGGCATAAGTCCGAGACATTGGCAAATAGGACTCTTGGGAGGTGCGAGCGACGCGATGGCAAGAAAAATAATGGTCAAAGGGTTCTTCGTATGAATCCTTGAAGTAGATGGGACTGCGCTTACATCAGATATTCTCCACATCCATCGAAATAAGAACCCGCGCCTAGTTTCCTAGGGGATTTGTGGAGGATTTGCAAATTGCCTATGACCTCCGCGCCAACCACATTCCTAGGGGCTAAATATCGAGGGCTTGAGCCATCAATTCCTTCGATCAAGGGAGTTGCAGGTGGTGGTGGACTCAAGGTGAGATTTTGCAGCAAGAACACGTGAGCTGGCACATATTGGGCGCCACCACCGGCATTGCGCAGAGCTAGACTATGGAAGTTGACTGTAATGTGACCAGGACATGGAACAGCAACATTGTTGAGAGTAGTTGTATCTATGTTTTATAGCTACTATCATGAAAGTGTAGCCTCACTGTACATGAATACGATCATAGCCTTGAGCCTGAGCGATTGGCACCAGCGTGTTGCTCGGAGCGATGCAACGATCCCTTTCTTTGTATAGACTGTCTGGCCATCCAGGCCATTATCTCGACGCCGACTGGATACGCAAATGCTAAGACTGGGGAAGTGCCTCCTGGCAGATTAGTTGGGTATGCTGGAGCAGCCATTATCGTTTGACACAGTCGCTTATTGATCTTCTTGAAATGACGTGATATCTGTGAGAACTCCTCATTTTCAACGAAAGAAATTATGGATGGAGCACGAAAATGTATGCAACATAGCAATCCACCTCAAATGCCTCGAGTGTCACTCTACACATGCTATGATCAACTTCATAGCGCCCATGATCTCTGTGACGATGATTGTTTAGCTGAAGAGGCCGGGCAAGCCGCTGGATACGAGGTCTATAGAGATCGGCGTGGCCCACATCGCTTGTATAATGTTAATTCAAGCTCTCTTCAGGTTACACAATATAAGCGATCCTGCATGTCAAATAGCTGAACGTGGGATATTGATGTCACAAGATGTGCAATGACCTCGATAAATACGAGATTCTCGGGTGGTTTTCGCTTCGATAGTTAACGTAAAGTGAGATTTTCTATGTGAAGAGTGATTTTCCATCGGTAAAGATTGTTCTCTGGGGTAGATTCTTTCCAACTGAAAGTGCAGCTTTGTACCAATGATTAGCTAAGAGTTGTTTACATTTTGCTTCTACTATTAATAAAGGCGTTTCGAAGCCACCGAAACCATACGATCGACCAAGTCCTCTGTTTTTGGGCTTTAGGAGTGTGCTAGTAGAAACAGTTAGGCAATAGATTGTGTTTATAATGGAAGAGCAAGAGATTTTATCAGTTTCATCAACCATGATCTCATCCATTATGTAAGCTAGAGAAAGACTGGTCACATTCTGAAAGAGAAGAAACGTAAACTCAATCATATTATTTCCTTTGTTACAGAGATTCTAGAACTCAACATTCGATGATATTTTTCAATCATTTAATTTTAGCAAGCTTTTGTCACACGATTAATTGACAGTACAAATTAATATGTCATTCTTCGATACAGAATTCTACCAGTAATGGATGAGATTTCATTTAGAATTGAAGTGAAGAAGATCAGTTGTAAACAGTTTGAATTGTGCATGAAGAAAGTGACAGGCCAAGGCATATTGCCTGCCAGACGACGATAGACAGAAAGTTGGTTTAAGGACCGTGTTGACTTGAGTTGACTAGAACTCATCGCTAGGTAATTCTCTGTATAATATAAGATATATCACATGATCATTCTATCCACCTCACATGTATTGTATTGTGATGGGAGCCCAGGCATCCTGTGAAGAATTGAGGGCATTCCCAAATCAGATATAAGTGCAAAGAATACCACTTATTCAACTGCACATGGAAGCACGTAGAATCACTCTTTTGGCCACAGCTTTGAGGATATAAACGCTCCTCTTGTGCCCTGTAGTAAAATCTCACACATCCTGACCTTCCATCCAAACTTAATTCCAGATGATTTCTGCTGCTGGAGGGATTCTTGGAGCATTATTAAGCTGTGCCTCTGCAATTGTCCCATCCGCTCTAACTACAAGCATCGCATCGAATAATTGTGGGTTTTGGCCGTCGACCCCATTAGCAGCATTTGCAGGCGGCGCTGGTTGAGTAAGAGACAAATTGGCATCGAGGTAGACGTGGGCCGGGATAAACTGGCCATTAGCTCGCGAAGCTGCGCTCTGAAAATTGACTGTGACATGAGGCGGGCAGGGAACCGGAGCACCATTGAACCTGGTAGTAGCGTGATTTGTGCTCCTGTCATCCAAGTACATGATCAGCCATGGTACTCATACATATTCAGATATTTAGTAGCTTGGCCGATACAACCAGCGAAAAGATAACCATTTCGAGCGGACATACCTTATATGAATACGGTCATAGTCATTTGCTTGAGCGATGGCTACTAGAGTGTTGCTCAAAGCGATGCGTTCTCGCTTTAAGGTATATAGACTGTCAGGCCATCCAGAACCGGCCCAAATCATTTCCACACCAATAGGATAGGCAAAGTTTAGGGATTCTGCAACTCCTTGCGGTGGATTGGTAAGGTAACCTATAACAATAGCGTTTGCCATTTGAATAAAGAAAGTGGATGGGGAATGTATAGAAAATTAGTTTTCTGGCATTCTTCGGTGGAAATTAACGTCCTTTTGTAGACATTCATAAACAATACAGGAAAGTAATACAAGAGAGTGCTATTCATGCTATTCCATGCTACTCTACGTTATGATAGTCCCTCACCATCCCCAGTACAGTTTGTGCTACATGAGAACTGCCCGATATGCCCTATAGCGCCTAATTGTTTAGTGGCGTTGATCGCCTAAGCTGAAAAATCCGGGGAACACACTTGTTGCGAAACCGGAGCGGCCTGTAGGCCCGCCTCGCTTATACAATTCTTAAACTAACTGCGTCTGTCTTCCTCAGCCTACAACGATCAGCTTGACATGGTCTAGCCTCAGCTTCGTAGCAGTAAAGGAGGCGTCTCAAATCTTTTTCACAAGGTAGCTTCCATTTTCGTGATTGACTCAATATACTTTAACTCTCAGCTTCTCCTAGCAAGTGCGGCGTTGTGAATTCCTAGATTGGGCATCGCATTGATCAATCAAGCCATTCCTTCCTTTTTTCAGCTCCTCGAAGGCGGGACAGAGACAAACCCCACACTAGCATCGCATGACCACGGGAATTGCTTCATTCTAGGACTTATGTGTCTGCTGGCTTAGCCGTATCTACAGAAGACCAGTTCCCAATGCGTATTGCCAGAGGATTCTATCAAATCCATCGCCCACTACCGTCCACAATCAAGCAAGCAAAGAAAAACCCCTCCGAAATGGTTGCGTTAGGTCGAAGATTTCAACCAGTCGAGATTACAGGCGTTGAAGACCCCGAATCCTACCGAGAAGGAGGCTTCTATCCTGCCTCTATCGGGACTGTTCTGGACAACACAGACTGGCGCCTTGAGCATAAGCTTGGTGCTGGTGGCTTTGGCACTGTCTGGCTCGCCCAAGACATGAAAAGTACCGAGAAGTCGTTAGAGTCCCCACCAACGGAGCTCTTTGCTGTCAAAGTACTTACTGGAGATGCCTCCAAGGCTGAATCGAATGAGGCAAACATCTTGCGTCTCTTAAAGCATAGTAGTGATGCTGGTGTTCTTGACCAAAACAAACGAGTGGTTGACCTCATTGACGAATTTAATGTTACAAGCCCCAATGGCACGCATCGATGCCTAGTTCTTGGTCTGTCAGGACCAAGTGCTCTTTCATTGTCCAAAAGCCTTCAGAATGGAACACTAGAGCCATCGCTTGCAAGGAAAGTAGCACATCAAACTGTCCAAGCAGTATCCTGGCTTCATCAATCTGGTGTGGTACATGGAGGTAAGTCATTCTGGTGTGATCTCCCTTCAGTATGCTGACAAAGGCAGATTTACATCCTGGAAACATCCTCCTGAACATCGAGGATTTTGGAAACTTCCCAATGGATAAAGTACGAGACATATTCGGCAAACCAACAGAAGTTGCACTAGTACCATTCAAAGACCATCAACGAGATGATAGTGCACCTAAACAAGTCATCCTACCCATGCCATTATACTCTGTAGATTTACAGCACATAAGCGGCGACATCACGATCATCGATTTTGGCGAAGCTTTCACCGTCGAAAACCCGCCACAATTCCTCGGCACTCCAGCATCGTATGCTGCTCCCGAAGTACTACTGCAAACCGGCCAGTACTCAGCTGCCGTCGACCTCTGGTCCTTGGCATGCTGTATCTTTGAGCTACGAACTGGCCAAAAGCTTTTCTGGGCATTAGTGTATCCAATTCAAGACGTTTTGAGACGTCAGGTAGAGCTGTTTGGTCTGCTTCCTGGACCGCTGTGGGAGAAATGGGAGGACAGATTGTCGTGGTTTGAGGAGGATGGAACTGAGAAGAAGGATACTCCTTTTCCTGCGGAGGAACATTCATTGAAGGAAGTGATACAGAATGCCGCTGAGCAGATGCCATATCTGCAACTCGATGATGCGGAGCAAGAGGAGCTTCTGGATTTGTTGTCAAGTTTGTTGAAGTATGAGCCTGATGAAAGAGCAGATGCCGCCACGGTCGCTAATCATCCTTGGTTTCAGAGGCGGTGACTAGTTGTATACGAATTATAATATAAGTTCGCGATTGAAAAACGCTCAGATCTACGTAACAAAATTCTTTCACTCATCAGCCGTTTTGTACTCCTTCTCAAGTGACACGATGTTTCTTGTCCATTGGCCCCGTTATGATTCAGACACTCCCATTCAATAAAATATTCTGCTGTAAATCAATATATCCTCGCCTCAAAATGACATCTCAGACGACTTTTTTCATGATCTGTATTGGCCCTGGAACTAACCGTGGCCACCTCCCAGAGACGCAGTGCAGAGAAGCCAACAAAACCACAGATGCCATTCACCGATTGGCACATTAGAGCCCAAATGCTCCATCTAGGCCTAGCTAGAAACCCACCTGTTCGCTTTCCTAAACTCGCGAGTATTCAATTGCAGTGAACTGTCTATGTTCTCCTATTAAAACTCCCCACCAGGTAACGATAGTTTCAGAAGTATTTACGCAATAATCCAGAGGCCCAGCTTCCTTCCCAAAAATGCCAGACTTCCAATCTAGTATTAAAATCTTGCACAACCCAGGTACTGATTTTATAAAGAACATTTTAGGAAATATCGAGGGAACTTATGATGAAAGCATTCAAAGAGGTCCTTTCGCAGCGAGATGTCTCTGACATATGAGAGAACCTGAATGAACATCCAACAGATCTTTGCAGAGCAGGAAAGTCGCCCATTATCTAGGCTGGAGTGTGGAATTCTTTAGTGAATGTTTATGGCACAGAATGTCTAATGAAAGCAGTAATTGCAGCCACAAAAGCCCCTAGGAAAGGAAGGTCATGCAATTTATTCTATGATACTACGTCATATTCTGAATTACCAGAATGTGCTCACAACAAGGTGAGCCTGTCGTGCTATCTACGACAGTCTTTCCATTGTATTCGTGATTCTAGGACTCTAGAGCCTAGCCCTGCTGCTGAAGAACTTTCCTTCGTGGTATCAGGGTATCCAATAGTCTAGATTATGGTTCAACAGTAAGAAGTTTTGAATCTCTGAATTTATTTAAGATATTCAAATAAACTACAATAATAAATTATATTTAAAAATATTTGTAATTGATCCTCCGAAAATTAAATAACATTAGAATATTCAAATTATAAATAATTTCGACAATTAAGAGTTTATTAAATCTAATCTACCAGTCCGGATTATTGAACGCCCTACGTAGTATTGATTATATATCCATACCACTTCCAGCTCTAGCTTAGTCCAGCACTTGAATGTTTGTCTGCTGTTAGGTTTTATCAATATGATCAACAGATAATTAAATACGATATAAAGTCATCGCATGGCCAGCGAGGAAAATTGCAAAGACTGAAACGTGGAATATTTATCATTGAATTTAGTAGCTGTTGAGATAATGTGTTCTAGTTACTCCGAAGAATCCGGAATATTAATGTGAATACCAGAATCAGTGGCAACGTAGTCCTGAAACAATGTCAACAATATGCCCTATCCATAGCAAATACTCTTACCTGAATGGTCGAGGCACTTCCTGGCAGCTCTACTAAATGTTCGAATGATCCGATCATGGTAGCGAAATTGAATGCATGTGGACTGCTAGAAAACCTGCCGCAGAATTTAACACTAGTCGAAGAGAGAGAATCTGGCACTCGAGTCACCGTTTCCATGATCTCAAATGAGAAGTAACCTACGTTTGTCCAACTTCATCTGATAGTATGTCAGACTTCTGACTGATCTCATCGCCAAAGATACTTGTCTCGATACTATGTGAAAAGACAGGCTTAATTCCGATTTCCAAAGCGAATGGTGCTTTCGCGACTGGCTGTTCGATCAAGAAGACGAAGGTGAATTCTCGAGGAAGTCCGGTAGCCTGTTGTTCGTTCTCTTCGAGCGACCAAATAAGCTTGCTGCTCTCGATGCCTTTAGCAGATCGAGTTGAACCTTGTATCTTCAACGTGCTGCCGATGACCTTTGATTTATCGTACTCAGTCGAGGGAGTGACAGCTGCGGTCGTCGGTAAAGACACCCCTAGGATGGCTCCTGATAGTTAAGTTAGAAACATTATTAGACGAGCTAATTTTGACATTTCAACATTTTGGGCTGTCGTTCTCAAATGATGGATTATTGATCCTTCAGCCTATTACTGAACCTGTTTGAAACCTGGAACTCTTCAAAGCACTAAATTCACCCAGAAGACTCATTTACACTCAGAAATTCATGAATTTCCGATCTGAACTGCAGTCCGAACTATCGGAAACCCTGCTCCAGACTCAAGGCTCTCAACCAAAGCTTTTTGTTCCTGGTGCATTTGAAGTAAAAGTTAATTACTGACCCAAGGAAAAATTCCAATGCAAACTCTCCGTCGAATAGCGACCAAATGCAATATGTGGAGCAAATTTGATAATCCTCAGCGGTTGATCGGTAACCTTTTCCCCTAGGGCTTTGAAAGCCTGAATGCTTATTTGAGCCCTTTTAAATCTACGCTCAACAGAGTGCATGGGATGAAAGACAAAAGTTATAGCTACAAATGTAACGTTATTTGGCTGAGGTCCATCGAGATTTAGTTTCTCGAGATCGTAGACGCCATGATGAAGACGCGCAAGGCTGGCAGAGACAAAAGCGTCCTCATGATGGAACTCATGCTCAAGCAGGGTCTTCTGGAAAACTTGGTAACGATGGTCGGGCAAATCAGAATACATTATATTTAAATCGAGCAGAAATGAGAAAAGTAGAAATCCAAAGGTCTAGATAGGACAACTTGGGAAATATTTGGCTTTAAGCTGTGAATTTTCCACGTAAGACCTAACCATGAACTAATAATTACCTACTTGGCCTTGTGTGGCCAATAGACAAAGTACACAACCTATGTGATGTACATTGTTTTCCATTCAGCACTTGTTGGATCCATAATCTTGTACAAACATGGTAAACTCTTATGTATGTTGGGGCAATGTAATATATGGCCCACTAGGTACCACACCGTCTGTCGAAAGCAAGCACTGCTGTCTGCTGAATGCTTGAGGTGATACATAGGTACGTATTGCTTTTTCTCATGATCCCTCGAACTAGACTACGCCATTGTAAGAGAATGAAAGGACATAGACAATATAAATAATACCATAGCAGGATTTGATATAGACACAGAACATTGATTAAATCAGATATATTTTGAGCGAAACATGTTCCTGGTATGATGGGAATTTTTGATTGCGTTCACCAAAAATGACCAGAAGCTCGGAACCCGGCAAACTCCACCGAACAGCTCAAAGCCATCAACAACGAGAAATTGTAGCTCAGACATTTACACCCATACACCCCGCTATCTCACAATGTCTTCTTCCGTTCCCCTCGAAATAGCATCCACAATTCAAAGCGCATCAATAAAACGCGATCCATCTCCCGATCATGACATAAACCCTTCTACCGCCGCTTCCAGCAAGGAACCCGTTTCTATCCATCCAGAATACGCATACATTGACAAAGATAGTATCGATGGCGAGGAAGAAGTAGAGGAGGATATTCCATACGATGTTATAAGACCATTACCACGCAGAGCGAGCTTCCCGCCTATACCGGATTTACGATTCGAGCAGAGTTACCTGGCCAGTATTGCGCATGCAGATTCGTACTGGAAGGTTGCCTTCATAACGATTAGAGACCAGGTAATGTTTTCTTTCCCAGCAGTTATTCTAACATATGGGACCCCGAACTAATTCTCATGCGTAGGTATGCATGCCACTTATCCAGGGCGTTGCCGTGACCCTCCTCTGGGCCGGCTGGAAGCATTGGAACAAGAACGCCAAACTCAGCGGCAACAGTGCAGGTGCCCGAGTCCGTCGATGGTGGTACACGGTCAACAATTGGCCGATCAAAGAGAAGATAGCAGAGATCGGAAAGAATGCGAAGTTGGCGGCGGAGATGGGGGATGTAAGTCCCCTTGCCATGCTTTATTAATACCACTTCACGTTACTGATGGAATTGGGGTAGTATTTTGAAAACCAAGCTTCAGCTGGAGATTGAGTTCATGAATCATGAGGTGTTTCGAGAAAAGGAATGGTGCATTTTCATGGATGGCGTCAGGGACGGTAAATAGAACAAAATACCAATGTACATTTTGAGTTCTTTGAGTAGGTGGAACTACACATTGTGAGGACTCATTTGATATCTCGGGGTAGGGGGAAGCTCAATGGATCTATCTAATCACGGCACGCATTTTACATATATCAATGCCAAATGACCTGATCACGATAAGGTTGAGGGGGCATATGCAATCATGTAACTTTTTATTGCAACAGCCATGTGACCTTTTCTGCTCATGAGATGATACTATCACAGGCAATTATGTTGTAATGCTCCGAAGAATATTTTGTGTATATCAAGAAACATAAGTATACCCAATAATCAGCTCTGGTAGCGCCCACCCCAAGCAAAGCACCATGCCTTTATCTTTGCGCCTTTTGTCATAATACCTTTTTCCATACCCGCTATCATGAATTGTTATTACATTAAGAACCACCGTGACCAACATTAATTGATGGCGGTAGAGTGGGCGCTTTCTCAGGACTACCGCGGAAAGTAAGAGAAGGCGAGAGTTGGGTCGAAATCGATTTCGTCGTGATGGAGATGGGCTTGGTTTTGTTGTCGGCTTCGGTCAAAACAAATTTCTCCTCGTTATTGAATTCCAAAGATGTATTTGGGCTTGCAACTTTTCGAGGGGCCATACTGTCCGAGTTCGACACGGTCCTGGGGCTCAACTGAAGTTTGATCGTAGTCTTCTTCTCTGGGGTTGGCGTTTTGATTGGAAGCTTGACAATCAAACTCTTCTTCTCGCTATCGCCATCCTCCATGTCTTCATTCTCATCAGTGTCCTCTTCCATCTCGTCCATATCGCTTGCCAAAGAGACTTGATCGTCGTCTTCTTCGTCATCGCCATAGTCTTGCTCACTAGCATCGTCCTCCTCATCGTCTTCCATTTCGTCCACCGAATTATATCCTTCAATATGCTTTCCCTTGGATGCCCAGTCGCGCCCACGGCTGGGAGCAGCAGCACGGCGTGGTCTAGAGATCACTTCCTCCGACTCTTCACCCAGCTCGACATCTCCAAGACTTTCTGCAAGGGCATGTGTTCCACTCAGAACACTTTCACCATATGCTCCACCAACACGGGATCTGACCTGACGACCACTCAATGTGACAGTAGGCCCAGCTGGCTCAGCTGGTGTGTGATTACCAGTGTTTCGAGTAGAACGACGGGATCCAGTAGTATCAGAAAAGACCTCATCCTCATCGTCTGAATATGTGTACTTCATGCGCTTTCCTCTGGTACGACCTTCATACATCGAGAAGTTTGGTTCAGGACGTTTGAATTGCTCTTTACGAGCTTGTCGGTATTCTCTTCTCTTTCGCTTCTGTGACATTGTAAGTAACGCTTAAAAGAAAAGAAAAGAAACAAAGGGCCGCCAAAAAATACTACGCACCTCTTCAGTTGCTTCAAACCGTGGGACTGCCGCAAGTATTTTCGCGCTCAGCATTCTGGCCTTCTGACCACCATCCTCCTTGACTAGTTTCTCTGCTAATAATTTCAACTCGTCTATATCACTTGCGACGCTCCACCAAGTCCTCTTTAAGCCTGTGTAATTGCTCTCTCTGTAGACTCTGAAGTGTGTATCATCCAGGCCTTCAATGAGATAGTAGCGACGTCGATCGGCATCTGAACCCCAGGGTTGTACGGATAGTGGTTGGTTTAGATCATCTTCATGGCGAGTTTGTTTGTAAGAGGCTGTGATCATGCCCTTAACCACATCGGAGGAGGCCAAGGACCAGAGGATGAGAGTGCGTAGAAGGGTAAGCTATGTTATAAAGTCAGCGAGATTCTTTGCTTCTGTGGACTTTGTGTAAGCTACCCGCTCCGTAGGAGACATGGAAGTGAATGTAGCCCCCCCAGAAAGAGGATTTTTGCTTTCCCAATCCTTCGCCCATTGTAGTTTATGCGTTTGAACAGCCTCCTCGAGGGCGCGATTGTAATGTCCGGCTCTGTGAGCGATAGGTGGTCAGCGAGTGGTTCTGCACAATCTCTGAAGTAATGCTAAGTAGAATAAGTATGACGCAAATATGACCTACTTCACATCCTGCTTTCTATTTAGAAGTAGCCCCAACAATGCGCAAAGAAATTGTTCCGCATGCTCCCCAGGTGTAGTATCGACAACAGCGCGCTCTAATTCCTGGGGTCCGAAATTGGGTAGGGATTTTGGAAAAGCTTCACTGAACCGGGCACGGAACATGACGATAAACTATGCAGATTTCGCGTTAGCCACAATTGAATCCTACAACCACGCGTTTTGAACGTGTAAAGCTCTTGAGTACGCGACGATAAGAGCTATACATACGGCAATATCTGGGCTATCTGCTAAGACATATTCATGAGGTGGTGACGGTTCTCTCTTTGGTCGTGCTGGAGATGCCTCGATTTTGCGTGCTGCACTTGGTTTTGGGGCTTTTGGGAAGAATTTAAGAATACCATCTTTTTTCGTTAATTGTAAGCTTTCATCCTCAGATGGTACCGAGGAAAGATCTGAGGAGTCATCAGAAGAGGCCATGATATGGTTGAGTCGTGGTGTTCTGATGTTCTGAAGTTGGTTTGATAAGAAGCTTTTTAGATGATGAAGTCAGAGGGAACTCTGAGATATTGCCGACAAGCGCGACTCGATTTATTGGTCTAAGCATTCTGTCACGCACGTACAACACAAAGAGATAGACATGAATAACATTCAAATGAATTTTAAGCCCCTTGATAATAATTGGCCATATCCACTAAATCTCCCTTGCCCATATGCCCATGTGTGCCCTTGTGCATATATGCCTGCCTACAAAAATGAACGAACTCATGAACGCTCCTGATGGAAAACTATCAATACCCCAACAAAAATCTCCCGATAAAAACCCTCGAAAACGTTCGCCACGGGTTCACAACCATAGCCATGTAACCTATGCGCCATTACCTAACAGCTGTGCACCGATCATGCGCTGCTTCCTCCAGTAAGTTCTCCAATACGTTTTCCGACCCCTCCTCTGGGTCATCTACCTTAAATGCCTGCATCTTCTCCTGGACCTAACTTTGGACCTGCTCCTGGATCCTCTGGACTGACTGCTGAGACTCTACCTGGACCTGAATCCTGGACTGATGCCCCCGATCTTTTTCAAGAGACAGTTCTTCACCCATAAACTCTGGTTCCTCGGCTTAGTGTGCATAATATGCAGTATCCATCAAGATTGCTAAATTATGACTTCCACAATGAGGCAACAGTCAGGTTCGGCTCGCTCGTTCTGATGGATTGGGTGACAATCTCCATGTTGGACAGATCGATACTCTGGAACAGTAAATAATATATTTTCGATTGTTGAAATTACTTCGGATATTGACAGGGTGCCTCAGAAGTAGTTCGGAATTATAGGGAACGATACCAAATTTCCTATACTATTTCTGGAACAGTAGATGGTATCTCTTCAATTGTTGATATAACTTGGGATAACGATAGTTTATTTGTGGTAGTAACTGGAACTGCAGGGAAAGGTACAAATTTCCTTAACTGTTCCCGGAACAGCAGATAGTATCTTTTCAATTGTTGGAATGGCTTGGGACATTGAAAACGTATAAGATTTTGAAAGTGTATAGGACATTGAAAATGTATATGTGGTAGTAGCTCGGAACTGGAGGGAAAGGTACGAATATCGTGCATTACTCCCAGAACAGTAAATTGAACCATTTTGAGAACACCCACGCGAGCATCGCACATAACGAAAAGAAGATTTTTCAATTGTTGAAATAATCTCGAACATTGGGAGCCATGATATCTAGGATCGATTCGGCACCCCGCTATTTCCTCGCCGAGCAGGGCGTATGGCTCACATGGCCTAGCTCTGGACCATCCATGCGGTTCACCAACTTCAAAAAATCCACCAAGTCATGAGGTACTACACAATCACAACGAAAGTGGAATGAAGAAGCTATTTTCAAAGAACTCCAAAGAGTTTGAAGATTGCCTCAAAACACTATCCGAAGGCGTGAAAAATCTCCAATGCATCCACAGGATTACATACACCGCGAAATAAGAAGCGTGCAATGCCCAAATCGATTGATGTGACTAGAGACTTCGATGATGCAAGACCAGATGAGTCCTAAATCAAGCCAGACAACAGAACAGTCTCCGATCTTTACATCTAGTATTTCCTATGCCATCTTAAAATTTAATTGTCCGACTGTGATCTGTAATATTGAAAATTATATGTTCAAATAGATTCGGGGTTTGTATCAACAAGTCGTCAGCTAAATTATCCACTAGCGTATTCTGGTGAAACAGCAGCCTCATATTAATCATCTTTTATTTAAGGCCAACAACTTTTTTTCGGGGCTAGTGCAGTCGCTTATGATTTTGGCCGGCACAATGGAAATATTCGTTCCTTCCCCCATTGAAAGTTCTTGAAGTTCTTGGTCGACAATTAACAATCCATCGCCAACCAATTGTCAATATGGGGTACGTACACTTGATATTCTACTATCTCCTTTCAATATGCTACTGAAGTGCTCTGGTTCTCTATTTCATGGGATAAATGTGATTAAAAGTGGAGGACATGCGCGCAGCTTCCCCTCCAGCCAATTCTTGACGGACTGGATGGGTGAGAACATATTTTGAATCGCAGAACTATAGCTAACAACTGAAATTTTTCAGTCGGGTTATACGCAACCAAAGAAAGGGCCGTGGCTCGATCTTCACAGCCAACACCAGATTGAACAAGGCACCAGCTCAATTCAGAACTCTCGACTATGCTGAGAGACACGGTTACGTCCGTGGTGTCGTAAAGGACATCATCCACGACCCAGGACGTGGTGCTCCTCTCGCGAAGGTTGTCTTCCGCGATCCATACAGATTCAAGCTCCACACCGAGACCTTCATCGCCAACGAGGGAATGTACACTGGACAATTCATCTACGCTGGAAAGAACGCCAACCTCACAGTCGGAAACGTTCTCCCTCTTGGATCTGTTCCAGAAGGTACCGTTATCTCCAACGTTGAGGAGAAGGCAGGCGACCGTGGTGCGTTAGGACGTACCTCTGGTAACTATGTCACCGTTATCGGACACAACCCTGATGAGGGCAAGACCCGTGTCAAGCTCCCATCCGGTGCCAAGAAGGTTATCAAGAGCAGCGCCCGTGGAATGATTGGTATCGTTGCTGGTGGTGGAAGAACCGACAAACCTCTCTTGAGTACGTTTCCAAGCTCGATCGTTGATAAAATACATGCAAAGTTCGGTACACTGACTTTAAATTACAGAGGCATCCCGTGCTAAGCACAAGTTCGCTGTCAAGCGTAACTCATGGCCAAAGACTCGTGGTGTTGCCATGAACCCGGTTGACCATCCTCACGGAGTATGTAAAATCTGCCATTTTTACCAGAAACAAGCGCTAATAAAAAATAGGGTGGTAACCATCAACATATTGGTAAAGCATCCACAATCTCAAGATATGCCGCACAAGGTCAAAAGGCTGGTCTCATTGCTGCAAGAAGAACTGGTCTGTTACGTGGTACCCAAAAGGTCAAGGATTGAGCGAGTTAAGGGGGTTTTCATTGCTTCGGATATGTTGGGCCTGCATCTTTGTAATTTGGGATGGATCTCAGCGAGGATGACAGAAAAGACTTCTACCAAACAATCTTGTGTGCTCTGGCATGATTTACTAGTGATCAGGAGATCGTGATGGCATGTTAACAGACACCTTGCAAAATGAATTGATGGCTTTTCTACCAAATTGATTTTAAGAATTTGAACAGAGTAATTCCCAGTGATCCAATTCTCCATTCACAAATATCTATCTAGTGCACTTTGCTAGTTGAAGTAACGATACTTCTCGGCTTCAAAACATGTCCTACACAAGAAGATTCGTTTCTCACTGTGGGCCTTGGTCTTTTAGAACCCCAGTCAAAATCCAGCCCCACCAAATCTTTCTTCGCCGCACAGTAGCCCCGCCATCAAAACACAACATCCAAAAATATACCAGCAAAGCTATAGTAACTATGTCTGGAATTAAAGAATACGCCCTCCTTTGTTTGGAGAACCCATTGCTCGGTAGGTAGAGATGGTTCCCCGCCAATCTTCACAATGTATCACCCTTGGACGGACAGTCTCAAGCTCTCAAACAGCTCTTGAATGTTGAAGATTTTCAAGTCTCGAGTCCATCCACTCTCAAGAGGGAGGAATCTCTTCACCCGGCCTTCGAACCAAGCCTCTGCCATATACATCGTAAAACCAAAACTAACCTTGGTCTCCAGATATCCAAGCCCAAGGAAACCAAGCTCTTCTCGACAAATACGGCCTCAAACCCAACGATGCCATCCTCGCCGAAGAAAAGCACATCCCCATCTACGAAGATCTCCTCAACAACTACTCTGCCAAACTGATTGCTGGAGGTGGAGCCCAAAACACTGCTCGTGGAGCTCAATATATTCTCCCACCCAACAGCGTTGTATTTCTCGGCGGAGTCGGCGACGACAAATACGCCGCCATTCTCCACGATGCCGTCAAGACCGCCGGTCTCCGCGTGGAATACCGTGTTGACAAGACTCAGCCTACGGGACGATGTGGTGTTGTCATCACCGATCACAATCGATCTATGTGTACCGATTTGGGCGCTGCGAATCACTATGATTTGGAGCACTTGAAGTCGCCTGAGGTGTGGAAGTTGGTCGAGGGTGCTACGCATTATTTTGTCGGTGGTTACCATTTGACTGTATGCCCACCGGCTATCCAAGCTCTTGCTGAAGAGGCTGCAAAGAATAACAAGGCATTTGTCTTTTCCCTCTCCGCACCATTTATCTCCCAGTTCTTCAAGGAGCCTCTTGATGCCACCGCACCATACTGGGATTACGTTATTGGTAACGAGACTGAGGCATTGGCGTGGGCAGAAAGCCACGGCGTCGAGTCTAAGGATATCAAGGAGATCGCCAAGGCATTGGCCGCTTTGCCAAAGGAGAACAAGAAGAGAGAGAGAGTGGCTATTATTACACAAGGAACTCTCCCTACTGTTGTAGCAGTCAACGGACAAGAGGTTAAAGAATACCCCGTTCACGCCATCGAAAAGAGCTTGATCAATGATACTACAGGTGCTGGAGATGCTTTCGCCGCTGGCTTTACTGCTGGTTTGGTTGCTGGAGAATCTCTCGAGCAATGCGTTGACCAAGGGCAATGGTTAGCTAAGTTGAGCATTCAGGAGTTGGGTCCTTCGTAAGTTTTTCAATCATTCTATACATGCATCTCACACCTATTATTTGCAACATCGCCGTACAACTTCATCAAATTGTCTAGATTACAGACTAACGATATTTGCAGATTTCCCTTCCCTAAGCAGACTTACAAGCCTACCAGCCAGTAGGTATCTATGACTTTTTTCCCATTCTGATTCTAGACGGCGTTCGGGTGATGGTTTCAACAACAGGAGCGTCTACAATCGAAATGATGTAGTGCATGATGCATGACCTTATGATCCTCCACGATCAGTTTATAGAGCTAGCGTGTCGTTAGAGACCCAATGAAACGTTTTTTTACCCATATCTACTTTGATATTTCTCAATTACAGCTTCTGACCGTGATTTTCCTACAATGTGCTGATGAGTTCTGCTTGCTGATGATTTGTCTGGTGGCTCCTGGTGATGACCTTGACTTTGCAAGAGCAGAGACTTCTTACTGATTTCTGACAATAGACGCGAAAGTGTTTGTTGTCGGATGAAGATGTGGGTGATGACGATATCAAATTGGTGGTCTGTTATGAATCATCAATGATTCATAGTAATAACTTGGCAATCAGCCTTGGTAACCTTGCCCAGCGGGAGGTGTACGGTTGCTATTATCGATCTGAGTGTTCCAGAGCGAGCTCTGTAACATTGTAGTTCGCTCATAATCGCTAGCACTTGGATAGGTAGTACTATCATGGCCATTAAAGGATGAGCGCTCGAAGGTCCTACCATAGTATGCCTTTAGTGGAGAATTATTTGCGTAGATGCTGCTGTTTGTTGAGAACCCTGATGACGAGAGTGACATAGGTTCAAATTGCTTGGCTAAAGTCTCCTGCAACATCTGATTAACAGGCTTGGGCGTATCAAAAGATGAACACTGCCCCCTTGTATGCGTTGCAGCACCATTTGAGCTTCGTGGTTGCATCTTAGTCATGTTATCGAGCGCCGCAGCGGCAGCAAGCTGCTCTCTGTTGGTTGAGTAATTCATGGATGAAAATCCACCTGAGCTTGAAGGCTTTTCGGGACTGATGGTTCGAAGCTCATTAGGCTTGGGTGTGAAGGGGGAACCCCAGATGCCAGGCAGACTTGGAAAGGCTTTGGCCGGTGTAATATGGTTACTTGCCGATAGACGTATTCTCTCAGAGCCAATGGGCGCAAATACTGCATTTGCAGTGGAGCTACTCATACCATAAGACGTATCTTCACTAGGAGTAAGGCTTGCAGGCTCGAGTAAATCGTCCACCATACGATTCATCTCAGTATCCATGATGCCCAGAGAATCTGATCCTGCGACATTCTCGTTACCTGTCTTGACGTAGTTCTGCACAGCGTAAGTGGGTTCCGCTGGCTGGCTTGTCGTTGCAGATGTATCCGATGTGTGGCTCATAGCGCTTTCGGTACCATAGATAAATCTACCATCGTCAGTCATGATAATTGGACATGGTTTTTCAAAATGAAGAGCCATGCCAGCTCGTAAGATATCCCGAATACGAGAATAGTTTTCGTTATCAGGTTGACGAATGATACCATCAGAGATACGAGCTTTCAAAAAACCATCATCTTTGTTGTAAAGACTGTACTCTTCCAAACCACTAGGCGGGTCTCGGAGAGGCTTGAATCCGACAGTTTGTTCGTCTTCAGGCAACAGATATGGAAGATAAGGAAGGGATGCCACGGGAAAGAAGTTAACAAGGGCGGAAAGTGCATCTGCGACTGTTTTCCACATATTTTGGATATGACTGACCAAGCGCCCTGTAGACTCCTGGTCAATTCCGTTTTCAAGCCCGACAAGGACGAGACGCTGGGAAATAACCCAGGCGAAGTATTGACGGATACCGGGGAGGACCCTAATTGCGACTGGGCCGAGCTTTTCGAGGGAATCACCGGAAGAATCTGTGACGGTCAAAGACTCCAGATTTTCGGCTTCAGCTGCATCGGCAAGTTCTGAGATAAGTGCTCGTAGCAAAACGCAGAATACCTGCAGGTTGAAGCCAAGAAGAAAATAGAATGATTTCTTGAGGTCATCAGTTACACCACCCTCTGCTTCTACACATTATGTTAAAAAATTTACATGGAATAATAAAACCAGGAGTAAATGATCACTTGCCAGTAAGCCTTTGAGTAGCCAGATAATTCGCAGCCATATTGATCAGCACCAGCTTGTTCAGGGTTTCCTCGAAGGAGTGGTCCTTCAAGGCTGACATCAGTTGACCCAGAACTTCATTCTCCAACTCTCCTTGCGTAGAAAATTCGACACCCTTATAAAATCTTGCTTGGAGTCTTACAAACCAAATGACCAGTGCGGACTCAACGGGTGCTGGGCGACGTTTACTCTGTCTTTCCTTCTCCCAAGTGGTAGATATTTTTTTGTACTCAATAGCCAGGTTTCCACGAGCCAATGTATGGGGTTCTTTGACAGCAACTGCGCGTAATAAATGGTACAATGCGTCGAGATGGCTGCCATCAGCAAGAGCAATGACTGCCATTTGGTTGTGGGCGTTGCCAGAATCAGGATAGAGAGCTTCGGCTAGATGATAGTACCCTAGGGCGGGGTCCCAGCTGCGTTCCTTGATTCTTAAGTCATTTCGATATCTACTCAAGTCTCCGAGGCGAAGTAATGTGAAGTGACAGGACAGCTTAAGAAGATGTTCAAGAGCTTTGCTGACTTTGATCGGCTTGTCCACGGACAGCGGGCTCAGAGAAAGGCGATTTGCAATACGTTGCAACGCAGGAAGAGGGCCAAAGTGAGAAGCAACACGCTGAATATATCCCTTGTAGAAATACTGGCTCTCCTTGAGAAAGTCGACGTAGTGTTTCTCCAACTTTCGGCGCTCTACAGCACGGCGTTTCTGATCTGCGGAACGGTAATGAGCTACGAACTTTCGATATCGAGAATTAATTAGACTGTGCGAGTCCCAAAGACGATGTTGTACACGGTGCTTAGTAGCATATTCGAAGTCGCCAAAGATGACCGCTTCACAAGCAATGCGCAACCTAAGATGATTAACCGATGCGATAAAGACAAGAGTGCGTTAACGAACTGTGTGAGAAGGTGTTGAATATCTTCAAATGTAGGAGAATCCTTGTTTAACTGCAATTGTAACTCCTTCTCGATCTTTTGTGCAACGCTGAGGGATTGCAAGTTAGTGTGAATTGGCATGGTAGTGCGACCGGGACACCAGGAACTCACAGCCAATTTTGTTGAATGGAAGAATTATCCATAGCTAAAGCTCCTTGGGAGATTGCAAAGGATCCCAAGGTAGACTTATTGTTAAGTAGATTTTTGTCTTCCTACACCAGAATAAAAGTTGTAGGAGTTGGCCATGGAGTCTGGTGGGAAAATAAATGCGAGGGAAGGTCACAAATTGAGGCTCGGGGGAAATTTGCAAAAAAAATCAAGGTGAATCCAGATTTAATCAAATTAATTCACTATCAAATAATCGCTTCAAGGGATTAAGCAAGAATGATATGGCAAAGAGACTTTATGGTCTTTCTGAGCCTTATGCTTATGAGAATACATGAGGGAGATGAGGGGAAAGGAAACCGATGATGAATTATAATCGAAGTGATGTTTCTCTAGTACCCATGATTTTTTTAGTCAATCGCCCATTACTAGCACACATGCAATTTTCTGCCACTTATGCCCTTACACCGCCCTTTTCTCTTGATGCCAAAAATGAAGCACGTGCTGAGCTAACTTTCACGAAGTATTACTTTTATAGGATGGTACCTATTTTCACCTGAATGCTACGGGTAGCCACAACAGCATGAACACACCTGTTCTCCCAAAATAAACACATCGGCTGTCACAGAATAAATGCGCCTGTTCGTCAGAAAATAACAATAATGTGTACATAGAACTGGGAAACGCGACTCTCAACTTCCAAAGTTCCGGTTCCTCGGATTTCTACACTCGCTCCTATCGACTAGGTTCGATATTTGTGTTACAAGTGAGAACCCTATCAATCATCGAAGGTAAAGAAGGAAGTCAGAAGCAAAAGGAAAACTATTTTTCAATAATAGAGTAATTCCCCTGCATCTTATCTTTCTTTTTATTTCCTTTCATCTTGTTATACCATGACAAAACGTTTAAGGGATGAAGAATTTGATGATCCTTCTTCTCCAGATTCGGAGATCATAGAGAGCCTCAATACATCGGTAGCACATGAAACACAAGCTACCTCAATTTCTACACCTTCAGCCTCCTCCAAAATTGCCCACCTTGATCAGGAGAGCGGCGAAAGCCCGTCAATAATGCGGTGCTCTTTGCCAGGTCATCAGCGGACTTTATCCTTCCTTTCATACGATGACTATGAAGTGCACTATAAGAAGTCTCACATGAACCGATGTTTGGAGTGTCGCAAGAACTTTCCTTCGGAACACTTTCTTAACCTTCACATCGAGGAAAACCATGATGCGTTGGTTAGTGTCAGAAAGGATAGAGGAGAAAAGACCGTAAGAGAACCCTTGAGCGTGTCTAGTTTATATCTACTAATTCCAAGTAGTATTCTTGTTTTGTTGAAGATTGTGATAGAAAATGCTCAACTCCTCAAAAGAGACGTATGCATCTCATCGACAAACACATGTTTCCCCAGCAGTATGACTTCTTCGTTGTGAATGACGGCATTGATCACAAAAGCTCCATGCTCAGATCAGGACGCCATGGACATCGAAGACACAGCTCAGCAGTACAAATGAAACCCGAAGAAGTTAAGCAACGCGCAGCCACTGCTGAGCTTACTTCGAGCAAGCAAGGTAGTGAAGGAGAGGAACTTACTGGTAGACCCAATGACGCCTCGGTGCTGAAAGAGAATGATGACATGGAAGGGTTAGAGACTTCAGTGCCAGTTCTCAAGCAAGATGATGATCAAATGAAGGGTCTGGAAACAGCCATGTCAGCGCTGAGATTTGTTCCGACCAGTGTCAGGTTTGGAAGAGGGCGTGGAAGGGGAAGGGGATTTAGCAGGGCCTGATATGACATGGATTAACGATTTTACGATGTTACGAATGAGTCTATATTGGCACCTGAGCACTCAATTGTTGTATTTCACGAAACTCGTGGCTATGTAGCATGTGAGACTTTTATGATTAACGAATGAATTACCTAGCGATGGCTATAGTAACACGTATCATCGTCTAAATGAAGTCAATTACTAAATGGAGTCGAATATATGAATGTCTGATTGTTTGAATATCCAATCCTACTCTTGTTTTTCTTAACTGGGCTGGAAGTTGGTAAAGGGAGGATATTGCACAATGTCCTATGTCACCACTACATGTCAAGAATATATATAGAGTTCATGGTTTGCGAATAAAAAACAATTCATATTGGGTATCTGTATCCAAAGTATCCTCTATCCAGCTCCGAAACTCCAAAACCATTATTTACAATGCCCATACTCATCTTGTTGCTTCAAAATATACTCATACGGGCTCCCCAGCTATCTCCTCTTGGGTTTATTGTAATCTGATAAGGAAATGGGTTTGCCTCGTTCGTAGTGATAGGCGGGATATGATCTTTCTCCATGTTAACCGTTGTCACGATCTTCATTGCCGCTTTCAGTAACATAGCTTCCATCGCACTTCTGACCTTTGCTCGTTCTGTAGGAGACAGTGTGAGCCAGCCATAGGCATATTATAGATCATTCGAAAATCCTTACCACTCTCTGTTCGCGGAGTCGCTAATGTAACATCCAAAGTCCATTGTTCCCAACATACCTCTTCCTCCTTTTTATCGAAGTCAGCAGTGAAGTATTTGGAATAGGAAGAACACAATCCGGATCATCGGAATTGTACTCCAGACTCAACATACTCCTTTCGTAAACCAAGCCTTTCTTCGTTTCTTCTCGAAGAATTGAACAGCCATTTGTCCCCTCACGCCAGTATTTCTCGCGCCGAGATCTGAGTTGGTGTCTAGTTGCCGCACCAGGGCTGCGGTCCTTTGATCGATAAGTGTTTCAATTTCAACATTCTCCATGTATGGCAGAGTCATGTCAAGGACATCGCGAGTCTTTGGTCTAATAGAAGGGAAGAAACGATGGAAGAAAATGGTATGTAGAATGCCTGTATAGGAGTCAAGTTAGCAGGCGCATTAATAATGGCATGTTATGTTATGCTGATGCTGATGATGTCAATGAAACACAGTCGCTGCTTGCCTCTAATGACCTCTCTCACTGAGCTTGGGTCAGCAAACACCTCAATAATATATTCGGGTGGTCTGCGCTGATCCATTGTCAGTAATCAATCTTCTCATTTGTGTTTGATGTGTTTTGTTGTTTTCAGAGTTTGATCGTGCACTTGGAAAGCTTTGGTCTTTGTGCATTCACATGGAGGGGTACGGAGTAGGAAGTTATGCAATAGATGCTATAGTGTAAAACTAGATTATCTTATCCTTGAATCGGACCTGCGAAACCACAGCCGAGTTGTGGAGTTTGGTTGTGGCTGGTAATTCAACATCCTCGGCCGCAAGACAACAAAGGGACTGGAGCTTTCTCTGGGCCTGACGGAAACTTTGATAAATCTTATCATTCAACATTCAACATTGAACATTCAATCCTGTTTTATTTCATCTTATTTTTATTTTCAACCTTTTGAACAATCGTTTTTTTAACGTTATGTGATTGTGGCCTCATTCTTTTTTCTGGAAAAGAAACGGAATCATGAATTCCATCCGCAAATGGGCAAGGAGAAATAGAACTCCCCTTGCGATTGGATTTGGGGTGATTGGTGTAGGCTATGTCGCGACTCAATATGTGCTGGGAAAGATTTCGGATGCTCGACAACGCATGAGTAGTGATCGTATAGCTCGAGAGAAGTATGTCTAGTATCCACTGGGATGAGATGATGAACTCATGCTCATACACCTATTCTTAGCCTACGCCGTCGATTTGAACAAAATCAAGAAGATTGCACCTACACTGTCTTAGCCCTCCTTCCCACAGCCACCGAGAACATTCTTGCAGAATTGAAAACCGAGAGGATCACGGATGAGTTGCAACAGCAGAAAGCTGCGAAGCAGGCACGAAATGGAGAAGGTCGTCGATCAGATTGGGGTTCCAGTCCTCCGAGCATTACCGACGATGATGGCAGAAGTATGGCAAGTTTCAGTGATAGTGGAATGCATATAAGTCAACTCGGGATACCTTCAGGATTAGAATTAGGTATAGATGGAGCGCAGGATGGAGGGCAACAAGGAGAACAGCAAGTACAAAGGGTTAAAAGGTCGAAGATGCAGTTGTGGAACGATCTCAAGATTAGTTGTGAGCTAATTGGGTTCATCTTTCCATCCATTACTGACATGTGCTAGCTATCACGCGATCATTCACTTTGATATATACCCTTTCTCTCCTCACACTCCTCACGCGGATACAGCTCAACCTCCTAGGGCGTCGCAGTTACCTCTCGAGTGTAGTCTCTTTGGCTACTGGTGGCGTGGAGCAGTCGACGATTAATTTGGAGAACCACGATGATGATAATTCAGAGCAAGCATATGGAAACGATTTCGAAACGAATAGACGATACCTGACATTCAGCTGGTGGTTACTTCATAGAGGGTGGAGGGATGTTATGTATAAGGTCGAAGCTGCAGTGAAAGAAGTATTCAGGGATACTTCTATCAGAGAAGAGCTTACCATGGCCAAGTTCTCCGAGTTGACGCTCGAGGTTCGTAAAAAGGTAGAAGGGGCCACCCCCGAGGACAGACAAGCAAGTCGATGGTTGCAGTACCTTCTGCCACCAAGAGACCAAGAAGATTTTGTCATCAAGGAATCTGGCATGAAAACTATGGAGCCCGAGACCCCTTCATCCTCCCCTATATCGCCTTTGAGACGACTCCTTGATGAAACTTCAGATCTTATCGACTCTCCACCGTTTTCACATGTCCTCACTATGCTCCTCGATGCTGGCTTCTCAACTCTTGTTGAACAAAAGATAGCCCAGCAAAGTTTCAAGATTCCTTCTCAACCAGATGATACTCGTTTTACGGAAGTCGTTGAGCCAAAACCGGTAAAACTTCCATTAATATTGGCTGTCCTCACCAGACAGGCACATTCTATAGGCAACGGTGTGCCTAATGAATATCTTCAAGCCATGGAGCAGGTTAGGGAGTTGGAAGCTTTTGCTGCTGTGGTTTACTCTAGTCACGAGAACGAGATCAACCCAGTCGATGACTTTGGAAGTGCTATATTAGTGCCGAAGAATGGCTTGGGCGAATCCGAGATAACTGCCGTGGCTTCTAATGGCCAAGACAGTCTCATAGATGTGGGGACCACAAGCAGATTTGAAAGTGCATGGGGGAAAGCGGTAGAGCCCGCGGACAGGGCGACATAATTGTAGATTGTATGTCGATGACGTTTATACAGACTCGAAAGAATATTTGGAATATGGGAATCATTACTGGGCAAGGTTGCGGGAAATTTGTTAAGGCGAGGAAGAAATGAGTTATGTAAAAGATACCAAAATAATGGCATAATTATATCATCCTTTTAGACTACCCATTTGACATCTACCATCTACACTGTCTAACTTGGGTCCTGTTTGACAAGTATGCCATGATCGTACTCCAGAATGCCAGACATCGTGGAAGACCATTAGATTGCCACACTAATTTGGACAGCACCCATGCCGAGATTTGGTTTACCTAAAACTGGAAGTATTCGTGATTTCATACGGGCTCGTTTGCCGACTCCCGGTTCTATGCGTGACCCCTTTAACCTCGACTCCAATGTCCCATAAACGCCTTCCGCCTGCTACTATGTCTTGTTGCATTACCGCTCATATTAAATTATATACGAAATTGAATCCACTGTGTGTAGATCATCAGGCTCTAACGGGTATTGGACTTCAAAGAACGCCTTTGACGAATTGGTCGAGCGCCAGTTCGAAGAGCTCGTTCGCAACACCTTCGCCTCCAGGATGTTCGACAGGGGATAAAGGATTCTTGACAACTGCAGAGCATCAGTACATACGCAAGGATAGCATTGGGGAGCAGCCATACCAAATTCCACATACAGATTGACATAAATCTGATGTAGCACCTGCCTCATAGTTGGGGTTTGCGTGTCCGTAAGCATCACAAACTTGATATTTGTTGGCGTCTCGTAATAATGTAACTTGTACTGTCCGGTTCGAAAGGCTATGAAGCTATCATCGGGTCCTCCCAACTTCCTCACCATGTTGCGCAGTGAGAATATAGTTCCGAATATCAATTTCGCATCATCTTGCGCACTCAACTTTCCTGGGCGGCTCTTCGGGGCAGCAAGTTCTGGCGCATTGATGGGAGGCACGGCGCTGGAGTTGCTGGAGCCGGAGATGGGTCGCACCGTTGCGGTCGTGGTCGAGATGGGTCGCTCATTATTGCGGTGCCAGAGTTTGGAATAGATGCATTCGGCTGAGGCATATGGTCAACGTGTGATTGAAAATTTGAAGATATATAATGACTTACTGTGCCTGTCGAATATGTAAAAAGAATAGACAACCATATTGAGAATGAATTAATGTATGTACTTGGTCTGAGGTACTATTTGTTTTGTTGATAATCCCCTTGGAAACAACTCTCAGCCTTAAGTTATCAATGACAAGGCTTTGTATTTCCTCATGTACGGTAATAATAGGCTTTAAATGGATAGTGCATGCTAAAATGCATGCTAATTTTAAATTTTTATCGAGCTAAGCAAGCCTTGTCCCGAGAAACCCAGGGATCGGCCCAGCCCCTTGATGAAAGCTTCTCATTCGTCGGAATTATTTATGATAGCCTCACCATTCTACGATTATCTTACCCTTTCTTCCCCAGATATTCGTCTCTTTGTCTTTCATTCTCCCAACCTTCACGATAGCTGGCCTTGAGATATGAAGGGAAATATTTAACTTTCTACAAAAATGTCTTCATTCGCTGGCGATTGTGAACAACCAGGTCATCCGGGTGACATTACTCAGAAAGAGGCTGATGCGGGCATTCTTCCTTCTCATGGTGTGTGAGACTTTTCAATTGTCCACCATAACCACAGAAAAATCCTCAAAGTGTGAGCTAAATTAACAAATACATAGGCATTTCACTTGATATACCAGGTGAACTAGTTGATGGCCGCCCACCTATGGTACAATATCTGTAAATAACCCCCAAAATACCCCTCCTTATCTTTATCTCCCGCTAATTGGTCTTCAAGGTCCGCCCCCGCATATCAAAGCCCTCTCCGACATCACCGTCGCAGTGCTTCTGTGCACCGGGAAGTAAAGGTTCGCTACAAATAGCCACCCGCAGTAGATATATACTGATTGCATAAAGGAAACGCTTGATGCAAGATCCGAGTACATGAACAATGAACAAGATGGCAGGGCTGAACATCACATTAACCAATATATCATCAAGGACGAAATCGGGAGAGGATCTTTTGGAGCTGTTCATTTAGCGGTGGATCAGTATGGAAGCGAATTTGTAAGGGCTTCTGTCCCAAGCCATTGACTATTAGTTTAATATTGGGTACATAGGCAGTCAAGGAGTTCTCAAAATCAAGGTTACGGAAAAGAGCACAATCGAATATCCTTCGAAGACCGCATTATGTGAGGCGACCAGGACATCTCGCAGCGGGAAGCGGACTCAACTCGCCTCTACATCGCCATTCAGCCTCTGATATTCACATCGGTGAACAACAAGGGAATCCTTTGTATTTGATAAAAGAGGAGATCGCCATCATGAAGAAATTGAATCACCCGAATCTGGTCAGTTTGATAGAGGTGTTGGATGACCCGGAGGAAGATTCACTTTACATGGTTCTGGAGATGTGTAAGAAAGGAGTCGTTATGAAGGTCGGGCTTGGAGAAAAAGCAGATCCATATGACATTGAAAATTGCAGATGCTGGTTTAGAGATCTAATACTTGGCATTGAATACCGTGGGTACTTTTGAGAATTTCTGTATTGACTTAGGCTGACATCATGGAGTTCATGCTCAAGGCGTCGTGCACCGGGACATCAAGCCAGATAATTTACTTTTGACCGAGGACGATGTGCTGAAAGTTGTGGATTTTGGAGTTTCGGAGATGTTCGAGAAAGCTTCAGATATGATGACGGCCAAGTCTACAGGATCTCCGGCTTTCCTGCCGCCAGAGTTATGTATTACGAAGCATGGTGATGTCTCCGGAAGAGCGGCTGATATCTGGTCCATGGGAATCTCACTATATTGTCTGCGCTTCGGTCATATACCTTTCGAGAAAACCGGAGTTCTTGAATTGTACGAGGCAATCAAGAACGATGAACTTGAATACGAGCCAAATATTGACCCTCAGTTTGTCGATTTAATGAAAAAACTTCTCGAGAAAGATCCTAAAAAACGAATCACCATGGACGACATCCGTGTACGCTTCCCCTACATTTTTTATACCCGAAATTGGCTGACACCATGTAGGAGCACCCTTGGGTAACCAATAATGGGAGCGACCCCTTGCTATCAAAGGAGGACAATATAGCAACCTTGGTTGAGCCGCCAAGTGAAACTGAAGTCAATCATGCAATAACCACTAAAATGAGAGGGCTTCTCGTAGTTATGAAAGCCGTGAAGAAATTCAAGGCAAAATTAGAGCAGAGGAGGCCCAATGCCATATCTGAGACTTTAGGCAAAGGTATACGTGTTCTGCATCCATCATTGGGGATGGGTGAGCAAAAGGAATCGGTGCTTCAGAGGTCTAAAAGCTCAGATCTCGAGGATAGACGCATAATTGAAGGGGCGCTTGCTGCTGAAGGTGTCCACCATGATGGCACATATCCGTCAGCTGACGGTACTCGAACTATAGCAAGTCGGATAGACTCTTCTAGTACGATTGTAGCGGATGAGGAGCCTATAAGCAAAATATACTCGCATCAGAAGATTGAAAAAAGTGATTCATCTGATTCGATAACAAAACGTCCGGGGCTTCGGGAGCAGCACTCTGGTGACAAGGGACATGCTCATGATCCTTTGGATGAACAGCCTCTATATTTAGGAATTGGAGCGGGGGTTGGTGGAGACGATTCTCCGGACGCGCCAGTTGAAGAATTGATTGCTGAGTCTCCGACAGCAGCAGAGTTCAGCATTTATGACACCGCTTACCAACAAGAGGTCGAGCGGATCCGTGCTGCCAAAGGGCAGGCCACCACAGTTTATTTGACCCGACGAGTAGATCATAAAAAGGAATATAAAGCCGATCGCTACATGATCAATCTTCCGAATCATGCAGAAATGAAAGGCCGGATCCAGGAAGGATGGAAAGGTCTCGTGGATCGCGCCCAGGAAAGCAAGAATGAACTTTCCCTCCATGAGAAACTCACTGAGGGTCATCAAGCATTCTCGGACCTTGTTTCCAAGGCGGTAGAGAATACAAGAAATATGGGAAGAGATATCAGTGAGAGGGGTGGGACTACATTTGAAAATGTAGTGCATGGAGCCATGGAAAGGCGGAAGGAGAAAGTTGAGGAAGAGGAGAAAGACGAAGGGGAAAAAGATGAAGGGGGAAAATATGAAGGAAAGAAACCATGATAGAAATGGCCCAGTGGCAATATTGATGCAGCAGGCGTTTCACTTTGCAGATGCATTGATTGAGCGATTCTTGAATACCATAATTACGCAACGGAAGATAATTGTTTTTATTGTAGCTACCTAAACATGGACTTGCATATTGCATTTGGGCTTCTCGAGTAGATAGTTTTTATAAGCCTCCCAGGTGCGCTTGCTTCGTCATGCACATATTGAACTATATATCTAATATCCTCCTCGAGTTCCATTTCCCCAGAGAGAATTGACTCATCTTCTCGCTCAATGTCTACATATCCCCCAGCTTTGCGGGAGCCCCAGGGAGGAGTGCTATTGTCAGTAATAACATTTGGTCAATGTGAGTTTGTACACAATCTTGCCTAATTCGCGCATTCAGACTCAGAGCTGGGTGATTATTATATTGCCTGATTAGAAGTAATGACTTTACTATCCATTTTTTAATATTCTGACAACTTGGCTGGGTGGTTTGAATGTTAATTCTCTCTTCTCATTATCTAGGTACTATCTGACCATTTCTACCTCATATGCAAATGCAAAATATGCATGTAGTTTTACCCTCAAAATTGGATCTTCCCTAATGCGAGCCGAAGGCTGGACACTCTCTTCAATTTCCCTTCAAAAAAAACATCCGCAGCTGAATATTTTGAGCTTTTAGGGTCCATCCCGAGATACCATCTAGAAAAACCGCAAAATAAGCAATGCCATGCTCAAAAAGCTTTTTAGGAGCACCGATTTTTTTCTTCGTGATGTAATTAATGATGATGAGAGGGCCTCAATAACGTCGTGGTTCGCTTTCATACTGGCCGCCTCAAAGACATAGCATTCGATACCCCCAACCATGCACCTATTTCATTCTGAATATTGCCTTCCTTTCATGTCCTACCCATAAATATCCTGAACGCCGAATGTCAAATGCCAAATGCTGGTATCATCAAAGTAACAGAACATATAATACTCATCGAATTGCTGCGCTCCTCCTCAGCCACCCCGCGTGAATGTTTCCCAAAATCTCTCCATGATGATCCTTGAATATCGTTGGTTCTCTGGTCATCATCACTCAAGCAAATAATACACATCACACCCTTGAATGAAGGCAGGATGGGTCTCGCTCTCTGCGTTTCTCCCACAGACGCAAATGCAGTGAGCATCGGCGAACGAGTTGCAAAAAAAGCTACCGGCCTAATCGCTTGAAGCACAACCTCTGCATCCGCAACTAACGCACTGAATCTCCTGGTCCTCCTTCAAATCCGCCTTCGGAACCCGGCATATACAGGTAGAGTTGAAGTTTGTTTCTTTCGTTTGAACGCACTTAAGACAGCATAACTATATCACATTCTCATTAGTAAAGCACTCAAGCATTCATTTACCAACCCCTTCCAAAAATTGTTAAACATACCTTCTCATATCCTTCTTTCTTCCACTTCGCCACGAGCGTCGCATCACACTGGCCATTCTTGACACACCAATCATACAATGCCTTGCTAATCTTCTCTTCGCAATACATATCCCATACGTATCTACTCCGCTGATGATTTACCTGTGTGATTTCCCAGGTGGCTTGGTGACGGGGACCGGTAGAAGGCGGAGCCGCAATGGCATCTTTCATTTTGTTGCTGTAGACTAGAAGGGAATCTTCGATGTCACTGTAGCCTTGGGGAGGAGCTTTGCGCTTGGAGGAGTGGCGGATGGCGGGCATATTTGCAATTTTGATGTAGTAGTTGTTGTAGTTGTTAGGATGAGGGAATTTTTGATGTATGGTTGTTGGATTATCTTTGTGTCGAAAATGAAATTGTAACCGTAATGGGTATCAAAGTATATCAATTTGTAGGCGGGGTGGAAGCAAGCAAGCTCTCGAAAAATAATTCGTCAGCCTCGAGCTCCGGGCTTGAAATTTAAGGTTCGCCGCGTTCACGTGACGTATTTGGATCAGTCGCTTCTATTAATGAACCTCATCTTCTAAGGTCTGGTTTGAAGGAAAGAGACCACAACGAATCAGCGACAATGGTTATTAATCCTACTTATCTTGCGCAGCGGACGCGCCAGTGTAAGTACCGTTTTCGTACTCTTTGAGTTATGATACTATGAATTTGTAAAAGAAGAGAAGCTAATTGATGTGGTAGCCGTCAACTGGACTGATGCGAAGTCAAGGGTATTGAAGAGTTACAGAGAATGGATCCGTGCTGTATGTCTGCTCTGTTTCTGTAGGAAGGATCAGGAGAAGTGGCGGATATGTAGGGAGTAGGGAAACTGATGGGTGTTGATGTAGGCTCCGGAAATCCAAACGATGTACTCGCTCGGCATTCCAGTTTCACAGCTGAGGACGAAAATGCGGTCGGAGTTCGAAAGGCATAGATATGTGAATCAAATTCAGACGGTGGATAAGTTGTTGTATGAGAGCCATGCGGAATTTCAGGTACGTTACACATATCAGAGAGGTTATGTCTGGGGAATGCCGTGGGGCTGGAAGAGGGTTTATGTAGTGTAGTGCATGATATAGTGGGAGGTCTCGGCATATGGAAAGGATATTTGGCATGAGCACAGTCTAGGGACGCAGCTGTCGATTCTTGGATGCATTGGGCTGTACATAGAATCTGTTTGCTGACCTTATGCCAGGAGACATTGAATTACTGGAAACAACTTCCTCACATCTTGAAGTATTTCCGACAAGAAGAAGACCCAACTTCGAGACTACCACAAAATTTCATGGCCGGTTTCCTGGAGGTATGTTTGCAACTTGCTCCCCTCTTCAGTCCATTCTAACCTCAATTACAGGGACGCAATTAGAAGTTGTTATCTTATTTTTGTCGTTTTGTACATATCCCAATGAACCTCAATTGAACTCCATGAGAACCTCCCCTTTTATACGCCTTACCATGCCTTGTTATCTAAGATATCATACCCAATATATTACCTGCTTTATGTCTCCATTTTAGAGGCATGCGCCTCCCGTGCCTCTGTAAACTTATCGGCAACCACATCACAAAGGTCTATCAAATCATCTAATCCTTTTCTCAAAGCATCTTCAGCCGAATAATCTATCATACGATTAGCCAATTGTCTCCACGAGATATGGAACGAATGATACTGACCGTATGTTTGAATTCGAACGTTCATTAACTCTTCCGAAGGATGTGGTATCGAATAACCGCAGAATTCGACATCAGGGCTGTAATCAATATTATTAGCATACATCAATCTCAACGTTTAGCAGGCAGCTAGGGATTCAACACACTTCTTCATGATAATATATCTCAATGCATTCCCCAGTGTATGATCTTCCTTCTTAAACTCAAAAGAAGCAGCTTTATCCGTCGACCCAGGGAGCTAAATTCCATCCAATTAGCACACTCTCCTAGCAAAACGACCGCAATACTCCTTGAGGATTTCCTGCGCTCTTACAATACGAAGCCTCTGTTCTTGGAACATCATCGCGGCGGGGTTGTGCGGATCTTCGCGCATGAGGATCTCGCCTTCAGACTCTGCGGGTACCTCGTCCATTGATACATCTTCTGCAGGTGCCGATGCAGGTGCTTCAGCTTCCAATGCCTTCTTTCGTGGTGCCATCATTGAGTTGTTTGGGAGAGAATTGTCGTGAGTTGGATGGGCGCAATGGGAATGTCTGATTGGGGAAGAACTGCAAGATTGATAATTTTGATAAATTTTATCAATGTCACGTGTAGATAAGGGATCTTTTGAAAAAAAAAATGTTGGGCCTGAGGCTGTTTATTTTTTTTCTATTTAGATGTAGATGGTTGGTCGGATTTTGTTTATTTATTTCCAGCTGGGATATTGTAGATTTTTAACAGATGTATGATTCATCAATAGGAGGACTCTTTTGGTATTCCTCTCTTTTCTGAGATCTCTAATAAGACTAAAGAATATTTAAAAGTCCAATAGAGAGGGTGGTCTTTTATACAAGTCTTGATTGTAGTCATGTTATTTTATTATATATATATTATCATTATAAACTTTTATAATAGTCTTTAATTAATTATTTAAAAAATATATAACTCGAAAGAGTAATTTATTATCCTTGATTATATTTATTTAAATTAATATTTTTAAAATTAAATTTGATATTATTGAAAAAAATTATATTTTATTTTAATATAAAATAATAATAATAATAATATTTTTGATATATATTATTATTATTATTTTAATTATATAATTATATAATTAGTAATTTAAATAACTTTATTTAAATATAGTATTAATTAATAAAATCATATATAATAATTTAATAATAATAATAATTAAATAAAATATTTATTTATTTATTTTTATATAATCTTACAATAATTTCCAATATTAGAAAATCATTATTACCAAAGGCAAAACTTCAACCAAATCCAAAACTAGAAGGAAATTTAAGGATGATAATTCGTGTGTAATATTAGTGATCGTTTGATTGGTATTCAATGTATTATACTGGGAAATTTGAAATTTACTATTGCTATATTTGTAATTTTGTGTGTGGTATTTGGAGTGATAGTTGGTATAGATCATCAGCAGATGGATTGAGAAGGGATTTTCTTGGTAATTCTGATTGTTGTATTGATTGATTGATTGATTGATTGATTGATCATTATGTATCACTCATGGCCTCAATGCTCGACCTTCACTTAATCAACCTCCTTTGGTAGAGGATGATTGTGTGTTTGATATACCGAGTAGAAATAAGAAATCCAACTGCTTTTCTTCGTGTTTCATTCTCCTAGCAAGAGCTTCCGTATCTGCGTTGTCACTATCGGAATCATCTTGGCCAACTTCTTCCACGCCATCTTCTTTCATGTGGAGAAATTTGATTGGAGGGGGATGTGAGGCGCGTTTCAAGGAAGTTTATTCATGGAGCCATTTGGTTGGTTGTATTCTAGCCAGGGTCAACCGTCGCAGTTGTAACAGGGATTCTTTTAGACCATATCACATCCGCATGGACCACAACTTCAATCAATATTATTATGAGGGGTTCGGCTGGTTGTCTCTTTTTCTTCAAGCTGGCCTCGGTTCTTGTCAATTTGCCTTTACTGGCTGTGGGAGGATTGGGTAAGTTTGTTGTCGAACGAATGAGAGCGGTCAGATCTGAGGCTGTTGATTCTCGATGTCCATGTTCTTGATCACCGATTGGGCCTGAAAAAGCCAAGTCAGCTTTGTTGTGTCACGTACACTTTTTGTGGCTCTCAAAGGTCATCAGCCATCAGGGGCTCGTCATAAGTACTGTCTGGACAGTACAGTGTACAGTGTACGTGCTTGTTTCTAGCCATCAAGGAGGAATACGAACTTGATAGAGGGCGGGCGATGCGAGCAATAGGATGGTTCTTATCACAGACATATCAAGCTGGAATACCCTTTCTCACGGCTCAAGTTCAGCTCTTCGCAACGATGTGTCGTATGGAAGAAGAGGGGTTTGCGTTCACAGACCATGCTTATCCTCAGTGCACACACGATTGATCGTCAGGGCGGCAAGCGAGAAAGTTGATCATCGAGAAGATGCTACTCTGTACCTATTTGATGCAATCATCCGAAGCATGATAATAATTTATTACTTACTCGGTACAGTTGCTTACAATGTTCACATGCATGCATGCAAGATCTAACGATTATTTCAAATTCGTGTGATGTATATTAAGTGCTCGCCAGATCAGGACTATCCCTCATTTCATAAAATTATCATTGAAACGAAAGGGACAACAAATACTCTGACAATTTGAATAAAACTTGATGCAGGACTAGCAAGGGTTTCACTAATAATAAAAGCACTTATGAAATATTGATTTCTGGATCCTGCAGATCAGAACTTACAGGGGGGGGGAAAAAGGTTGAAACTCAAAAGCATGAAAAACGATCTTTTGGAGTTTTGATGATAATCTTGAGATTCATGGGACGGTTTAAGAACACCAACATTGAAACCTGCCTTGGTTTTTTTATGGTCTTCACCATTCAAGATCTAGCTGAGACTCTTCAACGGCGATCCATACCAATTAGTGATAATTTCTGATCATGTCTTATGTTTATTGGGGAGAGAAAATAGTAATGGCCAAAGACATTTAGGATTTGATTGGATTCTTGTTTTGATTTATTTTCATGGCCAGCCGCATCGACCAGTTTATTAACACCTGCTGCCTGCTATTTTCGCCAATGATGATGAGAATAAGAATAACAATAATAACTACCGGGAACCGCACCCTCTGCCCTTCGAGTTGAATGTAAAACAATAGTTCATTATCATAAAGTCCAAGCTTCCCTTGAACTTCATTTCCCGAGATGAGCCTCCTTCTCTCTTGGGTGTATGATACGATCGATATATTGCGCATAAGCAATTCATGGAGGGAATCTCGGATGGCAACACAACTCATGGCCATCATCAGCTACCTAGGAAGGTATCAAATATAGGAATGATGAATGCTTCACACATCAACAAATAACTGCATGGACATAGTATATGCGAGTTCATCCTTTCATCCCATCTTGAATTATGATATCAATGCTGAACGATAACAGCATTGATCTTCCAGCTTTAATGAAATCCTTACCCATCAGAGCAAATGAATCACGCCAAGCAGAGAAACAAAAACGTCAAAAGCTGTGTCGATGGATGGATAATTTGGATCTTCATCAAATTCCCAATCCCTCCCCTCCATATCTAATGAAACTCGATATTTCTCCAATTTTCTATTCCTTTGGGAATTCTTCCATCATAATAATAAGTGATCTTCCCATCCATTTACTTTTATGGATCACAACTAACAACTGTTACGTCTTTGGATACACGAATACATGCGAACACTCGAGGACCTTTTTGCATTCAAAAATACATGAGACGGGTGATTTGACTGGAACATATCATTTCCCCTCCTTTTCATCTTTTCCCTCATCTCTATCAAAAGGGCAGCCCCTCTCATGTCTTTTCCTGGGAAAAGGCCAAACTCCCATTGTCGGACTATATATAAATGAAATGTTGAAATCTTGAAATCTTGAAAACTACATGAGTTGGAACTGGTGGAAGTAACGCATTGACTCTCAACCAAGGATCCTTCAGCGATGCCTCAAGTTGGACGGTATACCACTCTATTCTACCGGTAGAAGGGTTTGGATCCATCTGTCCACGCAGGACGCAGCATCCAGCATCCAGTATTCAACATCTTTTAACAATCAGTTCGTCTCTCCAGATTCCAAGATCTCATCTTGGAAGTCAATCTTTCTGTTCCTGTCAATCTTTCAATATCTAGACAAATCGATACCCACGTATGTGAACTCGTATCACCATTGCAATATCGAATACCCATTGGATCCAATACCAACAGCGATATCAAACAATCATACAGCCCATACAGCCGAAAGAACCTTGAATCCCAGCCTGGATAACCAATGAATCCATTCCCACCCTGCTCCTCAGTCTAACTAACTAACTAGTCTTCGGACACCAATGCACCACACGATTCCTTAGCACTAGCACGGGTGTTTGAACCTCTTTTCCTTTCTCTTTCTTCCTTTCTTTTGATCGACCGGGGTATCTGCCTACTTG
This sequence comes from Sclerotinia subarctica, assembly GCA_025389085.1. Lineage (NCBI taxonomy): Eukaryota > Fungi > Ascomycota > Leotiomycetes > Helotiales > Sclerotiniaceae > Sclerotinia > Sclerotinia subarctica. The sequence continues at coordinate 4,728,430 of QRFI01000001.1, read as the reverse complement.
ACTTGACCATTTTGAGAGGGGGAGAGGGTCTTTTTGGCATCTCTAATTCCATTAATCCAATTAGTCCAATTAATCCAATCATCCAATCATCCAATCAATCATCCAATCATCCAATTTATCTGAGGATAGGTAGGTAGAGTTTATAAAAGGAAAAAAAGAGCCTTTAAATATGGAATGAATTGTTTGGGTTTATCAATCAATATACTCCATGGATGGATTTTAGCCTCCTTCTACTCAAAACTAAAACCGACCATCTATAACTACCTAGGTAATAAAGTATATCGGATCCCGCTAAGAGTCTTGAGAAGTCTTAACTTATGCTGTATACGAAATAACCTGAAACACATCCACCCCAACAAACTTCGATTGCCTCGAAAGCCTGAAAAAAGCCTCGATTTCCAATTTGATTCATAAAACCTCACCGCCACCCATCCTGACCCAATGTGACCTTTCTCAAACTGCTGCGACCTCTTTTATGAAGGAGTAACCCCTCTTCAATCGCATCTGTTACTATTTCTTCTCGCTCGTGGACTTGATTTTGTTGATTATCTACATATAACAACATCGATCATCGATACTTCTCGCCCCAGCATATGCATTAAAGCTATCGATACCACTACGACTGGTGTACTATCACTCGATAAGGCCCCTTCCTTTTTCGACTACTGCCATCCGTCACCCGGTCACTCGGTCAGTACCAGTACTAGTATCTTCACAGCACCATATCAGTATCATACTCTTACGCGTCGCAACATTCAAAAAGGAAACTCAAACCCAGAATCAATTCCTTTTCAGTACGCACACGCATACATAAACATCTCACAGGGATTCGGCCATTCAGTCATTCCTCACCACAATCACAGTATACCTGGAAATCATATACCCATTGCCGTTATTCGTTACCTACTACACGACGTAACTGGTAAGAGGGTCAAAACTTGAGTCAAACCACCATTCAACTTCCCCATCACAAATACGCTTTATTACTGCGAGCTCTGGGCATCGGCTTTCAACCTTGACTTCGCTACTTCAACTTTGCTCGTGTCAACGGATCGAAACTGCAACAGCTTTTTATCCTTCATCCTTCATCCTTCATCCTGTGGTTTGCGACTGTACACTTTTGTACATCGGATAAAAGGTATCGTAATCAAATTCGACGCTGAATTTGTGGAAATACGCCGACTGACGGACGCACGAATCCGAATCTTGAAAGATACGGAAAGAGGGAGAGTACAAGAATCGGAAGGGAAGAGGTAAAAGGAAAAGAGAAGCCATTTGCTCCTGCACCACACCACATAAACCAGTAAAGTGTGCATTATTTTATTTACTCTTTGCATTGCAAATAGCGAAGAGTGAAGAGTGAAGAGTGAAGAGTGATTCAAGACGTTACTTTACCTTTACTACTTTACCTACTTGCAAGCGATTGATTGGAGACGAGGAAGCGAGAAAGCGAGAAGGCTCCCTCATTTTCAAACATCAGCAAGTTTCACCATCTCCCACGCCAATCCTTTTCTCTCTTTTTTTTTTGCTCTTCTTCATTCATACACATTCGCACCTCAATCAAAATGAGTACAGCTATTGCAATGGCTCCTTCACCTGTACCTCACGATAGATCATCATATGTTGATATCGCACCCTCGAAACCTTCAAATTCTCCCCCGGCGCAAAGAATACCTACCTCGGCCACACCGAACGCAACAATGGCAGCACAACGTACAGGGAGCGGAAGCCCAAAATCACCTCCAACAAAGCCTTCACCTACTACGTACGTACTTTTTCTCGATTTATTATCAATTCATTCATTGTCAATTACAATTATACTAACGTCATAATTCCAGTAGTTCTCGAAATGGTGTACCACCCAAGATAATTGTAAAAAAGGAACCATCCTCGCCTGAAATAACAGCTTCTTCCCGCCATAGACCTCGAAAACTTGACCTGACCAAAAACACCTCAAGTGTTCATCCGGGTACTGGAAGACCATCAGCTAGTCAATTGACAGGTAGAGGTGCTGAGTCTGGTGGACTGGGTATCCAAAACGTCGGATTAGCATGTCTCTCGCCAGGCTTCGTCACACAAGATCCAACGATGCGAGAACAATTACAGCGAAGTTTATCTGTTCGTGAACAGCAGAGACATATCATTGAGTCACGATTACAACAAACTGCAAAGCCAGGTGATGCGCCAATGGAGAGTGCTAAAGAAAGGGAATTGAGTGGGTTGCCAGCGAAGACACCAGGTACATCGAGGAGAAAGGCGCCGCCAGGATTAAGCATTGTGGCACCGTCCCACGAGCAATTCGCAAACGAAAGAGTAATTCAATCCGCTCCTATGCACCACAGCTTTCCTGGCAGACATCAACCACAACCTTTGACCCGCCACGTCGCCAACCAACCTTCGAATCTTTCCAACACATCTCACATTCACCACGTCCCTGCTACTCAAACTAGCAACAGACTACCACCAATCGCTGATGTCTTCGCGGCTGAAAATCTAGGCGCACATCGTGAATCACCACGAGCTAACATGTACCAAAACTCCAACTCGAATTCGAATTCTTCACATTCCAACTCGAGGCCAAGCTTCCCATCTCCAGGACATGCACCACAGCCACCTGCATCCGCAGGACACCAGCGTCCTCGTGAATACCGTTCTGCTGAGGATGCACAGGCTGATTTGGCGGGTGGTCGCGCTGAACTTTTGCCTAAGCTCGTACACTATGGAGGTCACCAACCACCTACACCTCCTTCACCCACAAACGTCAACTCAAGAGCTTCAGAGGCTAGTCGAAGCAGTGGTAGAAGAAGACCTAGGGCAGAATACGAGGAGGGAGCTAGTCCACCCCTCGGACAAGGTCCTCCAACCTCAAGAAGAACTGGGCCATTTGGTGAAGGACGAGACAGTCCAATGACCTCACAACAGAAGAAGGAAGAGTTCATGCGCCTGTGTAATCAGGCGTGGGATCTCTTTCATTCTTAGTTGATTTCTCGTCATCTTTCTTTCGTCTATTCAACAATAATGCTATAACCAGAGCTTCACTTTTATCTTCTGGAACGGCAATACTCCTTTTGCGTTTTATTATGGCAGAGCATGTTGTACGTGCCTGTCAGTATACTTTCTTGAGCCATTATGATCTCATGGTTTATTTACATTCTTCATAGGATTGATACGTTGATTCATGGTTATAATGGACACAATTTATTTAATTCACTAGGGTTGATGAAAGTGGTACAGGTGAATTGGGGTTGAATGGATGGATGGGAAAAAGGAACGGTATACAATGAATTTCCATGAGGGTTTTTTTGGTGCCTTTGAAAGTTGAGGGTGGGCGACAGGAGCGGGGGGTGAGGGTTATGGGATGGGAAATTTTCAGAAAATGAATGAATGGATTCTACTCTATTCTTTTCCATACGAATAAAATAACTCTGTAATACTTTTCTTCTGCTTCTTGTGTTGTGTTTTTGGGATGTGATGATTTGGTTTTAGTACAATTACCACGGTACGGTACAGTACAGCATGATGAGTGCTGGTCACAAACAGGACAGGACGTGAATCTAAAAACATGCAGAACTCGAAGAGAAAGAGGGTAGTAGCGAGGGCGTAGGGGATTGGATTGGATATGGATATGGATATAGATATAGACATAAAAATAAAAGTCAAGAATCCAAGCGAGAGCAAATAAAAATAAATACCTACCTAGTACACCACATCCACATCCACATCCACATTCTCCAAAAATTTCATCCAATAACTCAATTTAAATCTTTTGAATCCATTTTAATCTTTGAATCTTTAATTCACATTCTTTCTCTATCTATCTGACTCTTTTTTACTCTGTACAATTCCTACGTACCCTACACTGACTGATGAATGAGTATGAGAATGAGTTTGAGTTTGAGTTCTTTCTACCTATTCATTCCCCAATCTCAATCTCCATCTCTCAATCTCCATCCCATCCATCCATGCACAGCTTCTGATCAAGCCAATAATATAATATCCTTCATCATTTATCTACAGTATCGCAGTATCGGAGAACCGCACACAACCAATAACTTTCCATTTTCCTTTCCACCTAACCATCCATCCATCCATACCCATTCATCATGTAAACTTCCTTTCCGCTCTTTCTCTTTCTCTTTCTCTTGCGCTCAAATACACAAAAACCTCCTTCCACTCACCTATCGACCCGACCAACCAACTAATCAGCAAGCAAGCAAGCTGTATACAATCATTCCGCCCTCTACCAAAAAGAAAAAAATCCCACACGTGTAACAAAAAGCTACAGCCATGAAGAGCAAGCTAATTTTAACTCATCCATCCACCAAAAAACAGTATGACTATGAGAGAGCGAGCCAAAAGGAAAGTACTTTAGGCAAGTAGTCTCGAAAGAAGAGAATAAAATTTGTAATTGTCCAAAAAAGAAGAAGAAAAACGACTGTATCATGCCATAGTCCTATTGTATCATGGGTACTCGTAAAAGAAGAAAAGACCCCTTCTGTATCGCTGCCCCACCAAATTCGCCCTAAAAAAGGAAAAAGACCCGTGGCTAAAATTGAGTAAATCTTAAAAGTTGTGCCTTTAAAAGTAAAGCTGCCAGGGTTTGGAAGAAACGAAATTGGGCTATGCTATGCTGCTTGTAAAAATCCCCGAAACGCCAAACTGTTGCTGTAATGCAATGCTCATGTGAAATATGCCACCCCTCGTTGCGCGATACTTGTTGAGACACCAGTGTCGTCTTTGAGTCCCTTATATGCTCCCATTCCAGTTGGGTCATAATAACAAATGAAACCACACTCATGACATTCGAAGCTGCTGGTTGAGCGGAATTTATGTTCAGTCCTACATGGTTTCATACCTCCTTGAAGATTTGCTTGTTCGATCATGCTCTTGAACATGCTCTTTCTGCACGTAATTCCACTATCCAGCATATAATGTCAAAGCCCTTCCTCACCAGCTTGGCAAAGTTTTATCTCACGGCCCCATTCGGACTTGAGAACTTGCGAAGCCGTGATACGACGATGAGGATTAGGATCAAGTATCGAATAGATAACATTACGACAGCGTGCCTTTCTTCATGTTAGTTCATGTAGGGACGACTTTTGGAAATAGGAGACATACCCGATGTAATGACTCGATGGGAGCATATCCCTCCTCATCCCTTCGTCCTTCTAAATACCTCTCATAAAACTCATCTTCATCTCTCTTCGCGACTCTCCACAGGTGACGACCGGTACGCATTGCCATGTAAATCACACCTGTTGCCCAAACGTCGACAGCTCTTGCGTCGAATTCTTTGTCAATGTACTCTTCGGGAGCGATATAAGGAGCGGAACCACAAAGCCCAGTTACCATGTGTGCATCCTTCTCCCACGCCATTCGAAAGCATTCGCCATTCCCAAAATCTGTTATTTTTAAAGAGCCGTGAGTAGTCAAAAGAAGATTCTCGGGTTTTAAATCTCGATGAGCAACTCCCATCTCATGCATATATTCCACACCACGCATCATCTGTTTAAAGTAGCAATCCGCTTCAACAACTTCGAGCTTTCCAGCTGCGAGGACTAGAGTATAAAGATCGCCACCTGCGCAGAACTCCATAACCTCACAATAATCACCTTTCGAGTCTTGGAGGAGGTCGAGAGTGTGAATGACGTTAGGGTGTCGTAATGAGGAAGATATGCAGAACTCGGAGGTAAGCCTTTTGCTGTATTTTCTTTCATTCTCCTCGGGTCTTCTTCGGAATTCCTTCACGGCATAGAGTTGCTCTGTTCCCTGCTCAGATCTTTTGTGAGATATCCTGACAATGCCGAAAGCACCACGGCCAATAACTTCATTACATTTTCCATATTTATCCACCAATGTCGCTGTCGCGCTGGGTCCACCCTTCTTTTCTGTGGCCAATGATTCTTTCTCACGCTTTAGCTGATCCACCCAGTTTGACATTAGTGAGAGTTGCTGTTCGCCTTCATGGGCCTCGGATTGTTTCGCCTTCCCGCTAATCAAACCTCGTAGCATTTCCCCAAGTTTCTCTTGTCTCTTGGCACTCTTCAGATGATGCTCATGACCGCCTTGCACGTCAGGCATAGTAAGGAATCGTTGATGATTTGCCGGTGCCTTTTTGTCCTTTGCCGAACCATTTTTATCCCTCGTCGTAGATGGTGGGCTAGGTTTATCAGAGGGGTTCTTCTTTTCTTGTGAAGAAGTCTTGCGAGACAGAGAGCCAGGCCTCGACGATGATGGGGATGTGGCACCATCTGCAGGCTTTGGGGTCGAAGAGGCAGATGCTGCACTAGATGAGATGTTACTTTCCGACCTCGTCGGATCCTTCGTAGAGAACATTCTTGTCAAACGTTTTGTCATCGAGGGCTTCTCAGCAGTGGTTGGCATAGGTGCTGCCTTGAGAACGGCCGGAGGAGGTGGCGTAAGAGTTCCGTTCATACTTAGATTTTCGGTGCTTGTGATGGCGCTCATATTTGAAGTTGTAGGGCGAGATTGAGGTGATCCATGTGAGGAAGAGGGTAAAGAGGGCGTGGGCGAGGGCTGTGCCTTCTCTACGACGAGATCTCTCGGTACCGCGACTGAAGCCATGATATTGCAGTTCTCTTGAAGAATTTGAGATGCGCTTCGTATCGATTGCAATCAGTAAAAAGATGTCCGCCAAAGGCGGAGTAGCGGGCAATGCCCGTGCTTTGTTGGAAATTTGTGTTTTCGTGTTTTTGTGTGGGCGTGTGGGTGTGTGGGCTTGTAGGTTCTGACTTGTGGGACGTCTGCGGGAAAAAGGTTGAAAGTGGAAAGTCCGTTGAGAGTAATTATAAATCAGAGGAGTCAATCGAGTTGTTGAAGTGAATAAGGTTGACTCTTTATATTGCTGTTGGGGTGGCTTGACACAAATATTGAATCTTATAAATGAAACTTTTGGGTGAAGTGGAAATGAAGTTGGGAAAGAAGTCGGGAATCTCGAATTGTTAGGAAATTGGAATTATTTCTATCTCGATTTCTCTGCCACCAAAAAAAGCTTATGTGATGTCCGAATCGATAGTGGGCGGTCCTAACTTGGCAGTGTGGTGCGTGCTAGGTGATTTTGAGACTAATTCACCGGTAGACTTGAAAAATGGTCGTTATGGATCCCGTCGGGATACTTAGGTAGGCTTTGTGTGTATGTATGTACCATGTAGGTGGAAGGAGGAGGAGGAGGAGGAGGAGTAGACTTTGAGATTCGTTGTAATCTCTGGGCGAAGAAGTGGTAATTTCCGTAGTAATCTCTGTGTGTAGTGGGCTCTACCCTTCTCTTTCGAGTAGGTAGTGTCGTGTACGGAGTTCGGCGTACGAATACCTCGAATATCGAATATCGGATATCGAATACCTATGTAGGCAACAAGTATTGGAAGTGCGTGGCTGTAGTCTAGTAGGGAGTGAGTGAGCAGTGAGGAGCAGTTGATGGTTGCGGCTCGAGTACAGACAAGTACACAGCCTTGCTTGGAAATAATTATAATTAATAATAAAAGGTCGAGTAATATAATACGACAGTCGAAATAGGTCGGTCCTAGGTAGGTAGCTGAGGTATGCTGGCTGGCTGGTGGAAGAATCGAGAAAAAGATTCAAAGATTCTCAATGAAAGAGGAGGAGGTCCCTTTTGCCTCTTTAATATTTCGCACCTTTGTTATAAGATTTTGAAGAGTGGGAAAAGGGATTCTTAGATATGATTATGGTTATGATTATGATTATGATGATGATTATTATTATTATTATAATTATAATTACTATAATTGTATCCCAAAATTACATTACCTACCTAATAACTGCCTAGTAAGGTAGCCGACTTGTGAACTTATTGTGAATTATGTTCAAGCTTGGAAAGAAGGTCGGTCCGCTTTCGGTACGTCTCCTCACTATTTGACAGAGGGACAGAATAGATGGATGAACTTGATAATCTTATTGGTGAATAAATTTCATTGAAACATTTCCAAGTACATTATACCTAAGGTGAATAAATTTTATTTAAATATTTCTACGTATTATGAGAATAATTATGAAAATAACTCCCCTCTATGATGATCCTATGTCAAAGATTCGATCAAGTGTTCCTCGGTCCAACAGTTCCAGGTCTATGGAGAAAATTCTTTCACCATAAAAATTCTATGCAAAGGGGGTTCTATGAGGGATTAATCTCAAGTTATCCCGGTTGGATTTTCAATGGCTGCGTTTGTGAATATTGTGTGCAAATAGACTGACTGGCTATAAACCTTACGCACATTTTACTCATATACTCCGTACATAGTCCGTGTATATATGTATACATACATACATTCATATATATATTATCGTACCTACAAACACACACACACATACATCCACACTTCCTTGCCTACATGATACATACTCAGCACTTACATGCTTAAAGTACATCATACTCCTACCTTCGACACAATGTATGCTGAGAATAGAGTAACCCTACTCCGTAAAGTAATCCTAGTCTTTGGTCAACAACCTCCCGATTTCAGAGCTGCATCATGCAGATTAATTAGTTGCATAATGCTGACGTTGAACGGTTGGAACATACTAGACTAGGGGAGGGTGACTTTTTTCTCAATTCAAGGTTCGGATCTTAAAGCCTTCAAAGGGGAATAATTTCAAGGTCGTCTTTCATATTAGGTGCAGCTGTAGGTGTACGGAGCAGGTCTACGGAGCACAGAGTAGCTATGCTATGCTATGCTATGTACGGGTCGTTTCGTTACTCGGTATGTGGAAATCTGATGGGCCAGGGTTGCTTGGTGGTCTATCTTTTGACCGACCTTTGCTTTCTGTTGGTTAGCAGAGCTCACTGCTAAGTCTTACATCTATGTATCCATTGCTGTCTTTCTCTTCTGTGTGGATTTTTATTACTCTTTGGTATTTCGAATAGGTGGGATTACCTACTCCGTATGCACAAGGCGGCAGTATAACATTATCGTGTCAAAGTGCAATGAGATCACCATGCCGGGGCTGGAGTACAGAGTATGGAGTAGTTATCAAATGTCGGCAAGATAATGTACCCCTATCATGTTTGTCGACAATGCAATCTTTTACTAAATTTCTTGGGAGAAGGCGAATCTTTTGATCGTTCCCAAGAAGAGAGAAATTGATCATATAGACTGATACATAAATCAATCGTCACTCTTACTCGATAGATCAAGAAATCCATCATGATTCATTTCCATTACCTTTAAGTCAAAAGATCAATTCATAACAAGTCATCTTGCCAAGGTTAGCCAACTCAAAGATTCCACTCCACCTCAAAAAGATCCCGAGACTTTGAAATGCCCCCGGACTACAACAGCTGATTGATGGATATGATACGTGATGATGGAAGATGGAAGATGGAAGATCTCCAAAATGAAAAGAAAAGAAATCAACCGCTGTTTTGAGACTCACCTGTTTCCCGCATTTGCCCAGATGTTGTTGGTTGGTAAGCATACATGATAACTTCCAGAGGAACTTCAGAGGGAACGTTAACTCTAGCAAAGGATTTTATATTGTTGCCGCAGCTCTCGCCACATCGGTTAAAGAAGGATACAACAGTTTTTCAATAAGCAGTAAGCAATAGGCGCTCCTTCCGAAAGATGATGTTGACATGAGCATGAGCATGTGCATGAATTGGAAATAGTTGAAATGGTGTGAAGGCTTACTCTGTACTCGCAGAAATAGTATCGCTAAGTTCCACTTGGCATCGAGTTGGCTTCCTCTTTCTCTTCCTCTTCCTCTTCCTCTCCCCCCTCCCCTTATTGCGCTCGTATTGATGGGCCAGTAGCCACGATTCTTGGCCATTACTCTATTATTACTTCACTACCTGAACCTTTACGGTCTTTCAATGAACCCATCAACCTGATGAACCCCATGTGCCTCGGGCAGAGCATTTTGATTTTCTTTTCCTTTGTCTAATTCATGAGACAATCGATAACCACACTATTTACTAATCACATTATTTATCTTATTTATCTAACTACCTATTTCGCCTAGTATTTACTTGACCCTGGCCAAACAACAAAGAAGACCTACCAACATTCAGTCAATCACCGCCACCATCAAATTATCAATTGACTAATAAGACGGAATGATGGTTTGGTCTTGGTAGAATTAGACCCTTTGAAATCACCCATGTCAATATTTTTAAATATCTTCATCCAACCAACAATCCTTCAAACAAATAAAATAATTTCAATACGAGACACAAATATAGACTTCCATTTTCATATTTCAAAATCATTTAAACCCAAACCAAACCTCCTTTCTTCAGATTCAGCCCTATATGAAACCAAGAGTTTTGACCCGAGGTTTTCTTGTCCATGCAAAAGCAAAGGCAGCTACTCGTACTCGTACTCTGTACAAATTGGATTCTTCTTTATCTTTTTTAACCTTTTAACTTTTTATCCGCATTCAACCGACGTCACATTAATCAAAAAAAGTCTTAATTACCCCGCTCCCGCTACTCCTCCTCCTCCGCCTAAACAAATGTTGCAGAAGTTGTATGCAAATTTGAGTATTATATTATATATTATATATATATTATATATATATTGCCGCGACCGTACAACAAATACCAATGTCAAATATCAACTACCCAACCAACTAACCTTGATATCGATCTATCATCTTTCGATCTACCTTCTCTCAACCTACCGAGTATCTATCTCTCATTGCAATTACCTCATTCTTTTCTTCAGATATCACGCAACCTCACTCCATTTACATACACACTAGATACTTTGCAATGTGTTTACAAATAGTTCGCTGTTACTTCCCTTTTTTCTACTCCGGTTCCTTATCTTGTACCCCAGATATTCTTCTACCCAACGCGGAGCATCTTACATATGTACATGAAAGTAGCTCGAGTTAATGTATGTGCTGCACTGCACCTTTGGAAAGTTCTCCATTTCAGCTACATTTTCATCACCTAAATATGCGGGAAGAGACAAGCCAAGTATCTTGAAATAAACATCTATACCTAAATGGTTCGGACGGTACAGTACCCCAGAATTATGCCAACACACGCAGCATTATCGCAAGTACCTACTCTACTGGTGTACCTAGCTATCTATCTATCTACCTATCTACCTATCTACCTACCTACCTTGGCCTGTCATTTCTTCAACATCTACTGGGGCATCTCGTAGGATCATCTCCCGCAAGTGCATTGGAGTTTTGAATGTTGAATGTTGAATTTCATGTTTCATATTTCATATTTCACATTTCACATTTCCAAGTCTACCATACATACCTACTCTGTATACTTACTATTATCCCTTGTTTCTCCGCATTAAACCGACCTCTTGACTGCATTCCATGCTCAACCAATCATAATTGTCACTCCCATCACACTGTCGACCTTTTACATTCGCACAATTTGAAAAGCTCATCGTTCCCTTCCCAACCTGCTGGTTATTCCGACGTTGTGCTACCATTACACAGTATCTCGAAATAAGCTTTTTTAATTGACATTTCATATATATTTAAATCCCTCATAGATCAATTCCTCATATTTCTCGGTACCTTGGCATCTACCATCACATCATCATGATTTGTGAGTGAGAATTGACCAATACAATATTTGCAGGTTGCTATGGTCATTCTCACATGTGTGTCCAAGATGATGTTTATATCAAAAGTTCCAAGCAACCACTGTGAATGCATCGATGGACAGTACATTCCTTTCAAGATATCACATTTCTGTCTCACCGCACAATACCTCTCATTCCTAAGTTTATAAATCGTGTCATCTAACCTAACGCAAGCTCATCTGAGCACACGTGTGAAAGTAAGATCTTGCCATAACAACTTGTCATTTCATGGCTTAATATCAAATGCATCCGTCTCCCCGCTGAGCGCCACATCTCTCAACAACCACACCAAACACAAGCATATTCAACTCTCAATTGATGAGAATTATATTAATTTTCATGTGAAATTTTAATATTGATCATCCTTTGTGTCCTCAAATACATATCACTAAACACATATTCAACCTTTCAATTCCTCGCCGCAAGATATTCACCACAAAACCCCCACGTCCAAGTTGTTACATGCTACACAAGGACGGCATTCACAGTAGTGATCTCAAGTCGAGGCAATTTGGGCATTGAAGTTAGATACACACGAGTGTGACTGTTACTGGCGCATGACCGCAAATCCCACCATGATGTATCTCAAATGAATATTTGATGTTCCTTACGAGAGTTTCCAAGAGCCCGGACTGTATCCGAAGATGAGAGATTTTTAAATCTTGACCCCTATTTTCATATATTTGTATTTATTCGATTCGAAATTTGGAAGTTGCCTGGGATATTCAAGGCATTTGGGGTATCAAAGTCTGTTCATGTATTAATGTCTTTGGGATAGAATATGGAATCTATTACGTGTAAACATTTACTGAAAGCTGATCCCTGTTATACCAAAAAACATTTCCCTTTTCCTCCTCCTAGATTTCCCATCAAGCACATGTGCGTGTCAAAATACAATGCACATTTCACCTCAGCCACCATTCCAAAAATCACCATTCCATTGGCAATTGAATATCTAACTACAGCATACCTAGGTAAATAAAGTACATTCTCATGTGCAACATATGTCTGCCTATATACCACCAGCTGCCAATGTAGATCATCCGGTACCGGGCATATGTATGTATATATATATATATTTACCAGCGGTTTGTTTAGCTAGGTATCTAGATATACATGTCATTCATGGCTTTGTACGTAGTTGCTATGGTGAGATTTAAATTTTTGGAATGATTGTATCATTATGTATGTATGTATGTGTAGGTAGTGAGTGAGTCATATCATTTGAATCCTTGATTTTGCGATTGCCTTCATCGGTTAGGGAATCTTGTGGAATGCGAGTTCGGAATATGTTATGTTATGTTATGCTATGTTATGCTAGGTATGTATGTATGTATGTATGGCTTGGGGCTGGGCTGGGCTGGGCTGGGCTTGAATTGGAGTCGATTGGATGTTTGATCATTGAGGGTTGAATATATGAAAGTATAAACAAGTCTAATACCCTCCCTACTTTCGGGCCATCTTTTTACACCAAAAAATAATGATTTCTACCAATTAATAATCCAACAATTAATAAATGAAATCAATTAAAATTTCATTTATAAAATTATTATATAGTAGTTATAAATAAATTCTAAAGATTTTAGATTTTTTACTATTTTATTAATTGAGATGCTGATAATTGAAATTTGGATTTTTGATTTATATGATAAGATTTCTATAATAAGATTTATAATCTTGAAAATCTTAAATAATAGTAACTTTTCAATAGAAAGTATTAAAAAATAAATTATGAATTTTTTTTTGGAAATATATTTAAATCATAATTAATCGAATTAATTAATTAATTTATTTATTTTTAAAAAAAATAATTTATATTTAATGTTTTAGTGTTAATATTTATATTTTAATTCGATATAAAATTTTATATAAATAAATATTAAATTGATAAGAAAATACTAATTATAAATTATTTTATTAAATAAATAAATTAATTTTAATTTAAATATTTTGTGAAAATATATTATTTATTTTTAATAATTTTTACTACTGAAAAATTATTTATATTTTAATGATTTTCAATTTTATATATATATTTTATATAAATTGAAAATCGAAATTTCAATTATTAATATCTCATATAATAATAAAATTATAAAAAATCTAGAATTTTCAGAAATGTTTATTATATAAATAATAAATTTGTGATTTAAATTTTATTAAATTAAATTTATTTGTCGGAATATCGATGAGATTAGGGTTATGTACAACTGTACGTATACTAGTACCTGTACATACTACTGTACGTATATTAGTACCTATATATACTACTATATATACATTAGTATTTGCATATACAATCGTATATATACTGCTACTTGTATTCATATACACTACCTCTATAAGTAAGCATTCCCTCTTTGTACAAGAGGGAGGCAAGCAGAATACAACATACCATTTACCCTTATACTATTTATTTAGTGTGCACACCTTTGAAGTCAACCCAACATTATTAATTCTTGAATTATTAACAAATAAAAATTATCTTTTTTTATATAAAATAATAACTCAGATTAAGAGTGTCCCAGAAGTGAGATATTAGACTTATTATATTTGTTGGGTTGACTTCAAAGATGTGCATACTAAATCAATAATATAAGGGTAAATGGTATATTCTATTCTTCTTCTTTCTCTCTTTATATAAAAGGGGATACTTATTTATAGAGATAATATATATAAATACAAATAGCAGTTATAAATATAGATTTTTGTTCTTTTTGGTAGTGAAAAATAAAATTTTTTATTAGAATCATATTATAATATTTAATAGTATTTAATAATGAATTCATTTAAATAAATAAACAAATAAATAAATAAATATTTATACTTTTTTAGAATTAAATTTGAAGTAATCTTATTATCAAAATATAATTAAAAACTTTATAAAGATATAATTATATAAATTTAATATTTTACTTTTACTAGATTAAATTATTCTCCTTTTGGTTTATTCTTTGGTATTAGAAATTATGATTATTATCTAGAGCTATTCAATTAATTATAATCACATCTAATCACATATATATATTTCAGTCTTTATCACTTCAAAGATATAAGGGAATAAGATTAAACTCAACAGAGCTAGATCGATATAAAATAATAACTTGCAAAGCTAGGCCATTGTATCATATAAGATCATAGTTATAATGTCCCCAACTGTAAAAGCTAAAAGAATCATCTTATTACTTATGATATTTTTTGAAATAAAGAGTAATCTGTAAGGCTGCATATGGTTCTATTTGCAAAATGGAGCAAAAAAAGAGTGGCCTTATTTGTATGAAAGGGATAGAGGGTGGGAGAAAAGCGATATCGAAGAAGGATGATGGTGATGATGAATGAGGAGGACGAGTAGGAGTTGGTTATAACTTTTATACCTAGTTGAAAAGGGTATATAAAGCTAATAGTCTAGCTCTCTGTAGCCTCTTTGATTTTCTTTCCCTGAACCCCCATATATATTATGTCTCTCTATATACCCAAATATTCAAATTCACCTATTCCCTACTTAATTATCTAACCATCTAACCATCTAACCATCTAACCATCTAACCATCTAACCCTCCTCTTCTCTTCTCTTCTTAATTCAAAATCTATCCAACTTAGATTCATCCCTTCCCATCCCTTCCCATCTAAACTCATCCCCATCCCCATCCCCATCCTACCTCCAACTAATTCCTTTCCACAATCTCCAACTCCAAATCTAACCCATCCCCATTTCCATCTCTAATTACCCAAGGTCCTAACCACTATCACTATCACTATCACCATCATTATCATCACCAACCCCCCTCCCCCGCTTTCCGCAAAGAAGATTCATCAAAAGAATAAAAGATTTATTAAATTTTTTTTTAAAAAAAGATGAGAAAAGCCGGGAAATAAGAAAATAAAAGATCAATAACTCTATTCATCAGTCTATTTATCTACCCCTCTATCTAAGCGAAGTTATATTAAGGGATATTGAATAAATAAATAGTATTACCTTGACTTTGATCAATATACATTCATTCATTTATTCATTCACTTATTTCCATATCTATTTATTCGCTTATTCATCTACTCTGCTCTGCTCTACCTTCACTCATATCAAACTCACAAACATACAACACAACAACACAAACAAGATCAAGAATAAACTTAAAAATTTCATATATTGAAAGGAATTCCCTCATTCTATAGTTTCTTCATATGACTATCCTTTCCCAACCTGATACTTGCAATGATTTTCGTCTAATAACGAGCAAGTCAAGAGTAACCTAATCATCAATCAATTCTTATCACTGTAAGAATTTATAAAACTCCTTGACCGCTAGATTCATTCCTATTCATCAATCCGTTTGTCCTTCCTTCCCAGATATCCACCAACGCATACTCATTTGCAAACCCTATTGTAGTACTATGAGTGAATATTCCCCCTACAGCGCCATGCATTATGTGAAATCCAGAACCATGTCCAGTTCCACTGTCCAGTACCAGATATAGTCAGAGAGTACAAGAAATTAAAGACCGAGAAGTTACCACCTGCCCCAATTGCTAAGTACCTACTCCAAACGCAAACACAGAAATAGTCCACCCACACTTGTTTCCCAATTCCAAAAATAGCAACGCAAAAACGCAAGACAACGCAAACCGGGTAAAAAAACAAGAAACGAATAAATAAAAAGGCCTGTTAATCAAAACAATATGTACCCAAACATCATTATCATTAACAAAAGGCCGTGAGGCTTCCCCAAACTCTACCAATATCCTATCGTCTCCCCTGAGCAAATATCAACGCCTTCCAGCCATGGACAAAGAAGAGTAGAAGCTGATGGCTCAAATTTCATAATGTCGTAACATTCATCAAGTCATTATGCGTGCATCTAATACACTACTGTTCAAGTAGCCTAGAAGCGTGAAGTAGAACTTCGGCCCATCGATGGTCGAGGTGGTTGATTCTTGGGTGTATTCCTTGATTGTTGTTGAGCTCCGGAACCAATTTTTGGAAAGCGCTGTGTAATATCGAGACCTGCATAGTCCGATAGATCTTCAGTGAGGAATTCAGAGTTGAAAAAATCATCTGGAGGAAGGTCGAAGTTACCAAGGTTCAAGGTTGGGGAATTGAATTTTAAAGCAGAGTTGTTGTTTGCTTTACATGGAGAATCCATAAAGTGCAAACCTCCTTTCGTTGGGGATAGATACGTTGAAGGTCCACCTAGCGAAGGTGTAAGTTTGAGAATTGGTGTAGAGGTGAGGCTCTTGTTCAAGTTGGAATTGGTCACATCAGATAAAATGTTTGTAGATCTCGATCGATCCAAACGAGGTCTTTTAGCTGATCTCTTCTCTGGTGATCCGTTGCTCGTACCCGGCAAGGATGCTGTAGAATCTTGGAATATATCAAAGTCTGGCGCGTAACCGGAGAACATGTAGAAATTATGGTCAAGATTGAAAGCTGGGCTCCATGCACTATCTTCAAGAACAGTGAGGCCACGGATTGGCGAGCCAACGAGTTCTCTAACCCTATCACGATGCATGCGAAGGTTTGTGTTTGGAGATATTGATGGTGGTGGTTTCAGGGGAGCCTTTAACTTGACAGCAGGAGTAAGGGGGGGCAGCATTTGATAGTTGTCATGTGGTTGAACTCGACGTAATGGAGAAGATGATGGTGGAATGAATCCACTAAATGACCTGCCTTTGCTGGGGCTATCGTACGAGGAACCACGAAGACGAGCGATTTCTTCCTCAGCTCGGCCACGCTTAATCCTTGGTCGATCAGCTTCAGATGTTAGCAACCGACTGACACCATTTGGTCTCATAGCCGAAGATTCAAGTGATGAAAAGTACCCACTGTCATCCATGGACGCAAACTTTCGTTTGTGTGATCTAGTCTGTGATGAACATGGAAAGCGTGGAACGGGAGGTGGTGTGTGATTACGTCTCGATGTATGGCGAACCACAGGAGGAGAAGAA
The DNA here is from genome assembly GCA_025389085.1 of Sclerotinia subarctica. NCBI lineage: Eukaryota > Fungi > Ascomycota > Leotiomycetes > Helotiales > Sclerotiniaceae > Sclerotinia > Sclerotinia subarctica. The sequence continues at coordinate 4,710,896 of QRFI01000001.1, read as the reverse complement.
TGCATTAATCCTGTTGGTGGGGATGATTGTATTTGCGGAGAAGATGGAGGGGCATCTTCCTCTTCAACTTCGTGATTGAATTCTGATGCAGGAATTGTAGCATCTGAGGATAACTCTGGGATAGGAGGAAGTTCGTTGTCTGGCAAGGGATACGCTGATTTTGGCAACGATACATCTTGGCTAGACGAGGGTAAATCCTTAAACATTGGCGTGGGTGGTGTAGGCTCTGGTGGGTCAACGGGCGTCAGGGCTGTATTTAAGACCGGGAGATTCTCGTTGGGACCTGCAGGTTTCCGTGAAGTCTTCTCCTTGATGAATTGATATTCCATCCCTGGTTGAATTGCCCAATAGTTACCTTTTCCCGGATCATCCTTTGGTCGCTCCTGTTTTACGAAGGCCTTATTAAGACTAAGATTATGACGGATACTATTTTGCCAGCCAGCGTCGGCTGCGTTGTAGAAAGTGTAGTTATCGGATATCCATTTGTAAATTTGCGCTAAAGTGAGGCGTCGATTCTGAGCTCTTAAAATCGACATGCCAATCAAGTGAGCATAACTGTGAGAAGGTTTAAGGCCGTCGTCGTGAATCGGCGGGAATGAGTCCGGTTCCGGAAGTTCTCGAGGTCCTGATGTGTCATTTCCCTCCTCTATTTTCGACTTGTTTTGAACCTTCGCTTCCTGAATGGGGGCTGCTTCCATCAAAGAGCGCTTCAGTAAAGGTTTCCGACCATACAATCCCTCCAAGGAAAAGTTGCTGCTCGAAAAATCGTCGCGAAAATGTGATTGTGAATGCGACGAATATATGGAATGTGGACAGTTCTCTTTTCCTTGATGTTGAGTGTTCATGAAAGTGGTAAATAGTGCTTTCTGCGGGGCACTCTTATATTTAGGTTGAAAGGGTTGCTTCTTCGCAATCGAGTCGGTAGTGTATCGCGATCCTGAAGGTGGTGGCATCGGTACCATGTTTAGTTTATTGCCAAATGGTGCCCTTGAAGGCGAACTTGAAATATGGTTATTCGACTTCAGCGGTGAGTGTTTGCTAGGTCCAGTTTGAGGTGGGTTGAAGATCACATTTCGTTTCGAGGCGTTGTTCTTGATTGTTCTCAAGGGCGATAGTTTTTTTGAATTTCTTGAATTTTTCGTCGACGGCATTGGTGCGCTATCATAAGATGCGACGGGATCTTGATAAATTTGCAGCGGCTGCTGCGTGTAACGCGACGAAGACATTGTAGAGTGCCAACGACGCGCTGATAAGTGTCAACGCGTGACCTGATGATGATGTAGTAATCTTGAATAGGTACCGGTAAGTGTGAAAAAGCTGGAGCATTTGATGTTAGCCCTATGGAAAATATGTCATTCTGGAGAAAAACGCTCGATGGGATAACGAGGACTATCTAAGGACATGCATACCGGGAGTGGGTGCTCAGGTGTGTGTGCTGTCCAGGATCGACCACGGATCGGATTGTGGAGCGAGATTACGGTGGATTCCAAGTTTGGAAAAGCGAGGACGCAAGGGCAAATGGTCTGGATTGCTGCCACTATGATCAAATTATGATATCGGGACCGTATGTGGTGGAGCGTTACGATTGGAAATCGAGATTGAAGTATTTAAATGGTACTGAAAAATCGCCAAGTTGAAGACGAAAGCCAGATGTATTGTGAGATATGTTGCGCTTGCGTGGGGAAGATGGTGGCAAAGCAATAGAAGGAAGAGAGCGGAAAGCAAGCGCAAATAAGGTGATGGAATCTGTACTGTACGTACTGGATAAAGGCTGAGGGGGGAGGAGAAGGATGGGAATTGTAAGACGGCGATATGCCGAGCACGAGAAAATAGGATGTGTGGAAGCAAGGGAGTGGCCCGAAAGTATGTATGCCTTGGCTAAAAGGTCCGTTTCGAGAATAGTAGACCGGCATGTATCAGGTGAAAAAAAAGTCGATAGGATCCTTTCAGAATTGTTTGATAAAGTTGATAGAAGGCAAAAAAAGAAAACCCTGAGCTAAAGTCGAGGTCTTTTTTCCTTTCTTTTTTCTGACATCAAAAATTTGTTGAATCTTTCGACGTAGATCGTTTGATCAACCCACAAAGTCTGGTAGAGTAGTATGACAGGTATGTGAAAAAAGTGAAAGTTACCCCAATTGTTGCAAGGCAAGAAATGTAGTGATGGTTTCACAGAACAGCAAGGTACCTCCCCCGGTATGCATTGAGTGCAACAGTGTGATGAAGATGCGAAGAGTGTTGTTTGTTGGTTGTACTTTTCCCGGTGGTAAGGATAGCACGTACAGCACGCACAGCACAGTGCAGTAGGTACAGGATTTGATGATGAGAGTTGCAAAAGGGTTTTGACGGTAACAAGACTGTTACTGTAATCGAAATGCCACGGAATCGATTGGATGTGAGGTGATTCTTCAAAGGTGCTTCAAACTTCAAGGTGGCTCAGAGATGGCCAGGGCGTCTTGAACTTCTGGGGTGTTGGCGCTTCGGATGGATCAAATTTCGATCTTTGATCTTCTTATCCAGTCGTAGATTTTTGATTTTCGTTGGATATTTGGATTTGGATTTGATCGGATTGAGGCCCCGTCAAAAGTGGAAGTTCCAGGTAACAATCAAAAAAGGCAAACTTTCGAGTAGAATATTGAAAGAACCAATTACAAGGCAAGGGAAGGTCGTCGTTGGTCGCAAAATTGAATAGAGATCGAAGGGTATCAAAATGAATGAAGGGTACGGCACAGAGGAGGGGAAGATGGATGAGGGAGGGGAAAAAGAGAGAAATCAAGGTGCTTCGCGATCTAAAAGAGTTTCTTGTTTACATTTTCCAAAAACCGCGTTTTAGCGTGTCTTGTTTTCATTTTTGCTAACCAATTAGAATGGAACTTGGGAGGAAACGGAACAAAAAAGCCATACGACAGAGTAGAATACCTAGAATACCTAGAATACCTACCGGTAGATGGATGTCAGCTATACGGAGTATGTCAAATGTGAGCTGAAAACCTTGAAGCCATGAAAGACAAATCAACCAATCTCTTGGAGGATCAATATCTGCAAGGGTCATATATAATATGATGTATTGCATGACCAAGTTCATCCCATGAATAAAAATAATAAATCTCTTCATCTCTTCCCATCCCCATTTAAAAATTCTTTTTATTAAAAGATCCAGAGTAGACATCCTCTGCTGGGTTCAATCATGAAGATCTAAAAATATTCCTCCACTTCCATTCCACCCATTCCACCCATTCCACCCATTCCACCCATTTCACCATTCCACCACATCACATCACCGAAAACCGCAAGCCAACCCAACCCTTTCTGTACCTCACGCTGACGCCGATAGGAAGCAGATCATTTGCAGCAAACGGGAAGCAAGAGGGAAATAGGTATGAGGACGAAGCAATGCCTGCCCTGCCAGTAACACCCACACCAAACCCTTCTCGTCCAAATTTTAAAATTACATCAAGTACAACTCATCATGACGTTAACCCCCCCAGACCAAACACTAAACCTAAAAGGCATTGGCACAACCCTAATCAACCCTAACTCTTTCGCTTTCGACTCACATGCTAATCTATCTCCCGAATTCCATCCATACAACCCATACAACCCATGCAACCTATACAACCCATACCCTTCTCCCTTTATCCCTGGATAATCAGCCACGACCCCTCACAATGCCTGTCCCTCTATCGTATCCACCTATCTACCTACCTATATCGCAATCAGAGCAGCCCGTGAATCACTGACCATGCCATGACGAAACAATCCTAGCAAAAGGCCGAAAAGGCTGACTTTGATGGGAAACGTTCGGTCTGGCCGGAGCATACGTTCCTTAAAATCCTTATCGAGTTGACGTTGCCAATTGCGGCCTTCCTCTTCCGGAAAACGATGTCGATGTATTATTTTATGCCTTATATAAGGATCGCTAAGTATCTAGATATTTATCTATGACTGATTCCTTAGCATCGAAAGGTCGTTCGGGATGTTACTAAGTGGGTAGCGTTGGTGTGTGGCGAGTTTGTAAGGCTTTGGATCTTCGGCGAACATGGAGCCTACCCCAACGCCCGATGTTCATGCATGTGTATTGAACGTGACTTTGATTCGTGGAGAGGCGGTCAAGAAGTACGAGACGGAATGCGCCCCTTATGCAGCTCGTTTGTTTCACTATCAATCACGTGGAGAAGGAGGAGTGGTTGATCATTGTCATACACTTCATATATCGCACAAGTCTATGTAGTTTCATGGTCATACAAAAAATGCAGCGTCATACAATGCCGTCCAATAGCCTGGAATGCCATTCGACCCTCTCTTGTAGAGGTATTTCAAAAGTCCCATTTAGATCAGATCCGTTTCCCTTTACGCCGCCTATGCTTATCTTATCCTGATTTTAAAATTGCTCAGATGCCACTGAACATGAACATCGTACTCAACATTGCCGCTCCAAATGCCATTGTTTGTGGAATCGAGCTTACACTCCCAACCGACCGATCATGTACAGCACCGGGATAATTGCACGTAACTTGCCCGCTTTCATTTGCCGTTCTTCGTACCCCATAACTTGTATCGAAGCCCGTATCTCCTGGAGTTGGGCACGCGAAGTTCATGATGGAAGGGCAGGCACGGACAATCCCATAGCATAGATCCTCGCAGGGTAAGATCTCTTTGTAAGGCCCGGGTTGGACCTGTGTATCGATAGCCAAATTTCGAGAACCGTTCATAGCCAGTGAAGAGTTTGCTAGGCTGAGTTGCTCGGGACTAAGCATCGTATTGTTTGGAAACGGCTGTCCCATAGCCCGTTCCTGTAACCATGGAAGATCATTTGAAAAATCCGTACATCTTGGTATGGTGACTGAACAAAGCCAGTTTTTATACGCAGCATCACAAGTGGTGCAATTTTGAGCAAGCGAATACTGAGCAGACGAAGTAGTGTTACAAGGAATCTGTGCTAAAGCTTTCTTGAAGTACTTGTAAGACTCGTAGGTTGATTTATCGTACCATTCTGCAAGAGCGGAAGTGTTTGGAAAGTTGTTGGGGTTTGACGGAACTGTCCAAGCAACCTGATCGCAGAATGTGAGATTATACACGAGAGCGCAATTGTCGGCTATGCAGGGAATTAGCTCAATAAGTAAATAACAATCATTACAGCCACATACCCGAAATTGTCGAAAAGGTCATGGCTTTCCAGACTTGTCCACCACCGCCTACTCCCTCGCGCCCAAGAGCGGTTGCGTTACCATTCATTGCGAGAACACCATAGTAGGATGTGCCAGCAGTTAACCCGTCGAAGTATAATTGCTGTTTGGGATAGTCATCCTCGCCCCTTGTAGTCATCGACACTTGGATTTTGCCGGTACTCTGACCTCCATTAATGGTTCCTGCTATTTCCGCCCTGTTCTCCAATCCACAATACGAATATTGCAGGCCTGTCATGGAAGAATTGGCCGTTTTACTGGCGAACATGGTAAAGGGAGGTGTCAAATTAACCCAATCATTGTATATTGAGCCATAATCTTTGGTGAGATCATGGGTAACAAGCAGAGCTGACCCACTATCACTATCCACAAGGAGGAGATTTGACTCATCGCTGTTGTAATAATGGTAAGGCGCGTCAATCGATGCAGCAATCTGCGCGTTCCATATGCCTGTGTAGTCCGCGCTCATATTCGAGCCCGACAGACCAATGTAAACATCCCCGGTAGCATTCAAAGTTACCACCGCGGCTCCTCCATCCAATTTGTAAGATTGCTGCAGACTGTCGTCCTGTCCAGGTCCCGGATTCTTGTTCTCCCCAGACTCTGATATGTAGAGTTCTAGCTGCGAGGGCGCCTCCACGTTTGCCTCTTTAGCTTCGGGCTGCGTGCAGGTATTAACCGTGATATATAGCATCCTAGTACTCGCGGAGCTAGATTGTCGAGGCCACAATGTGGAATCTGCACCCTTATCTTCGGACAGAATCTGCTCCCCGTCTTCGACTCCAAGAAACTCGCGGTCCGGAATCTCGAAAGCCACCTCGCCCGTATCAGCGGTACTTCCCGCATTCCTTTTTCGAAACCGGATAGGAGAGGGTAGCCCGCTTGCTTGTGGAGAAAGGGCACCCCATAATGAGGAGTTTAGGAATGAAAACGATATCGTTTGTCCTTGTTCGATGTTTGTCGTTACAGCGCGATTGTTAAGTAATGGAATGGGATCAGTCTCCGATGCAACCCTCCCAATGATGCTCCGATCAAATCCTACAAATTCGGCCTCATATCCTTCAACTCCTAGTTCTATAACCTCGTGTTCACTATCCAGTTCCAAGATATTTATATCCATCAACCTCTCATGGTTATGATCTTCTGGTCGTATCGAATCAACATCGGCGGCATATGCGAAGTGAGAGGATGCAAACATCAGATATAATATCAGGAGGATAACCGATCCCATGAGAGACGCAGCCAGCCGCGATTGCAGCGGACTGAGCTTTGGCAGAGGCATTGCAATTGCGGTATTGGGAAAATGCCCATTGGAAAGTCGCAAATCTCGTCGCTGGAGACTTCAAGCATCAGTTTTATTTATTTCAGTTGACAGTGGATTCGGCCTGCGAATTTCATATCTGCAATCAATCGACCGAATATTTAAAGAAAGTGGTTGTTCGTTGAAAACCGTTGGAGAGTAACTTATGTGTTTGAGTGAAGTCTCAAGCTGTCTGTCATCTTAACCTTACTGTGTACTGACCTCTTGACCAATGATAGAGCTTTAATTTTAGTTGGTGCCGTAATAACCCCTATGATTATATTGGTTTACAATTTACAGTCCTAGTATGGCAATCACGATGGTATTTAAAATAAAACGTGCAAATGTCAAACGTAGATTTGTCATTAAGCATTTCGAGATAGTTGTGGCACAAATTTTTTCAATTCGGCCTTCCTATTGTCATATCATACGTACCAATCAATACCTAAATAAACTGTCGACAAATTTCCCCTACCACATATCCCATCAATTTGAACCAAAAAAATACGAGACTATTGGTGAATTTCAGGTAATATCAACAGAGCACTCGAATTGTCCCACAGATGATAAGAAGTTCGTTGCAATGTCCCACTAACATCATTCATGCCTGGCAATTTCTGCTCTACCCTCTACGCCCACGGCTCAAGATCCTGCCCCCTCATAATCTGACGCCTACAGTTATCAGTCATTGCTCCGCGCATGTTCCCACCATTCTGCCCCTGTATTGCTGAGATGGATGATTTCGGCAGCACGATAGTGGTACACACTTGCTGGTCCATTACAAGGACTTGTCAACAGCAGCGTTGACCTTGCTAGCACCTGAGAAGTATCTGGAAAAGACTGGTGAAATGAAGGAGCGGAAGACGATTTGGGCACCGCTAATGAAGAGTATTAGCCCTATCTGAGGATGCGTGCGTGGCTGGGGTCATATGAATCTTACCTGGTGACTGGGAGTGCGAGCCACAAAACGAGGATAAACTTGAAGGTGTAGTAGAAGGGGAACCAATATACAACGGTGAACACACTCTCAAACACAGTCAAGAAGGCGAAGACGACCCAATACTGAAGGTTTAGATATCAGCACTAGTTCGATCAAGTATCATTTGCGAATTATTTACCGTGAGCCACTGGGTGTCGTCCGCTTTTCCAATACTGAACAAAGCTTCCAAAGAGTAGTACCCTGGAAGAACAAATCCAGCAAGGTTCGTAAGAAGTTGACCTCCAATGTTGAAGAAGATGAAAAAGAAGTAAAATGCAATAACACCCAAGAAAGCGTAGACCTTGGGAACGTTGCTTTGCTTTTCGAGGTTGTTCAAGGTTGGGTATTTAGAGAGCTTGGGTCACACAATCAGCCAAACGGTTCATAACATCAACAGAGTTTGGCACGTCCATCATAGCCAGGAAACCATCAGTCTTGGGGAGATTCGCATCAAGATCCGGAGTGTGCGGGAACTTACTTCCTTATCAATCTGGGCAATGGTGCCCTGAACTTTGTCTTGGAACGACATTTTGAAAGATATATGTTGCGCAAAGCTACTACTGAGGTCGTTGGATTGTATCGGGTATGTTGTAGAGATTTTGTGAGTGCAAAATTTCGACGAGCTTATTGATATTTGTGTTGTTTGTGTTTGTGGGACGGTTTGTGAGGAAGGAGGATTCTACGGTTGGGCAAAAAGTGTTCTTTGTCTGACGCTACTATGACGAACCGGAGAAGCTTGGACAACCGATCGGAGGAGCGGGGGTCAACATCAAACTCTGCGCACAAAGAGCAAATTGGTAGAAAAATACGGGAATTTATGAATGCACTCAGGGAATTCTTCTCTGCTTTCCACAAAGACGTTTCTTTAAAAGTACGTTAAGGGAGATACTCAAATAATCTGTTGTACGTATCAAGTTCTTGAAAGTTCTTGTCTTCCTCTTCTCAGCACGGAAGCTGGTAGAAAACCTCGGAGGAATGAGGAATGTGGAAAAGACTGGTGGGGGGCATTAGGGTTTACATTTTGTCTCCCTTTTATTGGTAGATAGCGACCGGGAAGATTTGAATATGCCAACTGTACAATCAACAACTTTGCACTGCTTCCCAGAGACGAAAAAGCCGCAGACCAGAACAGGCCGACGAAGGTTTAAGATTGAATGGTAAGCTCGATATCAGTGGTGATGAAGGAGATTGAGTTACCAGTGTTTCTCTTGTACCAGAATCCAGAGTATACATCAGATCAATAGACATAAATGATGAATGCATATTGAGTTATTTCATAGTCATCTAGTCGTCGATCATATTCAGCTACACGCCAAAATTCAAGCTGTACGTGAGATGAGTGTTGAGTGATCAATAGATATCGAGTTAGAACATAGAGATAGCAGGACAAGATCAGCCAACATTCTTCATGGTTATGAAGAATACCAAAACCCGTCGAACAAAATTACGGATTAGTTCTTCAGATGATGGAGGATAGCAAAACAGATGTGAACACTGGAAGAGATTAGAGTAACGAAATAGATCTGGACATTATAATGTACCTACGCAGTACATCTTACCTGGAGATAGGGAAAGAGCATGAGTAGATTTGAACATTGAAAAAGATTCAGCTCGCAGTAACAATTTGCAAAGCATGAACATGTGATATTACTTGGTCGGTGGTCGAGGGTGGTTCTTATATTCTAATCTGCTTCTTTGCTTCATCTCCATTCCTTCATGCCTTTCTTAATGAAGCACTCGCAGCAAAAGTATGAGGTCTAATAGCTGATAAAAACTAGTGGAACTTTGTCATACAGTTCTGGAATAACTTTGACAACTCCCAATAATATGAGATGCATACGGGTACTTTCATTCAAGACATTTCCATTGCTTTGCATGAGCTAGCTGCGAAAAGTCGAGTCTCCGAGTTCACCGCCAACATAAGGGAAATTAGAATTTGGAAGAATGCGAATAATGATGATATAAATAATGCAAATTGATGTATTCCTCAATCCGTATCCAGTACTCAAAAGAGTATCTGTGCAGGAGGTACTTTCTTTCACCCATTTGAAGAATTGAAAGTTCTACCAATTTTCCAATCCAACTTTTATTATGATTGATGCTTGTTTTGTTGTGAATCTCATCATCAATAATTGAACTAAGCCTAATCGAGACTGGGTTCTGCTTCCCCGTTAACCGGAATACCTCAAGACTTGGTAAACAATTGAAATTAACCTTTCAAAATACATATCACGACAAAGGACGACAACAGGAACGACTCGCTCTCCTTTCAATCGGTAAGTATCCATATCCCAGGATCAGATTGGCATCAGAGTATTAGGAGTCCATAGAGGCCAATAGTCAAGTCAAGAAAGGGTACATATCGCAAAATAAACAAAGCCCCAGCCACTTTTTCCGATCATTTTCTTCGACTTCACGAACAACAACCTCGCATGGAAGTTATGGGTAAGTGATGATTGATACCCGTCCCTAATATATGACGCGCTGCAGTGCGCGAATTCTTCAAACATGTGTATAGATTCTAACTACTTTAAAATACTGAAGATCAACATCCATCCGGCGAAAAAATTCCTGTCAAACGATCGAGATCCAACACCGCGATGTCCTCCAAACCACGCAAACGTCCTCAATCTCGAGCTTCCACAACTAGTATTCATAGCGGACTTGCACAGCCAGTATTAGAGCAGCAGTATATGGACCCAGCACAGTGGTATGAGCACAACTCCAATCCTCAACACAACAATATTCCCCAATTGTCAGCCGAAGACATGGTTATGCATAGTGCTTCGCAACTACAAAATCCCCGGCCCTATGATATGGAGCATTCCCTCAATGGAGTCTCGAATCACAACATGCAATCTTATCATTCGGAAGTGCAATATAGACCTGAAAACGGACGTCAATCTATGCCAATGGATAATTATGCTCAAAATTATGGAGAGGGTGACAGTCAAGTCTTAGAAGGTCGCAGTGATGAGCAAGACGAGGTAGACTCCGTAGCGGGAGCAACTGGCACAACAAAGAAGGCCTCGAGATCAAGCGCCGCCAATGAGTTAGAAATGAGGCAGCTATTCCACACAAATAAACACCGCACCTTACCAGAAGTTGCTGCGGAACTTCTCTTAAATGAGAGAGGACCACAGTCGGAAAGACAGAGACAAGTATTTGCTATGCTCTGGTATGTGCATCATGTAACGGAGCTTGAATCACACTAACAAATTCCTCTAGGATCAACAAAGTCTGCGATAAAGGTACAGGGTCCGTTCCAAGAGGTCGTGTCTACGCAAACTATGTTTCGAGATGCGGCACAGAGAAAGTAACAGTCTTGAATCCTGCATCTTTCGGCAAACTTGTTCGTGTGCTTTTTCCGGGGTTAAAAACTCGGAGACTTGGTATGCGCGGGGAATCAAAGTATCACTACGTCAACTTCAGTCTCAAGGATGACCAGCCACAATTGCATGAGACTCAAACTCAGCAGCCCATCACAAACTTCAACGATGCGAATTTTGCGCAAAGCTTCAAGTATGTTAATCACCATCTCCCATGTAAATTTGTTGCCAATGCTAATCAAGCAGTCAAAGCATGACATCGCAAATTCAGTACCCCGTGGATAAATATCCAATCGATAGAGCTCCATTTCCATCTCCCGCAATTGCTCAAGAACCCGAGCAACGCAAACAACGATCGGGGGGATTCATTAGACCTCACAGTCTCTACACCCACCCAGTGGTGGCGAAGCTTGCAGATCTCGAATGCACAACAAAGACACCTCAAGTCCTTCATTTTGCACCTTTAGGAGAGCCTTCTTTGCAAGAATATGGAGCTATTTTGCTCCCCAAAATCCAGCCATTTTTGCCCACGGGCACGGATTCAGATTCAGCACTGGCATTATCTGCACTTTATCGCTCTCATTGCACTTCTCTCGTTGAACAAGTTCGTTTCTGTAAAGAGAAAACATTCTTCCACCTTTTCACGGCTTTTCAAGGCACTCTAACGATGCCCGTGCAAAAATTGTTTGCCGATAAAGGCCTCGCACCGTGGATTAACCAGTGCGATATTATTATGTACCAAAGCATGATGCGTGTCGTGGCACCTCTGACACTTCAGGTTGTGCCTAAAGTAGTTTTGGACACTTTACGCAACATTTCCGACCGTCTAGTTACACATATTCAAAACTCGTTCCACGGCCAACCGGCACATGTTATTGAAGCAAAAGTCGGACCGGCTACAACTTTTGCTAGTCTTTTGGACAAAGAATTAAGAGTGAATCTAACTGCTCATGCTGCAGCAAACATGCTGTCCAATCCTTTCAATCGTGATTCAATGTACGAGGACTTTATAACCATGGTCAACATAAGAAAAGTTGCGGAAAGCGTGCCTACGAAAGGGATGGATGACGTAGTTAACCTCTTAATAACGGAACTACGTGATCTTCTCGATCCTAGCGAGGTTTCATGGGAGATAGAAGGACAAACCCCTTTTGGAGAAATGGTTGCGCGCATGGGCCGTCAACGACAAGCGAGCGTCCATGCCGACCCAACTACGGAAAATGTTCTCGATCGTTGGGTAAACATGCTTCTCTCGCTACCTGCCAAATTTCCGTATGCTACACACGCAGAAATCGTATGGTGTGTCCAAAAAATTGGCACGGCTGTGATGAGAGATCTTACTATCGCCCAAGGTAAAAGCTTTGGTGCTTGGTGGGTAACTAAGTGTTGGTTAGACGAGATGATTGCATTCATGGCAGAGCAAGGAGGTTTTATGCAGCGAGAAATCGGTCAAGGAACGATGGGGGATATGCCTAAGAACCCCTCAGCGAGTCGAAGAAACAGTCAGCAAGAAGGTCGATACAGTAGTGGAAGTGATGAATTCCTTGGGCGTGGGGTGAATGGTGAGCGGAGCGTCTCAGGTCCTCGGCCAATGGATCTTGCGAGAGAGGCTGCAATGAATGCAGCTGCTGGTCATGATGATAGTGGGATTGGAATGAGGACGCCTGATGATGAATTTTCAATGGGGAAATATGGGTTCGTCCAAGATGATGGGCATACAACGATGGAATCTAATTCTCTTCATGCTATATCACAAGGATCCATGTCTTGAGTTTTTGGATGAAACTCTACGTATTGGGTAATTGGGTCAAAGGCGAGGCGTAATGGATGGTCAAGGGTTTGGGGTTGGATAATGTGATAGGGAAGGACGATTTTTTAACGACCAACGATTATACGAATGGCTGTAGAATGGATGGATACCTAAGGTGTAAAATTGGGATGGTCTTGATTATTTTACTCAGGCGACTTGAGTATTTGTTCGCTGATTTATTGAAGATTTTGGCTCAGTGCCATTGGAGTATCGGGTTGGATGGCGTTTCCCGTGTGAAGGGTAGCTTTACTATTGTAATTATCTATAACGGGGAATAATGGTGATTAGAAAGGAAACGCATGGGATTTAGTTTCCATCGATGATTCAATACTGCTTAACCTGCTCTCCAAAGTTTTCCTTGTGGCATTGTGTTTTTTTAATAATTTCTAGCATCAATGAAGCAAAAAACTTTCACAAAAATCTAAGTATCAACACCCTTCCCAGTTGATATCATTTGTTTTTACATTTAGAGTAAATTACTTACTGTCTATCATTCTTCTAATGACAATGAATAGGAAAGCAATCGGAACAGTTTACCTGATTGGCGTTCCGTCACACCAATGAATTTGAAGGGAATCTTTGACGGTTTTATCCCCTCCTTGGTTACTAACTATTCTCTTTGTGACAAACAGAAGTCTGATCCAAGTCTCGTGAAGATATAATATCACGCAATATCATCTCTACCTCAATAGACTCCGACGAATGAATACTTTATACTCAAGATTATTTAAACAATTCGATGTATCCCCCTTTTTCAATTTCTCCATAAATCTTATCTTAGCTCCAATTTATTTTCCCTAACGTCTCGCTAATGATAGAGAACTTTGAATTGTAGGTCTGACGTGACTGAATTGGTCCCGCATTACTGGGGTCCGATATGATGCCGATGCAGGTTCGAAAATAATTGTTTCTCCTGACGAATTATACATATCTCTGGTATGACTCTTTTCAAATCATTCCCTCAACTTTTCTATACTTTTATACCTATTCCCCATTGTTCTTCACAATAGCTCAGTTATTTATTTCAAACTTAAACCTAATTCCCCTTGCAGTACTCAATTGGACTAATCCACTGGCAGTTTTGGACAATGACAACTGAAGTTCAGTGCAACGGGCATGTTGATGCTTCACCGTTAATTTCCAATTCTTTGAACCACAATGACAGTCATCGAAGCTGGGTAGTGCAGAAGTTTGGTGGTACAAGTGTGGGCAAATTCGCTGTGAATATTGCGGAAGATATTGTACGGTGGGTGCATTGTGGAACATTGCCAGTCAAAGCGATTCTGAAACTAATTGGCCTTCCAGTGCAAGCTTGAAAGATCATAGAATCGCAGTTGTCTGCTCTGCGAGGAGTACTGGAAAGAAGGTCGAGGGCACAACAAGTCGGTAAGGGTCTTTAAAACCCGGGAGAACTGCGCATGAGTGGATATACTAATGCTGGTCTTTACAGATTATTAGAGATCCACGGTGTCCTTCAATCAGTCAATTCATTGAAAGACACAGATTCAGAACACTACAGGAGCTTGGCCAGCAAATACGAAGGGCTGGTGGATGTTATCTGCGACGATCACATTGCGGCAGCGAAGTCGCATATACAAGATGAAGCTATAGCCTCAAAGCTGGCAAAGGACATTGAGACAGAGTGCAGGGAGATACGAGAATATCGATTAGCTGTTGAACGATGGCACCTAGAGATCGATTCAAGATCGAAGGATCGCCTTGTCAGCTTTGGAGAGAAACTTAGCTGTAGATTTGTCGCAGCTTTATTACAAGATAGGGTAGGCTATCTCAAATATTTTGAATTGCACGGTGCTTACAATAGTCTACAGGGAGTTGATGCCGAATACCTAGACCTCTCGGACGCAATACATTTCAAGTCGCCGAAGGGAATGAACTTAGAGTTTTACAGAGACGTGGCTGTGGCAATAAAAGAGAAGATAGACGCCTGTGAAGACAGAGTGCCTATTATTACTGGATATTTCGGAACTGTCCCAGGTGGTTTAATGGATGGAGAAATTGGGCGAGGATATACGGATCTTTGCGCGGCATTAGTGGCTGTTGGAGTCGCGGCGGAAGAATTGCAGGTATGGAAAGAAGTTGATGGCATATTTACTGCAGATCCCTCGAAAGTACCAACCGCGCGACTTTTGTCCACTATAACACCATCCGAAGCAGCAGAATTGACGTTCTATGGTTCCGAGGTCATCCATCACTTGACTATGGACCAAGTAATTCGAGCGACCCCACCCATCAGGATCCGAATTAAGAACGTTAAGAATCCGCGAGGAAATGGCACAATCATTCTACCTGATCCTATATTAGAACCTTCACAGCATACCCATAGTAGAAGTCCAAGTCCTGCAGACTTGAGAAAGACGCCCAAGCGCCCTACAGCCGTTACTATCAAGGACAAAATATCCGTCATCAACGTACACTCGAACAAGAGATCGATTTCGCACGGGTTCTTCGCCAAGGTGTTTTCTATACTGGATAGTCGACAGATTTCTGTTGATCTTATTTCTACTAGTGAGGTTCATGTTTCCATGGCCGTTCATTCGGCGCACATCGCCGCAGAAGAGATGCAGCGGACCAAGGCGGAGCTCCAAGAGTGTGGCGAAGTAAGCATCCTTAGTGAAATGGCCATCCTAAGTTTGGTTGGATCGGAAATGAAAAATATGGTTGGAATTGCCGGCAAAATGTTTTCTACCCTAGGAGAAAACAACGTCAATATCGAAATGATATCTCAGGGTAAATTTAGAATCTCCGTCCCATGCATCGAGTCGACAGCTAACAAGCGACATTCAGGGGCGAGTGAGATCAACATATCTTGTGTCATAGATGCTTACGAAGCCACACGCGCGATGAACATATTGCATACAAATCTTTTCACATTTTTAGAATAGATAAAAGAGAATATTCCAGGGGAATGGGCGTTTGGAATTATGGAATCGGGCATGGTGCATTGACGGCATTAAAAGCTTTGGGAAAGAATTAATACACGTATCCAAAATGTGTATGTTTATATTTTCGTTGTATAGAACTTCAAATTACCTGTTCATACCCTGCTGCACACAGCATGATCCTAAGTCGAGACATGGTGATGATCTGAGATTCTACTCTTAGAACGGACTTGGCTGCAATGCCACAATCATCCTAATATGTATCTCGACCAAAGCAATGCTAAGTGCCACTACCATGCGACTATCAAGTTCCGCACCGGAAGATAATCGCACTGTCAGAACTGATATTGGACAGCATAATATCACATGTGCGGGAGCTTATATGCCTATTTTCGGCTCCCTTCGCTGCGTGATATTATCTTCCTCCCGCTCGATGTAGCTTTCCGTACCATGCTAAGGAATAGCAAGCACTATGTCTGATAAGCTACTAGGTGGATACTTCGAACAATTTAGTCTAGTATTGCTTGACTCTGTCTCATTTGCTATGAGTAGATTGTGCAATTCAAAATTGATGTACGACCAAGCTGACGATTATCAACCATCAGAAGATCAAGATTATGAGCCTCATTTAACACAAATCTTCACCGATCACAGTGTAAGACGCCGATGTTCCTTTTTTGGCACATGTCAGAATCTCGTTCGATGTATGTCCGTCCCATTCTATCATCATTTTGTTTGACGGAAACTATCATCAGGGTTATTCTTTCCACATTCGATATTTCTCCAGCTGTTCGTCTTCAACAATCAAGCCATCATTGACCCAAAATTGGTCGTACACTTCGGATGATATATGGACCGTTCTCCAATGTCCAATGTCCAATGTCCAATCTCCTCTCTACTCAGATATTGCCAAATGCACATGATTTTCGAAACTTTGGAGGTAGGAAACAATACACCATATTTTATAGATATTTAAGTAGGAAAATCTCCTAGGATGTGAATCATAACTGGCTCACATCGCATTTGGAGGGAACTGCTCTCTGCGAGCTAACCCCAGATAACGTGCCAATGTGGTCCGGTATCCAAAACCCCAGTTCCACAGCATAGACCAAATCCCCATTAGTTGTACAGCATAGCGCATATAGGTACATACATCAATGCACGTACGTATAGGTACAGATCGTATATCATATCTAAGGGAAATCTGGCAAGGTTAGAAGTTAAGTTGGTTAGTCGATTACCTCTTTCGCTGTAAAGGTGTTACGACAAAAGCAGTAAGTAAGTACCCGTTTGTCAATGTTGCATCCGTAAGGCTTCTCCAACTGATTGTTTAACTCTACAAGGCAATTTACAATTTGTAGATCCATTTTCTATGATTAGGTGTAATTAGTCGGCAATTTTACTTATTTGCCTTCCTTGCATTGCTGGCAAACGAAGTCAGAGATTTATTAAATCTGACTCGAAAAATACCATGAAGCTGGTCTTTACTTACACCTCTTTATTCAAGCTTGAATAACCAGCCGAGGATCAAAGTGTAAGTATGATATCAACGATACGCATAAGTGTAAAGCTATTAGCTAAAATCAAGCTGAACAATCACAGCTAGGAAGTAGCTGCAGCTTTCGCTGACCACAGCGGCCGGTATTGTGTCACGAGGAGAAAACACTGCAGGAGTCGTTGCCATGATGACAACCGGAGCTTTGAAAAATGGGGGATGAAGAAAGCAAAGTGGCACAAGATTACTCGCACCACAGCCAGGAGAAATGAGTGTTTGGCTGTCTCAGAATTTGTAGCTCCAAGAATGAACACATTCTTAGAATCAGGTTTGGTTTTTCGCAATGCAGATAGACTTGAAGGCTCGAGCAATTTGGAATTTGAGAAAAATTTCGTGGGATAGGATACTGACGAATGGTGATTTGGATGATTGGTATCATAAAGCAGGACGCGATGGCTAATTTCATTTCAGAACATTCCTGGTAAAGTATCCAGTACATATCGGTATTGTCCGGTGATTTTCTTTTCCAAGAAAATTGAGTCTCTTCAAAGGTTCTGTCTGATCAGCTCGGCAATTAGGAGTATTTGGAATTCATCACTTGTAGCACGAGAGAGATGTTTGTGTTCCTAATGGACATAGGCGGACTTATCTACGTCTGATCATAGCAAGTCGGACTGAACTCTGTACAAATCACTTCTAATGTATCAGATAATGTGGGCAACGCCCAGCTGCTCCTCTCGGTAGTGTATCCCGAATTTGGCGGACTTAATTCCCAAGTGGGCTATTGTCCCGATTTGAGAACGAATATATTGAGCAAGGTGCTGCAAAGATACTGGACGCGGATTGATAGAAGCTACAAGGCTGTATGTAGTCTTGCGCCTAGTCATCATTGGACAAATTCATTATAAAATACTCGCGGAAAATAACCTTAGATAAAGGTGTAGGGGTAGCAAGACTAATCAGGCCTTTAGAAAGTTGAGCCATCGTAACTGCGTCCATTAATCTGGGAGTTCAGATCCAGGTTGTTTGACTGATTCTGTCATGCTACACGTTACACACGGCTGCAGTGACTACCGGGCATGTGCCATCCATATGTTCTGTTACTATTTCCGCCATCTATACTTTGCCTTCATTGTATTTTTATCTTTTCTTCCTTTTGGCTCAAAGAGTCCCAAAATTTGATCCCGAGCTTTCGGTCGCAACCGGCTTCTCACAGCCCTTTCGATCACTTTATCCAATCCAAACACCTCTCGCATTAGAGTCTTGACGGACTTAACATCGTAATTCTCTTGGGCCTTTATATCTTGCGTTTCATGTCTATAACAGATGAATGTTGGAGCAATCGAGTTTATTAACGTTTTGGGCATATCTCAAACACAACAAAAATCATACTCATTCTACCTTGGCCGAGTTTTTCAGTGAAGCCGGACAATAACTGGACAGCCTTACCTGGTTGATCAATAATAAATACTTAAGTTTTACAATAATCTGTGGCCATGTATGTAGCATCGACCATATAAAAGGACTCATATCACAACCAGTTTACCCAAGAGAGAGCCACCAACTTCATTGCATGATAGAATATACAATTTTTCATCATGGGTTGGGTAACTATAGTTAACAGTCTTTTGGCGATTCTAACGCTTATTGGAATTTAGGTGGAGAAGACGAATATGGCCGTGGCGAAGAGCCCCGTTGGAAGACGATTCAGGTTGGAATTTTCTGGGCATAGATACGAAAGGAAAGGCTCCAGGTTTCTGACGGAAGTGAGAGCTGGTCTAGCCACTTTTTTCGCTATGGCGTATATCATCTCAGTCAATGCTTCTATCGTATCGGGTAAGTTTTAGAGACATATTTTAATGACTTTGCTGACACCACTTAAGCTACTGGAGGAACTTGTATATGCCATTATCCCCCTGACTCCACGGATCCATTTTGCCTAGACAGTTCAACGGATCCCAGTTACCAGATATGCGTTCAGGAGGTCAATCAAGATCTGGTTACAGGTACGGCAGCGATATCTGCCCTAACGAGCTTTTGCATGGGGGTCTTTGCAAATATGCCTATAGCTCTAGCTCCAGGAATGGGACTTAATGCATATTTTGCTTACCAAGTTGTCGGAATACATGGTCAAGGACCGGTCTCATACAGACTAGCATTAACAGCTGTATTTATTGAAGGACTCCTCTTTGTTGCACTTTCAATACTCGGGCTGAGGCAATGGCTTGCGCGCGCCATACCCCGAAGCTTGAAGATCGCCAGCGGCGCAGGTATCGGACTCTACCTCGCTCTCATTGGACTCACTTACAGTGCGGGAATCGGTGCTATCACAGGCAGTAATGCAGATGTACCTCTTCAAGTAACAGGTTGTATACCTGAATTCATTGCCCCAGACGGAACATGCACGTCGGGTAAAATGCGAAGTCCGACCATGTGGCTTGGCATATTCGGTGGGGGAATGTTCACGGCGTTCCTGATGATGTACCGCGTCAAAGGTGCCGTCATAGCAGGAATCCTCCTCGTCTCCATCGTTTCATGGCCGCGCAACACTTCCGTTACTTATTTTCCTCCCACCGTTTCCGGCGATGCGGCTTTTGAGTTCTTTAAAAAGGTCGTCACCTTTCATCCCATTTCTCGAGTGCTAGCTGCGCAGGACTGGAATATCACTGGAGCTGGCGCTGGACAATTTGCATCCGCGCTTGTAACCTTTCTTTACGTCGACATCCTTGACTGTACGGGAACATTATATTCGATGGCGCGCTTCTGTGGAGCCATTGATGAAGATACACAGGATTTTGAAGGCAGTGCCGTGGCCTACCTAGTCGACGCCTTGGGTATATCTCTTGGCTCTTTCATGGGTTCTCCGCCCGTCACTGCATTTATTGAATCTGGCGCCGGGATCTCAGAAGGTGGAGTAACAGGTCTCACGGCCGTCACTACCGGTTTTTGTTTCTTCATCAGTCTGTTCTTTGCCCCGATTTTCGCAAGCATTCCTCCCTGGGCAACCGGCTGCACTCTCATACTCGTTGGCGCAATGATGGCACGCGCGTGCACAGAAATTAATTGGCGATACCTGGGCGATTCTATCCCGGCTTTCCTAACGCTAGCCATCATGCCTTTTACATATTCGATTGCCTACGGACTGATCACAGGAATCGTCACATATACGCTCCTCAATACTTCCGCATGGGCCATGGCAAAGATGTCAGGAGGAAGAATCATGCCGCACGATTACGAACTGAAAGATTATTGGACATATAAAGTCCGAGGAGGTCTACTACCGGGCTGGGTGCGCAGAGCCACGAGGGGAAAGCGAGATTTTTGGAGGGAATGGGATTTCGACGCCGAGGAGATGGCTAGCAAGGTTAATAGTGTGAGGGGACACAAAACGCGGGGAAGCGTGGCAAAAAGTCACAAGAGCGCGAGGAGTCATGATGTGGCGACGGCGAGGAAGGATGAGATTGCAGGAATCCCCAGTGCGAGCGGTCATGGAGAGAGGACGTGGGAGATGCCTGAAATGGCGTTTCCGAAGTGTGTGGTTGGAGGTATTGGAGAGGTGATTGGTGGGGAGGAGAGGAGGGAGAGTTTGAGGACTGTGAGTTCTGCTGCGAGGAGTCTGGGGAAGAGATCGTGATTGGGAGGGTTATATCATGGGTGGGTTTGCTGGGTGGGTGGCAGTTAGTATCGGACAATATCCTGGATAGGAGTTAATTTGGTTATGAGGGAGGAGATTTCTAGATATAAATGGCGATATGGATACGGATTGGGTAGATGACGTAGATAGATTGATTAGCTGTTTATATTCTTCTTCAAGCTTGAGAAACTCAAGGATAGTCTTTTACATGAATAAATTGACTACATGAAATCAAAACTCACCATTCAGGTCAGAGACTTTTATAGCTAATAGCTACCTATTCTCGCACCCTTACAATTTATCCTTCTCACCAATAGCAGAGCGCAACACAACCCACTAACCCCCTAACAGTCTACCAGTCTAAACTCCACCCTAGCAAGAGTCAAAAACAAAATAAGAAATCAACACCTCAAAGCGTGGCGATACACCGACACTCATAATAAAAGTACATGATTCGACACTATCGATGGTCATAACCTAGGCACTACAGCTAGATTTCACTTTCATAAGATTACAATGACAAGAGTGAAGGCATATATACTATCTCAATGTCAAGAGCAATTTAGATTTTATGGATTGTTATGGTAAATCTAATTGTTGGAGACAAGTTTACAAATTGGATAGTACAATGAGGCACCCAAACCTTGTAGGACATTTCATCCTGCCCAAATACAGAAGGCAAAACAATTGTTAAACAGAACAGCTTCGCTTTCACAGTATTTTGAAGCGCACAGAGAATCCATTGTAAGGGCTCGGCCCATGAATTTAAGATATTCGCTCAAATTAGAAAAAGACTAACTACCCTTATCGATGTGTCCTTCCTGTTATGTCATATCCCGCTGTGTGATCTCGCAATTGCATGTACCGTAGTATCGATGCAGCCTTGTGCCCATTCCCATACCGAGTTTAACCTTATACCTTGGTCATCATTAATCATAGCATTCGTATCATTCGTGAGAGTCCATTCATCCCGTCCTCCTATTACCCCTCCTCCCTCCTTCCCCTCTCCCCCTCTCCTCCTCTCCTCCTCTCCGCTTCTCCCCCTCTCCCCTTCTCCTCTTCTCCTCTTCCCCCCTCCATATAAGCCTGGCCCGGGTGCAGGCAATTCCAAAATAGCAAAATAAAATGAGCTAAATGAAGGAAGGTATTAACAACAGAGCATTCTCGTAAGAGTGGTATTCGCCATTGGATGTTCCGTATAAAGTTTCGCCCGGGCCGGCTAGTCAACTACTCTCTCCACCCTCTGGATCAACGCTTTCAGTAGAGCCAGTAGATGATTTTCTACCAAGAGCTTTAGCTTCTTCGAGCTCCATCTCATGAAGCTTCTTCTTCTTTTCGATTTCCGGGTTTGGCTGAGCTCCATTATCGTTGCCAAGTAGCATGTGTCCCGGTACGGCCTCGAATTCTCCTTCATCATCGTCCCCTTCTCCATCACTATAATCATCACCGCTCATGATAGGACTGTCAAGCTGTGCAGAACTAGGACTCTTCACAAGCATCTCTGGACTTTGAGGTCGAGAATCAAATCCACTGGTACAGCTTGTTGCTTCGCTTTTGCCGGAATCTATCTTTTTGAGAGGTCGACTACCCTCAAGAGTAAATGGCGTCAATGTAGGGTCGAACTCGGCCGGCAAACCAAGAGCTGCTGCTACCGCGTGCGCTTCAATAAGAGGGCCGGTCGCGCTCTCGAGATTGCTTGCAACGATTGATGTTTCGTGGCCATTAACTCCACTCTCTTGTAAGATACGACTGTAACTTTGACGTGCGGGATCGGCATCTCTTTTTTGTTTCTTCTTTAACCTCTTCTCCGTAGGTCTTACGACAACAACAGGTATAGGTGAATACTGTAAGCACCATTTCGAGAAAGAATTTCTATTTCCTACCAACCCCTGAAAACCACCGAGACTTCGCCCTCGAGTTCCAACGATAAGCATTGCAGGTTCGTAAATTTGAATCTGGAGAAGCAGATTGTTAGTAAGTGGCATCAAGCTTTCGGGAACGATTGAATAGTACAAACATACCATTTTCTGAAATGTGGTATGGACTTTTCCTATGGCATACTCCAATACAATACTAACAGCTCTATTGTCATCATTCTTTTTCTGTATAGCATCCAGTAGCTCTCTTGCCTCCTGCTGATATTGCTTGATCTCCAGGGCTCTGTCAGTGATCATTTTCGAGTCTTTATCAACAACCCTCAAACAGATAATTTGGTCCCCATCATCAACGAGCTCCTCCAGCATCCACTGCAAGGCAATGTCCGAATACGAATTTTCATCTATGCCGACCATAAAAGTCCTGGAGGATCGCTTGTACTGATATCCCTCATGTTTAGAGTTTTGTGTGTAGCTTCTAGTGTTCCTCTCTGTGGGCTCTGATAGTGATCCAATGCTGTCGAAGGAGACTTTTCCTTGAAACTTTCTATTTAAAGGAGCCATTAGCGTTAGATCCAAGCAATGCCAAAAAATATCAAGGCAGTAATGTAAGAATGCTCCTAATCAACCATTGAGAGCTTTCTTTGCGCGATGTAGAAGCCAAGTGGGGTTGATCACCCGCCCCCAGATTTCGGCCGCCAGGATCCGGGAAGGAAAGCTTGAGATGTCACAAAGTATATATTTGATGGTACCATCTTCTTCTTGCCTTACGGCGTACCAAATGTTTGTTCCATAAAGTATAGGGAATCTGACAAAGAACTTACGGTGGAGGAGGCGGACTCGAGCCTCTGAGGCGAGGACGGGTCAGAGGTTTCCCTTTACCATTTCCTTCTTTTAGGGGCCGCGGTCCTTTCGAACTTCCTCTGAAAGATATGCTTGACATTGAGTTTAGCCGTTGGCTAGGTGGATGATCATATTGGACATGTTCAGTGATAGACCTAAGCTTTGGAGAAGTGAAATAATCTGCATTTGACGGTGCAGAAGTATTGGTATTGGGTGAAAGAGGAGATTTTGGAGATGGCGAATCTGAGCTTTTAACATGTGGGGAAGTAGATGCTGACATGGTAGGTGGTTGTTCAGTTATAAACTAGACATCTGGTCTATTCGAAGTGACTCTATTGTATTTTTTCCAATACTTTTGTGCTGAATGAGGTGAGCATAAGAACCTTGAGATTGTTGGTTTGGGATTTGTCAAAGTGGATGGAGGAAGTGGTCCGTCCTAGGTAGCTTCAGGCGAGAAACGGCGGTGTCGTACTAGGATTAATTGAAGATTTATTATTCATGCCCAGATGGTGAAGTTTCAAGGTTTCTAGAATACCCAAGCAGAGTTATGGATGAATCAACGATTGTGTACGCAATTTGTTACGTTATTGGTAGCCTTTATGATGCATGTTGAATGCCAAGGTAGCCGCGCCTTCCTTTTAGCCTTGCGAATCCTTTACAACACAATCATGCACATCATTTCAAAGTTATAACCTTACAGTACACAGAGGATCCATGATTTTGCTTCATAATTTATTTTTATTCTACTCGTGAGGCTCCTCGCCTTAATGCCATTTTTGACAGACCATTTCGTAGATTTGTCTTTCCACCCCCCAGTACGCCATACCAATGCCATAGAGTAGAAAGCAATATTGTCAAGAGAAAAGCGTGAAAGGTGTTTTAGTATGTGCGAGCAAGGTTTCTGAGATACCAATCCACCAACTTGCGGCCGATTTTCGCTTCAGAAATATGAATAAGATCCTGAATAAATGATTAGCAAAAGTACACATCAACTCACAGCTTTTACTTACCCCTTGCATAGCATAATCAAGATCGTGAGAATTGACTACTTCTCCGTCCAACAATCCATTATCGGTCCATCTGATTTGTCTGCTGCGTTGCTTGTTGACCAATAACCATCCTCTCAACTTCTCCGGTTCAACCTCTAAGAATCCGGCCAACTTCTTTAAATCCATAGTGGTGTATAATCGGAGATAAGACTTCACAGTTGGGCTCCACATATTTGTCTTGACCTCATCCATGAAGATAGATAGATGGTGCTCGAGAGGGTCAACGTTCAACTCCGGGTTGTCGAAGTCGGGAGGAGTAGGAGAAATGAATTTAGGGCAAGCGGAGCGGAATAGCTCTTCAAATATTGGGAGAGATTCTGGTCCACCGCGTTGAAGCTTTAGGAGTTGATCACCATACTTCTCGCGGAGAGCAGTGTGTATGGTGTCGTCGAGACGAGTTGGGTGGAAAGCGACACAGATGGCAATGAGAGCGTACATTTGATCGTTCTTCTTTGAGATTGAGTCATACTGTGCGTTCTTTTGGAAATTCTTGGTTCTTGAAACGTAGATCAAGATGTGGCTGAACATGCGGATGGCATCTGCGTATCTGCGCATCATCATGTATGAGAATCCTACATAGTAATAGGTAGTGAAATGGGCGGCCATAACACGTGCAAACATAGCCTTCTTGTTAAGCTCGATATCGTCAAGGGTTTTCAAAGCGAGACTGAAATCACCGAGAAGACAATGAACTCGCAACAATCCAATGATAGAGAAGTATCCGAGCATTCTGTACAAGGACTTTGAACCGTAATCCCCAGCGACTGCCATGGGCTCTTCGTTGCGTTTCATGGCAGCTAGTTGCTCGTTGATCTGCGATCTCTGGATGAGAGAGTATAAGACGTTGAGAACGCTGTAGCATCCCCATGTGTTTGGCGCTTCACGGAGGATTTGAATTTCCTCCTCATTTGTTCCTTGACGCGCGACGCGGTTTCTGTATGAACAGAAAGAGTTGAATTGGTAGATAAACTCGTCGATAACATCCCAAGCCCAGTAGTACTGTGAGTAATTAGCATATCATACCGTCAATGAATGAACAAAGAGCTTACAGATGGAGGTTCGAGGTCAACTGGCCCGTCGGAGTTCAAAATAAAGTGAAACAAACTACAATAATTATCGTAGCTTGCAAACTTGACTTCCAGAGGAGCAGAAAAGTCCAAAGGTTGTGCAGCAGCAGCAAGCCTCGATTGAATATCATCCGTCTGTTGTGCCATGCTCATCGAATTGACCTGTTCCAACTCTTCCATTCCCTCATATTGAACCTGCTCCTTGTAGTCGTTGGCAAGAGCCTCCTCCTCAATATCGGAGTCATCGTCCAAGGCTCGCGATGCGATGCCTCCATTTTGAAAGGCGCTCATGATGCTGTGTTTTTGCTCTGAGTCGTCGTCCGTTGAAAAAAATTATGGTTCAACCCCACCAATAGATTCAAAATCAAAAATCGCGGGTTCGGTTATCTATTATAGGGCTAGTAACAATTTCACTTCCCTAAATATTCAGCACTTATTTTGCAAGCTCCTAGCTTATATTAAATTAATTTCGGTGCAGATATTCGAAAATGGTGAACCTTGTTTATTTATTGTCAGTTGAAAAATCTTCTACGGAAATCTTTGGGAATCTGTTGTTGTCACTGGAGGTGAATTGGGTGAATTGATGGATAAATTTTAATTTCGCGGTCACGTGGGAACATAATGGAATGGGTTTATCTTTCTGCTGCCCGAGGATATCGCTTGCTAAAAAAGAAATCAGAACAAAATAATCTTTAAATAGTATTTGTTATGTATATGGTCATGGTTCAACACGGGATAAATGGAATATGAAGAGCATTGCTTCCAGTATCCCAAGATCCAAAGCACCTCTATCTAATGATTGCTCCATATCCCGGAGGCCAGGTCATAGCAAGGAATTCCAGAATTTAGGCAATAACTTATGCTTTGGACAGATTTTATCATGGATGCATCTCCTTCCTCAATACTACTCACTGTGGGAATCGTGGAAACCAATCTACCTGCTTTTCGCTACCTCGCTGAAATGCTCCTGTATCAATACAAAACACCATATTATTTCGTCACTTTCGTGTCATGCGTAATAATCTTCCATCCTACTGCATATATTCAACAAAAAGACTTCTGGCCTCGGAATTTAACCTTTCGTTGACGAAAACTGAGATTGCTCTGTCGTGTCGTGCATTTGCATCTCTCAGATATGACCCCACCCAAAGCTTTACATCCGTGATCTCTGGCCATTCGTCATCCGCCACCTTCTTGCAAGTGTTAAGTTGTGTAAAGCCAACTCCGAAGCTAAGATCATCAACGTCCGCTTCAGCGACTACATCATCCGTTGTGACGGGTAGTGGTGGATTTTCCAACAACTTGAGTAGAGCCTCGCAAGTCTTAGACCAACCCTTCTTATATTTGACGGCGAATGCTTGTGAATCGGTAAGGGTCTTTGTCAAAGAAATGACGGCTATCTTGCGGTCT
The DNA here is from genome assembly GCA_025389085.1 of Sclerotinia subarctica. Taxonomy (NCBI): domain Eukaryota; kingdom Fungi; phylum Ascomycota; class Leotiomycetes; order Helotiales; family Sclerotiniaceae; genus Sclerotinia; species Sclerotinia subarctica. The sequence goes on along the minus strand of QRFI01000001.1, from coordinate 4,684,023 downwards.
AGTGGTCGAGGGAATTGCTGGGTAATTGGTAGAATGATGGTCAAGTAAAGAGGCACAAATACGGTGCTTTGCACGGCGTCTGATTGCTTTATGAAGAAATCTGCTCCAAGGCCTTGCTGATCTTTAGATGAAATAAGGTGGTAGAAGCGGACAAAGCGACGCTTGAAAGCTTCCGGAGGGTTGCTGTTAAGACGCGTGAACATGATGTTCAAGATCGTGGGGAAGTATTGCTCGATGGCAGTGCTATTACTTGTTAGCATACAAATTGCGCAAATACGGGGATTACTTACACGTTGCATGATATAATCAAAGCTTCCAAGACATCGAAACTCTGTAATTCGGTCCTTGATTTCCCGGCCATTAGTTTCTGAAAAATACCAAGAATTGGCTCGAGTTGGTTGTTCGCTACCAGTTCAGCAGCGCATTTAGGGATCATTGCGGAAAGTAATCTGGTGAGTGCTGGCACATTTCCACGGGATTCCCAAAGAGTGGGGCTTAGAATAGGGGTGATCAAATTTCTGTAGTAGTCAGAAAGTGTTGTCGATGGGTTAGCTTCCAGAAGAGCGGCGAATAACTGGAAGACGTAAGGCATGAATTCTTGGTGATTGTTAGTGCAAGAGTCCATATTCCGAGCGGATATTGAGAATACCTTGAACATCACTGGAGAGAATACCAGCAAATGTTGGATACAGGTCATTCTCAAGCTTATCGGGTTGTGAAGGTGCGGACCATCTATGTATGTTAGACATGAGCTATGCATAAAAGATTTGTACGTACCTAATTAAAGCACCAAATGCCTCAAAGTGATAGTAGTAGAAGCGGGGGTTACTAGGATTTTGGCCAATAACTTGAGTGATCTTGATCAAGTGTTGCAAAACTTTATCTGCTATTGGAATAACGCCGTCCTTGATGACAATGAGCACCCTCATAACACAGCGCATAAGGAACTCGTTCTCTTGGATTTTTTCTGGTGCAGCGTCCTTTTCGATCAAATGGAACAAATGATCCAACAAACTTTCAGCAAGCGGCAACACGTCTTCCTTCCCAAAGATATGCTGGTTTGCATCGTTTGTGAGAAACAAAACTCTTTCCACCGTGATTGCGGCATAAGTGTATACCACATAATTTGAGGATCCTAAATTCTTAACCAAAGGTTCGAATGCCGCTTTCCATTGATCTTTCGTTAGTTGACTACGGAACGTGTAAAGGAACTTGATAGCATCCACTTTCAAAATTGGCTCCACATTAGTTTCCGCCAGAAGATCATTTGCAATATTTTGCTGGAAAAAGTCGACAACATCCACCAAGGGGTTAGTGGTTTTAACACCTTGTCCAGTAGTGATGACACCTTTTGCTGCGATGGCAGAAAACAAGTATACAGCAGTATCTTTAGATTTCCAATGATCGCCACCATTTTGCGAGAATTGATCGAGGTAGTGTTTAATGTATCGGCCAACAACATCCGTCACAAGTGGCTCAAACTTCTCCAAAAGCTTGCGCAAAAAGTCTGTTGCTGCTCGTCGTCTGGTGTCAGCGTCTGAGCCTTCCAGATCTCTTCGGATGTACTCGATGGGCTCATCCTCGAATTGTTCGATATCGGTTTCCCTCAAGCTTACATTGGGCAAGATGACCTTTTCGACCACCTGACTCAAGATATCACCGTTGTTGAAATTTTGAGCATGCTTGTCGAGACTTGCAACAGCGGTCAGGAAATGCAATGCCTTGCTAACAAGTATGTCGAATTTCGTTTCGGGGCCAATAGTTGTCAATAGACTCCAAGCGCTTGTAATGAAGGGCTCACAAAGGCTACCGAATGCGTCTTCGTATTTCTGCATGTAAAGCGTTGAAACCTCACATATTCCGGCTTTCACAAATTCGAGAGGTCCTGATTCCGAATCATCGTCTGTCGCTAAGAGAGGGTTTTCGTACGTCAGGTACTTGTGCAAAAGTTTGGATAAGTCTTCGATATTGTCCTCGAAGATAGGAGGGAGATCTTGGCACGAAAGATCGAAGAAAACCTTCATCAAAAGATTCATCGTTTCGAAATGTTGCTTCAAAACCTCCTTGTTATCCTTATTAGCTTGTATTTGCTGGTCGGTGCTCTGTATAAAACGAGTTAGCTGATGCTTATAATAACATGGCGCGAGTTAAACCATACCGCTAGAAGCTGGACGAAAGGTTGTCCGAATTTTGATAGTACGTGGTTGACTTCTGTGTATAGAGCATCCGAGGCAAACAGTGGTCTCCATCGCTTGAATATCGAATGCGCGACTTCCAGTACACCATTATTGATTTTAGCATTATCGCGAGTGAGGCGCGAGACCAAATCCTACATATTGTCAGTAAATTTTCCAGGACAGAGATCCGCTAGAAAAGTAACTAACATCCACCAATGTATCCCATCTATCCCAGAAATCCGACTCTGCGATTATACTAATAGCTTCTCCAAGCTGGGCTTGTATACTGTTAGGGACCGAGACCATAAGCCCAATCAACTCAGTCTTTATTGTAAAAACTTCATTTTGTGGAAGCTTGTAGTTTCTCTCTTCGTCCTACAAATTTCTTAGCAAGGAAGTGGAAACAGCGCGAGATACTTACCACATAGTTGTACTTGATGAAGTTCTTAAAGCATAAAGCTCCCGAAAGTCTGGTATTAACTGGAAGATTATCTGCCGCAACGATGTTGAGTAGGAGGAGAGAAAATCCAGGTTTGCCCTGCTCGACTTTCAGAGCTGCCTCAGCTACACACAACAAGTCAATATTTACTTTACAAACATGAGTCCGAGTAGTTTACAAACCTTGTTTATGCTGCCTAGGGTCCAAAGTAGCTTGGAGTAGAGCTGCAACTGTCTGAATATCTGAAGACATATCTAAAGAGACAGTGTGAAGATCTAAATAGAAATCAAGAGCTGTGATTGACACAGAATGTTTGTTTCTAAACTTTCTAGAATCTAAAAAGGATGGAGCTCGGAGGCAGAGATAATCCGGAATCCGACTTCATAGAAACATGCAATGGGTCAGGCCAAGAAAGTCTTTCAAGAATGATTCCTTGATTCTAGCTAAAGCGACAAACAATTTATGAGCTATTTGAAAGCAAAACGAAAGATGTACGTTAAGTTTTTGTTATGTCAAGAAATTTCATCAAACATGCTATCACAATCAGATATCTCTATCTTGGAACTTTTTTATACTCTTATCTGATCTGGTTGCTGAAGAAACCCATCAGGAGTCTCTCATTGAAGACTAGTGTCATCATCAGTCAAGTTAGCAGCCTTGTAGCCTTATAGGCTTGACAATAGTTTGGTAGCCTCGGAAGTGAAGTCAAAAATTATGGAGGGTGTTGTTGAAGTTCATGCGATACCTCTCTTATACGCTTAGGCATATCCTGTATCCCATATCAGCTTGAATTTTAGATATTTATTCATCTTCATAATGCTTTTTGAAAGTTTGAATTTTGAATCCATGGCCTAGGTAGCTGCTTCACTCCATTTACCCCTCACGCTTCGTACTGCAAAATCCAAGTTTCCTTATATAGTTTTGGGAAGTTTGGTTTACTGCAAATGCTTCAGTTCATTCACTCTTCACTCCTCTACAAGCAAGACATCTGCTCTTTATGATATTTACTACATTAATATCCATCAAGGTCAAGCTCAGTGAACCCAGATGTAGAAGTATGGGCTTGGGATATCGTCATCGGCTGATTATCAATATCCATTTCATCCTATTTGATGGAGCTAGACCTAGAATGGCCTACAGTGTAGAAGTTCAAGTTTTCTGCTGATGTATTCTTGTTTATGTGATTCGAATGTGAATTCCATATACAATGTTCGAGAAGATGTAAAATAGAGCAAGGTGCCGGTTGCCTTAGGAATCTAGGAACATAATTGTCTCGGCGCTTCAAAAACACCTTGTTGCCTTGTCCTTTCGCTCTTTTCAACTTCGATTGCTTTACTTGCACACAACTTTGCAATACAAATCTCTACAATAAAAACTACCAATATGTATCCTGCATTTACTAACAGATGGAATCTCGAAACAGACTCTCGAGTTCAACGAAATCCTCGAGCTTCGACCCCTCGCACTTCGAATCCTCGAGCTTCTATGCCTCCACCTGTCGGAGACGCAGCTCAGACGCCGGAACCAAGGAGCTCTAGCGGAATTGCGAGTGTATTTAAAAGCTTGACTGGCGGCAAAATCACCAAAAGTCCAAGTACGCAATCTCCAGCAACAGGTCCCTTACAGCTCGACAATGGGAGCATTCCGCAAAAGCTTAGCCATGGTAGTACACCCAGCCACGAGCCGACGCTTGAACAGCTGCAGGCAGGTCACAGCCTCGCAGATCGCATTCGTGCAGCGGAACATTTACGTCGTGCCGTGATTGACTATCCCATGGAAAATGTAGGTAATCTAGATCGAGATCTACCTGTTGGCTTACTAATATTGTGACAGATATCAATGATATTCAATGCAGGCAAAGATTTGATTGAAACGAGTCAGACACAGCAAGCGCGAATTGCGGGTTTCGAATTGTTGATTGCCTGTGTTCAATGTACATCCTCAAACGATCCCGAAAGAGCAAGCTTTTTCCAAGTATTGAGTCGTCCCACGAACAGGGAAGATTTTCACCTGCAACTTGTCTCATTGATCGAACTAACACGACACGGCAAAGATCTCTCAGGTTTCCATTATGAACTACTGCCTTTGTTGACTACATGGCTGAAGGATACTTGGTCTGCAGCCACAGCAGAACGAAATGCGCTTAAGAAGGCCACTCGTCAGAGCCCCTTGCCGAAGGAACCGACACCTTCAGAGGAGGAGTCTAACCTATCTCTACTGTTTGTTTTCATTGCGGATGTTATCAAATTTAGTTCCAATATAGTCACGGATTCAGCATCATCCCAACTTCTTTCTCAGATTCTTGAGATATGCACTTCCTCTGCTACAGAGGCGGATCTCAAGGCTTGCAATCAAGTATTCGATGCCGTTATAACATACGGAGATATTCCAGATAGCGAGCTTCAGCCGATTGTGAAGGTTCTGTGCTCTATACACAGTTCTCTCTGGAATGTACACCAAGACGCATGGAGATGCATTAGCAACCTGTGCAGATCCCATCATGGGCTCACGATGGTCAGAATACTGATGCAGGTACTTGGAAAGCCTCTTTTAGACAAATCCGACGATAAGCAATACAGTCAAAATATCAAAGAGATCAGGGGTGCTGTCTCGGCATTAGAGAAGTTGTTTGCCAAGGACGCAAAGAATGGCTATCCCTTGGTCCCATTCACACTTCTCATGACCTCTCTAAAAAAGGTCCTTGAGCTTGATCGTACTGCAGTCGACTGCGATACATTGCAGTTGGTGCATTCGCTTTTTACTCACGAAGGCGGAATCATGCAGAATGTGCTAGACGAAGACTGGTCACTGATGTTTGAGATTGTGTCTATATGCTCTAGACGTATTTCAGACCCAGTAACGAACCGATCCCAGATATACAATACTCTCAACAGAAGCCCGTCCCTAAAAGATGAAACTCCGCAGCAGAAGTTCGTAACAAAGATGGAGGAATTAATTCGTGATCTGATTCTGCGTGTCGAGCATTTGTTGAATTCGCCCCCGCTCAGCTTCGTTCAAAAAGATGACTGTTTTAAATTCTTTATCAAATCTCATGCCTATCTTCCAGACACTTGCGCAAGATTGGTCATTGATCATTTCATCGACTATAAATGTTGTTCGCCATCAGATCTACAATGGAAGGATAACATTAACCTGATCCTTGGCGGGTTTCTTGCCGATCGGTCCCGCCCGCCCGACATTCGACTGCACGCTCTGAAAGCTGTCACAGATGTATACGTTATCGTCAGCGTTACTGATCAGCCTGAGATCTTTGAAGCTTTTGCGGTGACAGTCTTGGCATATGTCCGAGATGAGAAGGATATTGCAATATTGCAGGAGTTTATCGATTTCGCTGTTGCAATGGCTGAGCAAACCCTGGATGAAAGCTTGTTTCAGCATGCTATAGACATTATGAGAAGTGTTGTCACCAGTGACCGGATGCAATCACCGCTTGGCTCACCTCCTGGGTCTCGTCATGGCATATTGTCGAGCAAGTCTGCAGCTTCTGACGCTACGCCTCCTACTGTGCACAGTCCTTCCAATGTCGTTGTGAAGGGTTTTATTCAAATATTTATGCGAACCATGTTTACGGATGTCTCCAAGTCACTACGCGTGTTCGAAGAATTACTTGCCATTGTGCAGGCTTCCGACTGCCCTACTGACTCCCGTATATCTGCCCTAAAAATGTTCTTCCGACTTCGAGCAGATGCGATGAATAGAATTTTCCTTACCCCCTTCACCGAATCAGATACTTTAGCTGCTTCCCTATATCGGACGACGGAATCTCTAGCTAGGAAGCACGCCGCAGATGAAGCTGCGCAGCAGACACGTCTAGCTCGAGTAGATGATTCTAACTCTCGTCTTTCCCGGACTATCTCAGGTGGCCAAGCACAGTCTCTCCCTAAGCAGACTTTCAGGCTAGGCAGTGGCATGAATCGAACTTTACAGCGCAACCATCAGATGTGGATGTCTCCAGATGCAGACGCCTTGCCGGACACCACAACTGGCAATGCTACTTTACGTCTAGTTTCAGTTATCGAAAGTGCGGATCAGGAGTTTATTGCACAAGATTTGGACACCGCAGGCACAGTTTCTGACCAAAAAGATTTGCAGCAGTCCGCTGTTCAAAGCATCATCCCCGAAACAAACGCAGGAGAGGAGCATAAACAAGACTCCGCAATAGATCCTTCCGATAACTTCTCACATACCTCAGTCGAGTCCGTCCGTCCAGATATAAGTGAAGCCCAAGAGAAAGGATCTGACCACAATAATGAAGTCAAACCCTGTCAGCCAGTTGTTCAGACTGTCCTAAACATTGACTCTTATCTCGATGTTCTTTGCCAACTCCTCGATGATGGATGTGACTGGGAAGTTTACAGCTACATACTTGTTCACCTACCATCTCAATTGACAAACCAAGCACTTTTCAAGTCATCAATTCCCCAGATAAAGAAGCTCAGATCTTTGTTGTGTGATTTAATTAGAGATAGTAGCTTTCAAGAACCCCCAGTGTCATCTGGGCTGCGCAAGGCTGATGTTGCCATTTGTCTCTTTCATGTCTTAACAATGGTCACAAGTTATAACCGGGAATTTTCCAAGACCGAAGAAGACGAAATTGTAAGGACTTTCTTACAAGGTGTGGGCGCGTGGGAGCGGGCCGCCAAATGCTGTATTCACGCCCTTTCAATTTGTTGCCACGAGCTGCCTGGCTCGACTAGAAAAGCACTAGTAACCATTCTTCAAAAGATGTCACAGATTATTACTCAACAACATGTCGCAATTCACATTCTGGAATTCTTGGCCTGCCTCTCAAGACTTCCAGAACTATATGCCAATTTTCGGGAAGAAGAATACCGAACTGTTTTTGCTGTATGTTTCCGATATCTCCAAAATGTGCGGGATCAACCGACCAAGGACACCAATGCAAGAAATAACTTTGCTCGAGCTCGAGTTTCCTCAGCACCGTTTTCTGCAGAATACAATTTGGGGGATCCAAGCGCCCAATCTAGCAGCTCGGATGATTTGCCACAGTATGTGTATGCTCTTGCATACCACGTCATCACTTTTTGGTTCTTGTCTTTGAAACTCACTGATCGCGCTGGCCAAGTCGGCTGGATCGCCAAAAACCTTGTCTCTACTGATGCGAATGGTAAGGAGAAGATTGATGAGCAGGCACAAGTAACACTGGATTTTATGCAAAGGGTTGCCTATGCCGATGTGGACGAATCTTCAGCTGATCCAGATTTCACCCCGGAACTATATGGTGAAATTCTGAAAAAGCGCTGGATCATCGGCCACAGCGTTGTCACCATTGAACAAGCGACTCACAAAGGTTGGGCCCAAATTACCAAGCGCCATCCTTCGGGTACTTCTTGTTATATGGTTCGCGAAAAATTCAGCCCACCGCCTCCACATCAAATCTCTCTCACCACAGATGCTTTACGAGACGCAAAGCACTCCAATGCCAACGTTGTTCTCCCTAGCCACCTCCTTTTACAATTAACTGCTTCAATCCCACAAGGCACTGAGTTCACGCGTCCAATTGCTCTTCCTGATGACGACATGACTAGACGTGCTGTGTGGGCTCTTGATCGTAACCCTACTGTGGATGGCCACAAAGTCGGGGTTATTTACATCGGTGATAATCAGACACAAGAAGTTGAGATACTCTCTAACATCACCGGTAGTGAAGAGTACTATACATTTCTTGCAGGACTTGCGACACTCACCGAATTGAAAGGTGCTAAATTCAATACTCAAGGTCTTGACAGAGAATATGGTATGGATGGAGAGACGGCATTTTGTTGGAGAGACCGCGTTTCTGAAGTAGTTTTTCATGTTACAACGCAGATGCCGACAAACCTCGAGCACGATCCACAATGCTCTCACAAAAAGAAGCACATTGGCAACGATTATGTGAATATTATCTTCAACAACTCCGGCTTACCATTCAAGTACGACACCTTTCCATCTGACTTCAACTACGTTAACATTGTCATTGCTCCGGAATCTCGTCTATCCTTTACCGCTGCCAGAGATCCACGGCAAGGACTATTGCGAAAAGATCCATACTACAAAGTTCAGGTCATGAGTAAGCCCGGTTTTCCGGAGATCTCCCCTGCTGCTGAAATGAAGATCATCAGTCTTAGGAAGTTACCGGAGTTCATCCGCTTGCTAGCAATGAATGCTTCAGTGTTCTCCTCAGTCTGGGCAAATCGTGAGGGTGGAGAACATGTTTCCCCATGGCGCAATCGCCTACGTGAAATCAATCGGCTTAGGGTGAAGCACATACCCCCGAAGCGATCTAACTCTATCCATATCTCGCCACCGGGCACATCGAGCGGTGCGGTTTCTGATGCTAAGGGCCGTGAGAATATGACTAGTATTCGTCGAGCATCCGTTGCCAACTTCAGCTTTCTCTCTAGTTCGATTGACTCCAGTTCTCAAAAATCATCGGCGATATCTACAGTAGAGCCAGAGAAGGACACAAATGGAGACGAGCTCATGGTTGACCGTTTAGACTTCTCACGATGGGCATAATATGAATTGCGAGGCGTTGGGCTGAATTGAATGACGGATATGATTGGGAAATACCATAAAAGTTTTTACATTGTTTTATTCTTCGTTCTTCTGGGCTGGATGGGTGCAATTATGATGTTGTGGGTGACCTCTGAGTCCGTTCCGCAATATTTCATGGGCAAAGGAGTATTTTATTTTCCATAGTGGTTTAAAAGCACATATTAACATAGCTTGTAATTTATATTGAGTATGATCTGTGAATCTTGTTGCATACTTGACCTTTGAATCGATTCCATCTGAGACTTTAGTATGAAATGCATATCTAGTCATATTGCATGAGGCATGGCTGCCTCAGCAGTCATGACCATATTCTTCTAATATGTCATCTGTTAAGCTTCAGTTCTAAATAATCGGCACGAATTCATCGGTGGACGTCGCGTCGTTCTGTCGGTGATTAAAACTATCTTTTTGTTTAGATTCTGTCAAAACAAGGCTCGCAGTCTGGGCGCAAACTTCTAGTTTTAGGCGTACATCGGCGTAAATCGGGCTTCGTGGCTCATTGAAGCTTGTCTCGTTTTGCAACCATGGCGAAGTTAGACACTGTCTCCGATTCGTTCTTGTCCGTGTTTCTCTCTGACGACGCAATGCCCAAGAGATCTAGTGATTCTCCTTCCTCGAAAATCAGGCACTTGGTTCAGAAGGGCATCCATTGCTGACGTGAGGTAAGAAGAATTATCCAAACCCTTTCGATCCTCAATCATTCCACACCCGCTCAATGTCCTCCTCCCCCACCAAACCCCCCAACCAATTCGCCCTCCCCTTCACCCTCCACCCAACCTGCTCATCCCCATTTCCAAACCTCTTAACCCATCCACCCAGCGCCGCTACCACTGCACTAGCATCCTCTCTCATAACTCTAATCCAGACATCCTTGCCCTCCGTCTTCAAAATATCAATCGAGATAGCAGAGCCATGGAGTCCCAGAAATTGTGCCAGTGCTGACATTATGTATGATTTTGCTGTAATATCATCTAGCTGTGGCTTTTTCAATGATGAGGTTTGGAGCTCCAGATGGATGTAGGAAAAAAGTGGTGATGTGATGGTGATGGCTTTGTGCTCGTGACCATTCTGGGTTTGTTTGCGCTTTGAGGTTTTAGATGTGGGAGGTGCTTCTTGCATTTGGGTATCTACGGTGACTTCTGTAGCCGCAACCATTTTTTAATCCCTTGGAAAAGTTATTCCTAGTTTTTAGCTTTCTATCACGGACATCTGGAGAGCACTGGTGAGATAAAATAGAATATTCAGCCGTGCCGACATTTTTGGACTCTTGGTCCAAGCTTTTTCTCAGCCTTGCAGCAATAGTGCATGCAAGGTTTCTTTGACATTGTTCAACTTCTTTCAACTATTTAAATCCAGCCCTCTCAGATTTGAAAGCCTTCTCATTACAACTCCAACATCAGCCAAAAAAGAACACAAAAAACACAATGACAGAAAACTACGTACCTCCCAACCAGCAGCGCAACCTTCGCGCATGCATGGTTTGCTCAATCGTCATGACCCAAAACGTATGCATCTTTCCTTTATTTTCCCCTGCCACCTATCCACGTAGCAACCAAAGACTAACATACATAACCGCAGCGCTTTATGCGAGAAGGATGTCCCAACTGCGAAGATTTTCTACATTTGCAAGGGTCCATGGAAGCGATTATCGACTGCACATCCCAAGTATTCGAGGGTCTCATTACGCTGGCCGATCCATCTAAATCATGGGTCGCCAAATGGCAGAGGTTGGATGGATATGTGAGGGGTGTGTACGCGACGAAAGTTAGTGGTCAGTTACCGGAGGAGATCGTATCAACGATGGAGGAAGAGGCGAGGGTTAAATATATTCCGTGAGTGGATCTGCGCTGGGAAAGAGGGTCGAACAATGAAGCTAATATGGGATTAGGAGAGATGGAAGTGCTACGGAAGCGGATTGAGAATATTTTGGGCGATGGCATGCAAGTGAAGGTAAGAATACTTTTACTGTTCTTGGAACTACGAGTTGATGATACCTCTGTATGATGTTTTGCAATTTATAAAGTATTTGCTACTTCAGAGCCTGGGAGACCAAGCCATGAGACAACTAACACCATTGCCCTGAAAAGAAGTCTCTATAACTCGTCATGTACCGAACAATTTCAAGGCTGTAGTCATTCCGAACTTTACTAATACCCATTAGGTCAGCTACTATATCTCATAGGACGGGAATTTGGGTTGCGACACGGTGCATAATTTTCGGGGCGCTAAGGAGTTGAAGGGAGTTTAGATATGGGAACAGCTACAGAGAAAGGAGATCAAGTTTGGAAGCATTATTCGAATCAGACCACAATGAATTGCTTGGTACATCACAACAAAACTGATTTCAAAATCATTTGTGGAACTAACTCCTAGGCTTTTAAGGGTCCAGCACGATCACTGACACAGACAACGGTAGTAAAGTGAAGCAGCTTGAGAAATAGAAATTTCTTGACTTGGTACTTCTATAGATGCAAGTGGTATCAAACATAACGCCATATTCCGCCACAAATGTGAACTGCCTTCATATTTAACTCCTTGCAATGCCAAATTCTCATAATAGACAATTAAAATCGTGGCCGCTTTTGAGAAGGCCCTCCATGTGATTGCTCCCTGGTTCTCTTGCGCTCGATCTCTTCCTTCATAATACGTTCTGCTTCACTCATCTTCTTCGGTTGTTCAAACACAGGGGCCTTCTTACCTCCTAGAGCATTCTTCTTGGCCGCTGCAAAAACGTTCTTTGGCTTGCTCTGAAATCCCATCTTCAAGGAAACTTTCGCTGGAGGTGGCGCCGCTGCATCGGGATTCGTAGACTCTGCAGTTTTACCGTCGTCCTTCGCCAGTATCTCAGAGGATTTATCCTCACCTTTTGCAGTCTCGAGAGAAAGCGCATCGCCAGCCGGCATCTTGTTATCCAGTAGCTCAACGGTTTTGCTCTCGGGGTTTGAGACCGTAGGCTTAGCGCCGAACCTGAGTTTTATTTTCTCCCCCTCCTCCCTCTTGAGGCCTCGTTCTTGTTCATCCATCTCTGACTCTCCGCGAGCTTCGGCATCTTGCTTCGCGCGACGTACCTGCTCCCTGATAAGCATTTGTTCCCACTCTTCATCGCCCTTGTTTTGTCTCTCCTTCTTCCTAATCGCATCTTGTCGTCTTAACGCCTCAGGTGAGTTGTTAATCCATGCTACTTGTATACCTTTGTCCGTTTCCTCCACTCGGCACAAACTTTCTCTGCCTAAAAACTTTGCAAACTCCGTCAAGGATGGCCATTTCGTTGAATTCATATGGACATGCTCCTTGTTGCTAATATATTCCTGGTAGAAATAATTTAAATTGACTTGTTTCTCGCCATGAGAGGTTCGTAATAATTGTAGAAAGTCGCGTTGAAATTGATTGCTATAATCATTGATAAATTTCTTAGGATCTTCGCCAATGAGGAGCATCTGTCGAACATGCGACTCGGATTGTGTATGCATTTTGAAGCCATTTTCGTCCCGCATTTGTCTTTCGCATACCTATTTATGATTTTAGTCGGCGGATATCTATTATTAAAAAGAATACGCTTACTTGACAATACCATCGTAATCGCTGAAGACCTTTAGACTTCAATTTGTTGTTCAGAAACTTCGTTGATCCAACTTCAGCTTTCGGCATATTGTTAATGTGAGTGAAAGTTTGGAAGTTTTGTTGCAAATCCAAAGTAGATTTCAACTTTTTACAAACTGCAAAAATTAGAGACTTGGTGGTAATTGTAGGGAAAATTGTCCGGCGATTGTGGAAGAGTGGTTGTGAGTCCTGGACGAGGGCGATATGGTTGATGTAGAAGTTCAAAATGCATGCGGTCGTAGCCTTATGGTCTGTGCACGCCAATCATCCGGTAGGCCTTCCTCGCTTCCTGAAGGTCACTCCACCTCTCCAGGGGGGAAAGGAGCATCGCACAAATGTGCTCCATGCTGTTTTAAGATATTATTTTCTACTTGAATTCAGAATATTGAAATGCATAGTCTTTTCAAATGTACAGCAACCACATATCCGGAAAATCAACCTTACCAAGTGGACGGGGTCGTCTTGCAAAACTTTCTCCTCAAGCAGGAAGACACTAGTTCCTGCATGAATAAATATGCCCATAATAGGATCAGTGATTACAAGTCTTACTTTTGCAAATCATATATATACCTTACCTTTTACTATGCCATTACATCGATATTGACATCTTTCTGTTCGTCTTCACAAAAGCTTGCTAAGTCAAGGGTACAAATACTTCAGCGAGCGGGTGCAGCAACCAAGAAGTCGCGGATTGGCCAAGTTTCAATGATGAGAGATTATGGGAGATTTTTAGGTCTGTTCAGTCCAAAATCATTTTTATTATGGTCGTGTTATAGCAGACTTGGATTTTAATTGACTAGACAGTTAGGTATTGGATCTAGCCCTTGCTATATCTCACTTCGTGGTTTGAATGAATATACGCCTCTTCTCCCGGAGGGCGAGTCCCGTATTGTGCAGGTATCGGGCTATGCGAGAGTGAATACTTGTAATTGTATTCACATTTCCTTATCTCTCCGTTTCTACCCCTATTTTTCCACACACCAAGCGGTAGATGGTGTCAGTGAATATGTTAGTCGTGAAGCGAAAAGAAAGTGAGTCCTTCGCCTTTTCACCTCAGTATTCACTTTGACCCTATCCTCAGGCCTGATAAAAGAAAGTGAACGATAAAGAGTTTTGTTTTGTTGCATGTCTGAATAGTTAATTACCATGGTTTTCGCTCAATTGGATGAATTTGCGACTTCGCGACTTTCGGACTTTCCTTCGATGCTTAGCCACATCCTATAATTTTCTGCAGCAAAGCTATTTGCTGTCTCAATGAGAAGAGTATAGAATATGATCGAATGGCTTCTCCATTTTGTTTACTTGAGTTAAGTCTATGAATTTGCTCTGCTCCATTCTGATTATGCTTATCTACCTGGGAATGGAACTTTATCTAATGGACTCCCTGGCTTTGCCTCTGGGCACGAGACATCATTGTACATGGCTGCGCATCCAATAACCTGGTTATGTGGGAGAAGAACATCAAAATCTAACAATCCAACGGTCCAAAGCCCGTCTTCACGCTGCTGGCCCAAATTCGTGCTTTCCTCGCCCTTTGTTGCATGAGCGGCGCATGTAGCCGAATACTCGCCTATTGCGTGTACCCTTCCAAATGACATGGCAACCTTGGTCGTCCCATTGGCAGCTTCTATATCATCCTCGGTGTTCCATTTTTCAAGGTACTGTCGAAGAATTGTGACTTACCCTTGGGTTGTGGCATAATTGCAAGTCAAGAATGTTTGCGTACAAATCATATACATGCTAAGTGACAGCAAGTTTGAGTTTGCATTCCACTTGGAATAAAAACAAGGCTTCTACTGACTCCGAAGACGACTCTCCACACCCCAACTTCTGACCCCTCAAGCTTCTCTACGGGCTCCTCCGCCGCGGATAGCAGATCCTGTTCTCGTGTAATGTAATTGCAAAGGTAGAGGAGTCTAAGCATCCTGGAGCTTCTCTGATCTCGTTTGCTAATTTAGTCGCCATGCTGGTTTTTGCTTCAGAGGTTGATGGTGTCTGTGGTGACATTTTATTGTGATGTCATGTGTTAGTGCCCACTGCTGAGAATGATTCGGGGTGAGAGCTCTTGTGTTGTTTTAATATATTGGGGTGCAATGTATAAAGCTCTAGGAAGATTCGTTCTTATGAATGTATGTGGATAACAAAACCTGGAATACCCAACCATTGAATGACAATTTTATCACTTGGCTTTCGTTTGAAAGACATGAAGTATGATTTTCGGTCATTAGAGAATGCTAACATCACCTCGAGTCATGCCACATGAGGGTTTTTGTCTTTCATCGCATCGCCATTTATTTTCTTCAACTATACACGATCCGGTAGGACAGGTGATTTAAAACCCAGTCATCTGGAAACTCTATCAATTGCCTACTTCATGATCGCATCCATCAACTTGTACTGGCGGAGTACGAGGTAATTCGGTGAGATCATAGAGTAGCTTGCTATACATTTTGGCAGCTGGTATTAGATCTAGATACGGAGGATGTAGAAGAACATTAATATATCCCGAGGGTTTTTTTAAGTAGACGGGACTCAGAAGATAAATGAAAAGCAGCTTGCCCTAGGACTTGGCGTAGCCTAGAGAAAGATAGTACTGCTACCCGATGGCTGTTATTGTAGAGATGAAAGATGTACTCAAATAGAGACGAGTTCGTATTTGTGATTAGATGAAACTATTTTTCATATACGAGGTATACAAGTAACTAATCGAGGGCTTAAAGCCAAATCTTTGTTGATGGATATTATACATTTAGAGGTATATAAGAAGAAAAAGGCAGGTTACGTTTTTTAGGTCATGCTTCTCGAGATACATGTGAATGTGTGACCAACCAGTCAGCTTCAGGCCAAGATGGTGGTATAGATCATAGTACTACTCCGTATTGCTGTCGGGTTTGAGATTGAAAGATATACAAGGAGTACCAATCATCACCTGATACTTTTCATGGCCTGGGCGGTCCACATCAAAATAGATGAAAGTGCTTTCTTCACTTCAATGGAAGATGCATTGCACAGATTACAAGGGGACTAGAGGATATGTAGAGATTAGTTATAAGCCGAAAGTTGTATTGCAACTAGTGGGTTCATAGTGATGAGGTGACGATGAGAAAATTCTCGTACTTTTTCCTTTCTTTTTGCTTTCTTTCTACCTTCTATGGAAGGCGCCGGGAAGGTCTATTAATAGTATCCCGTATTTGGGTCCAGGAAAATAGATATACGAGCCAATAGGAAAGCTCATTTGAGATGCATTGCCTCAATTTGCCTCCTAAACTTCTACAAACAACCCTTGTACCTGACTGACTGATCAATTAAAATGTGCTGCTGTTTGCTATTGGAGTAAAACCCGAGACATTCCTAGTGGATACCCTTCATTCCATACTCCTTTACGAAGTGCTACAGAATACAACAATTTCAACACTACCATCGTTTACATCTCCATCTACATCTGCATTTCACATCATTCGATCTCCTTCTTCCTTCATGAAATCGGTGCAGTATTAAAATCCCTTCGTTTTAATATTCTCCTAGAAAATCAATATACGACCTCACTCGTTCGGTCGGAAATCTTAAATTCACACAGTACATAGATATTATTCAACTGCTTGTTTCACTCGGACAACACAAGCCAACCATAAAGTTGAATTGGCGGACCATGCGAATCGACAAAACAAAACAAAACATCCATTGAATACTCACCAATCAAGCATCCAACGAGCAAGGAAACATCTTTTGGAGAAGGTTTTTTTGGTAGATCTGATCACAATATATTCGGACATTGGAAGAAATATTTAGGAAATCAAATAGGAGATTTTGGTACCATTTAAAGGCGTTTGAAAATATCAACCCACACGATGCGGACTCAACGATCATTTCAGCTATATTCCGTCATCCTACTATGCCTCTCTACATTTGTAACTGCATGGCCATGGCCCAAATGGCTACCGGAATTAGATTCCATAATTGTAGCACGACAAGACGACACTTCTTCGCAGTCTTCTGCTGCTGGTACGAATCTCACTATCAATATTCTGGTGTTTACCTACTGATATTTCAAAAGACAATACAGCATCTGCAACTGCCACTGCTACTACCACCGCCACCGCAGCATCAAGGCCTACAAACACAGCATCAGAAACTAGCTCTCAATCAGGCGATTCCAAGTCAACGACAAAAACAAGCTCGCAAACAGGCTCAAATTCTGCCACCACATCTGGATTGAAAACAACAAAAACAGCTTCTTTTCATTCTAATTCTACGAATCATCATACAACCTACAATGCAACTTATGCGGCAGGTGGTATCTCTCTAATGACCCCAGCCGCCGCTTCCACGACATACTTCAAAATTGGTGACTATATTACCTTCGCCTGGAATTATACATCTCTCGAAGCTACTCCTACTGCTGTCAACATTATGGCCACTTGTAAAGCCAACGCTCAATTATACACGATAGCCACGAATCAGACCGTCACGAACTCCGTACAAGCAGTAACCTGGGATACTAGTGGCTATCAAGCGACTGCTGTTACAAACCCTTTGCTCACGGAAACTTACACTTTGATCATCTATGATGCGGAGAGCAGTATCAGCGCGACTCCTGAAGCGGGATATCTGTCGGTATACAATCAATATTCTTTTGGAATGTACATACCGCAGCCATATGCTCCTCTTAATGAATGGGTATGTGCTACTTGCAGCGGTGCATTGTCTGATATGGAGAGACAGGCAATGAGGTTGATGTTTGCCATGGGTGTTGTTACTGTGCTCAGCTTTACCTGGTTTGTGACTGGATTGGATGTTATTTGGTAACGAAAGGACACCAACGCAATAATTCTTCTTCTTAATTTCGGGGTATTGGATTGGAGGCAAATGGAGGATGAGAAGAACATGAAGAAACTTTGGATGGCATATGGGGAACATCCCATTTGGGTAAGATTTGAAAATGAAAAATCCTGGTTGGGGTAATGGTGTTTGGGGGTTTGGGTGTAAGTGTGCATTTTCTGGATTTAGCACTTTCATGCATGCATAGATAGCAGGGAGAAGTTTATAACTACCTAATGAATGATTGAGAGCAAATTGCTTTAAAATAATCATTATTAAATCTTTGGTTCTAGATTCGTGAAGTTTTGCATAATATATCTACACTATAAAATCATGAGGAGCTGGAATCCCGGAATATCCAGAGCACGGAGAGGTATATCCATGTCTTTTTCTCACGATATATCTATAATAAAGACCAGGCCATCCATACTCTCCATGTCTAATCTGGCCATCTCCATGCTTTCAAATAAGCTTCAAGCTAAATCCACCCCCCTTCTCAACCTCCTCTCCCCCTGCACTCCCAAACACCCCACTAAAATCCAACACACCTCCCAGTCCCTTAGGAGCCTCTCCTCTCTGAGGAGCATCTGGAGTTCCTCTCCGTCTCTTCTTCTCCAATCCCGCTTTGCTCGGAAACGTGGGGAACATATCCCTACTCTTCATTTTGGGGTCCTCTTTGAAGTATTCATGTTGCAAAACATCTTGTGCAGACGGTCGTTTCGCGGGGTTTAAGCTGAGGAGCGACGAGAGTAAAGATGATCCAGCTGAGGTCAGAAAGGGGAATTTAGACCGCAGGACTGAACCTTGGGTGGCGGGGTTGGGGTTCTTCGGAAGTCGGAGAGAGCGTGCGTTGGGGAGGCGCTTGAAGGAGGGCCAGGTGGATTCGGTAGGGAGGCCGAGGAGTTCGAAAATTTTCGATAGTTGATCTACTTCGTTCTTTCCCGGGAGCAAGGCGTCATTGCTCAGTAGTTCGCCGAATATGCAACCCACGCTCCACATATCTACACTTCTGCCGTATCGTTCTTCGCCGAGTAAGAGCTCGGGACTGCGGTACCAGAGGGTAACGACTAATTGGGTCATTTTTGGAGCTGGATCACCGCAATAGCGCGCCATGCCGAAATCGGCGATTTTGAGGACCCCTCGATTGGAGAGGAGGAGGTTGGACGTCTTCAGGTCCCTGTGGAGGATGTAATGGTTATGGAGGTAGGCGACCCCGGTTGTGAGTTGATGGAGTAGGAGCTTGAGTTCGGAGGGAAGAAATGGCTCTGAGAGGGATGTGAGCAGGGTTTTCAGATCGTGTTCGAGGAAATCGAGAACGAGGAATATACTGGGGTGTGTATGTTAGTTATGACTTTCTTATAGATTGTGCAAACGGGGCAAACAAAAATAAAAATGGAAGAATTGGATAGAAGAAAACGTACTTCTCAATCTTACTTGTATCTTCCCCAACGACCACTTCCCTTAATCCCACAATGTTCTCATGCTCACAATCCATCAACGTTTGTATTTCCCTCAAGCCCGTCACTGGCACCCCATCATTCGCATTCTCCATCTTAAGCCGCTTCAGCGCAACCACTTTTCCCGTCCGACTATCCTTCGCGCGTGATACCCAGCCATATGCCCCCTCCTCTATATCATTCAATTTCTCATAATCTTCCACACTGCGACATTTCCCCCAATTGGGCGCCGGAAAGCGCAGTAGTTTGGCAGGTGGTAAATCGAGCTTCTGGGCAGGCGCTGGAGAATGTGATAAACGACGACGCTTCGAGGGCCTTTCGGAAGAAGTTTCTGGTTCCGGAGGAGCTTGAGCGGGGGATTTCGTGGCAGCGGCAGCTTGTTCATCGAGCTTCCTCTGTTTCTCTGCCTTCAGCCGTTTCTTTTCTTCCTTTTCGCGTTTGCGCTGTAAATCTAGCGCGGCGTCTTCTTCATTATCTGCCCAGCGCGACTTGGTTTTACTCGACATAATTGTACTGTGTTGGGTGTCGAATTTCAGCCTTCGCGAAGTAACCAAGTGAAGCTCAATACGCCCAGAATTAACGACAGCTCTGTCGAAGTCCACGGGACAGCTTTTCCAAGATCGCGTAACCTTCCCTCTTTGCAGATATACAATAAAGTTATAAATTAGTAAAAGTCCTTGGAACAAAACTAATTTTCAACTCGGACACGCAGCAAAACTTTTGGGAGTGGTAAACAAAGTTTTGGGTTATGAAGTCGAGGCTGAGGGTTTTGAGGTCGCCAATGACGACGAGGCCAGACGAGGTTGCAAGGCTCTCACTTTTCACAACTTTTCTTCCTACCTTTGCAATGACCCTTCGGAAGTAGTGAAATGTGCTTATAACAAGAGACAAGATCAAAATGAGGCCTAGGTTATTATTACAGGCTCGCAATTCTTTGCGCTGTGCTGCGAAATGCAGATATGGAGCTTCATATTCGGCTTTGAGGTGGTCTTCGACGGAGACGAGGCAATGGTCTACGCCCCTCGCAAAACAGCTTTCTGAAGCTATCACTGTATGATTTTTCTATTGGATTTGAAGCTGGGGTATTTTATTAATGTGGTTTAGGCTACAGGGCCAATTCCTTTGGCGTCGTTTATGCGAATGTGCTTAACGTCCGATTTGGGTGGATATTATACCGCGAAACAAGAAGGAAGAGATCAGTTTGGAAAAAAGGGAGATTTTATTACCTCACCCGAGATATCGCAAATTTTTGGGGAACTGGTTGGGATTTGGTTTGTGGCAGAATGGATGTCTCAAGGGGAAAAGAAGAAGGGTGTTGAATTGATAGAGATAGGTCCTGGGAGGGGCACTTTGATGGATGATATGCTGAGGGTCTGGTTGAAATATTCTGGATGTAGTTTTGGATATGCGCTAATATATTGTATAGACAATCAAAAATTTCAAACCAATGGCTCGGAGTATAGAAGCTGTGTATATGGTAGAAGCAAGCCCTGCTTTGAGAGACGCGCAGAAACAGCTTTTGTGCGGGGATGCGCCTATGATTCCGACGGAAACGGGGTTCAAGAGTACTAGCAAGTATGCTGGTATTCCTATAATGTGGACGGAGAATATGCGATCTGTACCATATGGTATGGTTACGCGCAAGCCGGAAAAGAAAAGATCTCCTACTAAACTTTGACAGGCGCGGACAAAACTCCATTCATCGTGGCCCACGAATTCTTCGATGCTCTTCCAATCCACGTCTTCCAATCCGTGGCCCCAAATCCCGATGCTTCAGAGCCTACCACTATCGAAACGCCTACTGGCACTCATCCACTTACCCCCTCTACCTCCAAATCATCCACAGCCAAAACTCCCCAATGGCGAGAAATGGTTGTGTCGCCCACGCCGCCAAATTCCACCCAAACCGATGTTTCTACCCCCGAATCCCTCCAAAGCCAATACACTCCCCCCGAATTCCAACTCACGCTTTCCAAATCCTCCACCCCGCATTCCCTTTATCTTCCCGAAATCCTTGATCGCTATCGAGTTTTAAAATCTATACCCGACTCGCTAATCGAGATATCACCTGAAAGTCACGCGATTGTTGCTGATTTCGCAAGCCGGATTGGTGGTTCGAAGACAAATCCAAAAACTAAACCTTCGGGCGCTGCTCTTATTCTAGATTATGGTCCAATTACTTCCATCCCAACTAATTCTCTCCGGGGAATCAAAGCACATCAACGAGTTTCTCCCTTTAGCGAACCAGGAATCGTAGATCTTAGCGCGGATGTAGATTTTGTAGCTCTAGCCGAGGCAGCTATGAATGCGAGTGAAGGGGTGGAAGTTCATGGGCCTATGGAACAGGGTGAATGGCTATGGAGTATGGGGATTAAAGAACGTGCAGAGATGCTGGTTGAAAGCTTAAAGGGGAAAGATGACGAGGCTAAGAAGAGGATTGAGGGAGCTTGGAAGAGATTGGTTGATATAGGGGAAAATGGGATGGGAAAGGTTTATAAGGTTATGATTATGATGCCGGAGAATGAAGGGAGGAGACCACCGCTCGGATTTGGCGGTAGCGTGGTGCGTTAATCTGTCAATGTTGAGGTATATCTCCTTGGTTCAACTATACCTTGGATTGAGGTGTAGGAATTGGCACTATATGATCTATCATAGTTGTACGTTACATATACCCATCACCAGAGTAGCAGTATTTGCATTCGTTCGGCCTTAGCGAAATATTAATCGATATCGTAAGCTCAAGATTTGCAAGACCTTACAACAGAAGCGAAGAAGCTGTGCATGTATGATATTCGTACTCTGTACATACACATGGTAGCACAGTACGCGGGGTAGGTAATGACGCCATTTTCACCATATAGACTGACTATTCCAACATTGAACATTTGAGCAACATTCTCCTTCCCCTAATACTAATAAGAATCAACAACAATCTAATTTCCAACTTTCAACTCCTTAAACCCGTTCATATTATCCCGAATAGCAATTTCCACCGGTAACCTCTCCATGCTACTCGCTCCATAAAACCCATGAATCCCCTTTGTCCTCGCCAACACATATTCCACATCCTTCACCTCCGCCACTGGTCCCCCATGACAAAGTACTATAATATCCTCTCGCACACCCACCGCCGCATCCCTAATATCCTGAATAGCCTTCACGCATTCATCCAAAGTACTTCCCGTCTTCGCACCAATTGTCCCACTGGTCGTTAATCCCATGTGCGCTACCAATACATCTGCACCCGCTTTGGTCATCTTGATCGCATCTTCGGGGTTGAAAACGTAGGGCGTGGTGAGTAAATCTTGTTCGTGCGCTAATCGGATCATTTCAACTTCTTTATCATATCCCATTCCTGTCTCCTCTAGATTTTCCCGGAATCGCCCGTCGATAAGTCCTACGGTGGGAAAGTTTTGCACGCCGCAGAATCCGAGATTTTTGAGTTGGGTGAGGAGGGTTGGGATGTGGCGGAAAGGATCCGTTGCGCAGACGCCTGCGAGAACGCCAGTGTCATTTACTATGGGGAGGATCTCGGAGGCCTGTGTTGTGTGTCAATCTTTGCTTGGAGTAGGGAAATAGTAGGTATACGCACCATTTCGACAACAACTTGATTGGCATCTCCATATGGCATTAAACCAGCCAATGAACCACGTCCCGCCATACGGAAACGACCGGAATTATATATGATGATGAGATCCGCACCACCTGCTTCTACCGATTTGGCTGAAAGACCAATTCCTATGTGTTTGTTAGCTATTGACTCATTGGGGAAGGAGGGGGGGCAGTATGTCCAATAGCCCAGTCCTCCAGTGCCACAATGAAGGGCTTTTAGACATTCAAACCACTCGAATGTTGGAAACTGTTTGAATATCAAATCTATTCGGAGCAATAAACTTATCGAAATGACAGAAGCAAATCCAAAGATTCAAAGCTTGAGAATCTCCGATTGGGCGGCTGTCCGGACTACTGGACACAGTGCTATAGGCTAGATGCTACATATATATATGTGTGTGTGTATGTAGGAGGATAGTTTACCTGCTCCAGCTCCAACAATAATCTTCTTATTCTTAACCGCATCCTTCAATCTTCCTAGAACAACATCGCGTGTTGTAGCTTTCGTCATTGTGCAAGATGTTGATGCGAGCGAGTTACTTCTTGTAGTATACTTGTAAAACAAAATCAGACTGAATTAGTTGCGTCTATTGTAGTACAGGTACTTGCAGGATAAATCCAAAGAATAAAGAAAATCACGATATACTGAAACGAATACAAAATAAAGAATCTATCCAATAAATATATATATATATATAAATTCTCCGACAGTGAGTCAAAAACTCGAGTATGTCAAATCAGACGATTGAGACGAGACGACTATCAAATCAAAGCTCCTTTGTATAAAAAAATGACGATAGTGGTGGGGTTAAAGCCGTAAATACGTCGATTGACGTATCCCTGCCATATTACCCCTCCAGCGCGCCCCTTTTATTGTATGGAATCCCAATAGCTTCCAATAGCTTCCAATAGGCATACTCCGAACATCCGTTTGAGTTCCGGCCCGCATATTAGCTTGTATGAATGTAGCTATTGTGGAGACTAGAACCGGATATCATCAATATACTTACTAGTCCTATCTACCTAGATCAGGGTTGGAAGCTTGTTTGCTGAGAATTTAATCACTCATATTCTGCGGCTACTCGAGCACATTTGTCCTGGTCTTCTCTTTTCATGATTGTATTGATTTTAATTCAGGAAAGACTAAAAACATCACCCCACTATACATACTAAAAGTCTTGGTAGATGATAAGATAGCTCATTCCATACCCCTCATTCAAAACTTCAGATACCCAAATTCCAGGCCCTTTCATTCTAGTCGACTATCACAAACTACATACTCATCCTCATCACCCGTCCTCACAAGGAAAACCATAGCCGAAATGTCTAATCCCAGCATCCTCCTCCTTGGAACCCTCGATTCCAAACGCGAAGAAATTCTCTACCTACGCGCTCAAATCCTCACCCACTCCAAACCCACCACCAAAGTACTCCTCGCCGACGTAGGACGCGAACCAGCCACCGATCCCGAAATAGATATCCCCCAATCTGAAATACTTTCTCATGCCTCTTCCCCCATCGATTATTTCACCCTCTCCCGCGGTGAATACATCGAGCATATATCCATCTGTGCAACCAATCTCGTGCGTAAGCTCTCCGAAAAGAAGTCCATCCATGCGATTATCGGAATAGGCGGATCAGGGGGGACTTCATTATGTGCATATATCATGCGCAACGCGTTGCCCATTGGATTTCCTAAGCTGGCAGTTTCAACCATGGGAAGTGGAAACACGGGACCATATATAGGGGAAACGGATATCACAATGATGTACAGCGTAGTTGACATTGCGGGCACAAATTCAATATTGAAGGGAATCCTTGACAATGCGGCTGGAGCGATTTCAGGGTTAGCCTATGCATATTTCAAGCGATGTATAGAGGAAGAACAAGCGGATAATGTGCCTAGGAAGAAAGGTATAGGATTAACTATGTTCGGAATCACAACTCCATGCGTGGAAATGGTAAAAGATATCCTGGAGAAAAGTAGTAAGGAGGAGTATGAAATATATATTTTCCACGCCACGGGACCCGGTGGAAAAGCAATGGAGAGATTAATCCGAGAAAAACGCATCGATGCCGTTCTCGACGTAACCACCACCGAAATAGCCGATTATATCTGCGGGGGCATATTATCAGCAGGACTCGAAAGACTTTCCGCCGCGGCCGAAATGGGAATTCCTCAGATTGTAAGTGTAGGCGCATGTGATTGTGTAAATTTCGGACCGAGAGATTCGATACCCGAGAAATTCAAGGAGAGGGTGTTGGTGCAACATAATCCAGATATGACATTGATGCGATCGAATGCGGATGAATGCGCTGAGATTGGCAAGTTTATAGCGGGAAGATTGAAGGAGAAAGCGAAGAGGAAAGACCTGGTAAAAGTATGTTTACCGAGAAAAGGAACAAGTATGTTAGCTGTGGAGGGAGGGAAGTTCTATGACGTTGAGGCGGATAAGATGTTATATGAAGCTATCAAGGATGGGTTAGACGGGACTGGAATTGAGGTCTTGGAGAAAAACTGCGCTGTTAATGATGAGGAATTTGCTCATTTTATTGCGGAGGAGCTTATACAACTGATTTCTAAGGCGTGAGGAAGTTGTGGGTATTGAGAGGAGTAAGCACGAGATGATAATGATTTACTTTATACCCCAAATAGCCAAATATCGATACACTTAACTTAAGCCAAGCACATCCAGTAACCAAAATTCGAGACAATAGGAACTCGATTCATTTTAACAATATGGTGTATTAAGTAATCTCTTCCTACAATCAAAACTAATTCAAACAATTATGCCACCACAATTTTAGGAATGAGAGTAGGATCTTTCACCACTTAAAACCAACGTAAAGATTCATCCCATCTCCTCAATATCTAAGCAGGGAGTAAACGAATCATTTAAATTTGATGGGACAGCAGGCACTAGCCTTTTACTCCCCATGAGTTCTCTTCACAAGTTTTCTGCAAACTTTGATCCAGACTAGAAGAATGCATTGCACGGAAAGAAAGACGTCTGACTTCCTAATAAAAAGCTTGATAGGTATGCTCAAGCAGGGTATAATATTCGCTATTCAGTCCATATCCAGTAAACTCTTGATCGTACATCAACTTGTAAACCCATCATCGCCAATTCATGCAAGTAAAGTATAAATATGACTCCTCCCTTCTCGCCGCACCCATCATTCGTTGAATCATGCACCAGCCCCCTTCTGTTAATCCATATCGGCGTAATATTAAATGAAAAATCACCCACTTTAGGTATACCGAGCCGTCTAAACCGAACAATCACTTGCCCCAACTCCAATAAAAGTACAGTACATCCGCAACCACAAATTATTAGTCCTGACTAACGCCTAATTCAAATTTGAACCCAAACTCAGAGCCATTCGAGTAACTCAAGATTGCTTTTGTCCTAACTCCAAATCACCTTCATACTCGTCATCCCAATCGGATCCCGAACCGGCGATTTTTTTGCCCAAGAAAATTCCCACAGCAGTTCCGAGGCTAGCAACTAAGAACCACCCCTCAAACCAAGTCTCAACGAATCCAGGCTCCAATGGACTACCCAATGCATCGCTCACCACACTTTTCATCTCAGATGGAAGATTACTTCTCATAAGTAATGCATTGGATATCACAAACATGGCGCTGATTTGTGCAAGGATGAGTGCCATGTTGGCCTGAGCCTGGTAGAGGAGCGAGGGAGAGATTTTGGTGAGCATATGGAAGGTCTGAAGTACAGAATTGAAAGAAGCGAAGAGGATTACGGCTGATAGGATGAAGGATATTTGGCGAGACCATGCCAATTGATCAATAGTTGGATTCACGTGCTTGGCAAATAGAGAAAGAATACGATTGACTGGATCCGTAGTTGATGAACTGAAGAACGATGGATCGGCTGGCAAGGTAAGGCGTCGAAATACGGCCAAAGTGGTTGTTCCAATGCGATATATACAATATAGTGAAAAGGCATAAGAAATTGGCGTGAGGATGATCTTACTGAGAGGTGAAGAGGATCGTTGTTTTGATGCGTAACGATTTTGCAGCATTGATAGTGAAGTCGAAAGGCCTAGGGCCATAGATGAAAGTCCGGATATTTCCAACTCCAGAGACTTCAACTCTTGTACGTCAGCGTTTCCCCGTATACTTCCAATAACCTTCGTCATGAATCCTTCAGCTGGATGATCATTAACTTTGCGCTGAAGAGCCCTTAGTCGACTTCGTTTTGCAGCAAGCATATCATTCGTAGCGTCTAGACCTGCCTGTTTGCGGGCAATATCAGCTTCCGAAACAGGTTTTGGCCTTGCTCCAAATGTTTGCCAAGGAGCAGAGACAGCCGCGAAACCAGAAAGAAGTGCCATCAGAGAAATACCAATGATGCCAACCCTATCCAAGCAAGCTTCGCTAAGTCCCTTTCCAGGTACAGATGCCATTGTATGGATGTACGTTCCGGGTATTCCTTTCCCCAACCACCAGAATCCCATCAACCATATTGTAAAACCAACAGCTTGAAGAAGCCAGGCAATTATTGAAAATCCTCCTTTCTTCGAGACAGTAAATGTCCAGCCAAGCCCCGTGATAATCGATTGTAGCTCGAGAAATGGTATAAGAACAACAAGTAAGAAGAGGAGTGTAGGAACGGTAATCTTGAGCGCAAACGCCCTTGCTGCGGGATTGAGGTAATTCGAGATTTCACAAAGAATCAATTCGGCGAGAACAGTCGCTAATGCAATCGTGGTTGAAAATGAGATAGCGATAGCCTTTCTCCTCGCAGTCTTTTGACCATGTTCTTTATGAGATTGTCGCAAACTGGGAGGGGCATTGCTGGGAAGATAATGAAGTTGATCTTCCTTGGATTGTTGTAGGCCAGCTACTAAGGGGAACAGCTTCTGGAGAACGACGAGACTAACAACGAGAAATGTTAGGATTAAGGGAATTGAAGAGAAAGCGAGCGTCGAGAATGATGCAGAGCTCAAAGAGCGATTTTGATGACCTGGCATGACACAGGCGTCGTCACATTTGTCGTCTGGAAGTATCGGCATTGATCGCTTGGGTATTTCCGTTATCGATCTTTACATTATAAATGTCGATATTCTCGAGATACAAAGAGAAGCTTTTCCATACAGCTTGATTTTGGTTAAAGTGTCAACTTAATGTAGTTCCTCGTTATTTTGCATATGAAACTGGGAATTGGAAACTGACTGGGCGACGGGGCGACCGCGCGTTCGAACTAACTGCGATAAGATTGTGTTAATCTTCACGTGATGTCACCGAAACAAAGGAGGGGGGAAGGTGGGCTATTTTTAGGATGACCCCTCTCAAAGGGCTCATGTCCCAGTTAAATTGGTAAGGTTAGGTAGGTACTAGACGTGCACATGTGGAGTACTGTAAATGGGTGGATCACCCGTATTAGACAGAAAACTAAATTTTCCGATGCTGTTTATTCTCCTGCTGCAGTATTTACCATGCAAGTATGGAACTATCTATACTACAGGACTGTAAGTTACCCTCCAGTCATTCACATTTACATTGGAAACCACCATTGTAGTCTGATCAACTACAAATCCGAAGCACAAACAGACCATCCTCCAGGGGTATCCGAAGCAGCAAGATACACAAAGACACATAGATACAGGCATCAAGTATCGCCATCCCTAAATGTCAAAAACAAAACTCGCCGTCGCGTCGCCTCCCAATCTTGGTACACAGCTTGACGTAAGTGATAGTATTGACTAATCTTCAGCCCCGTGGGGTACATTGGAAAATTGTCAGGTCGATGGGGCTCTCCTCGCTCATTATTCCGCATTATCATCAATTTTAGGTAACAAGTCCGGCTTGAGGAGTCGTCTGCATAACCGAAACGCCCATACCTTCAGTATCTGACTCCGATCCATCCTCCCTATCAATATTAAGAAGCTGAAACCGATTTACCAAAGGAGCCTTCTTCTTGCCGTGAGGAGGATTGTCGGATTGGGAAGTTGGACGTCTCGCCAGCGGGGCCGCGCATTCATCATTATCCCATTCAATCTTTGAACCTTTATAAGCGCTAAATAAGAGTTAGCGAGCTCCAAATTGATGATTAGATTCCAACATACCCACGACTCATCATGCAAGTGCGAGCAAACATTGCATTATGAACAGAATTTGTCGAGATAAAAGCCTTGGAACCATTAAACGCAACCTTAATTACGACGAGATTATGGATATGTTCGAGATCATCCCGAATAACTTTCTCCGTATGCTTAGGGCTGCGATTGTGAATGACGAGGTTTCTAGTAGCTCCAATGCCTACTTTATTCGCGATATGATTAGGTAAAATGAATTGCCTGTCGCTCCACCGAATATCGACCTATTTATCGTCAACTGTCTGCGTCCAATAAAGATTTAGATAGGCCTACTCTTTTTGAGCGAATATACAAGTCATTGCGCTTTACATGGCGAAGGAACTCATTTGCGTGGGCTTGCTCAAGGAAAGATACACTTGCAGCATGATCATGAGTGCGAAGGTATATATCCAACAGCATGCCTCCCCTAACAGCATCACAAATGTCTACATATGTGGTACCATCTGGCAGATTGAACAATAGTAGGGTGCGCTGGGCAAACTTTTCATAAGTTGGACGTTGAGACCTGGTCTGCAAATTATTTCCAGTCTCAAAATCGAAGGTATCAATCCCATCTGGACTATTAAAATGATCGTCATAACCATCCGTATGCAAATAATTCGGGGACTGTTGATCCTGGAAGCTATGAGTCTGGAAGCCTTTGTAGTCCTGGGAACGACGTGGAAAAAGTGAGCCGCTATTTCGTGGTGTGCCATACGTATAAGCTTGGTGGCCATTGGCGTCTTGAGTAGACGGAGAAGGAATTTGTGTCATGAAGGCGGTGCTGTTATCATGATCTTCATGTGTCGCAGGAATAGTCGAAGTTCCATTCTCACAGCCATCATTTTCATCAACGAGCGTGCCGTCCTTAATCAAGATCTGAAGAAACGATATTAGAGAACAGGAATAGGTAGGTATTAAATTGCTGCCATAGCTCTAAAAACTCACATTCAAGGTCTCCTCCGCAATACCACCCTTGTAAAGGTTGCGTCGCAGGTTCTCTGGGGTGTTGATTTAGTTTCTTGCGTTATGATAGTAGATTTCCTATACAAATCAACGGGTAGCATACCATATTCACGAGCAGATTTTATCTGGCACATGGATATTAGACGAGATTTATGTAATGCACAATGTGTAGGATGCTTGCTTACCAGGGCATTATGTTCCCTCTTCAAGATTGTGATCATTTCAGAATCGTTAGAAGGAGTACCATCACTATTCTCCGAAGTATGCTACACATAAACAATAAGTCTTTGAAACTTCATCCCTTCTCTCGAATAGCCAGGTATCGATATCGACATACGAATTGAGCCCTATTGTGGGGTAAACGGTTAATGATTGCTTCACGCAGCTAAGACATTTCATACAGGGTTAAAAAAGTAGATCACTTTACCTTCTCAGCAAAGTCTCCAGATAGATCTTGTCAATAGTCACCATAGAATTATCAGAAGCCATCTTGAAGAAGTTAATCTCTTTTTCGTGTTGAATACAATCAAGTATTCAACCTCGATCTTCAAAATGAATGAAAAATGAAATGATATACCTAGCAAGTAAAGGATGAAAGTTTTAATAAGGCAAGTCTCTCAGTTGGAGGAGGTGCTCCATGCTCGGGCAAGCCAAGCCACTTCGTTTAGATTGAAAGTTTTAGCCAATCAACATTGGTTTTAGTTGTCTGCAACTAAACTTTAAAGTAAGGTGAACATGGTCAAAATTGGATTTGGTACAATGCTTACTTAAGCAAGCAAGCAAGCATCCATATGTACATGATATGATCCTTTCCGAGATGCATTACCGTTGCATCACCGTTTAGGTCTTTGAGTCAATATTGAAATTATACATGTTGTAAATATATACTCTGTTACGAACTACAACTTCGGAGTTCGGATACCTGCCTGCATTTTCAATCTGCAGCCCTAACGAGAAGATCACCTCTTTTAAGTTAACGAGGTATCAAAAGGGGCTAGATTTGTGGAGATTGCTGCTAGTAGGTCTGTATCGTTCCACTATCATCATACTACTGTTGGGTAGTTTTGAATACTTTCCATTGATCCGACTATGAGAATAAGGGTATAAGGAAAAGAGACCAGCAACGTCATGTCATCGGACGGCGGTCCGTACGAGTTGTGTACTCGGAAGCTTGAGCTCCTTTTGTCGGTTCAATGTTCCGTCTCCAAGCAAGCTGCTAGTAAACTAACAAGGAACAACTAAGACTTACAGGTTGATTATGAAATTAGCCGTTTTCTTTCTATCTAGCTATCTCTTGTTTATCCAGCTTTGCTTCTTTCATTCATGCTCTTTGTCCAATATGCTTAGTAAGCAAACTTCAACGAGAAGACAACCTCTTCTCTGCTTTGAATTATTGTACATTCACGCATAAACTTTGATAATGTAGAGCAGACCAGAATCACAGCTCATCAACTAGTTGGCAAATGATCAACCAAACAAATCCAATCTACCCCTCTTCATCTACAACATCAACTCCACCAAACAACATGACATCCCGGAAGCCAACCCCCGCACCCAATACAAAATCAGACACCCAATGGCTAATAGACTTGGGCTATCTCAACGGTTTCCACGACTTCATGCACGACTACGGATTTATAGACGATGAGCAAGATCGTCGTGATGCTCTAAGTCTCTTTAGACAATTCCGCAACGAACAACAAGAAGCATGGGAGAAAACGCATCATGAAGAGTTGAAATCCGAGACGCTAATTGAAAGTTCACGCACCTATTCGAGAACGAGTATGTCAATATATTCTTCAAGTGAGCATAGTGCTCTGGAGAAACACAATGGTACTGGTATTGGTACTTTTAAGGGGAATAAGGCACAGAAGTAGGAATCGATGCTCTCAATCTCGTGAAGAATCCTAGAATGGATGGCAAAAGCATAGGAGGACTTGTACACATGGCGCTTGTCCACATGGCGCCTGGGAATCTGAGAGGCGAGTGAAGATAGACATGGGAGGCAAGTACAAACTTTGGATTTAGTGAGGTTCTGTGCGGGAAGTAATCAGAGGAAATGAAGTGGAATAGGTTTTGGTTTCGAGTGGAGGGAATATGTAAGGGAAATAACAAATCCATCACCCATCAACAAGTCCGACATAACCTAACACCAACCTTTTTAATTTTTTTTCGTTATTTTCTCTTCCCCAAAAAACTCTAAGCAAAAGAAAAAAAAAGGAAAAAAAAAAAGGCACAGAATACATAAATACTTAATAATAATCTTCAATCTCCAAGATCCATCTCCATCTCCATTTCCGAAAACAAAAAACTTTGTCATAATCCAACCTAACACAACACAGTAAATACATCATCCATCCCTCAATCCCTCAATCCAGCAATCCAACCAATCTCCCGCCCAAAAAAAGCACACAGACAAATAGGATTTACTACACACACAAAAAGGGAAAAGGGAAAAGGGGAAAGAAGTGTAGAAATCCTATCCTTTCCTATCCTATCCTATATATACCATACCATATCATAGCATACCTACTATACAATACCACCTTGAATCCAATCAGATCAAATCAAAGCAAATATATAGACCCTTACAGAAGCTTAACTTAAGCATCAATATAATCCCACAATTAGATTTTTTTTTGGAAATTCCTCACTCACCGAAATCCTCCAAGTTCTCACATAATATATAATACACAATAAATAATACATATATAATAACTGGTGAACTAAAACAGTGCCACACAATCCATAATATTCATTGTAACACAATATATATAATACACTACCTACACAGCAACTATTCTCCCTTCACCTCATCTCACCTCATCACATCTCAACCCCTTCCCCCTCCTCTTCCCCTTCTCCCCCCCCCCCCCCCCCCAAAAAAAACATTCAAAAGCGCAGATGCAATTCATGATTCATCTCAACCGATTCCAGCCAATTCCTTCTAAGTAAATCCTCGCGACAAAATGCTATTTCACAAAAACAGAGTAGGAGAGTGATGTTGTTTTTTGCCTTCATCTTAGCTTTCTTGCATTTTACCCGCCATTTGTCAGGTATGCTTTGATATCCCCACTCTCTACCCCCGAGTCACTCCTTTCCACTATCCGTAAAATAGGATAATTTATTGATGGATGAACCATCCTGTACAAATCCCCAGTCCCTCCATAATACTCTCCTCCCCTTTAATGATTTATCCTCCATGGCTATCCTTAGGCAAGAGGAGTAGGATCCTCAGTAGGCGTATCTGTACTCTCAGTTGCTGGTGGTGGTGGTGCACTCTTTCCGAATGATCCTCCACCAAAGTACTTAACAAAATCCTTGTTCTCATCAAAGGGTCTGGGTCCCAGCAGCCTCACCATATCATCTCTACCAAGAACTTCCTTAGCTAAGAGTTCCTCTGCAATGATTCCAACTTCCGCCTTCTTCTCTACCAGTAAATTTCTACATTTTTCATATGCTTCATCGACAATGCGTCGAACCTCTTGATCGATAGTTTGAGCTGTAGATTCGGCAAAGGGTTTCATGAGTTGATTTTCTCTATCAGTTTCGAAATGGAGTGGGCCGAGCTTTTTGGACATGCCCCATTTGGTTACCATAGCAGTAGCCATACGAGTAACTTTGTTGAAGTCATCGCTAGCACCACTGGTGACAGTTTCGAAATGGAGTTCTTCAGATACACGTCCACCAAGCGTCATAGCCATACGATCCATAAGTTGGTTTACGTTCATGAGGTAAGTATCGCCAGCTGGAAGGTATTGTGCGTATCCAAGGGCGCCTTGACCACGAGGGATGATCGAAACCTTGAGAAGTGGATCAGCCCACTTGAAGTACCAACCACAAATGGCATGTCCAGCTTCGTGATAGGCGACTGTCTTCTTCTCTTCCGGTGATAGAACAAGAGATTTCTTCTCAAGACCACCAATCACACGCTCAATAGCTTGTTCAAAATGTGTCATGGCGACAGATGTGGCCTTTGTCCGGGCAGCTATTTACGTTAGCACTGGTAAAGAAATAGAAGAGGGATCGACTTACCAATCAAAGCAGCTTCATTGACACAGTTGGCAATGTCAGCACCAGAGAACCCAGGAGTTAAGGCAGACAATCGTCCAGTCAGGAATTCAATATTCTCATTAGTGACAATCTTGCCTAAGTGAACCTTGAAGATCTGCTTCCTACCATCCATGGTCGGCCTATCGATAGAGATGTGTCTGTCGAAACGACCAGGTCGCATAAGAGCCTTGTCAAGTACGTCGGGTCTGTTGGTACCAGCAAGAACAACAATTTGCTCAGTCGTGTTGAAACCATCCATCTCAGTCAAAATTTGATTGAGTGTAGCTTCCCGTTCATCGTTTCCACCTCCGGAGAATCCGCCAGACTTGCCACGAGACTTTCCAATAGCATCGATCTCATCAATGAATATGATACATGGAGTACTTTTTCTTGCCATGGCGAAGAGGTCCCGGACTCTCGATGCTCCAACACCAACGAACATCTCCACGAATTCGGAACCACTGACGCTAAAGAATGGTACTTGAGATTCACCAGCTGTTGCCTTTGCTAGTAATGTTTTACCAGTACCTGGTGGACCAGACAAAATAGCACCGCGAGGAATTTTAGCACCTAAACGCTGAAATTGCTCCGGTGTCTTTAGGAAAGAGACAAACTCCATAATTTCTAGCTTCGCTTCATCCATACCGGCGACATCCTTAAACTTTACCTTTACATCAGTCTCGTGATTGAACTGCTTTGCTCGACTCTTTCCCATTCCAAAAATGCCGCTCTGACCTCCAGCGCCTGCTGAAGCTCGTCTTGACATGTAGAAAATAGCACCAATGAATAATAGCGTAGGACCAAAAGAGTAGATAAGAGCCCATGTATCCCCATCACTCGCGTAACCAATTGGTATCCTTTCCGAAACAGGTATTCCTAAATCATCTTGTGCTTGTTCCATTCGCTGCTCAAACCCTTCCGGAGAACCTATGGAGAAATAGTAATGGAAGTTGGGATTGCTGGCTTGGGAATCGGGATACATCGCTGCTGCCGCTTCAGTGTGGAGGTCAACTCGAACCTCCTGCTTGTTAACCACAGTCAATCTCTTAACCAACCCCTTATCAAGGAAATTATTTCGGAATTCCTGGAAGGTGATATCCTTCTTATTAGTGCCCGGGAAAAGTGTCTGCCATAAGAAGTATGTTGCAAAAGATCCAATCAATAAGGTTGTGGTATCAAGCTTCAATTCCGATGGGTTGCCAAAATTGAACCCTTCCTGCTGGTTGCCCTTCTTGTTGCCCTGCTTGCTATCCTGATCCCGCCTCTGGCCCCCTTTATTACTATCCGCAGAAGATCTTGGTTCGTTTGAATTGAAATTTGTTCCTTGTGACTGGACCTTGGCAGCGGACCACGCCATTTGCAACACCAGTTTTGTAAATTTTCCAGCCTCCGACAAAGTCATCGGTCTACCCTTCACCTCTTGCATCAAGTCTCTCAGTTCGGATGGCACCCCTGACTTTTGTATCGCCTGCAGAGATCTTCTCAATTCCTGAGTCTGGCCTTTGCCAAATTGCATAGAAGCAATTATTTGCTCTAGCTGCTCTATCTCCTCATCCGTCAATCTCACATAGCCTTCCACCAGCGGTGGCTCCTCGTTTGGCTTCGCGCTATTCTCTGAGGGAGATAAGGGCGATTTTCCATCGTAGAGATTTTCCGTCCCAGGGGCGGGTTTGCTGGGTGGCTCCGACGATTTTTGTTTTCTCGACTCTACCTCCGACTCATCCTTCTTCGTGTCCTTGTCTGGCTTTGGTGGCTTGGTCACGAATGTGCGCGCCCTTTGTGCAGCTATCCGCGACCGTAATAAAGGTGCAGTCGATGATGTTCGGAGA
Source organism: Sclerotinia subarctica (assembly GCA_025389085.1). NCBI lineage: Eukaryota > Fungi > Ascomycota > Leotiomycetes > Helotiales > Sclerotiniaceae > Sclerotinia > Sclerotinia subarctica. The sequence continues at coordinate 4,648,391 of QRFI01000001.1, read as the reverse complement.
GACTTTCGTGCGGCAGATTGGATGGTGGTTTGAGAAATTCTACCAAGAGAGCTGCACTGCCGTAATATCGATGTCATGCTTGGCTAGAGCTGTTCGTGTCGTAATTAGGAGATAAATGTGGTCTGGAGTCACTAGGGATGACTTGCCGTGACTTGAACCACTATGTGAGAGAATTTAAGAGTATGTTCGAAGGTTTGTAGTTGTCGGAGTTAGAGGTGGGAGGCAAATCATATAATGATGATGCCTCGATTAAGCTTGATTGATTACAACACTAGCGCAATTTTGGTATCGAAACTCAAAATATATTCAATCTGGAAGCTCGGATTTGTTTTCCAACTAAAATCATAAATAACATTGAACTTATTATTTTAATCTTTATCATTCGACATCATATTGTAGTTTGAAATTAGTGTACAATCTTTTATAAATGTTCCATAGCAAATCATTAATACATCGGTTGGGCATGTTGAAGCCATAACATAATCTGAGGAGAGTACCAGTTCACACCTTCCCGTTGAAATTTTGGAAAACAAAAGGTACCTATCTCCAAGCCGGATGAGTTTCCTTGAGAGACGCCATAATCACCATGCGGAGCAACTGCTTTATGAGTCCATAATCTGTGCTTCTCCCAACCCCTCACATGCCCATTATAATTATAACACCTTTACCTCCAATTTCCTCCCTCATGAGAACGCCAAAATCCATAGCTTACAAGCCCCCACCTTGATTTTGTAGATGTGCATTATTATTCATATGAAGATTAGGGTCGCCCATAACGCCATTCTCGAAGCTTTGGTACACGCCTCCTGTCATCTCTGCCCAGTCCCACTCAAGCGTCATTGGCATTTGCCAGAGATCCTGAGGGACAAAAGGTTGTTGGAAGGCATTTGGATTTAGTGGAGAGTTGAACTCATTTTCATTTGTAAAACCTTGAACACTTCCAAACGGTGTCGCAGTATTTTGTCCCATGAAATCGTTTCCAGAAGCACCGAAATCTGGTTGCCAGTTTGAGCTCGGAGAAGCATCTTGCAAAGGACTAAAGCCGTTCTGTAGATTCACATGGTTCGTCGAGTTAGGAGAAAATGGTCCAGGCATGGAATTAGGACCACGGTTCATGGGAGTCTGTGGTGGGCCAGCCCTGGGCATATGCGATGATTTACCCGAATCATCATGACTCTTGCGCTTTCTCCTTGTAGATGTTTCCTTTTCTGCTTTATCCAAAACAACTTTGGCTATTCTCTCAAATTCTGAGCAGATCCCCAGCATACGTTTTACACCTCCATTTTCTTCCTCGGTGCTCAACATGGAAAGAAAGTTAACAACAAGGTTCATAAGACGCACATCAGAACGTGCCCGAGGATCTTGAGGGTTTTGTAAAATATTGCCGAAGAGGGTCACAAGGGCAGAGACGGGGAAATAGAGAATGAGCCTAAATATGTTAGCTTTGAATCAAGGTAGCGTGCAAGTCTGACTTACCAGACACAAGCAAAGTCGCCTTGAGGAACATATTTAATGAGATGTATGGAAGCGCGAGCAGCAGACACACACAATGCGGCCGAAGAAAAAACACGGGGATTTAGAGGCCTAGCATTCAGTCCTTGGATGGCATAGTTAGAAAGACGGCTGGTCCAGTATCCGTGGTGAACAGACATTCGATGAATTGTAGTAAGGCAATTATAGTAGGCGAAATGAAGAACGACAACGTGAAGAATTAGTGGAGTATGTGAAGCTTTAATTTCATGCTCTGGACGGAAGTCGACTGGGATACTATCTTTCCATTCTTCGAGCTGAGAATCAAGCTCCCCTATGGTGTTTAGAAGTTCCCCATCAGATTGTTTTGAAGCTTTAGTCGAATAAAGCTGTTTGTATACCTTGCTCTCGATGGTTGAAAATTCACACATTAAGCGGAAGAGGTTAACTTTTCCCTTCCCATCGGCAAGAGGAATATTACCGATGTTATCTTCGGGTTCGGCACTCGGTAGTTCGACATTCATATCATCGTCGTCCTGCGCAGGAGGTCTCCCCGAGCGCAGACAGATGTCTTTATCTAGCATGTACCCTATCCAGAATACACGTTTGCGTTGCTCAATCTCCACGGGATTGAGGTTGAAGCCAGACCCACGTTTATGCAGCCCAATGCTGTGCGAAAGACGAATAGCGGCTGCTACAAGAAAGAAAGAAGGCTGAGGGTTAGGCGTACCCTGCATAAACAAAGCCATTCCCAACAATGCTTGTACGCTAAGTAAATCAGTGTTCCGCATGGTGAGCTCGGTGAAAACACCCATGGCATTTTTAAGGTAGCCCCAAGCTTTTGTATCTTCCTCCTGTGGCACGAGATTGCTCATAACACGAAGACGATGAGCGATGGCAAGTGCACAGTTAAGACTTGCCCACCATCCGGAGCCTTCATAGGGATCACTAGAATATTGTCGATCGACTAGATGCATGAACGTAGGTTGGTGGAAAAGGGGAAACATGCAGTTAAAATTCTCGAAAAAGTCCTTGAGTAAAGACACGCACTCGTTTTTAGGAGGGAGCCGCCTCCATACCGGGCGTGCAAACAAGTCCGAGAATACTTCTGGTTTCCAATACATCATTTTATTGTCGTCCACCGAGGCGGATGAAATCATTTCCTGAAAGGATGAATCGCCCGTCTTCTCGTTGACCCATGAGATACCTTTAGGCGAGAATATGGAGAATCCAGAAGATGATCCTAAATTTGTTAGCAAAGTCCTTCTCACCCAGCAACATTCCATACCTATATATCGGGTTTCCCCGCAGTTGTTTGTGACTAATGAGCACATCATATCTGAAAGCGCCTCGACTGGCTCCTCTTTTTTCTCGCTCACCCCATTTCGACCGTCTTTACTATTACGCTTCCAAGAGTCTTTGGTTGGTTCTGGGGATGCTACGGTACTCCGAGGGGTCGAACCATTTACATCAACCAGGCCACCTGGAGTACTTTGCACTGGGGAAGTTGCAATTGAACCAGGGGCAGCAGACGCTCTGCGCGAAAGGTTCTTTTCCTGTAGTATTTTCTCCAACGTTCCCAAATCCGTTCGCCCACCATCTTCTTCGCTGAGGAGACCTTAAACACTATCCGTCAATCATTGAACATCTTAATATGCCTGAATTGATGGGACAAACCAGATAACTTTAACAAACTTTCCATGCGACCTAGACGATTCTCGAGGCCCTCGATATATTTCGCACTGCTCAAAAATCAGCGGCCATAATAACTGATGGTGCACCTAGATTTCTCACCCTTTTGGCGGGTTTCTCTTCTTCTCGACCTGTGTAAAAATACATTCCGTTTTATAGTTGATGCAATGCGTACAAGCTGGTAACTTTCCATCGCACTTGATCTTCTTCTTCCGGCACATGTCACAAGCCTGCCATCGTCAGCTTCCTGCCCAGATTCCTTCGCAGAAAGTTGAGCCCTACCCTCGCTATCCTCCTCCGCTTCGCCTCATTGCTTTCATCGAGAAGGGTTCCATCGCCGAAAAGCGGACCCGTCAGTTCTGGTATTTTTGAAGATATCGGTAAACCTTCTGCATTGTAAGCCCCGAATATTTGAGGCGGGGGGTTCATCAAGGGGGGCGCCGATATCTGGGGCATAAAAGCATTGTTGTCATGGGGCATAGAATCCATCTTCGTTGATCATCGCATAGTAAAATGGCTGAATTTGACGAAGGCGCGCAAGTTATTAAAAGTCGTATGCCGGGCGTCGAATCACTCAAGTAGAAATTTATTTCGTATTCGTACAGCTCCTGTAGCAGTTGCGGAGCTTAACTTACTCCGTAGCTGCAGATGTACTAATTTCAGATTCTGGGTTTATGTATTGGGTGTCGAGATTTCTCTATGACCGAGTGGCTGCTTGTGGATACTGAAGGCACAACCTGATGATGAATTAAAGCGGTTATATGCTGGGATGATATCTGGTTGATTTATTGAACAAAGAGTTAAAGGAGCCAGTGAATGAGTTGTGATTTGGAGTATTGGGGAAGATGGGTAAATGATAGTGTATGTGTCTACCGATGGTTGAGGGGTCTTTTTCGGCGGAGGAGTTTATTAAGATTGGCCTTCTAGAAGTTATAAGTTATAAATACTTAGTAGGTAAATCAATTGATGTCTAAGCTTTTTGGAGCTGTAGCTGGCATGATTAAATATTAATAAGATGACGAGGGACAAATAGAGATGTATGAAAGGACCAATAGAAAAAGAACGTAAAACTCAATCTGGAAAGAATAGCATTGTCTCGCCATCTGAAATCTTACGTGTTGCATCCATCATAGGAGTTCAACACCACCTCGGTATGTTATAACATGACTAATCAACAATATTTCGAGATAATGTAGGTAGACCAAGCATAGCAAATAAAGAGAATTATTCCTAATATAAGACAACTCGCTTTATTCCACTTATTACTCATCTACCAGAGATAGCAGAATAAAGCTACAAGTCAGCTTGTCCTGGAATATTCCAAGTACAGTACAGTACAGTACAATATCACCACAATATTGATTGTTTAAAGGTATCACCTCGATAAATCACCAGGTCGATATATCACGGTAAGATTATGACAATACGGGCGGGGTACACCAAACCAATAAAATCTTCAGTGGCTTCTAATCTTTTGGCCTGTCCTTCATCTTGTCCTACATTCGAGTTGTACCGTAACATATATTACCTACTCAAAGGCTTTCATCACATGGCCATAGTGCTCCAATATCTTCATTCTTCATTTTACTTCAATTCCGATACTACGGGTAACAAGTCTAGGCGCCATCGGCCAATGTATATCTTATGTACTGTTCATATGGACCAATGACTTCTCGAGAAGATTGACCTGTTACACTGCTGAAACGAGAGGGGAGATTCTACCCGCCTAACCTAGAACTTCCTGCATCGAGTATCTTTCGCTTGGACTCGAGAGGCTACATACATGTCACTGCAGGCAGCATCATACATACACAGCCACTCTGGTGTTTGTGTGTACAACCTGAGTTGGCTCCAGAAACTTGTCAGGCACGATGCACTTAAGCTCCAATTTGGCACGTTGAGTTTCATACATAGAAAGACATTATCTTTTATCCCACCCTCTTTGATCTTATATCCTAGCCATTCGTCTGATGCTACAAAGTGGCGCCTATATTATCCAACAAGATCATCAAATTTACCACCAGAAAAAGGACAGGTATCGGTTTATTACCGATCCCAGGAGAAATGGCTATCCTAAATCCACTATTCCCTCCTGATTGTTGCCGAGAGGCGTCGTAACATAAGAAGCGAATCAGATAAATCCTCAAGCGCTCACTGGTATCAAAAGTCCTGCATATCAGGACAAAAACGCCAAACCCAAATGCAGAGGTGCATTAAATATCCAAGGACAGCCCTAAGCATGTCCAATCCAAGGCGGGATCCCCACAATAACTACGAAAAAGCAAAAAAAGCTTCACATATATCAATGCCGGCAATCCTCCAACCAAAACCTTGTACAATCTCAGAAATGTCTTATTTCAGACTTCTTCTGTAAATCTTGAGGCGTGGGAACCATCTTGTGAGGGAAGTGAACGACCCAGAAGATCCGGCCTCGGTGGTATAGGCCCAGGTGGCTCTGTAAAAGGGCCATGTTCCGTAACCGGGGTTCTTGCCGGGCTTGGCCTCATGACCGGGACTCCAGAGTCTCTATTTGGGGGCTCGAGAGGTGGGCTTGGCTGTCCTCCATAGAATCCCTGAGAATCTCGGTAGAATGAGGTGCCACTTAAAGTGTTTGAGATAGGCATAGCAGGCACACCAGAGGGGTAAAACGATGATCCGCTCATTGTATTTGAATTTGGCTCACCGAATCCGTCACCTCCATGTTGTAAGACAGATGGAAGCTTCTTACCCGATACCCTATAGAAACCTCTTTCACTTCCTGCTGATGAAACTGTATTAGTGGCCGTGTTTTGAGATGATCGCTTAGATTTCGAGAGGCTGGCCAGCGCTGCAGGCACGGCCATAGCGAGTGATCTGCGCTCCGTCATGCTACGAGGAGCTTGATTAGAGAAACCTTGGGATTGACCTGCAGAACCACTACCATCATTCCCACCAACTCCCCCACCCCTTCCACCACCGGCGATCGTCGAAGGAGGTACACTTCCAATTGATAACATCCCACCATTCTTCTTCTTCCATCTCAATACAAACATCAAAATAAAGAGAAGTGCAGCGAGCCCAGCTATCCCACCAACTACACCTCCCACTATCGTAGATGTGGATGGTGTCGAACTATCAGCTGTTCCATTGCCACTCCCATTGCTCCCACCAACCGCAGCCCCTGTAGCACTGCTACTCCCGGATGCCGAACTAGTTTCGGTACTTCCACCGACATAAGCGCTACTGCTAGTCGAATCCGTTTGAGACGACGAGAATGAGGGCGAAGACGAGGGCGTGGTCGAGCTGAAAGTTGTCGACGATGCAGGCGAAGAAAGAAATACAGGTGATGACAAGAAGGAAGATGTTATCGTTGATGCAAAGGTTTCGAATGAGGATGTCGAAGTCGAATCAGTAAAAGAAAGTTTGGTGGTATTAGCTGTGGATGATGAGGAAGAGATTGAAGGAGAAGCGGTTGCATTGGAAAATAATGTTGTCGAGCTTGAAGTTGAGCCTGAAAGCGAGATTGATACTGGGCCTGGGGTCGAATTTGGAAAGGAGCTAGAAATTACTAATACCATACCATTAATATATTGTTTGCGTGAAGACTTGGGTTAGCTTACATGTAGTTGAATTAGAATTAGGAATGAGGGTAGAAAAGCTAGTGGAAGGAGTGGAAGTCGAAGTCACATCAGTGCTCGACGATAACGATAGGATGACTTGGCCCGATGATGTAGGTTGAGCTCCAAGAACTGTAGAAACAGCAGAAGAATTATCTTTACTCGAAGAGGTCGCAGCAGTGGTTGTTGTTGAAGCTTGTAATCTCAAGGACGAGTAATCGCTGGCTGGAAAGGTCTGGACCGCAATAGTCGATCCATCGGCATCGACATCAACCTGTTGGACCACGGATATTGTCTGAATAACTTCTGTTATGGCGGAAGCCTCAGCTGTTGCCGTTTCAACTACCGTCGTTTGCCGTTTGTGTAATTTTTGATGCTGTTTTAAATGATTGTGGTGAGGTTGCCCGTATGCATACTCGTGTCTGGCCAGAAAGAGTGATGGCTCAGCGTCGTTCATGGCGCGCCCTTTTTGTTGCAGCTGCGTCTACAGCGCTCAACGGGTACCTGATAATTCAAAAGAGTGACTTTCGCCAACTTGGGACGTAATATTTACAACTCCTTCGTCGCCCTCATTGCCGTTGCGGAAAAAGAGGGTTTTTGATTTTCGTTTTCGTGAAGGTTGGGTTTTGGGGGGGGAATAAAAAGTGATTATTGATAATTCGCAGGATCACACAGCATTTCGCTCAGGTACAACAGATCAATTTTTGGTTAGTTTTGATTAGCACGGGCCAAGAACAAATTTCGCTAGTGTTACTAGATGCCTTTTGGCTTCCTCTTAGAGGTTCGTGAATAGTCAGGGCTGACGAATTATTTCACTTTATAGAAATTTATTAGCATGGGTTAAAAGTGGATGCATCAATCAATTGGCCAATTACAGCATGAGAAGAAAATTAATTTAACATGGCAGTTATCGAATAAGCACGAGGCTTCAAGGATAAAGCATGACTGCATGGCATGGAGAACGGAGATGGAGGAAACATAGGAAACGTACTCTGTCTCTGGGCCGTTCCTTTTCGTCCCGTCAATTCTTCAAATGTTCTAGATATACAATATGGTCTACGAGATGAGGATAAGGGTAAATACCTGGCGACCTAGTATGTAGGTAGATAGATAGGTAGTTGTGGACGAGATTGATTACTTTGAGTTGATGATGGTAATAGTTTGTTATCCCAACGGATGACCGACTTGGTAACCTAGCTGTCCATTATTCCTACTACTCAAAATAGCAAAGTCAACAGTTGTCGAGACTCCTGAGGATTTAATTCAAATACATTGATCGACAACTTGTTTTCTAATTGTCAACCTGCCTAGGTAGGTATTCATCAGTAGCTTCACTGTACTTGTATCGGAGATTGTACGTGCCCCTTTTATGTGGGTAGATAGTAGAAAGTAGATGGATGCTCTTTCCTGCATGAAAAGAGAGACAATCACATCATCGTTTTGCTCATCACATCTGGGCAAATTCGATGCGACGCGGAGATGGAAACCCAATAAGTGTCATCAATAATGGACGGTGTCTTTCTGTAACATTAGGATGAGCATTACTGTATACGGGTTTCTCCTGAATTCCCGAGATATAGGTCATATCATATTATGTATTATGCCAATTCATCGCTACCGAAAGATCCAGTAGTCAATCAATCGTCTTAATTAAATGAAATGGGAACGGGAGTGTAGGTAGGTAGGAGTTAAAAGAAGGAATAATTTTCAAAGCCATTGATTTTCTTGGTTTTATTCATAAATAGGTGGGATCAGATATATTTATATATAGGAGTAGGAGTAATTGTCGTCAAGTAACTCTATCTAGTAGCACCGACTACTGCAAGTAGTTTACTGCAAGAACGGATCACTTGGTTGGTTTTTAGCTTAGTGTAACTCGTACCTGACTTGTGGTTTATCATTTAAGATTGGCAAGATCAATTTTTCTCAAAGATCTCGCCATAAGCCATAATTGGCTTGCATTAGTGAGTGTTGGGTAGAGCTTTGATGCGGCGCCTACTTCTGTCCTTCTGTCCTCTGTTCTCAATCTCATGCTATGTACTCATCGCTGATTGGCCAGGACATCAGACTCAACACACTTACTTTTATCGAAACAACATTATCTAATACGGTCCATGACAAACATAGCAAACATCACAAACATCAGGAATATTGTTTTCATATCATTATTCATGGGATGATTGCTCCGTACCTAGCTACCTCCAGAGTGAAAATGCATCAAATTCGTTCGTGGCGCATAGATACATCATTTTGCATCACGAGTTAGAATTACCGCACGGCAACCCCTGACGGAACCTTGAATTTATGGAAAGCTGCATCTGCATGAAATCAAAACATCAAATGATACAATGATACAATGATACAATGTTTCGTCTCTAATTCATGAACACTTTAATTGAATCCTAAGAAAGTGCTAATCAGATATACATTAAGGCTGATTAATCAAAATAAGCCATGGCTACTCCTGCTCAACTAGAGGAGAAGGCTCGACAGGATCGTCCAGAAGTTCCAACAATCAGATATCATCATACCCCGCCCCCGCTCCCACCACGAGGAGAGTCTGTCCAGGCCCCTCCACCATACACAGATGATGATGCGAAGAGGAACGAATTAATCTCAGAGCAATGGCATTCAAATGACCCAAGATCGTCTTCTACACATTCTTTAGTCCCTTCAGAATCTAATCGGGATGGCCGTCGTAAATTGTTACTCATCTACATTCATGGGTTCCTGGGCAACGAATCCAGTTTCCAAAGTTTTCCTGCTCACGTTCATAATCTTCTAACTATCGCGCTTCAAGCGACTCATATTATTCATACAAAAATTTATCCCAGATACAAGTCCAGAAAAGCTATCAACTTTGCTCGGGATGATTTTAGCAAGTGGTGAGTCCTTCTTTTACCATCATCATTCATTACCTGCTAAAGACTGTGCTAGGTTAGAGCCCCATGAAGATTCTTTGACCGACATTATCCTACTGGGTCATAGTATGGGAGGGATTCTATCTTCGGAGGTCGTCCTCCAACCTCCATCTCCTCCAGCAAATCGTCTCTTTCGCCATAGGGTATTGGGAACAATTAGCTTTGATACGCCATATCTAGGCATGCATCCTGGAGTCGTGCTTAGTGGAATTGGAAGTCTTTTTAGACCCGCGCCAGATCCTCCAAGCTCAGGAACAGGGTCATTATCGCCCACCGGGGCAAGTTCGCCGTCCATAAACGGTCCTGCATCTACAGCAAGCCTCGCAGACACTCTCTCAGACTCGAATGCTATGTACCAAGAAATTGATGGGCAAAGCATGACATCGCTAGCTACGCCACCATCAAATGATAAATATTACAATGCCCCTTTCTTCAACGATATCAGAATACCAGAGCGAAAAGGATTTGACAACTTCTTACATTTCGTTAACAAACATGCTGAGGGTGTTGGGATAACAGCAAAGTTAGGTGGTTTAACTTCTGCAACCTCACAGTATTTTGTATCGCATATGGAGTTTGGTAGTTGTCTGGCAGATTATCCTGGCTTGATGAATCGTTATTCCAAAATACGTGCTTTGGAAGATGTTGATGAACCTGCCGGGGGAAGCAATTTTGTCAATCAGAACCAAACGCCCCGGAGAAGATTCATCAATTATTACACTGCAAGTACTGGTCGGCCCAAGAAGCCACGAAATCCTGCCGTTGAAGAACCCCTTCATGATAACGCCGCGTTGGAGGCAGGAATGAGTAATTTGAGCCTAGATCATCCCGGAACTCAGCCCTCAACATCAGAGGAGAATCAAATTATGACGGATGTTAACCTTGATCTGGCCAACGGTATACATATGCAGCAGGTTGAGGAACAGATGCAAGAGTTAGATATCAGTTCAGGAGTTCAGGAAGATGCTCCACGATCACCAGGATTGCGAGAGATTGATTCAATTCCCATTGAAGAGGACGAATCTGTGCCTATAGCCGGTCTATCACATGCTGAGGAAACAGAAAACTCAGATACTATGACACAAAAAGCACCCACCGAACCTCCCCTCCCTCCTATTCCCGATACGCCGACAGAACCACAACCAATGAACTTAGATCTTTATACAGACAAAGACTCCCGGAAAGTCGCAGAAAAGGAACACAAACGCATTGTGAAGGCTTATAATCAAGCGTTGAAGGATCGAGAAAGTGCTCTCAAAGACCGTCGCAAATTGATGGAAAAAAGAGAAAAGAAAGCACGAAAAGATGAGGAGAAACAATTGAAAGCTCAAGACAAGCAAAGATCAAAGGAAGAAAGGGAAGAGGAAAAGCGACAAGCCACAATGAATTCCAAATCTTCTAAAGGGAAAGAGAACGTCCCGAAGGTGGAGCAGAAGATGGAGAAGCCAAAAAAAGACAAGAAGTTTTGTATGCTGCCCCCAGAGTCTGGGGGACAGAAAGATGCCTGCTGGATTCGAATTTATATGGAAGGAGTAGACGAAGTTGGGGCACATTGTGGTCTTTTTTTCCCAGGGCCACAATATGAAAGCTTGGTTGGAGATGTAGGTGAAAGGATTGAGACATGGGTGAAGGAAGATGCAGCTAAGAGAGCAGTCCTCTCTGGACGATAGGTTTTACGAGACGAATGTGAAATTTTTTGTTTTATCGATGAGGTAACCATGTTTATGAAGATACCCTAGTCAACATGGCAAATGCTCATATAGAACTTATGAATGTTCAAGCAGCGTTTGTTACATTTAGGCCGAAATATTCCCCTATTTCGCCAAAATATGTTGTGAAAAGGTCTACAAACACATCAATTCTTTATCTATTTGAACAGCACAGAGCTTCAATAAACCTCAAAACAAGAATATTGACCTTGGCATGTATGACAAGAGAATCATTCCCTTGAGTCACAGTTTTCCTATGATTATGACTCGAACATTGAAATCATCTACTCCGTATGTAGGCAGTATGTGATTGGCCGGCTTAAAGTGAGCAGCCGAGCTAGGATCTTTTTCATCCCATCTTTAGAATGTTGTCATTGGGCGTCGTCGTTACCCCACAAATATGCCAAGAGGTGGATACGCATCAATTTTATTCCCAACTTAACCACCCTCCCAAAATCCAAATATAAATATAAATACAAATAAATCGACAACGGACCTCTCTCCAACTTGCTCTCCTCGACATTCCTCCCTCTTTCATGGAGACATTGTTATGCCTCAATTATTACTCTTGAATCTTTAACCTCCCCGATAATATTATCCAATGGCCACTCAATCTTCCAATCCTTATTCGCTCCCCCATCCTCTGTCTCACAACGCCGCCTCTAACTCCACTCGAGCTCCGCAAAATATCTCTACAGCAAAAACCTGGCGCAATCGCTTCAATTCCTTAGTTACCAGTGATACAAACTCTACATCGCATAATACCGAGGCAATGGATGAGCATAATGGTTTGCAGACAGCGAACACAAATGCTTCTACGAGAAGCAGACATATCCCGAAATGGTATAAAGTTAGATGGTTTAAAGGCATGGTTGATGATGTAAAGAGAAGAGCACCGTTTTACTGGAGTGATTGGACCGATGCTTGGGATTATAGAGTTGTGCCGGCTACGATTTATATGTATTTTGCAAAGTGCGTTACATTCCATTTGGGAGGCGAACCTTTCTTGTGACGAGAAGAGAATGAAAATGGATTGAGGGAACAAGTAGCTAATTGCATGACAGTATTTTGCCTGCACTGGCTTTTTCTTTGGATATGTAAGTCTCTTGTCAAACATATAGGAAAAGTTTCTGATCAAAATACAGGTTTACAAAGACGAATATGAGTTACGGAGTGAATGAAGTCCTCCTTGCTTCGGTCCTAGGATCAGTGGTTTTTGCTGTATTTGCCGCTCAACCATTGGTTATTGTAGGGGTTACAGGACCAATCACTGTTTTCAATTAGTATGTTTGGTGATGTGAAGGTCACACTTGATGCTAATATGGATAGTACTGTCTACGATATTATTGTTCCTACAGGAGCAAACTTTTTTGCATTTATGGCATTAATTGGATTGTAAGTAAATGGCATGCTCTACAGTTATTCTACTTTGTTTAAAATAAAGAAACTGACGAAAGCAGATGGTCTCTAGTAATGCATTGGATACTCGCCATTACTAATTCATGCAACTTACTTCGTTATGTCACTCGTTTCTCTTGCGATATTTTTGGATTTTACGTAGCATTTATTTACCTCCAGAAAGGTATCCAAGTCCTGACTCGTCAAGGCTCGGATGAACCATTCTACCTTTCTATCGTCATCGCTTTACTAGTTACCGCCGTTGCATTCCTGTGCGGTGTTGTAGGGGATAGTCCATTATTCCGGCATTATGTCCGAGTTTTTATAAAAGATTACGGCACACCTCTCACTATCATTTTTTTTACTGGGTTTGTACACATTGGTAAAATGAGAGAAGTAGATTTGACTACACTACCTACAAGTAAAGCTTTCTTTCCAACAATTGATAGAGGATGGTTTGTACATTTTTGGGATGTTAGAGTTTCAGATGTATTTATTGCCATACCATTTGCTATTTTACTAACAATCTTGTTTTATTTCGATCATAATGGTAAATCAAAGCTCTTCCGTTTCTATACAAATATACAGTCACTAATGGAGCACAGTATCTTCTTTGATAGCCCAAGGAACTGAGTATCCCCTCCGAAAGCCTGCTGGTTTTCACTGGGATATTTTCCTCCTCGGGTTCACAACTGGTATTGCCGGTTTGCTGGGAATCCCTTTTCCGAACGGTCTCATTCCGCAAGCTCCATTCCACACTGAATCTCTTTGCGTTACCAAACTTGTTGCTGATACCGATGAATCGGGAGATTCAAAAGGTCATCTCAAGCCAGTTACATCCCACGTCGTTGAACAACGAGTCAGCAATCTAGCCCAAGGTCTATTAACCCTAGGGACTATGACTGGTCCTCTACTTATAGTCATTCACCTCATTCCTCAAGGTGTCTTGGCGGGCCTCTTCTTCGTCATGGGTATTCAAGCTCTTCTCGGCAATGGCATGACTACTAAAATTCTCTTCCTCCTCAAAGATTCCTCGCTAACCCCTTCTTCCGACCCCTTGCGACATCTTCCCCGAAAATCTGCCATCTGGATATTCGTAGCAATTCAACTCTTTGGTTTTGGTGCCACGTTTGCTATCACACAGACCATCGCGGCGGTAGGATTCCCAGTCATTATTCTAGCGTTGATTCCGGTTAGGATATGGATGTTGCCCAGGTGGTTCACGAAAGAGGAATTGGGAGTACTGGACGGAGCAACAGCGAGTCCCTTTACGATGATTAGCGTAGGGGGTAATCATGGAGAAGAGATTGAAGAGGGACTCTCAGCTGGTGCAGATGTTGTTAGGGAGGGTATGCTAGTGGGTAATACTTCGGATGAGGGTAGCGGAAACGGAAAGAGGGTAGTAGAAACTGAAGGTGGTAGCGATGAAGGACGAGCTGAGCGAGGTGAATTCCAAACTGGTGGTCCCGGTACTGAAACGACTAGGAGGAAAGAAAGTTGGAAAGGAGAAGGAAGAAGTGCTGGATTAGGTGAGCCCATGGAGTTACAAAATCTTGGCATGAGTCGAAGAAGCGTTAGTAGACAGCACGAGTAGGTAGGTAGAATACCTCATTCAGGATAGATAGTATTGAAGAGGCGTGTGTGTTCACTGTTGGCCACGGGAATTGTAATTAGAGTTTAGAATGGCATGCAGGGCTCATGTTCATGTATATTTTATTGATATCTCAACGTATATACATATATATAAAATATATATAAAATAACTACAACGACCTTAAAAAGAAAGGTGAGTGAGTGAGTTGAGTAACTGTAATACTTTCGCGACCCACCGGTGCACCAACCCAGATAATCCTACATTTACCGACTTCATCGAGGATCAGTAAATAACCGATTCGCTGCCACCGTCCCTACCGTACCTACCGTACCGAAGGGAGGAAACTCGTGCCAAATGGGCAGGCAGTTCGTGAGCAAGTTCAATAAATAGATTTGGCCTGTTAGGTGCAAAGAAGGAGAGGAATTAAGAACGGGCTGGAAATTCACGCGTGCCACTGATATGTGTAATCAGAGCGGTGGGATGGTTACGATGAATGGATGTATTTGATGGAGCCAGTGCAGCCTTTTGTTACAAAGTGGACTTGAAGTTATTACTAACCAATCGTGTCCGTAAAAGATTTTGGCTCGTGGAAATTTCAACAAAGTCTTTGGATGTCACCATTTGCATGAAGAAATTACAGACTTTTGAAATATCAAAGGGTATGTCATTGCAAATTATAAACCAATTTTGTAAAGCCAGCAAAATTTCCCGTCCAATCACCATTCCTGAATCCTTCATTCTTCATAAAATAATCATAGATATCATCGCAAAATGTCATTTAAAAACTTTCTCTGCCTTCCCTGCTTCCTATAGCACAGTTACAGTTTACAAGCGAGATTGAGCAGCTCCGGCAGCCTTGCTATTTGGAGCAGGAGCCAACTTCTCGGTTGCCTCTTCAATCCTGGAACCGAGAGTCATATCGACTTTGCTAAACATCTGGTATGTACGCTGGCGAGTGTCCTCCTTGGCAGCTGCCAAATGTCCAGCGACGTTGTTGATGAAGTTGTCTTGTTGGCTTCCTTGTTTGCCGAGGACATCCCATAAACCTTTGGCTTGGACGTAGTCCTCTGGACCAACCTCAGCCAAGTAGCTCAATGCGGCACCAGACCACTGCTCATGGTCATTAGTAGCCTTGACAGGCTTATGAGTGAGCTTTCGGTACGAAGATGGATAGTTGGGGTTAGCACCGTAGTTTCCGTTGACAGCCATAGCACCATCACGTTGGAATGGGTTGAAAGCTCGGAGAGGAGCATTGACTGGAATTTGTTGATAGTTAACACCGAGACGATGACGGTGGGTATCTGGGTATGAGAAGAGACGAGATTGAAGGACAGGGTCGGCAGATGGCTCAACTCCCGGAACCAAGTGAGATGGTGAGAAAGCAACCTGCTCAATCTCGGCGAAATAGTTCTCGACGTTCTTGTTGAGGGTCATTTTGCCGAATGGTCTCAATGGAACCTCACCCTGTGGCCAGACCTTGGTTAAGTCGAAAATGTTCCAGCGGAACTTCTCAGCCTGTTCTGGGGAAAGGACTTGAACATAGACGCTCCAGGATGGATAGTCTCCCTTCTCAATTGCGTCAAATAGGTCTTGAGTATGCCAATCTGGGTTCTCGGACGCCATCTTGCCAGCCTCTTCATTGGTAAATGTCTTGCTCCCTTGATCTGTCTTCAAGTGGACTTGAACATAGTTGAAGGTACCGTCTGGCTTGAACCACTTGTGAGTGTGACCAGAATATCCATTCATGTGTCTGTACGAATATGGTGTACCACGGTCGCTGAAGAGGTGCATCACTTGGTGGATAGCCTCTTGATGAGTGGAGAGATAATCCCAAAACATGGTAGCATCCTTCAAGTTTGTTTGTGGGTTTCGCTTTTGTGTGTGAATGAAAAGAGGGAATTTAGTTGGGTCTCTGAGGAAGAAGACAGGTGTATTGTTGTAAACCCAGTCCCAGTTACCCTCTTCAGTGTAGAATTTGACGGAGAAACCTCTTGGGTCACGAGCAGAGTCCGGAGATCCCTTTTCACCACCAACAGTTGAGAAACGTGTGACAAGAGGAGTCTTCTTGCCGACTTTGCTTAGCATGTCGATGGTGGTGATATCACTGATATCGTGTGTAACTTCGAATTCTACGGATGATATATTAGTATGTGGCGATTGAGAAAAGGGTGCAACAGAAGAACTTACCTCCATAAGCTCCAGCACCCTTAGCATGTACAACACGCTCTGGAATACGTTCGCGATCGAAATGAGCCAACAAATCGATCAAATGGAAATCTTGAAGGAGAAGTGGCCCATTGTTACCGATTCTCTGAAATTCCTCTGGGTGTCTTACGGGACATCCATTAGAGGTTGTGTAGACTGGTGCTTCATCGTATCTGAAGGTAGACGCGGGCTTCTCGTCGGCAACCATGATTACTATTATATTGCTTGCTGTTGCGCAGGGAGCCAGTAGATGTGGTTGTAAGATGGATTGAAAGCTTGGCAATTGGGTAACAAAGATAGACGTGGAGTAACTTTGATGATGAATTGAAGAATTCTTGGAGATGGCAGAAAGCTTGTGATGCTTGATGAATGAAAAGAAGTAAAAGTAAGATGGCACAAGAAATGGGTGGGATGGGAAATAAATAAGTAGAAATTCGGAAAGGTACCCCTCCTTTCGTGGCAACCAATGAAAATGAGAGGGTTGATAACTGCATTAGTAAAGCTCTCAAGGTCTGGAACGAATTGATTATCAAAAGGGGAAAGATTTGATGATCGGGGCCAATTCCGCATAAAGGAAACTTTACTAACTTTTACTACGAGTACTTTCGTATGCAATGATGTGATGATTTAATAGGATTTACCTGGCAAGTACACCATTCTTTCTTTCTAGCTTGTTACTACCACATAGATCAAAGTTAAATGAAGCCTTATCCGTTCAATATTTCCAAGATATTCCACTGGTACTTGGTAGTTTTATAAAATACTATTCGTCACATATACACACATATACACATATATACACACATATACACACATAAACATGTATAATATTTCCATTCAAAAGGACATGACTGAATGAGTCTTACCTACGCTAGCCGAAGGTGTTCGCATTAAATAATTTATAATAACATCTCATACATGCATATAACTCGGGGTCACACGAAATGTTCCCCTCATGCGTACATACCTTTTTCCTTTCTTGGCATAGTCTAGTGCTTTTCTCCGCATTCTGAATTAATAGCGTCACTTTCCTTGACCGTTTAAAGCTTGGCACGAATTAATTGAGCCATGAATCGCTCGCTTTGTCCAGTAAAGGTTTCTACTAGGTATTTATCTCATATTCTTCTAGTTATCACATCGAATATAGATAAATACAGGAAAGTATATCCTCACTTTGCAACATTGCACACATATTTCCCTCTTATTTTTGTGCTTGAACGCTTTTACCAAGATCTTACACCACCATCACATCGATGCCGTCACTTGATCTCCACCTTCATCTTTTTTTAAACAAACCCCTGGTCAATAATAATACCAAGTTGCCCGCCTACCCAGCATCCTTGTAACAAACAGTACGCACATCGTCAAAAAGGCATTGTGGGGCACTTTGAAAGAACATCATGCCGAGAAATATCATCATCGATAACGAATAGTTATCAATGTATTACATACAAGCTACCACAGGTGCAACAAACATCGAGATGTGATTTGTACTCTTTTTTAAAAATAACTTTGGATACTTGTCGATGTTTCTGCAATTTTTACCACATCGGGAACATCTTGCCATAAAGAGCTTCGGGAAAAGAGTGGGAGTATGATGCTCCCAGGATAATGACATCGGAAATATGCTTCAACAAAAGGTGGAATTTCCCTCCCTTGTTACTCGAGTATCGTCAGTAGTCTCAAGAGCGGCGGGACTATTTTTCACATCAGAAAGAATTTTTCAACTGCCTTTCTTGCCTTGCTTGGAAATGCTTTGTCTACATTCCAAGGTTTTTCTTATAATAAGAGCGGGTACCTCACGTCAAGGACCAAGGTTCACCAGCAGATTAGCCTTCAACCAGCTTTCTCAGAAGATCTTCATCAGATCCCGAATCTCGGTATCTATCGCGCTTGTGCCTCGCCACGTTATGATGATGGATGACACTTTCAAGGTTTTTTCTAAACATCTACCTTCAAATATGGGATTGTGATATCGACATGGCATTTTCTCGTGATTTCTCGTCTCTTCGAATTTGTAATTTCATTCAAGATATAGCAGTGACCCATGTATACGGTATCCACAAGCATAGGTCACAGCATGTTCCTTTGGTGTAATGCACAATGGTATACATGGATCAGTTTTATCAGACTGAAGACATACCTAGTCTCTCGCTATAGTTTACTAAGCCTTTACAAATCCTTAGATCCAGACTCAATTGTATCACAAAGCAGAATATTAGTCCCACGTAGCCAACTTGTCGAAGAGAGATTCCAGACCCCAATTTCCGGGGAGGTCTCATACCCAAGACGGCCAGATCAATGTCTCAATGACAATATGCATTCATCACTATTCCCTCAATCTAAAATCCCCATTTACAATAAAGATCCGAATGCAGTGCTCTCAATCTAGATGTAGATGCTTAAACATGCCCACACATCTATTATACTCTCGGGCATATTGGTCTCGTTCATATTCATGAATGTAGCGACCATGGAGCTTAAGATCTGTACCCCGGACTCCACTTTCATTCGTCCTCCCCCTCAATTATTCAACTGATGTATAGGTATATCGTGATGATGGTACAAGGTCGCTTCTGTTTTTTCTTCTATTACGACTCTTGCTGCACAGTTTGCTATTCTCACATTAGTACTCTCGTTCCTCAGCTAAATCAGTCACATCCGAGTATGAAACACTTACAACAAGCCAGTCCATCCCCTCATCCACACCACTACCATCTACGGCACTACATGCCACTATGCTCCAATTTCTATCCCTTAACTCTCCTAATTTTAACGCTTCCGATATTTCACCAGCACCTTTCGCCCCGGGCTGATCTTGTTTATTCGCGAATACTAGTAATGCGGCGTCTTTCAACTCGTCTTCGTTTAACATTGCTGCCAATTCTTCCGACGCAGTGCCTAGTCGATCGATATCTGTAGAATCAATAACGAATATTACGGCAGCGGTGTTGGCGTAATAACAGCGCCAATAAGGTCTAATCGATGTCTGACCTCCAAGATCCTATGTCAAGTATATCAGCCAGGAATCGCTGGATGGCAGACTTAATAAGAACATGTAAGAAAACCTGAGCGTACCCAAACATTGAAATTTAAATTTTTGTATGTCACTGATTCCACGTTGAATCCAATGGTCGGTATCGTAGTCACCACTTCTCCAATCTGCGGGTTCTTGTTAGCATAAAGTCCCTCTCGTGGAATTATATTTTATAGCCATACTAACCTTCAATCTGTATAGTAATGTGGTTTTTCCAGCGTTATCCTACCCAATTCGCAGATGTATCAGCTTCTCTTCTTTGTTACTATTCCTCGTAAATCCAGCGAGCTATTTAGCCAGCTACTCACCAGTCCCAAAATCAAGATTCGAATTTCTTTCTTCGAAAATAACATCCCCGACAGCCACGAGACACTTGCGCCCATTTTTACTAAGTCTGCAATGGTATTTCCTGTCCTCTGCACTTTTCTTCCTAAATTCAATCTCCAGACAACTATGCTGAGCTGTCCCCTATCCTTGTCTTCCCAGAATCCTCTTTCCTTTATCCCAATCTTATCCTCAATAGATCTCACGAAATTGGTAGAATTCGTGATTTGTCGTGCTGTTTTGATCGTTCGTAAGGTTTGAGGTATCTTGTAGTTTCGTGAGGTAGGACTTTCTACTCAGATGATATTATGCTTTACGAGGTCAACTGTCTGCTTTGACATGCCTTACCGTATTTCCAATCCTAATCGCGGAGCCACAAATTCCCGGCTGTGATTAGTCATAACTTTGATTGAAGAAAGATACACGTGACTCAGTCAGGAAATTGGCCTGGAAGCCTTAAGTTGGTTAGAAGGGCAACCGAGAAATAAAGCCCTCGTCAGAAATATTTGGTGTGTGAATCCATTGAACCTCTAACAAGAGACTTTTTGATTCAGCACGACAACGACAATATCGACGCCGACTTTTCAAGATGCCGGTACGTACAACCATTTTTAAATACGCACACTCTCAATTGCTTGGAACGGAGAACTGGGAACGGTTGGAGAAATTAGGAGGATTGCTGGTTCACAGGCGCAAAATTGAGGATGGAATTCACAATCTCGAACACCAACAATCTCATCTGGCTGTGGAGGAATAACACAACACGACGGATTACATAGATGCTAATTCGATGCTTTCCTGCAGTCCCAAAAGTCATTCCGCACCAAGCAGAAGCTTGCGAGAGCCCAAAAGCAAAACAGACCCATCCCACAATGGATCCGTTTGAGGACTGGTAACACCATCCGGTATGTTCACGATTTTGCGATACCCCAATCAACAGCACATTATCAAATTCATACCTCTTCGATTTCACCTTCGACCCTTGAAGCCGAAATGAATCAACTCGCAAACAGTATCAATTTCGACCGAGCTTTTAACTAATAAAATTAACAGATACAACGCAAAGAGACGTCACTGGAGAAAGACTCGCATCGGTCTGTAGATGCATCACCCCACAACAGCAAAACATTCCATCTTCTCATCAACCTATACCCACGCTTATACGACTTTCTCTTTTTTTCCGCCTCTCACCAATCCACCATACCTTACTCTACTTATTCCAAATTCGCACGATCTCAAGACACGAATGGCAACTTTATGAGGTAGGAGCATAGAGAAATGGAATGATAATATTTGCTCGGGTTGGCAGGAAGGTACAATTGATGGATGCTGCTTTGGGAAAAGGGAGGCGTAAGATTTCTGATTGCTAGGCCGGTTCAATGAATGGCATATACTGCGATTTAGAAAGGATCATTCTGTTCATAGCAAAGTGATTCAGTGAGGAAATGGGATGTTTTACTGATTTCTCCAAGTTACTTGTTTGGGTTTTTGAGAGGGATACAGTTTGTGATTGTGAATGGGACTGATTACCTTTGACATGATTAGAGATATGCTCATATCTAGCTTCCATGAGATTCAGATCGGAGTTCCAGGCATCCAAAGAGTCTTGCGCAAGTCTTGTATCCGGACCGGACATTCAACTTCAGCAGTGTTTCGCAACACTCTGTTTTATAACAATTCAAAAATTGCAGAATATTATCCTTTCCTCCCTTTTCATTGAAAAATTGATCCAGTACAATTTTCAATTACAGACCACTTCCGCGCCATCCCCTTTCAAAACCCCATCACCCCATATACGTCCCCTACATGTTCGATCCCCCAAGCGTCATCATATTCCATCCCGTCCCATCCCAAAATCCTCAACTCCACATTTTCCACCCCCACACAAATCAACACCTACCTACTCCTCCGCAAGGAAGCAGACATAAACCCCAATTCCAATCCCAACCAAGTCCACTTCCAGCTTATCTCTCTCTATCTCTATCTTCATCTTTATCCCTATACATCTATATATCTATTTAATAATTTAATTATATTATCATTTTCATTTTGAAAATGAAGTATAAAAAAAAATTATATAAAACTTTTAAAAAAAAAAATTATATATAAATAATAATTATTATTATATTTATTTATTATTATAATTTTTTTCAATTTTCAATTTTGAAATAATAAAAACAAATATAATTAATATAATATATTAAAAAAATTAGAATAATACACTGGTGATGAAATCAAATCAAAATCATCATACTATGTGTTTATTTGGAATTATTTTATAATAATGATTTTTACTAGGAGTTTGATGTGATAAAGATTATAAAATGGTAAGAGGTATTAATGATAAGTGTTAGTGATGAAGAGAATAGTGATGATGATGTTGATGGTGATAATACGGAAAGGTGCACGCAGTGAGATATACAGAATAGAGGTAACGGGAAGAACAATGGAAGAAATTTATTTCAAAAGATCACCCCGCATTTCAGAAGTTGGAAAGAAGCATTTTCCAAAAAGACTGTTCTGACAAATTCACATGAGCAAAGACCTATCATAATATTTTAAAATCAGTGCAAATTGTATAATACCTGTATTTTTACCGTTGACTATCTTATTATCCTTCACAGATAAACCAAAAGTCAACAAACTTCAGTATCTCCTATAAACGCCCCCATGTGCATACTGCACACCCTCCCAAGGAAAAAATAAAATGGAAACCCCTGCACGCCTTGAAATTGTAGACCTGGACTTTCAACTTTTGGTTGGTAGCCGGGAACAATCAAAGAACTCCTGCGGTATCCACCACCATCACAGTTATAGACAAACCCCCAAATCATGATGGCATAATGATTTGGTTTGTACCCGATGAATGATTTAGCGATCCTCAGCCCACTCGTTCTCACGGCGGATTTGCTCCTCCTCCTCAGGGGTGAAGTCATTGGTGATGTTGAAAGTCTTTCGGATCTCCTCTGGTGACTTTCCCTTGATCATGTTTGCGACCGTCTTACATCCAACATCGAGAAGAGCCTTGATATCAAGATAATTGGCGGCCTATGGGTGAATCGTTAGAATGATCAAATCATTTCATATTTGAAGTGTAGTATATAACTTACAAGGATGATCTCGAACAGCATCTCTTGGTCCACTTGCATGAACTTTTGATCCCACTCCTCAATATCAGTGGTCTTCTTGCGACTATCGGCATCGTCATCGACATTTGGAGTTGGGTCGTGCTTGTGGTGTTCAGCCCACTCAATAACCTTGCGGAGAACGGCCTCATTGACCTGTAAAGAAATAAAAATGTTAGATTGATATCGATAAGATTAAATGTGAGATGATGTCAGAATGTAGACCTACGTTAGGGATAGGGACTGGAGTGGAAAGGACACCATCTCCAAGATCCTCCAACATGTTCTTGATCAACATGGATCGCTCTGCGACAGCACGATCTATTGGCAAAGTCAATATGGGCGCACTCAATCTGGTCTGCAGCCATCGCAATTTGCAGAGAGGCGGGGTAGCTTACCAACGGTGATAGAGGCATTGTCATTGCTGACGAGAATAATGCTTGAGGCACTACCTTCAGACATTTTGAAAGATGAAGTCTTCTGTTTGTTGATGTAGTTTGAAAAGTTGCTGCTGTTTTGATTAAGTCAAGTTGTTCTGTTAAGTGTGTTTGTGGAGTTGTTGGTTGTTTGTGAATAGGAAGAGGAACCGCCTGAGATGGGATTTGGAGGTGACTTTATGTCAAGCCTTGTTATCGCTTAAAGTAAACCACCCCAGTCAAAAAAGGTCGGAGGTATTTTAGTACTGCTTCTTACGTCTAATGTGTCATGTAGGCCTTTAAAAATCAATAATCGCATCACTAAGAGGCTAGAATGGCTAGAATGATAGTACATGGCTGTACATGATGAAGGTTTAATTCGAAAAGTCCAAAATAGGTGTGAATAGCTGTATCCCTAATAAAACTATCAGTTGCCTAGAAGCTAGCCTTTTGAGTCAGTCACAGAAAGAATGCATGTGAATGGCAAAGCAAGGGCAACCAACCTTTCCAAATAGGTAGGTACTATGTAGGTAGTTCAAGGTTCTATATAGAAATGTACTGTGGATGAGCACTTTCCTACTTTATCATCCGATGTACGGTGTTGTTGCCTTGTGCTGCCTCGGCTGCCTTGGCTGCCTTGTGCCAGCCTTTGGAAGGCTTGAGAAGCTCAAGCTGCAGTGGAATCATCGAATGATCATTGAAGCTTGGATCCAGATGCGCACTGTGATATTTAATGGTTTCCTTATTGATAGAGTAGAGTGGCTTTCTATGGATTTTCAGCCTTGTCTGGTTTTACCCTTCTCTGCCTACAAGACTGTTGAGAATGAAGCACGATTCGTGCAAATACTATCAATTTGGAAGGATGGATTTGGGGGGTATGGCGAACGCAGTTAGAGGCTCATCTAACTTGCTAGAGAGGGATAATTTAGGGAGATGGGATCACCTAGATCGAAGACACGTGTACCAAGTAAGCAAGTATTGGTGATGTTGGAACATCCAAACTTTCATTAGGATGCGTTTATTAACCATCGATTCTATTTGGGTAATTATTAATCAATTTTGTTCCTTTTTGTCCATCTCAAATTTCCTCTTCACAACTCCTTTTCTCCCCAACAGGGTAGGGTATTTATTATTCATCACCTATATTCAGCCTAGTGAGCATACGAATTGTATAAAAATGATTTTACATTTTACTCATTAATAAGCACTCTACTGTCCCCACCAAGAAATCTTATTAAAGATATAAATAATCTTTTGGCTGGAAATATTCTCCCTCTATACGGAGTTAACATCGCGAAGTACAAATTGCATTCGGAAGGAAGAAGAGTAAAAATATCCCCGGTAGTGAATACGATTGGTCAGCCCACCCCAAAACTCCTGTGGTCCCGAGATTCGCTGATCTCCGTCATAATCATACCCCAATGGCCATCCCTGAAGTGGAAAAATAAAATAGAAGGTAAAAAGGTAGCAGGACTTTCGACCGTTTCCGTTTTGAGAGCAGCAGCCTCCCCATATTTCTCAATCTCTCAATCTCTCAATCTCTCACTTCTCATTTCTCTTCCTTTAATAATCAGACTCGGAGTGTCCTTGGGTTTATTTTCCATCTTTCCATTTCCAATTCCAATGACCTCTTCCTCTGTTGTTATCTTTCTATCGCGTTTGCGAACACTTTTTTTAATTTAATGCAATTCTTCTCCCTCACTTTCTCATTCTTCATACGTATGCCATAGGTAAATATTCAAAATGCCTTTCTTCAGGCGTGCATACTTGTTTCTCCTTCTTTTAAGACTTTGGTTTGCAATCTCTCCCAGTTACCTACACCCCGATGAGAATTTTCAAGGTCCAGAGGTTATAGCTGGTAAGTTTTATCTGATTTCACAGCTCTAGCTAGCTCCGGCAGATGTGTGAGATCTTCAGATCCGCAGATGGGGAGTCCTTGCATGAGATTGAAAAATACAGCTTTAGGCTATGTCTGCTAACAACCTGCAGGTCAGATCTTCAGCTATCCTGTCAAGCTAACCTGGGAATTCACATCTGAGAATCCCATTCGAAGTGTCTTCCCATTATGGCCTATATACGGTCTGCCAATGCTTCTCCTTCGATGGCTCTGGATAGGAAATGGAAATGATGGCGAAATACCTCCAATAGCTGTGTTTTTTGCCTTGCGCCTTTTAATGTTAACTTTGAGCTTTGTGCTTGAGGATTGGGCTATCCATGAATTGGTTGGATCTCCGCGACATCGAAAAATAGCCGTGTTGCTCGTGGCATCTTCATACGTTACCTGGACATATCAGACTCATACATTTTCGAATTCGATTGAGACATTGGCAGTCGCATGGAGTCTAGTTTTGATACAGAGAATTGCGGAAGCTAAGGTAGGGAAATATAGAACACATGTCAGAATTTGGGATTTGAAGCTGATAGATGTAGAAACACTCTTCCGTAATACCATGTGGAATTCTTGCATTCGTTGTAGTCTTTGGGATATTCAATCGCATTACTTTTCCTGCCTTTCTTTTCATTCCCGGCCTTCGTTTGTTACCGCACTTTATAAGAAAGTAAGATATTTTGGCCCACCTAAGATGGCCCCGGCTAATCATGCGCAGACCTCTTTCGCTCATTTCAATGGTATTCTTTGGTAGCCTTGCTACATTTATCGCAATCTGTTTGGATACGAATTTTTACGCAAAAGTTCCTGTCACCTGGTCCTATCTTTTTTCTCATCCTACAATTACGCCATTTAACAATCTCAACTACAATCTTGCCACGGACAATCTTGCGCTTCACGGTCTACATCCATGGTATCAACATAGTCTAATAAATCTCCCACAACTATTGGGACCTGCCACACTACTTCTCTTACAACCTTTGGCTTCTCTTCGCCTTTTCTCTGCCATCTCTGGTGTTGTTGTTCTCTCGTTCTTCAAACACCAAGAGGCACGTTTTTTGCTTCCGACAATTCCCTTAATATTATCATCTGTAAAATTACCAAAACAAAAAATTCCTTTGCGCATCTGGGGTGGTTTGTGGATTTCCTTTAATATGTTATTAGGTCTTTTGATGGGTGCATACCATCAGGGAGGAGTTGTCCCAACTCAAGTTTTCTTGAGTAAACAATTAGATGCCACTCATGCTATCTGGTGGAAAACATATAGTCCACCAATCTGGCTGCTGAACGGCAAAAATGAAGTGCTTGACACTCATGATCTCATGGGTATCAAAGGAGAGCTCATGATAGAAGAGGTTATCAAATTAGCAACTTGTCTTCCAAAATCCGGAGAAGAACTTTTAGAAGCTACCTATCTTATTGCACCCACATCCGCTACTTTCCTGGACAAATATATGGCAAATCAAACCGATTTGTATTTTGAGGAAGTGTGGAGATATCAAAAACATTTCAATCTTGATGATATGGATTTTGGGGATGATGGATTCTGGAATACGATTACAAGGGTGATTGGTAGAAGAGGAATTGCAGCATGGAGAGTTACGATGGATTGTCATGAAGAAAAGAAGGATATGAACAAAGTGGAAGATATCTTGAGAGAGGGAGAAAGTAGTTAGGAGTGGAAAGTTTAAATAAAATGTTCCTTTGTTTTTTATTTCAGAATAGTCCTATTTCGACATTGCGCTATGAAGTAATGTAAGCAGAAATGAGTGAGTGGTGACTAGGAGATCACAACTCGCTAATACTCCTTTTGATTTTCATCTTTCACATCCATACTCTCATTTATCAATGTTCAACAGACCCTACCTAGGTAGGTATCTGAAGTACTCCCCATAATTACAATCCAACCCAATCCAATCCAATCCACTGGTAATCCACTGGTAAATCCTCCCTCCCCAGGAGCTCAATGTAAGATTTTCATCTTACATGAATAAATAAGTAAGTGGATTTGCGCCACAGAAAGACCCTCTTGAGAGGTATTGGGATACCAGTAGTAAAGTGTCATCGAATCACTAGGTAGGTAGGTAATGATAGTCTGCTCTGCTCCGTAGGTATTCACGAACCAAGTCCGATGTTGAAATGTTATTGGAAAATAAAGTGTTTGGGTATTATTTATTTTTTAGATCAAAGATTGCTCAGATCGCGATTCATTTATTAAGCGAGTTTCTCATTTTCTTTGATCTACATTAGATAAACTACAATACACTATATATACAAGCAAAGGTTCTGGTATCGGCAAGCCGACAATTCTACTTCATTAATACAATACTAATACAAGTCTGAATGTATATTATTCATTTCTCATCATTTTCCATCATTTTCCTATCATTTTCCATCATCATCCGTCGATATCCATGTGCCTCTCCAGCACAAATATACTCTTCATAAGATCTAGGCGGAGTATCGGATAAAAATGCATCGTATAGTGTCAAAGCCAGAAACCACCATTGAAGTTTTTCCTCGAAATCTCGGCGGGGAACGAACGTTTGGGCACGGATGTAAATGAGGTGTGCTAAACTTTTATTAGAGATTGTTGTCATAGAGTCTTCTTCGTCTTGCTCTCCTTCCAAACATTGAGGGTCTGCCTTGAAATCATTATTCAAGGGAATCTTATCAAGACCCTCCCGACTATCTTCCTTTTCGTCATGTGTAGCACTTCGACCAGGAGTATTCGTCATCTTGTACTTATCTTCATCCATAGTATCTCGTCCTTGCCGTAGAATTTTTCGATAAAATGCACAAATTTCCAGAGGTGAACGCCGAGAAGAAAGAGGTGGTAAAGGGACTGGACTACTATTGTACTTGTGAAAGAATGCATCGAAAATAACACGAGCTTTCATATTCTCATTTTCTTTAGCATAAAAAAAGGATATACACCGGGTAAGCTCAGGCGTCATGAACGCAATTTTTTCGCTACACAAATCGAAGTGATCCAAATGCCGTCCTTGGGATGTGAGATATTCCATTAGGAGATGTTGATCCTGGACATCGAGTGAAATTTTGTTAGGTGAGTCGCGCATTTTAATGAGGACCTGCGGGTATAAATATTATTTATATTAGAATAAGATGTGAGAGTATGTCAGGTACATACCTTTGGGAGACGGAACAAAGAGCGTGCATGTTCGATCTCGTCAGATTGCCAAGTGCTAGATAAACTATCTGATATCCATGACGCATGTTCATTATATCCCAGGAGCAATCTGAAGGTTTGTTTTTCCGTTTTAGTTCTTTTGAAAATAGAATAATTATAGACGAAGAAAAGCTGCTGAGTATTCTTGATAGGATAGGATATGTGTTTGATATGAAGATGGGAGATGGTAGAAACGAGAACTTCTTCTAATGTACTGATAGTATCAAGTTTCATATCA
Organism: Sclerotinia subarctica; assembly: GCA_025389085.1. Lineage (NCBI taxonomy): Eukaryota > Fungi > Ascomycota > Leotiomycetes > Helotiales > Sclerotiniaceae > Sclerotinia > Sclerotinia subarctica. The sequence continues at coordinate 4,619,588 of QRFI01000001.1, read as the reverse complement.
GAACTATAGCGATTATCGATGTCATGTCTGGGTGGGAATTCGATTAATTTTAGAAGATCTAGAAATCTGAGTATCTGATCATATTTATCAATACGAGAGGCAGGTTCGATATAACGATACGATTCGAGCGTTTCAACAGGAAGGGGTGTGCATAGATGTGTATTTATATGGGAATATGCATATAGGTGAATCGATAGCTGCTTTTGGAGAAAAAATGTATTCTTCGATAGAGAAGGCTAATAGAGAAATATTAATTAGAATGATGATGATAGATGAGCGTTGGAAAGTGCAATAGCGAAATGTTGTTGAAATGTAAAAGATAAAATCGAAGGAGTTTTCAAATACCTTCAAGGAGGCGATGTATATTCTCCATCCCAAATGTAGAAATATTCGTTTATCAGATCTTTCAGAGTCAGATTGTCTTTTCGATTTAGAATGTCTTTTGATGTCTGTTTTTCTATTGCTTTTCGATTCAGATGTGGTGATGCGATGGTTATTGTTCGAAGTAATTGCTGTCCGAAGTAGAGGGTTCTCTTTGGAGTGTCCCAGTTTAAAACCTTTGCGTCTAGCAAATAAACGACGATGATTCCTGGTTGGCATTAGATCCATACTTGATGGTTGTGATTGTGATGGTTGTAATTGATGTGGTTGATGTAGTTGTTTATTGTTCATTATTATGAAGTGGATAGCTTCATAGTAAGAATCCATTAATAAGCCTTACAAGTGTGAGCTCGGACTTTCTTTTACCTCTAACCCGTTGCTACCATAGAAACTCAGCTAAGCCTTATCTCAGAATAAGGTTATGATCGACAGAGAGCTATACCTATTTTGGGATCCGTGTGACTAGGTATAGCAAGTACGATGTGATCGTGGGTCTATATAAGCAGGAATCGTGGCTCCAATAATAAAACAACCCCTCTTCACACCTACAATACAGAAACATTCAGCACTCAGCACTCTGAGTAGGTTATCAAACAAAGCTGCCTCGTTATCTCCCCCCCCGACGCCATCAAGAACACCCACCACAGCAAAGACAATTCCATCTCATCTCTAGAGCTTCAGGACGATATGGAGCCTTCCACAACCTCCTCTAAAGCCACCATTCTACAATGGCTTGAGCAAGATATGAAATTGTGGTTCAAGTATCCACGGGATTCATCACTCCGGTCTTCAGGCGATAGAATCTATCAACAATTAGGTGAAAGCATAACAATTGAGAAATGGAATGACTTCACCCTCGACAACATCTTACAACTTAGAACCCTCGCCCCTTACCTCGATAAATTCCATAACAACTTGACCCCGGCCACTTTACCTATTATTTTCGATGGCGAATTAGTGCTTTTCAATGAGGCAACCAACCCTTCAGTCCATTTTAGGGCGGTCTCTCATTTATAACGTCAATATGGCGCTTCGATGGATCTACGTTGATTTACGCAAGGTCGATCCCATCACGATTATGGCCCATGTTCCGTTCTCTTCCGAGCCTTTAAAGGATGATGTAATGCAGAGGCAGCTTACTTACACACCAGATTATAGTGTATTTCAAGGTGCTATTTACGAAAATCTGCACCTAATGAATAGCACTGGTAAAGCGCTCGCTGTGGGCGACGTCAAATTTTTGCCAGGGAATGCTGTACCTGTTGGTGAATCACGTTACGGAATTGGCGAGACCTTTCGTCCGGCGGACATAGGACAGATGCTGTGGTACGCTTGTCGAAGGAAGACACGCTTCGCATGGTGTATCTCGAACACAGAGCTCATGATCATTCAGTTCACTTGCAGCAGGAAAACACGGATTCCGGAGGATACTGGGAACAATGATATAGTTGGAATTTTAGAAGGCGTTGTGACCAGCGCTATGTTGGAAAGAGAGGGCAGTCTAGGAAGTAGGCAGCAAATAGAAGGCAGCGAAGGAGCTCCGCCGGACTTTCCACTATCACAGCGATCAAAATTATCTTCAACATCGGATCAAGACGACTATCCAGAAGATGGGTCCGCTGTATTAACCTCGATCAATACACACAAACGTACAAAGTCAAACACAAGCGCAGACAGTGAAACCGTATCGCCTACTAATCGCCATTTGCAAAAGAAGGCGCGTGAAACTTTCACTTCGAATATGCAGGAGTCCTCCAGTCCTTCATTGCCATCATCGCCGCCGTCGTATCCGCGCCGCATGACACCCTCATCTCCGTCTCAACTCACTGTTGAGGACACTTCTCCCACACCTGAGGAGAGAGGCACCTTATCTTCAAGTTATGAACCGCCGTCGTCGCCATACACCACCAACGGAGGGTTGAGCGCCAACAAAGTACGAGAGATTAGTGATGTGGCCGGCGGCTTTACTGCCCGTGTATTCACATTACAATTGGGAGAAGGCAACGACGGAGAGGCGCCGTTAGTCATTCTTGGGCTCATTGCGCTGGCTTCCCTCGCCGAGGATACTAAAGCCTTACGTATATCGGAGAAGTGGATTAATCTGAAGGATTTCCTGTAATTACGGTCATATGACTAGCCTCATATGAAGCCGTACTATCAACGAACTCTAGTGTTTACCCTTAATATAAATAAGACCCTCTTCTCATAGTACAGTTAGCAAGAATAAATGACATACAAACCCATAATAGTACTATATGAATAGTATCACCTAAAGTGATAGCAATAAAGAGTTTTATTGATATTAACTTTAATACTTAATGATGATGATGATGATGATAATAGTAATAATAATAATAATTTTAATCATAGACAAGAAACCATATAGATTTTAAATAGTGATTCTTAATTAAGAAGCACATAAATTAACTTTTAATTACTATCTTGCCCCTTCATTTCCATTTCCTCTCACTCTCCCAGCCTTAGGCCTTTCCTCCCTACAGCTATCCCTTCCAAATCCCTACTCTCCCCTCCCTGCCCTCTCCCCACCATCCAACAAAAGCAACCCCACAATCTTCATCCTCATCCTCATCCTCACCCCCTCCTAAACTTTTCCCCCCTATTATCTTTTCCATCCCCCTCCCCCTCCCCCTCCCCCTCACATCCCAACCCCTCCCAAAAAACACACTGACAACACTCTTCCCTCAGCCAAATAACCTGCCAGATAGATACAATCTCACAAGCTGTTTGCTTATAACTAGCTTTTGGACAGAGTTTCGCGAGGACTTTGCTGTGGTGGGTGCAGGTGTAGTTGTATTTGTAGCTGGTGGGAGAGGGGAGAGGGGTGTTAGATGGGTATGGGTGTTTGGAGGGGGGAGAGGGGGTTGATTGGGGGAAGAGAGAAGTGCTGGCTTACTAGTGGCACATTTTTGAGCTTGAGGGGAGAGATTGTGGAGTTTGGAGTGGAGTGGAGATGTATATTTATTTGGAGATGTATGTGGATATGTAGCAAGTAAAATAAAACAAGTAACTTTGCTCTTAAAAGGCAAACACGGAATATTCAATAAAGTAATGTATCTAGAGCCTAAGGTCTGCTTGTCACTTGTCGACGTCCTTCTAATCCAGTGATGAAAATTCACCTTTGGCAGCACTCATTCATATTTTTATACCACCCCCAAGATCTCTGATAACTACTCTTCTTATCGAAAGTTTGCCCATCATGCGCAGCACCTTTCTATTGTTAAGAATCAAGAGATATTATTTGTAGAGGGAGCAAACCTTGCTGTTCTGAGAAATGATCATTGTGCTGTGCTTCTCTGTTAGATATATCATGTATGTTATGTATGTATGTATGTTCGTTTTGAGCGAGAGATATATTTGCAACGGCTTGTTGCACATATGTATGTAGGACAGAAAAGAGATTGGATGGAAGGATGTTGTTGAAGAAGTTGGGGCTTTTGAAGCCTTTCTTGATTGATTTGTAGAAGGGTGCAGGGAATTTCAGGGGAGGATAGATGAAGATATCGGTAACTTGCCGATTGAATTTTAGGATAGATCAATCAGATCATTCTGCCTAGACACTATGTTTGGCTTTTCTTCTTTTTGAAGATTTGAAGGAGATAGATGCAAGGTGAAGACAAATAGAGTAGTGAGATTCTCTTCACGGAAGAGTGTAGAGCCTTATCGAAGGAGATGAGCTCCTTCTGGCGGACCACGATATGCACTTGCAGTCAATCAGTCCATCAGCAATTCTTCATTCATTCATTCTTCTCATTCCAAAAAAGGGGTTAAAGATAGGAGAAGCGAAAATAACATCATGTATAAATCCCTATCCTATCCAAAGCCTTCCCTGATGAATCTACCCAAAGATAAGCATCCAACCTCATCGGAATCCTTGCACAAACACGTAATCTCTCTAAAAAGATTGAAAATGGTGAATCCTCACCGCTTCTTTCCTTGTAACTGGTTGCCGTTGCGTATAGGAATGCCTATGAAAGAGGGAGGAAAAGGAAGAAAGAATCTTGAGATGATTTGATAATAAGGGTGGCTGCATAATTCATGACGGAATTGAAATGAATGTGTTGGCACCACAAATGAGAATTATGAAATTATGAAAATTGTGAATGGAAGAATTAAGAAATGGATATCGTCATATCTTGATGACAGGTTATGAAAATGAGTTGGAATGTAATTTTCGTGCTTCATAACCGTTGGTGATGATTTAATGATCGGTGGTGGTTGGACAATTGATGGAATTTTCGAGGAATCTAGAGAGTGGTGTGATGCTATCTGTCTACTCTCTAATAATCTCACAATCTCACAAGAGCGGTGAAGTATGGCCCTTCATCTGCCTCCTACAACAAGAGTATACGGAATAATGTACCGAGTATACGTATATATATACTCCATACCGACGGATTCTAGAAAAGGTTACACATGCATAAAAGAATGAAACCAGTCGGAGAAATTCCATCCCAGCCATTTACAGAGTAAATAGTCCCCACTACTTGCTCCATAAGTATTAATATCAAAATGAAATGTCTAGCCAGCTTCATCCATCGGGACCATTGATGGATACAATGATTTGTAATTGTTGTTATTGGTTGAGAATCTCCATAGCTGGCTATTGCTGGTTGTTTGTGGATGGATTCTGGGAAAGATTCAGTTCCTTGCAGGTGAACCCTTGAACCCTTGGATATGGACTGTGCAGTATCTGGCTCTGGAAGTCTGGAATAGTGAAGAGTACTTTACATACGGGTGTAACTGTGAATAATAATTGTTTATCTTTTTGTATTCTTTATTATATTCTCATATTCTCTGTATCATTAGTCTGTCCGAGATTTACCCATACAAGTCTTACATAACCTACCACGTATCTGCCTAGTAGCACCTAATATGTAAGGCATCTTAAACGTTAATACCACACCACTCATGCAATACCAGCACCCCATACTTTGTGTATCATACCGTTAATCATCAGTCAATCATCAGTCAACCCATCATTCTGCTGTGTATCAAACGGCCCATCAGCTTCTCACCAAGCATTCTCTCCGTTTCGCTCTCTCTTCCCTCGCCCTCAATTTCCAAACATCCTCATTCAATCTGTGCTGCCACGTATCTGTGCAGGTCGCTTCATCCAACGCCAAAATATGCAGCTACAGGCTCTCCGCATCTAAAGATCGTAGCTTGTGCGTTAAAGCCTCCACTACGCTGATGCACGACGGGGGAGCCATAGTCCCAAAGAGTGTTCAAGTGTTTAAAGTGTGTCGGGGGGTTGCATTTTACTTGCATTTTCATTCTAAAAGAGAAGGAGGTAGCTTTTGATGATCCAAACTTTCCTTCTTGTTCTTTTTTTTTCAAGGTCGCCTTTTGGGTCTGTCAATGCAACTTTTTCGATTCTTCAAAGTACGAATGCTGTCATATTCCTAAACAACCACCTTTTTATTCTTCTTGTATACGCTCATTTCAATTGGGAACAGCAATTCCCCATCTTCTTATAATTCACTTCGAGTACTTGTTTGTGTACACAGGAACGTTTTTGCACGTTGGCTGTTTCTCGCACATTGGTCGTTTCTCGCACATAAATATACGACGAAACTTCCTTGCAACCTTTTTCTTACCTTGCCCCCCTCCAAAATACCTCTTCTGTACAAAAACGCTTCTGGGGACATCTTTTCGTCACCGCCTATCGTGTACAAAGAGATTCAATTTCAGGTGCAATTGCGCCCATTGAAAAGAGGGTCGAAATGTTTTGTACTCGTTTGAATCTCTCTTTTGAAGGATTAAAGGGTTCTCGGTGATTCTTTCGTGTGTTGCGCCTACTACTAGAAAGGCCAAGCCAAGCATACTCGCAATTGACTACTGGGTCAATATTGCTTCACGTCAGAGAGAACTTGCTGTATTATATCTGGTTAGTGAATGGGTCAATTGTTTGAATTGATTTTTTCCCATTGCTTTAGTGGTATGTGTTTGGTTGATGATGTTTTTTCTGACAAGTTGTAGTATACTTTTGCGTGTAATGTGATATCGTCGTTGATTGATTCATTCGACGTGAGGAATATACTAATTAAAATTTTTTAAAAAATAACCCCCGGAAGTTGGGACGGGAGGAACAACTCATTCGGATCATTCGGGTCATTCGGTTTCGGTTTCGGTTTTCAGTCGCAATTATTCACTCAGCTGGAAGAATCCATTTTTGTCACCATCCAATTCTCCCAGGTCCTCGCAATCTATCTGGCACCTTCTATACAGATCGTTCACCACTCGGATACGACTGAATATAGGAGTCGACTGTAGCACCTCAAGGACAGGATTCTGGTGATTGGGACGAGAGATTTGAAGGACGTTTGTTTACCTGGTGGTTGCCAAAGTAAATGCGATTTGTTTTGATTCATTGAAATCACCCTCTCGAACCTCAACACTCTTTAATTTTGTCAAGACCTTATTGGATACATCACCACCGGATCGGGCCTTCAATTCTTGACTGGCTTTCTTCTTTCTTTTAACATAATCAACCAGGAGAAGCTTATCACTGGATTTGTTCAATTGGTGTTTTCAGCTCTTATTTTCTTCAACGCGCTTCTTTCATCGAGCAACCAATATTGGATCGAGCCTATCTATAAATATCTCTTCCAGCAATTGACTCTTTTCTGAGCCTGATTCATCAAAAAGTTGTTTGCTTTTGCTTTCAACTTTCAACTTTCAGCGCCGATTTCCGCATCAATTTTTACACATTCTATGACCAACACAATGGCGTCCTCAGAGGTTGACACAAAGTTCCTAGGACAATTCGCAAAGAATATACAACTTGATCATCCACTTCTCGCGCAAAACCTCTTTCAGATTTTGGGAAATCTCACAATGCTTTCAAAAATGGTTGTGAAAGCGCGAAAGCTCAGGCGCCTTGATACGACCCGTGATACCAAATCTGTCGAGCTGTATACTAGAATTGTGTGGTATGCGAAAGAAGGATTGAAAATTCTAGAGCAATTCGTTTTACCTCTAGTGGCAGGTTTTGGAGAGTTGAAGGTCTTGGTTTATAAGTTGAGAGCTAGCTATTATCATCTTTACGTCCTCTTCCATAACACTCCCGCTATCACCCTTCGAACTTCAAAAATATCTACACCACCTGGTTTGGCCTCTCCACGTCATAGGGATAAAGGCAGAGGTGTCGATACAATCCCAAAACCCGATTCGCACCGTCCATCTAGCGTCCAACCGACACATCCACTCGAAGGTGGACCCGTAGGAGGACCTCCCGGCCTCGCCATCCCTCCACCCGACGTCGTAGGTAGTTTCCTCATTCCCGCCCTCGATTACCGACCTTTCACAACCCAATGTTTTGAAGATGCCTCTACACTCGCCGACCTTCAACTTTGGGGATCTCACCCCCTTCGTCTCTCGGTAAAAGTCGAATACACGGCTTTTATATATGATTGTTTAGATCAAGCTCATCGATCGCGAGAATTGGCCAAGAAAACTATTGGCGAGGTTTATAATGCGGATGAGGGGATGGATGATGATATGTTTGAGGATGCTGCGGAGCTAGTGAGTATTTTGGGGAAGATGGTGAAGAGGGGGTTGGGAGCGGGGACTACGAGTGGGGGCACTAGTACGGTGGGTGTGAGCTCGGATGGAAAGTCAAAGGGGAGGAGTCCGGAGATGGAGAGTACACCGAGGTTAGTGGGGGGTGCGTTACCACCTATGCATAATCCTATTTGAGATTTGTTATTATGGTGAACAGAAAGTGGATTTTAGCGGTGCTACGCTATGGATACTGGTATTCGGTCTCGACATTACCTAAGTACCTATGAGTTTCTTCCTTTGCTTTTTATACTCGCTACATAAGGATCAATAAAGAGACATACGATATGGTTGATATTTTAAAAAGAAATACACCACCCCACCCCAGCACATCAAACCCTAAATCCCGCGCCAACACACCAAGAAGAAGAAACAGAAGTATCTGTCAAGATATATTTCAGGAGGCAAAAAAAAGAACAAAAATCATTTATTTTTGTATGATGAGAATATAGCCAAGGGGACTTATATACACACATATTTGTATGATAGCGATGAGTAAGTAAGTAAGTGATGAGATTCTTACCCAGGGGGATTCAAAGAAGCATCTGTCTGCATGTACGATTGTTGGTTAGATAATAAATATACCGTTTAATATACCTATCTGTAATGTTACCGTGGTGTTTGAGTTTGTTTGAGTGTTGGTCTTGAATGTTAGAGTGGGGTGTTGCGAATTGTAGGTTGTGGGTAATATATCTAGTACGTAAATTTGTTATATAGTGAGTGAGTGATGAAGGTTTTAGTTATATTTTAGAATGGATATTTTATTTAATAACCTTAAGTATTTATAATCTCGAGAAATGAAACCCCCTGATCAAATACTTGTTTAAAATATAATAATAGTATACTTATTATATTTATTTACTTTTCTACAATCTATTTATATAGAGTGGAATTCTATCAATCTATCAATCAGAGTCAATGTATATATACTCCACTCCGTACGTCCCTTCATTCCTTCATTCGCCATATGCTCATAAAGTACTCAAACACCAGCCATGATACCGACCGAACTCCAAAACCAAAACAAATTTCTATAAAGGTGAGTAGATTAAAAAGAAAATTCCATAAATCTTTCCTTCCCCCATCCCGCTTCCCCCTTGTAAAAAAATGCATCAAAGGAATAACCGAAATTCCGCATCGCTTCTCGTATCATATGCAATGATCAACAAATTAATCATGTCCCATCGTAACATTCTTCTCGGCAGCCATGTAAGCCATCCAATCACCTACCGTATGAGCGGATGGACAATCTCCCTGTTTCATATACGCTCTCAAATACGTAGATGAATTAACAAGTGTGCCGCAAAGATGTTGAATCGAAGGGATAACATCCGTAAATGAGACGTTCATGCTATTGAGCATGGCTTGGTCGGAGCCCGGTGGTCCGGATATCACTCGCATGTACCATTTCTTGATCTCTTGACATAAGAGTTTTATGTTTAAGATGCTGCTTCGTCGAAGCTGGCCACTGGTGTATATAAGGAAGGAGGCGAGTTTTTCGTCAAGCGAATCGAAGTAATAGCCGAGGTTTGTGGCTTGACGGACTTGTTCGCCGTCAAGGGAGGGTGAATCGCAACCTTCGCCGAATTTTCCCAGAAGGAAGAGGGCGTAGAATAAACTTATAAAGTCTGATGCTGTGAGATTAGAGTACTCGAGCGCCGTTAGAGATAACATTGTATCGAGGTAATCTTTCCCAGCTTGTAGACATCGGATCAACATTTCTGTTCTCGTGGAAGAATGATACCAAGAGGTCCGGGTGGATGCTGCAGGGGTCATGAATCGATCAAGATCTGATGCAGAAGCGTGGAGGCCAATTTCCGTAATATATATGCGGAGATGCGCGTATGCTAGTCTTAGTATATCTACCAAGGTTAGTATGATCAAGACCGCAATGTGTAGACTCAATACTCACGATTGCTCCAAGCTTCGGGGGGAAAGTATCGCTGGATATCGTGGAATTGCTGAGACAATGTCCTGTTGAGCATCTCGATTCGCACTGAATCAAGCTTAGCCAGCTCTCCATGATTGGAATAATCAAAAGCGTCGTTAACCTCCTCACCAAGTCGATGGATTCGTGTGAAGAATGGTAACAGTCTATCTGTTTCGGAAGCGCTGACCTCTGCCAATACTTGAGAACATTCTTCAATATAGTCATGGTATTTGAGACTATTGGGTCTCCTCAGACCCCGGCAAATTCTACAGGGGCGTCAATTTTTGTTTGAACTCCAAGAATAAATAGACTCACGATGATGTCACACAGAAACATCCGACAAGGGTTCTTCTTTCCTCAATTTCAATGGGAGTCAATTTTGTCGGACATTCGAAGCCAAGAATATTTGAGTAGCTGGTTTGTGCTGCATTCAACTTCGGTCTGTGAAGTCCGAGGTCAATGAGCAAAGAATTTGCCATTTGCGCAAATTGGAATAAAATTTCTCTAATTGGTTTGTAGTGGTAGTGATGCCTAGGATAATCAGAACAAACGATTTCTTCAAAGGTGGAAACATTTGTGAGACTTTACCAAGCAAGATGTAAGAGGATTCCCTGTAGTAAATCAATATTCTTTTCTCCATGCATAATGATACGGCTGATTATGGTTTCACGAAGTTCCTTCTCGAGTACATGGTGAACGGGAAGATTGTTTTCGCCACTACCCGTTAGGATTGCAAGCAATAGGACAGGTCGTTCATGTCGCAGAGTTTCCAAAGAGGCTTGCGGAGGAATAAGCACAAATGGGAAGGCTGATGCTCTACTGGCAAACTCCCTTAGGGCTTCTTCGGCCTGTCTGGTGCTGACTACACACCTTGAGATTGCATCTTGCAAGCCGCCAAATCCAACGGTTGGGGATGTAGTAGGCGAGGGCATATGCTGAAATGATTTGGGACTCGTGTCCTCCATTGGCGATAGTGGAAAAGAAAGCTCGAACATATCTGATAGATCCAAAGGCATTATTTCTGGTGAAGATACAGATGCTGAGGCAGGAGTAGGCTGCGACTCAGTTTGAGTTTTGGTTGCCAAAAGATTCAGAATTCCATTGAGTTTCTGTTCCATCTCGGCAACACGTCTGATTATTGATCAGCATGGTACCCTCCAAAATACAAAATATAGACTTGCATTCTAGAAGATCTCATCTTCTTTGGTCGAGGTTTCGTCTCTAAGAACACGCATTTCTTCCTACCCTTCAAGCACCTACAGACATGTCAATAAGTTGCGAATCCCGTGATCAAAATTCAGGTAGCATACTTTACACATCGAGTAGGATCTTCCTTACTTGGTAAACATCTTCCTTTGGACGACCGGCATGCTTCACACGAGCGTCTAAGTTTACTAAGAACCGGCATCTCGGTCTCCACACTCGCGGATTGCTCGCAATCTGGAAGGTTCATATCGTTTATGAGTTAGTTGATGACTTAGAAAACAATTGCAGGAAAACGCCGTCAGCAGCGGAATTTCTATTCATGCCGTTTCCAACAAACTGCGAAGGAAATCCATTTCGAAAAGGGCGTGGACCTTTGAGTGTTTGAGGTTGGCGAATGTCGGAATGAGATTAGAATCCGTGATTCCGGACGCTAGCCGAATGGGGAAACGTTGAAGAAAGATATGTCAGCAATTATTAGGCCTAAGCCAAAATGGATTATAAATTAAGAAATAACCTTATATGAAAAAGCTTATATGCCGGTACTCCATTGTAGGTGAGTTGAAACTTGACACGTTTGTGCCCATAGGTGGAAAAAAGAGTAATTTATTTCTATTTATCTTGCTCTTGCTCTTGCTTTGTTTGCTTCAATCCAAGAACGCCTAAAAATCCAACGACCCAAGGGTATTCACTCCGCAAAAATTCATAAATCTATAAGGTTAAAGCAGATATTTTGGACGTGTACGAAATCAATTTAACTTCCCATCATCTGCGCCATCCATTCCCAAGCCCATCGCTCCAGTAATTGACCGATTGTCCCCTACCAATGGTACTGCATTCAACGCCGCAATTCTTTCATCAACTGTCAATTCACTCTCCGCTCTCTTGATCTTGACAAAGAGTGCCATTATTATCAATGATACACCTGCGCATGCAACTTCGAACCAAAATACTGCATGGTAACTCTGTCTAAGGCCCAGCCGATCTAAAGTATAAGTGTTGATTATATCTGAAAACCCAAGACAAACTGCAATGCCCAAATGTAGAATGAGCATAACCATGGAACCAGCAAGGCCCTGCTGTGATTCCGATAGAGACGTAGTGAAAAATATATTAGCGACTGTGAACGTTATGTCGATACCAATCGTTGCACATATCATGGCGGGGAATATATATGCCCACTAAAAGGTTTGTCAGCTTTTCACGAAAAAATAATTCTTGAAATAAACTTACATAATTGGCACCAGCTGGGGCAATAGCAAAGAGCAAAGGTGCAACAATCCAGGCTATACCAGCTGTGACGATGAGGGCTGTCCCCGGTAGTAAGTGCAGAACAAAGCCTCCAACTGTAGAGATTATGCATCCGCCCAAAGCCATTGGTGCATACCACGCCACAAGTTGTAACGGGGTACCACCCATGACCGCGGTCATATAGAACGTGGCATAAAGTAAGAAAATACCCAGAGAACCATAGCACAAAAATAGTGCAAAGACTAGCGGTACCATGGATGGAACCTTGAAGAATGAACTTGGAATCAAAGCTTGCTTAGTCCGCATCTCGATGTATACAGCTGCAAGAAGCAACAAGCAACCGATGACAAATAGAACATAGATATAGGGCGTCTTCCATCCATTGGGTGCGTGGGCCGAATCGATGATGGCGAAAGTAAAGAAAATAAGTCCTACGACAATGAAAATTGCACCCCACCAATCCATTTTCACTTGTTCATCTGTACCCTTGCGGGCCTCGCGAACTTTGCGCTTCTTGGCAATGTCAGAAGGAATTGTCAAGTAGGATGTGATAGCTGTTATGGCGGCCAAAAAGCATCCAATCCAGAACCACCAACCCCAATGTGTGTACTCGGCTACCAATCCAGCGAAAAAAATTCCCACGAAGAATCCCAGCGGCGCACATGCTCCATAGACTGCGAAAACTAAGTTCTTCCGTGGTCCTGGCCGATATATGATGCCTATAAGAGCTACACTTGAAGGTAGATACATCGCTGGACCCAAGCCTTGTAGTGCTCGACAAAAATTAAGCATTATAAGATCGGTAGAGAACCCACCTACCAGGCTCCACAAAGCAAGCCAAATGAACCCTGCTACATATGCCGGATAGCCCCCATACATATCCGATAGACGACCGAACACTAGAAGAAAGCAGGCCAAAGTGAGCGAAAAGGCGCTGGCAGGCCAGGTCGCGGAAGCCGATGGTATTTCCAGATCTTTGACCAAAGTGGGCAGGATAACTGTGAAACCAGACACGAAATATTCCTTTTTCACTGTTAGAACCCGATAAATAGATCAAAATATAAAAAAAATTGTCAGAACTTACCGTCAGGACCTGTGACATGGAAATTGAAAAGACAAATCCGATTTCTGCCCATAGTGATTTGAAGATCTCTGGCCTTTGCCTACCTAGCTTTTCGATCCTAACCTCCTGGGATTCTTCTAATAAATCCCCCATGTGTGAACTCGAGTGAGCGTTATTGTCGCTATTTCGACTGGTGTGCCCCGTGGTTTGATGCTCACTTTCTGATGGGGTTTCAAAATTCCCAACAGAGTCATTGTTACTTTGATCCATCGTCATGTTATCGAACACTTTTTGGTTTTTTGAAATTGGATCTGGATGACCTGATGGTGTTGTCTTCACTTAAGTTTCTTGCTTCTCCACTTTCAATGTGGCGGTGATCAAGGACCTCGAATCGGTCCCTGAATGGTTTTGTAGATGTGTGGTATATGTAAGGATGGGGAAGAGGACAATGTCTTCTCTTTGATCTCCATTTATTTTGGCAATTGAATAAATAAAAAACTAAAAACTAAAAAAAAGTTGTATAAGGATATGGGATGATAGTTCGTCTTCAGATTCCTCAAAATTGACAATGCGCAAAACCATTACCCTGCCAGAAATATGCTGTGTTGAGAAGAAAAGAAGGGAAAAGAAAAGGAACCAAATATGATGTACTTGTTGTACAAAAGGCGTGGGTCGTCAAAATAAAGGGCGTCACATAGATCCCCTACACCGGAAAAAGTATATGTATGTGTGTAGTTGTTACTAATGAATGATCAACCAAAACCATTAGTAACCAATGCTCAACCATTCACTGGATTACTGAGGGATGGCGAAAAGAAGAAATTGATCTAAGCGATGATATCACCCAATCCATGACACACCTCATTCGGGACATGAATAATCGAAACAACCAAACTGGCAAAGCTAGACAATAATTGATGATTATCAAAATAAAAAAAGGTAATCAGGGTAAGTGATCATCTCTAGTCAAGCCAAATTTGATAATGAGGACCCGGGTGCTGTGTACCGATTATTTGTCGTGGAACCAGAAGAGGGGGGTTTTAAGTACTACTTAGATGTACTGAAATGGTATTTGCCTAGGAGAATTCTTTGGGTGCCTTTGTACTCGGGTGTACATACCCAATTTCATCAAGGGTTCCTATCCACATATCAGACCAATGGGAGAGTGACTTGGCATGCTTTGGTCTCCTCAAGCACAAAGAAACTGTGGAAAGATTTGATCCATGCTTGCTTGTTGCCTTTGTGAGGGCTTGATGAACGCCCTATGAAGAGTAATGGGTGGAACTGAGAGACCGCGGCCAAGTATCAAGGTAAAAAATGCAGAATAGAATGACGGATAAGAGCATCCTATGTCAAAGCAGGTGTCCATTGACAGATGGAGCATCGCCGTTGAACATTATCGTGATGCAGAGACGAAAAGTGGACAACAAATATCTAGAAAGCTGGGAATAGTTCTGTGTGACATTTCCAAGGAGGTGATGCAGCTCCGCATAGTCTGGCATAAATATGGAGTGAGTTTAGACCTCCAGACAATTGAGATTTTGAGATTGATTGACACTCATTTGACAAGCGGTTGTCTGAGTCTTCAGACATGGAAGGAGCCTCGCTCTCGGGACTCGGAATTGGATGATATGAATACCTGTATCTGAGGCTGACTTGTGTACTCTTGCTTGTGGTTCGACAAATGAAGGGGAAATGTGTTTTAAAAGAATAGATATTTTGGGTTACACAGAAAATGTGATCGCAAAATCACGTGCCTTTTACAGAGGAGAGTGAGGAGTAGAGCAAACATGGCAAACTGGATCGAAAGCGCGCTAAAAAAGCTAGCAGAAATTTTTTCACTATAAAGATCTCGCTCACCTCCCGGATTTCCTTCTTTTTTTCTTCTTCATCATCAGTAGAGGTTATAATTAATACTTATAACATTTACATGGGGGCTTCGCTACGGCGACTTGCTGAGGGTTATCCTTTACTTCTTCGAAGTAAAAGTTGGGTTTTCTTCCGTTCCCGGCCCCCTTGAGAGAAGGTGAACACTCTTCCTTATCAGCCGTCTTCGACGATTCTATCGGATTTTGACTGTGGGGTGGTCTCTACATACTTTCATTACTTATTCCATGCTTTCTTTCCCTCTATGCAATTAATTGCATTGGTAGCAAAGAAAGAGACGCACGAACATTCTATGGTAGATTGATTCGATTACTTTTTTGTGCGTTTGTGCTTGTGTACTGACTATTATCGACGTGGCTTCATGGCTGCTGTGTTTGTGCTACGGTGGTTGATAAATTCCCCGTACTATGGAATATTTTGTGAGATGGTGATTGATTTTTCAAAGTTGTGTGCCCCCAAGATTTCTGCAGTGTACATCTTGTAATTCGGTTTTCGTCTCCGGCTTCCCTCCCAGCAACGGGAATGCAAGCAAGTAGTTTTTGAACATGTTGTACTCATGAAATATTCACTGCACTCTCTCCATACGCTAGAGCCAAGGAACTGGGATTTCAGATTCATCACAATGTCTGCTCTGCAGCCTCTGGAGTCTGCATACAACATAACATGTATGTCCTTTCAAGGATTTGGTGCGATGATAGTTGCGTCTACGATACCTACGGCTGCATCAATAATCGTAAGTTCAGGTCGGGTTGCAACTGTTCAAGATGAGAATATTCATCTTCTCGGAAGCCAGCGAGCCGGATTGATTTGGTAGGTTGTGTGAACATGCCGAAACCCAGAGACGGCAAACACTCGGAGGCAAACTAGAATAGTGACATTTTCAACATTTACGATTGTACTTAAGATTATCGGAATTTGTATCGTATCAAGTCTCCACATCACTCGTTGCATAGAAATATGATTGGTTGTAAAACATTTATTGCTTGTATTGGGTTTTTAGCTACCTGCAATATTTTCATTCCTTACTACTTGCTCAATAAAGAGAAGAGTAATCTAGTAGAGGCGCTTGGGTGGAGACATAGATGCCTTGATGGTCAAGCTGCCAACGTTTTGCCATCCCTTCTTCAACAAAGAGACGAGGTAGTTGATGGCCAACATGATGTTGGAGATCAATTGATCCTCAGTCATCTCGACGTTTCCGACAGCAACACCCATACACAAGACCTTCTTCAATTGGAACTTGATGGTGGACTTGACTTCGTTGATCTTACCGCTAAGATCTTCGTTGTGGGAGACTGGGGTAGGGAATTTACCAGCTGTGAAAAGAAATATTAGTATAAAAAATACCAAGGATCGAGAAAGGGATGAAACTAACCCTTGGAAAGACCGGGACCCAAGAGACGAGGAATTTGCTTGATTAAGGTGTCGGATGCGACGAAAGCATCGTACTTGCGTGCGAGCTTCTTGATCAACTTCTTGTTCTTGTTGAGCTTCTTCAAGTCATCAGCGGACATGGCATCAACACCACCGTGCTTGGCACGATCGATATCGTGCTGGTCACCGAGAATACTATCCATCATCAGCCTCTGCCTCCCATATTATATATTCGATTTCGTTGACATACCAGATGCTCATGTTTGGGCGGGGAACGACTGGGAGACGGACGGTTCCGGAGAAACGCTTGTCACGTTGGGGGTCATAGTTCTTGAGACCGATTTGGAGCTCAACGGTCTCGAGGAAGTTTCTCTTCTTGGTCTCGAGAGAGTACTCAAGAAGACTTTGTACGTTGGTACGCACTCCGGCTGTGAGGCAAAAAAGTTAGCATCCGCTTCAATTGATTCTCTGGACGGAAGGTTATTCCCGAAGAGCAATGGGATAAAACAAACATACCGACTGTGATTTTAGACATGATGACAGTCTTCCAGTAGAATTGATGAAGTTCTAATGGTGAGGATTTGCGTAAGTTTGTCGATAGTAAGTTGAAGATTGAAATTTTCGAGATTGTGAGATGGTGGGGAATTGTTTGAACTTTTAGCGAGGATCCACGTACTAAACAACGGTCCAATCACAGCACAGCTCACCGCTACCCAATGAAAGAAAAGCAAACTGTTAGAATAATATATGTATGCAGAATTTCTTAAATCAACATCTACAAGTACTCTGATGTCCTCGGTCAATATATCGATCGCTCATACTGTTCGTGGTACCATTACAAACCTGTCGATGCCACCTAAATCTAGTGATTCTAGTCCAATCTCAATATGGAGGGTTCCTTTGATTACCAGACCAGTATCAATCTAGATGTCAGAGTGTCTTTGGTTCCTCAGGTCACATACATAGAGCTCAAACAAGCATTTTCCGAGTGGATAAGCAGCAAACGAATTGACTGAATTTCTTTTGGTACTAGTGGGTCACTGATTCAAATGCACGTACTGTGTGGCAATTCTCTATTCCGTTGCTACAAAATTCAAACAGATGCAATCAAACAACAATCCCTCCAAAGTCATGGCCATACACTCCAGAATTCAGCCAAGCTTTCCATTCGAAATCTCTGAGCATGAGTTTCAATATTCGCGACTATCCTCCGGGTCGGAAAGCTTTTTATACCGTCATTTCAAGCGACATCGATACCGAAACTAACTCATCGTTGGGTTACAATCCAGGCCACTGAAACACCTTCCTTTAGAGTATCTCTTATGCTGCTAAGGTTGTTATAACAGTCTCGAGCCGTGTAACGCAGCCTTGTTGACAAGTTGGGCAAGTAATTGATCCTGTTGCCGTCACAGTTGGTGTAGTTGGGCATAATTTGTTTGGGGCCGGGACAGTGATCGTGCTGACCTCAAGCACAAGGCAATGAGGGTGTACGGGACAGATTGTCTGCAATGGGCATGAATCTATTCATTATCAGTCTTGCTCAGATATCCAATAATATTAAAGGGTCATATTTGAGTTCTACATACGGGGCTTAGTGTATGGGACAGTTGTGGTGTATGTGAAGCACGATGTCAGCCCTTCGATTGGGCCACCTTGTGGTACTGCGAGTGCAACGCCGCTAGATGTGAAGCTTTAGTTAGTTGGTGTTGCAAAAGGCCGTCTACTTTATAGATGGGGCGGGCTGTGGGGCCTTCGTCTCTCGCCTAAAGATCATTGCTGCGACGAGAGTTTGAAGTTTTGCCATTTTGATTTTTGGTATGTATTGAATATCGGGTTCGATGCTAAGCGGCTTGTCCGAATGTTTAAGCTTGTGGGGTGATAGAGGATTTTGGGGAGCTTCCAGTGCCTTTATGTGCCCTTCTCGGTCCAATATATCCGAGGAATTCTCTAGAAATCTCTCATAAGATCACACTTCATACGCGAACTGAAGCCAAAATATGACACCGACTACAAAACTCGTGTTCATATCTCCTTACTTCCACTCTAAATGATTTCAGTTTTTCTGCCCCTTACTTACTCAGAAATCGTAATTTGATGTAGACAGGACTCGTATTGATCTGCATAATCGGGGGGATACTTTCACGTTTTTATTGATCTCAGATATGTTCTCAATCAAAGATACATCATTTCGTTGGGAAGTTCCCCAAAGCGTATGGTAACGGCTGTTGATCATTGGGTTGAGAATTGATCGCCATTCGTAAGATTGAAAAATATTCACATTGCGGCGACATCCCCGACTGGTGCTTGATGTGGGTCAGCCTTATTACGAAAGCTTGTCGTGCCTCTTTTGTGCCAGGATTAATCGTATAGTTAAAACAAGCATTTAAACCCGTGTCAAGCTTTCCTCTTCGACCGCTTGGCTACAGATCTAACCATTATCTGGGGCTTAAGGCTTGTCTGGAAGTGGGGTACCATTCCAAAGGGGCCCCTAATTAGAGATGGCATGACCTGTCATATTGTTACGCGGCTGAATTCTTCCACTTCATGTGAAAGACATGGTGGGCGGGTTTACTTCTAAGGTCGTCCAACAGGTATAGTTACGAGGATGCGCGTTTGTCTCACTGACCTTATCCATGTGACTAGCCTAACTCTAGATTCATCCAAAAGCAGTATGCAAGTCTCTTCCCACAAGCGTCCACTGTGTTATACGAGATCTTCAACTTACATCATTATCAGCTTGTGGGTAATAGATCAATGGGCCACTAACTAACTCAAGTTCTGCTATAGAGAGACCAAAATTCTAAACAGGTTGTGCCGCTGAAGAAGTCACTGCTTGACACATTCCATTGGTTCCTCTATCTCCACAATGACAGCTTCTTTAATATACTCACTGGGGATGTGGCTCATCAATTCATGATCGACCATGCAACGCCAAAATTTCCTCCAGCACGGAAGCTGCTCATATCAACGTAGTGCATATATCGCACTCGTTACTCTTGATAATGCAGCCAAACAGTGAGTGTTAATGTATGCTAAACTTAATAGTATCATACTAAATTCGCACATGTAATCCAAACAGCTGACTCTCAAGAGAGTAGAAGGCTAAATTTTCCATCTATATAAGGCTCACATACTCGGTGAGTACAGCATCAGCCATAGGTCCAGGACCAATGTTAACGACAACGATTCTCACTTCCAATAGATATCAAGCCACATAAATTAGCCGTCTGTGGCGGCCTGCAAGCTCTATCGCTATCACGTAGCAAATCCTATTTATCCAATAGAACATCTTCGTCCGTCTGTGACAAGAAAATAAACCAACCAACCAAGAGGCTGACCCCGTTTACCAAGTTGACCACAGATGTTCTTAGTAACATGAATCCTATGGTTCCCTTTAATGCCATTCAGCAACATTCACAGCTCATTTCTTGCATAGCACAAAACGATTACTCTCTAGAACCAACGGTATACAGCCCTTTCATCTGGCACTACACTCACTCGATCCTTTCATTCATGATGGGTATCATCCATATGTGCACCGATGCAAATCTGCTTCTATAAATTTCTCCGTTATTATGACGGAGATCCCCAACATCTAATAAATGGTAGTTTCCGCAAGCCCAGACTTATCATGGTTTGCAAGTGCTCTCATGGCTCTGTTATATAGTAATACTTCAACATTCCCTAATAGGAATATCTACTAGTTTTTTGAGGTAGAGAGAAAAACTACCACCACCAAGTCAGGATAATCAAGCCATAATGTATAAACTCTCATGCTGTTCCTCATAAAATGACTCTCAAAGAACTCTTCTCATTCCCTCTAGGCTATCCTCTTCCTTAAGGTATTGATATCCACTATTTTATAATTTATTTTGACGATGAATACCCAGGTCTCATACAAGAATATTTTCTTCTTCCACTCAATGTTGAATGTTCAATCTTCACTTTCACCACCTCACAAGGCCCATGGCTAATTTGTTCGTTAAACGCTTCAACTTACATTGGCGGTCACCCAGCCGATATCTCTCACAACCAAACAACAAGTTGATTAAAATTTGAAAATTGAAATCTCAAGAGTAAATCTTTTCTCTATCCAGTCTACATCTTCTGTTTTCCTCCCCATATTCCAACACAAAACAACAAAAATTGCAGTAGCAGCCAAATACTAGGACTAGCAAGGCAAATTTCATAGCGAAGACTTTACCTTCATCACTCCTTCGCGACAATATCAACTTCTCCATTGCATTACAAAGAACAAATCCATTCTTTCAATGCCAATCAATTTTTTAATTCATTACCTAGCTACCTCGATCTCACTTTGCAACCTCCACATCAAACAAATTCACCAAGTATTTCTCACTTTGAGAATCGCACTTTGATGCTAGGGAAAATATCACTTGCAATATTCATTGAGATAATAATTTTCGAGCCCATTCTCGTCGCGCAACTCTTAGTGAAGTCTATTCAATTGAGCGAGGTGAATCTTGGAAGCTCTTATCATCCTATTATTCCTAATTTCGACGAGGATTATCTCATTTCCAACATACATTTCCAACTTTCATTTGAAATCGAAATTGAAGCTCACAACATCCCAACAACCGCTAACATGCCACCCATGGTTTCTCCAGCTCTCACTCAAGCCTCTCTCACCAGCCAGACCGCAAATCCAAAATCCAAGGGTAAACTTCACGTTTCCTTCACCGATTGGGTACTCGGCGGCTCTCTCCTCTCCATCAATTCCTCCCCCAATGTTTCTGCAGCAACTCGCGCTCGTAGCGATAGTCGTATTCGGGCTACAGCAGGTAAGGATAAGAATGGGAGAAGTGTAGTAATTCTTGAAGATCGGGATCAGGATGGATTGGTGGGTGGTGAAGTGGAGATGTTGGTTGTGAGGAAGATGGGTAGAAAGGGAAGTGGAGGTGGAAGGAGTAGGAGTGCGAGTGCGGGTTCGAATGTCACGGTCAAGGCGAAGATTTCGGAAGAGGTTTTGGAGACGGTGGTTGAGGAGAGTGGTACAATAGAGAAGAAAGAGGCGGTTGAGACGAAGAAAAATGATGATGCTGATGGAAAGGGTGAGCATGCATTGACTTTGCAGAAAGAAGAGGAAGGAAAGAAAGTGGAAGAGAAGAAAAGCGAGAAGGCTGAAGAGCCCACCGCTGATATTGTACCTGAAGCAGCTGCAGCTCCAAACGTCGAAGACAAGGAACAAGACAAGAAACCTGAGGCCGAGGTCGTAGTTGTTGAGGTCGAAACTAAGGATAAGGATAAGGAGAAGAAAAAGGACAAAGATGCAAAGAAAGCATCCAAAGGCGAGGATGAACCCGAGAATAATAAGCTTGAAGAACCAAGCGCTGATACCACAGCCACAGCTTCCAAGGAGAAAACTGAATCGACTTCCGAGGAACCTACCGAGGTTAAAGAAGATGACAAGGGTGGAAAAGTAGAACCTGTTGATGGGAATGAGTGGACCAAAGAACAAGATGAGAGACTCATGGCTATGAAGAAGGAAAACAAGACCTGGAAAGATATCGCTGGAGAATTGGGTACGGGCAAAAAGGAAGTGATCGCAAGATATAAAGTTTTGCAAGAACAAGAGAAAACCGAAGACGAGCAGGAAGAGGAAGAACAGAAGCCGAAGAAGACCGAAAAGAAAAAGAACATCAAGTGCACTGCACAAGTCGACAAAAACGAAGATACCGAAGACGAAATATATATCTCACCAGACTGTCCCTACCACCACCCCAAACCCAAGTCTTCCGCTCCTTCTTCAAAACAAGACCAGAAGAAGAAGAAGCGCAAATCCTACGGCGAGCTTGATAGAGATAGGGATGATGAAGAAGAGGATAATGAAGATCCTATGCGGGGAAATACAAATGAATATGGACGTGGAAATGAACAGGGACTTCTTCGACCGGATAAGATATGGTCAGCGGAAGATTGCGAAACTTTGGAGTATCTGATGGAGAAACATAGGAGTACGCAATGGTTGCAATTACAAGCTGGGTTTTTTAATTATACAGGGAGAATGGTGAAGGCGGAGTTTATTGAGAGGAAGTTTAGGAAGGATGGACTTGCTTAATTGGGGGTTGTGGGTAAGCAAAGTCTTGACCGAAAGGAGTAATAGAGAGGATTGGATTTGCTTTGATTTGGTTTAACTTACGTTGGTTTGAGGGCTGGGATGGGTCGACATTACGATCGATCGGCATGCAATCTCCATATGCTCTTTTGCATCACTTACTGATTTTGATGCCATCCTTGCACGAAGGTGCTCAAAAATGAAGAGGGAATGACGATCAGCTGCTTCATAAGAGTATCGAGGACTTGGGATATTGAAGACAATTCGTTCTTTGGCTTATTCTCTGTTACAGCATCTGTGATCCAATTACTCGGGTCTCATATGCCAGTTTCTACTTTGGAGGAAATGCAAAGGAGTTGAAGAAAGTCGAGATTTGATGAAAGCAAGGGTCAATATGGTTGAATTTGGGATATTACCGTTGGTGGATAGATGGATGCACATCTAGTTGACTGAAATAACATTGCTGTTAGTGTATCCCACACTTTGTGGACCAGTCGATAGTTACTCAGATAATCATTTGTGAGAAGCCGATCTATTTTTATTTTTGCTTGTATATATCAGGATACTTGTGAAATATGACTTTCCTGAATACCACTATTCAATTTACAAGATACTAATAAGGCCAGTACACTAAGACACCAAATCCACCACCGTGCCCTCAAAACCTTACTCTTCTCAACGCAGGTATGCCATCCCAAATATCCTACTAGTAACACTACTATAGCTATAGTTGACATGACGTCTTAGCGATCTCCCCCACAACCCTTGGCCATATCATCTCATTACAAGATTGGTAACTTTTGACAATCTATACAATTTCCATATCCCCAATAAACAAAAAAATTAACACTAACCACAAGTTTTCTTCCAATATATATTTTTTATTCACTTACCTGATTACCTCACTCTATTCACCATTAAAGCACGAAAAAAAGCTCCAAAGACCCCGACAATAAATATCTAATATAATTACTCTAATAGATATCAAAAGCTAACTTGTGCCAAGAAACTTACAAAATCAACGGACGACACAGGTTCCAATAAAATCTGGGTTATTTGTGTTGATCTGCAATACTATTGTGTCGAATCCCCATTATGTACTCAATCTTTATTTGCACAAGTGTCACCTGGAATCTGATCTCCAAGTCTGGGGAATAATAGCTTGAGTAGCTAGTATGTATGTAGTCTTAGAAGTGGAGCGTTGATATTCATTCTACTGGTGGGGGTTTGGACTAGGAAGGAAAACAACAAAACTTTAAATACAGGAATATCGACCGTTATAGTATTAAAGTATTGGTCTCGGCAATAATACGAGTGATGACAATGACAATGGCTATTCTGGAACTATGAACTGAGCGAACCTTGGAACTGTATTCATCTAGTACCTGATCGATATTCCAGAGGGGGAGGGAGTAAACTACCAACCAGACTAGTGTCTGGATAACACCAAAACTAAGAAGAATCCACTTCAAGATGAAGCTGTCAAGGTTGCAGCACACTATACTTACTACAGATAGATAAGATCTCCGTAAATCACGATCGCTTTAGTAAGTTTAAAGGAATGACGGACTGTGAAGGTTTGACTGAAAACCTACATAAGACACTCATTGATCCCACTTACCACCTTCAATCAGAGCATATCTTGAATTCCTCACGTCAGACTTATAATCATATATATATATATAAACTATAGATATTAATAGCTCCTCCTAATACTGCCTTAGCCAGCAACATCATGTCTTCGAAATCAAATGAAAGTAGCCGACGACGTGAAGATAGCCAAAGTCGACGTCTTCTCAAGGTCGATGGTAAGAAACCCAATGGCAGTCCACAAAAACGACACTCACTCACACACAATTAGAAAATTCCAATGTTGATACGAAGCCAGCCTCTAAACCAAAGCGTGGAATATGGAGAAAAGCCCTGAGACTTGGGAACAAGGTTGAAATGAATGAGGAGAAGATGAAGGAGATAACGAGCAAACTAAACAAGATACAGGAGGAAATCCAGGAAATAGAGGATAGTTACGAGAATAATCAATACCAGAAGAGTATTTGGAGAAAGCAAACTTTGCGTGACTATGTGGAAGAGAGGCAAGAAACGAGTGAGGAGGAAGAAGAGAGAAAACGGAAACATTTGGATGCACATTCGGATGTTTTCACAATGGAGCAGCGCTGGAAAGAAGATGATAGGATCGCGAGGGCTAAGATGAATGATCTACTGAGACCGCTGTATCGGAAGGAACAAAATTTTTATTCGAAGTTGAAGGAAAGAGAGAGATTGCAAGATGTAAAGCCAAAAGCAAAGGACAAGATATCGACCAGGGAAAGAGAGAGATTGCAATGGCAAGAGTTGAAAGAAAAGGACGACATATCGATAGAAGAAGCAAAGAACAGATTGAGACAGCCCACAACATCCGTTGTTCCCCAAAAACCCGGCTATGTTAAGGAACGCAAGCCTTCTTCTTCGCCTGAGGAGTTGAAAATGGAACTGATGTTGGAATGGGAGGATGAAACTTGCAAGGAGTGGATTTATGATCATCTTGAGGATTATCTTGATACCCCTGAGATAGAGCAGGTAAAGGATGACTTGGCGCAAATGCAAAAAATTTGTGGACATCGTATGTTTAGGGCGACAGAGCGAGAGTGGCAAGACTGGTTGTTGTATGATGCCGGCTGCATGATGTATTGCAAGTTGCAGTCCATCGTAACGGCGGCGATGGAAAAGAGAACGGCAAAGGAAAAGAATTGTGGAAGCGGAAGCGACCGCAGAATGGTGTTGTAGAGAGCCCAGAACTCACTGAAAAAGATATAAATAGGGCTAAACAGAGCGGATTGCTCGCTTGATAATGTCGCTCTTGAATGTGTATTTAGCATACCTAATATACCTAATATACCTAATATACCATAACTGACAACACAATCTCAGGGTAAATACCATCAGTCTCATAATATCCTTTTGACAGCGAAAATCTCAGCTAGAAATTCATTAGCGTGTTTAACTCCAATTTCACAGTTCCAAAAAGTTATCCCTGAGCTTTCCAGAAGCCAGAGGTATACTCAGCCCAATGACCGTGGCATATTAGCTTGCACCACCCAACCCATCACAGCTCACCCTTTTGTAGCTTGCTTAACCCAATGTACTATACAATATATAAACAAGTCTTCGCACCTCAAGACCATGACCATACCATACACCTCATTAACCCAACATATCTGATTTCATCCCAAAGCCTTCTGAATTAAACTCTTACTCGAATCGCTCATCGGTATTTCTAGGGCCAAACGATGCCCATCCTCACTCATTTTGCCCCAAGTCTTTCTCAGAATTGAGATAATCTTCTCTTCATCGTGACCCTTCTCAAATGCCTCAAACTGATCGTCCAAAAACACTAGACAAGCAACATCCTCCAAGATTTGAGTTTCCTCATTTTTCTTCAGATCCTCCTTTCTAATCAATCTAGCCACTTCTTCCGCTTCCCCACTTGTAAAATTGCAACCAATGCATATCGCAGATGCAAGATCAGCCTGTCGTTTCTTGAGAAAGGATCTCCAATTCAAATACCCAGGTTTTGTCATCGGATAAGAAGATCGTGGAACCTCCCAGCGTCGAAGATGTTGTGCTCGCACGGCAACTTTGAGGATAGGAGAAGCATCGGGAGCGCGGAGAGAAAGATAATGCGTCATCTTTCGTGCGTAGTGAAGCTCATAGGGTATACTTTCGCCATTTATTATGCTGATGTTTGGGTCTAAAGCATGAGCTTCATCAATCAAAGTGATTGCAGCCTCGTAATTGTCTGCTGCCATTGTATAGAATGGTTTTGTAGCTTTGTTTGGTATTACTGATTGAGCTTTGCCAAGAAAATTGCAAAAAATATATCAAAACAATTCAGAGTCCTCGATATGGCATGAATAGGTCGACAGAATTATGTTTGTTCGTTTGTTTGATCTCAGATGGCGCCGCGGGGCTCGATAAGCAGCCAAATCTTCTTTCTTATCGGACAAGAGATTAGTAATATCGAATTCACCGAATCATCACGTGATGGTTACTTTGATATGGTTACAATGATCCACAAGCCTTCAAAGTGAAGTCAAATACATGTTTTGCATTTCCCGACCAAGAGTAAATTGAAGTTTGTCTACTCATCCGGTCTGCTCAAACAATATGAGCCTCGCGCTTACGCAGAAAATTCCGGGTCAGAAATTGGTGGCCGCGGCCGTTTTCTATCCCGCATCAATTGTAGTGGTTGAAGCTTGCCTTGTGCAACTCACTCGAAGAGGTAAATTGCATTAAATCGGTTCTCGTAATCTTTCATAATACATTCGTCTTTTTCAAGATCTCATCCAAAATGCTGGAACGAGCTCATCAGAGCCTATGGCCGATTGATAGGATGGATAATGGAACCTCATGAGACAGATCACATTCTTTTGCAGTCGACATCAAAAGAGCTATTCGTGGCATTAATCACATTGACAACAAGTGATGCCAATGATTTGTTTGAGGCCGGAGGCCATGTTGAGCATAAGCTTCATCTCACCTTATCAAAAAATGTACATTCAATTCTACCTATGATCCTGTATCGTCAACATCCCAATCGTACTGTTGTAGTGCTTCGGGCGGAGAATTTACAACTGATATGTTGTATTTTCGAACTCTATTTAGAAATTCATGGACATTATTTTGGGAATGCCAGAGTCTCTCATAAAGTACTTTCAAAAAGCTATCCTTGCCTTTATCACGGCCACGGGTCCGAAAAGACTATGATAAATCCTTCCAGTGATCATTGCGCCACCAGGTCTATCTATAGGGGCAGGTAGGCAATATTCCTTCCAGTCAAAATCCCGTATATAACTAGAGAGCTCGATACAAGAGAGGCGCGGAGCCCGAACAAAAGCCCTCGTTGGAAAGTTATCCCTAGTATAATATTGGTGCAGATACATATCTTCCTTCTCAAGCATACTGTTGCGGCCAATGTGGTATCTATAGTGCCAAAGATAGTAGTTTCAAGCACTAACCTTTTCAACATGTCGACGGACTCACACCATGAGAATGAGGATTTTCATTACTCAGAGAAAGCAAGTACCGCAGAACAACAGAAGCATGCTACCAGAACTTGTGAGTTGATATGTCCTTATAGTCCCTGAAGCCTTCTTGACTAAGTCTTTTAACTCGCGATTCATAGATACTTACAAGAGCTGCCACCGTGGTGATAAAGACGATGAAATTTACTGGAACCAGGAACACAAAATTAACATTCGAGTTCGAAATATCTCCTGGCGGCCCATTAGAGCATCTTTAGTTAGAGAGCTGATTGGGGATGTATTTGATAAAGATAAAGCATGGTGGAAAGCTGGCGAGGAAACAAGATTCAGCTACAATGACCAGAGTCGTAGTATTAAATGGACAGTGGACCAGAGAGATGGCATGGTACAACTCTATACATACGATATTTGTCAGTATAATAGAAGCCAGTAAGTTTTATAATACTTTATTAATCTCTTTCAGATGGACTTGACAACGAAGGATCGACCGAGGGACGTGAACATCCACAAGGAATATGGATGCAATGTAAGTCAAAATTACCGCACGCAACATACGAGATTAATTGGACTGATTAAATACCTCAAAAAAATAGATCATACTCTGCTGGGCTAGGGATATGTTTTCAATGCTACAAATAGTGCAAATGCTTGGAAAGTCATCTCAAATGAAGCCAAGAGGCTTTTTGTACACTCCAGACCTGATCCAACGGGTATGCAGGGCGACTGGACATACTTTTTTTATAATGAACGGAACGAAAAGAGGTACCAGCTTGAGGAACGTAAAGATATCAATTCTTGGACTAAAGCTGAAATTCATCGGACTTGGCTTGCTAGAGCTAAAACAGAGATAATTAAGAGTGGTGATATTTTACCATGTGAGTCACTACAATTACTACTACAACTGGCCACACACTCGAGAGTGTACCTCATTTAGTCTAACGCATATTATCAGACAATTTCAGAGACTAAGACTTACAAGTTCTCAATGACTGTAAAGAAAGATTGAATGTGGCAACCTTGGATAGGCTAGTTCGTAACACTGTTTCAAAGGAGATCAGAACTGACCCCTATGCAAAAGCTGTAAGTACGATTGGTAACCCCTTAAGATGAGGTCTGAGTGTCAATGACTATTCATGCGCCTTATTTATACAAAACGTTCATTCTATTTCTAGAAAAGCTATCTTTCTTCAATTGCTAACAAGCGAATCTTTTAGTGTGTTCATTGGCAAATAAAAGCGAAGAATTCCAATAATGGGAAAGCCGACTTTATTATTTCAAGATATCATCCTAGTGATTTGGAAAGACCATGTGAGTATAGCTCATATCCTCAGCACCAGTTGCTTTCCTATGTAGCATGAGCTCTCACTGATACATAGGTTAGACTATACGAATAGCAACAAGAAAATTTGGATTACGAATGCTACCAATAACGAAAGTTACAGAACGGTACGTAAGCTACTTGAAAGTACTAGTCAGTTCAAGGTAATCGCAAAAGTTGAAAGTCGCTGGATACTTGAGCGTCGCGAGGAGGAGGGTCGCGAAAAGGGTCGACTTACCCTTGAAGAAATTAGCAATAGCAAGTCAAAAGAAAGGGAACAATCACACCAAAAAATTATAGAAAATGATAACGACAATGAAAGCTCAAGTAGCACTTACAGCGACAGTGTTTGGGAACGAAAGAAGGTTCGATCAAGGAAATCACTTCCCAGCCCTTTAACAGGCTATACACATACTCCCCTCGGAAGCTATACTTCGAATCTCATTTGGAGCGGTAGACCCGAGAATTTGCGGGGAAATGGGGAAGCAGGTATTCATAAAAAGAGTCGTGATTGCTGTTGTAAGTATCAATACCGCATTTGTATAACGACAGGTGACTGACAATGATATGATGGACAGACGATGGTTATCTCCTAGAGAATAAAACAGGGCAGAGTTTATGGTGGGATGAAATAGCCGATGCTTTACTATCGAAAAGCCTCATTATACCGAAAGGCAAGAAAAAGCAGGAGAAAGGCAGCCTCACTAAATATAAAAGGGATCTAATGATAGAACTAGATCATCAATCTACAAGCCACAGGGTGATGCGATTATCCAATCTTGGTGCAGCATCTAGTGAAGAACCAAAAAAATGATATTCATGAAAGACAAAGGTTAAAGTTTGTAAGTATTTCAAGATCTCAACTCTCGTTTGGGATTGTTGTAAAGCTGCTAACCATTTCAAGATACAATTTTCGAGAAAGATAACCTCAAGGAGCCTACAAGAGACAGCTCAATATCCATTCGAAACCGACTTGAAGCTAAAATCTCATGGAATAATACCCAGAAAGAAATCCAGCGAAACCGAGTATTATTAGGGAAGCAATACAATGCCATTCATCGAATAATTCAAGGCACTATATGTGAAATCGTATTGAGCAATAATAAAACATATCTCATCGATCTAACTGATCAAAATAATACTATACTTATTCATGTACCTGAAATACACCAAAGATCTTCTATTCCCACTTTTTCTCAAACTCGACATCGCTCGACTTCTGCACGTCAGTTTATCAATCGTCCGGGAACGGATACATTTAATAATAGTTCCTCGGGCGATTTCCAACGAGAAAGTAGAAAAGTCAAGTCTCAACTACCCATTGAATACTACCAACCTTCTAGCCACAGACTTCCTAGCAGTATTAGCAACAGCAACAGCAACAGCAACAGCAACAGCAACAGCAACAGCAACAGCAACAGCAACAGCAACAGCAACAGCAACAGCAACAGCAACAGCAGCAGCAACAGCAGCAGTAGCAATACCTCAGAACCAGAAAACCTCACCTCACCTCACCCCACCCCTTACATCCACTCTCGCACTCAAACCCGCACCCATCACCCTCACCCTCACCCTCACCCCCAGAATATCGCCCATTCCGAGCATCAGCGAAATATACCACATCTCCCCGATTACAACCACATCATTCATTCACTCATTCCTCCTCATCTTCCTCCTTCATCATCAATACTAACAAACAAACCCCAAAATCTCAATCTCAATCTCAATCTCAATCTCAATCTCTCTCTCGAAAAAAAAAAAAGCCCAAAAAAAGTAAGAAATACTTCCAATTACACAAACTTAAAAATTGCAACACGGTGGTTTAAATCAGAATATAGAGATCGGAAAATAAGAAATAAGGAGAGGTGGGTTAATCGGGGATAGGAATGGGACGAGGATGAGGAAGATGATGAGGAGGGGAGTTTGATATTGATATTGATATTGATATTGATGGGAGAAGGGGGTGTATGAAGTTGGGGAGATGTTGAGGGGTGTTTAGTGCCGAGTGCCTTATTAATGGAGGCTACTGGGTTTAAAAAACAATAATGATATTCTTAAATCATATATACGAATTAATATTATATACACAAGATTGCATTGTGTATATATAAAAGTATAAAGTATAAAAAATAACAAAATTACAAAATCACAAACAATAATTTCATTGCATTCAAATCAAATCACTTCACTTCATTTCATTTCATTGCATTCAATTCATATCAATCAATCAAGCATACAATATACGCTGTGGAGCCTAACCACGCGTAATATAATGTACCTCCGCCTTCCCATGCCCACCCCAACCAACCAACCTATCCCCTTCCCTTCTCCAAATTCGTATTCGTAGCATCCATCCATCCATCCATCCATCCATCCACTGGAAATCTCTTCTGTCACTTCCTCCCCCCCCTTCCCCAGCCACATCATCCACAAAACCATAACTTAGATAAATCTCCCCAAGCCATCAATCATCAATTGCCACCGCCCAAACAAACCCAGAACATTCAGCAAAAAACAGCAAGAAAAAGAAATTCCGCTTCCATAAACTACTCTTTCCCGCCCAAGATATAAAAGACAACAGTGGAATGAGTAGCTATTATAATAAATATCACTTAGCAGATCCTTCCGGTAAATGCAAGTTTTTGCTCGTCTCCTCCGCCTTTGCCTTCTCCACCGTACTTAAATCTATTTCTGGGGCTGAAGAATCACTCTCCAGAGACTGAGGTTCCTCTTCCACTACACTTTCCATTGGGATGATTCCTTCATCTTCTTCTACCACTCCATCGAACTTGGAATCATGTCCAGCTCCACTATTGCTACCACTAATACCAAGATTTGAAGCGCCATCATTAACCTTCTTCTTGGATTCTGAGACAATTTTGTCTGCTTCGGAAAGTTTGCCAGATCCCATATTGCCATCACCTTCGACACCAATAGCAGCATGAGAATCTTTCGCGGTTGCGACAAGAAGTGGTCGATTAAATCGAACGATCATGCAAGACAAATTATCGGTACTGAAACGAGCAAGAGCATATTCAACAAGTTGTCTAGCTGCGGTGACAGGATCTTGTTGATTACGAACTAGATCAACTGCTTCTTGATCTGAACAGACATCCCATAACTATCATGACTTGATTAGTAGTATTCTATACAAAGAAAAGGAAAATACTTACACCATCACAAGCCAAAATAATGAATTCATCGCCATCAGGCTGTATAACAGTTTCGGTTGTATATGGATGACCTGTAACCAAATCCTTCATGTAGGCATCTCCCAATGCACGAGTAACTGCCAAAACACCATTGACACGATTATTGAGGATCAAACCACCTGCATTTGCAACACGTTTTCCTTCATTCTCATCACTACCCTTATGATCATAAGATAGACGTAAAGCCTTTCCATTACGACATAATACAATACGTGCATCTCCAACATTAGCCGTATACAGAACTCTGGCACGAGAAGAAGTGCTTTTGAGTTTCGCCTGAACATCTCCAGTAGGAACATTTACAGCAGAATTTGGTTGTTGCGGAGTGGATTTGCTCAAATCTACACCATTATCTTCGGTCTTTGGGGCTTCTTCGGCAGCTCTGACAGCAGCGACGGTTGCGGGTGCAATGGCTGTAGAACCGGTGGCAGATGAAGGGTTTGGTATCCTGTCCTCCCAGCGAAGAACCGCAGTAACGGCAGTGCAGCCACTGTTTTTCAAAGGTAGTTTCTCCAATTGCGCATCAACAGTTGTAAAGGTTTGATCGAGAAGTTCAGGAATGGGTGTATTTGGATTCTTTCGTATAGTTTCTTCCAATATGAGATGTAATTTCTTTCCACACCAATCCGCAGCAAATGTACCTGCATGGCCATCGAAGATTGCGAAATAACCATTATCCGTTTCCATCATAGACTGTGCAGATCCTGGCCTAGCAAGACTATTGGATGAATCGCTTGCGACCTTCTCAGACTTTTCCGATTTCGAATTGGAATCGGTTCCCACAACTGGAGCGGGTGTATGTAAGAAGTTATACAAGAAAGCATGTGTATCTTCCATCGTTCGACGACATTTCTTATTTCTATCCTCCCAAACCCCGACTTTAAACGTAGATCTAGGACCCGGACGAGATTCTCCGGCCGAATTATTATGCTGACCCTGCGGAACCGTCAATGCCGGATCTTGTTTCCCGAGCTTCTGCAGTGGCGTCTGCGTAACCGAATCACTCGATCTACCAGACATGAATCCCGAGGAATTAGGACTTGGACTGAAGTGCAATGAGTTTTTCGCACTGGCAAGAAGAGAGCTGGCTTTACCACCGACCCCGCTACTCCGGCGTTTCTTCTCTCCTGAACCATCGCCTGGAATTGCGCGACCTGGGGGACTACCGTTACCGCTGCGCTTTTCCGACGTGTTGCTCTCACCATCGAGAGCTCTTAATGCGGTTGATGCATCGCCTTGGCTATTGAGACTGGTTGATGAATCGGTGCTGGATTCGGAAGAGGTGGTAGTAGGTGTGCTGGAAGCGGCGGGCGAGTCTTTTGGTGGGGAACTAGAGCTGCCAAACATCCTGTTGAGCAGACCTCCTTGGGAGGAAAAGCTCCTCCTCTTATTTCCTGCCAGTTTGTTGATTTGGTTAAAGGTGTCTCGTGAAGAGACGGGTGATTGTTATCGAAGGAAAGAAAGAGGCTCTCTTTTGTTGTGGGTTCTTTCGTTCCAACTACTTCCTTGCTTTGAACTTTGTAATAAGACAATGGATGGTAAAAGAGAATGTTATGAAGGTTCGCAGAATTTAAATA
The DNA here is from genome assembly GCA_025389085.1 of Sclerotinia subarctica. NCBI lineage: Eukaryota > Fungi > Ascomycota > Leotiomycetes > Helotiales > Sclerotiniaceae > Sclerotinia > Sclerotinia subarctica. The sequence goes on along the minus strand of QRFI01000001.1, from coordinate 4,585,693 downwards.
TTGAAGAAACTTGATTCGCTTTAAGTTATGGGATTGTGAAGTAATTTTGCTGGATTGGGCTGGGGAGACGTAGAAGTAGAAGTAGAAGTTGTTTTGTTTTGTTTTGTTTTGGGCAGGACAACTTAGTTTTGGTTCCTGGGTTGAGAGTTATTAGTTAGTTATTAGTTAGTTACTCTCCCATGACATCGTTTCGTGGGGTATTTAATAACGACCCTCACATTTGATTGATTAACTCCGGGAACCCACTCTCAAGTACCACGGAGCTGGGATTTTCTGATATATTAATCAGATTCCAATCATTTTTACCATTTCTGAATAACTTCAAAAAATGACGGACAAGAAAGTGTATGTTGATGCGTTCTAAAGGAACATCCAGCAATGTACATCCAAGAGGTAGGTAATATGTATTCAAAGGGGAGATACAGGACAATCAATACAAAGAAAACAAAGTGATGAATATAAAATTACTCAGTACTACCTAGCATATGTACAATTGTCTATTACTAGGATTCTTATTTTGTAAAATTACTATAAAAAGAAATCCTGTGCCTCATCACCACAGAAGATAGAGGTTATAATTAAGAAGTTTATTTTGACATTTCCTCGACTTTTTTTTACTATAGGAAATATAGATCTATAAAAGCGAGGAAAGCCATGGCGAATTTGAAGAAAGTCTGCTTGGTTATAGGTTATATGTAGGTAGGTAAGTTCTTGTTCTTTTTGCTTTGGAGGAAGGAGAGTGTTTGGATTTGTTAGTGATGAGATATGAGAGATGGAAATGAGAGAATGAAATATTGATGATTTTATTTATGACATTCTGTATGTGTAAGACTTATCTAATAGGTACCTTTATAGCGTAATATAACACAATACAACATAGTACATCTATAATTTAAATATCCTTCTGATATTTATTTATTTTTATATCACATATTATATATCATATATCATATATCACATACTATATCTACAATATAATAATATCAATCAAAATCCTAAAATATCCATCCTTTCTATTCTTCCTTTCTCATATAAGTATTAAATTCTTAAATTCCTACATATTGAGTATATCTCAAATAGATAACGAAATATATCTACCTGCCCATCTAGGTACCTACCTACCTATCAGTATCTATAATTATCACTCATCTATTTACCTACCTACCTATTCAAATCATCACAATCCAAATACACCCACACCACAACAAACCATCCATACCCCATCCATCCAACAACCGAAAACCCTCAATCGCAGCCAAGCTTACAACACATCTAGATTCGAGGCATCCAAGCATCCAGAGTACATACTCCATATATAAAGACACAAGAGGTAAAAAAATCTAAAAAAATCCTTGTATTTAAATCTGCTTCCAATACCAGCCATATACTGTACGAAAATAACCCCCCCCCCTCCCCCCCTCCAAAAAAAGTAATACTCCCAGGACTCCTAAGCTTCCCTTCCCTTCCCTGCCCCTCCCATGTGCATTTGGTGAAGATGATGTGAATTTCTGAAGCTCCAACCCATAAACCTCCAAGGAAATAGATAGATACATGGATGGAAACGCCTCCCACACTCTGTAACTAACGCCGATGTAAAAATCGTGAGTCTACTATTTAACGAATACAATGTATCCTTCCCATTTCGGCTTTCATGGCAATAAATGGTTATCCCTTCTTGCAGATGTCGATTTGCTTACGATGCTCCTCGATGGATTATGTATTTCCACTTCCCAACCTTCCCCTCCTCAAACAAGCACTCCCTTATCAATCCCTCCTCAAACTATCAAGTCTCGCCTGTAAATCATCATCACCAGGATCCGCACCCCCAGAACCCCCACCCCCACCAACCGCCTGCGCAACCCTCCCCTCAGGAACCACCGAACTCTGCAATCCCTGAGGAGTCTCACCCATCGCAGCTTTCAAATCAATTCCAATCTCCTCCAAGACCTGCTCTACGACTTCCTCTCCTTCCTCCTCATCTTCCAACCCCGTCACATCATCAATCGCATCATCCATCATTTCCTGCCTCTGATCCATAATATCGTTCTCTTTCTCGAATTCCATGGCGATTCTTTGTAACGCAGGTAGATTCATGCTTCGATTCATACTTCCCAGAACTCCAGTTGCCCCTTTCATCGCTTGCATCATTTGCTCATTCGTTCGAACCGTCTAATCACCCAAGTAATTAGCCATCATCCTCTCACAACCTCCCTTTCCTCCTGCTTCCCCCCATTTCTCGAACAACACCCCCTCCCCTCCTTTTGCTCCTACAAAAACATACCTGAATCCTCAAACTAATCGCCTGCAACTGCGTCCTCATACTATAAAACTTCTCGACATATCTCCTCGTCCTCACCAAATCCTTCGCCTGAATTTTGGCCGCCCCCATCTGTCCATTCTTCGCACTCTTCTTAATTTCCTGAATCAATTTCTTCTCCTGATTTTCTAGCTTCGTGCGCTCTCGATCGAGTTCCCGTTGCGTTTTCTCAAGTGATCGTTGATGTTTTCGCAGACGCTCGGCTGGCGTCATGCGCTTTCCAAAAGCCCACTCGACGATCTGAGGAGGATGGTTAGTGGAGGAAGATAAGAGGAGGGGAAGTGACATACGTTCATGGTTATATTTTGAAGTGATTAAATGGGAAAGTAGGTAGGAAGTATGTGGGAAGGGTAATCTGGAGTTTTTTCTGTGGGAGTTGGTGAATTAAGTGTAAATTACTTGATGCTGTGTTCTGCGTGCCCGCGCAAGTCATCATGTAGTAGACAAATGATTCGGCTCTCACTTCGTAGCCTTGAAGCTTGGCAGCCTTGGCTAGACGCAAGCCTTAAAAACAAGGTTCGTAGATTTCTGTTCCCACATGTTTCACCATGAAAGAATCTATATGACACTTTTATATGGTATTACTTTTCTTTTCATTCTACAGAGTAAAGTAAGTGGAGAGAGGAGTCCGAAGTAGCTACCTAGGCACGCCATACAGTCAATCCTAAATCCTACGACCAACGCCGCTCGCATTTGATTTTCCACACCTTCCCATCCATTCTCTGTTCCAACAACCCATATTGTCTTTGAAGTAAATTGCTCAAAAAACGCCATTTTTTTTATTCCGACGAAGTAGTCATTGACACGTTAAGGGAAAAAGAGATATTGGGGTATAACAAGAATCTAAGCATCATATGCAGCGGCAACTCCTGGAGCTGGTCCTTCCAAATCCACACCCTCAACATTATTTCTAATCTCCGAACTTTTGTTGACCAAGTTTCCAAAGTACTTTCTGGCAACTTCGCTTTCGCCTCTGATCTTTCTGGTCTCTTCACGCTTGGTTCCGAGTTGCTCAACTGAACGTTGAAGACCAACACGGAGATTATCAGCAGGGAATCGAAGGACCTTACGTACTGATGAAGAGATGCGATCACTGTTAGAGTGTACGTAGTCGATGGCGGCAAGTTGAGCGGAGATCTTGGAGGACAGACGATGTGGAAGTGATTGAGGGATTTGGTTTAAGACGTAGTAGGCTGCGGCAATAGCTAGAAAGAATTAGTAAGAAAATACACGCAATTGAGATATCACATAAAACATACCTCCTGCGATGATTCCTGGCACTACCAATCTGCGCAAGTTATTGTTACCCATAATCTTTGCGGCAGACATAGCACCATCAACCCATCCGACACCACCAATTGCACGACTGCCGATAACAGTAGCGATAGTCATCGCCATACCAGTCCCAGCCATCTTTTCTTGTCGTTGGAAAAGAGTTGAGAAATCGAAGAAATCCCACAATTCAGTCTCAATGTCAAGATGCTTGGCAAGAATATCACGCTTGCGTTTGAACATAATGTCGCTTCTGAAGCTCAAGTCTGTATACTCGTCACCGAGATGTAAGATGCCTAATTGCTTGATTTGCGTTACACCATCAACTGTCTTACGACGCGCATGTTCTTCACATGCCGAAACAGTAGCGGAGATCTCCGACATGATAGCTTCCTTAATGTCATCGGCATATTGAAAAGCACCGAACAACCCTGGATATGGGATTCCAAGATCACCATCAGCTGTCCTTGCTATTGTATCGTTGAGCGTGGAGCGAGTGTAGTCGTAGATATTTTTGCATGTCGCTTCGATGGTTCTATCAATATCATCGCTCACTTCAGCCTTCGCCTTTTGGGAGGCCTCGAGCATCGGCTCTAGATCTGCCAGTTCTTTTGTGACACGATCTAGCTCAGATTGTGCAACCTCTGAGTTGACAGTGGCGAGACTGTGAATATCACTTAGAACATTGAGCAAGTAAGTCTTGGCTGGAGCCAACTTGGATCTAGCCCGCTTTTCTAGAACGAATCGACGTAGTGACTGTTCAAGTATCTCGAAATCTCTAATCTTCTCCTTATCCTTGCCTTTGCCCTTCCCTCTCGAATCCGAGCCGTCGTCAAAGTCTGGTCCATCATCTCCACCTCCACTAGAGCTCCCACTTCCGCCACCACTTCCGCCCGGTGGACCAGGAGGACCAAGTGCAGCTGTGGGAATAGCATTGCTTGACACAAAATGGACAAGTTCAGAGGATTCCTTGAAGGTTCTAGGACTTAGACCTTGAATTTGCTCCAATATCATTTTCTGGCATCGTTCTTTGTCCCGAATATTATCATATCCATTGACAACCATAAAAATATATGCCTTCTCCGCTGCCGCAGCCCAGATAAATTCTCGCGCAGTCTGGGTGAAGTGATTGGCAGCCGAGACAACGAAAACAACAACATCAATTTCTTCCTGTCGAGCGAAAACCGCAGTCGTCTTCGTGGTATCCAGGTTGAGGCCAGGCGCATCAATAATTGCAATATCTACCACTCCATTGTTCAGTAATGACTCATCAATCGTGCGTACGTCCTTTACGTAGACCTTGCATTGTGTGTAGGTATCGTTATCAAGAACGAGTTGTTCTAGGTCCTGAATCGTGTAAACGTCATAGGTGCTTTCATCATGTCGATCGTAGGTAGTTTCCTTGTGGACCGCATGTACTTCCTCAACCCCTCCATTTTCTCTCGCATCCAAAACCTCACAGAATATGCTCGTACAAGGTTGTTGATCCTCTGGTAAAATCTTTCTTCGGAGAAGTGCATTGCAGAATGTCGATTTTCCAGTATTCAAATCTCCGGTTACCAGTACCTTGCTCGAAGAATCCTCGATACGTTCTCGTAGTGAGAGTAAATGGTTGATGCTTGAACTAATTTTTCCATCGAGCAGAGATGCGATCGAGGCCTTTTCCAAGGAATGTACCAACTCGGTTTGATGTAAAGCTCCCAACTTCAAGTCCAGCTTCAAGATAGAAAACTCTTGTGCGATCTGTGGGGTTACGAGCCGAGGTTCCGGAGTGGTTCTTGATTCCGCCGCTTGACTTGACTCTGCATTGCTGCTACCCTCACCAATAGATGTCATAGCACGTCGCACTTGCCCAGGACGAGGCTCAGGTGTTGAGGACCTGATACCAGTCTGTGTATGTACCAATCCGGGTCGTGGGTCCTGTCGTTGGTGTTGAGCTTCATCGCGCTGAACTGAGGGATATATCGCTGGCCATTGTGCATTCATTTCTTGCAACGACTTCAGAGTTTCCACCACACGATTGATTGATCTACCAAGAGTGACACGATGTTGATTGTACCATAGTTGATGTATTGCATTTGCCTGCGATCGTCTCTCGTTCTCTGAAATTTCGTTCGACGGTCCTCTGGGAAGGGAAGACATTGGAGGAGTAGGTCTATCCTCGGTCAGTGTAGGATTCCATGATGGCAAGCCGTTTGAGCTTTCACCGGCCACACTACCTCCATACCCTGAGTCGTTATCGAGGAGCGCTTGTAGTCTTGCAGCACTTTCCGGTGCACTTCCAGACCCAACAGTCATATATTGTGGTCGACTACCATTTGGAGTATTGTTGCTAGAATTATCGCCCGAACCTGGTTGTCCTCCTCTGCCTCTTCCCTTTGCTTTTCTATTATTTTGACTCATGGTTATAAGTTGCCGACCATTCGCAAATTGATATCGGTATGTTTTGTTGGAATGGCGTGGGTGGCTCGTTATTGATGGGCATAAACTTTTTGGAGGCGAAATTCGCATGAAATGGACTGCTCGGCAATTGAAGCGCGTGAGGGTGACCAGACCAGTTAGATCATGATGTTCATTGGTCAAGGTATCCCTGCTCTTTTATGACGACAACAAACGTTCGGAAGAATTTTTCGCAAATATCAAATCTATGACAAAATATTAAATATGGATCCGGTATAGTACTCGAGTCTCGAGTACGGAAGTACAGGTATAGCTTCAATCAAGATTGACTGACCACATCCACACCCGCACAGCAATTGTATGGTCGATACACTGCAGAGTACTACTCAATTTGACTACCATTTCACCAAGCCGTCGAATCTACCCTACTGAACGAAAGAGGAGATGGCGATCCAATACTACATAACCTCAAATTAAAACTGAGTATTATCCATATGTACATGTTACCCGACCAGTATTCTGCCATTCTATATCATTATGCTATGCTATGTACTCGTATGTTGTATCCACAACCCATTCAAAATTGTATTCAAAATTGTCCAACACCCATCAATCATGATTTCCAAACATGCCAGTCGACCCATCTATCATCTTAATAATCTCGTAGCAACATTACATCAAGTATAACCATAATATTTTCCCCAGCAATATAACAACAAGGTATCAAATCATCTCAAAAACATTAAGACCTCCCAGCATGTACACAATTTATCGATAGCTATCTCTTCCCTCTCACGGGACTCTGCGCGAACCTGATTCCTCTGCTTCGTGCGGCCGGTGGTGGCACTCTCGGTGTGTCGTCATCATCACTATCACTCTGTGCGCCTTCACCAAGCGCTGCCTCCCGTCTCCTCTTTTCTGCTGCCGTTTCTCTTTCTTCGGGAACCTCGCTGTCACGAACAGGAGAACGTCCCCTTCCCCGTCCTCTAGCTTCATCATCATCATCCTCAACTACTCCTTTCAAAGCATCGTGTCTTCTTCTCCTCTCCGCAGCTGACTCGGGTATATCATTAGTGCTGCTTTCTGCTCCACTAGTTCTGATATTATCCTGGGCATCAATTCTTGCGCCCTGCTGTTTCGCCATCTGTTTCCCAATCACTCGTGCGGTTTGCGCGCCAGCAGCTAGCTGCGTATCTTGCGCTTCGAATAGACGCGAATTTCCCTGTGTTTTATCACTGGCGTCTCTCCTTGCCAGATCCTTCATCTCTTTGGGTGCATCGCTTTCTTCAACAACTTCACATCTTGCTTTGGGGTCTAGACCTTGAATTTCCTTCAAGAAATCTTCCTTGGTTAGCCGGCGTCCTGCTCCTCCAATGGTGAATCGAATACGACGATCGTCATCTTCTTCGGTTTCTTTATTGTCGGTATTGGGAGCCGCCTTGCCAAAGTTCCAGGTACCCATTCGTGCTATGCCCTGGCGGGATGGATCCGACTTTGTACCATCTGTTTTACTAGGGTTGTCCGCGGACGCCTTACTGCCACTAAGTCCGGTCCATGTGCCCATACGAGTTATCCCTTGGCGGACAGCACCAGGTTCACCGTTTCTGGGGCCTTTAGTGTTGGGGTCCGGTGGTAATTCATATGTTTTGACAACTTCTCCATCTTCATCTTCAACAATAATCTGTGACCGTGTTAGCGATGTGATCATAATAAACCTAAGCCGTGGAATATCTTACAGATCGTCCATACTGGTAAGCCAAAGCCGGGCCTCGAGTTTTGCGAGGCTCTTTCCCTTTCTTTCCTTGTGAGCTCTCGCCCGTCTTAACTCCCTTGGCCTCGTCTTTATTTCGCCAAACCCCCATTATTTTCCCGAACTTCTGGTAAGCTTTCTCTGACCCTTGCTTAATATCCTTTTCCAGATTCTCAATTCCGTCCTTTGAGTTTCCCGCCTCCGGGCTTCTAAGTGTTTTGATCACGTCACCGTCTTCATTTTCAATTATAATATGGTCGCCCTCGTCATAAACTTCCGCCTTGCCAGGTTGGCGTTGGGCATTTGACATGTGCTCATCACGTCGCTCGGCCTTCTCGCCACGGTGCATAATTTCTTCCATTTCGGGATCGTGTTGGATTTCTCCAAGTTCACCTTCATTGGACTCGTCATCTATGTTTGCTTTCTCGTTGTCGGGCGAAGACCCTCCGGGCGTTAGAGTATCTGATGTTTGTTCATTCGAGTAATCGCGACTCCGTCGGGCGGGATAAATGGCTGACTCGCTGATGGGACCGCCGGGACCTACTCCATCGTCCCACTTCTTCTTTCTGCGTCGAGGAATCAATGAAGATGGACGACTGCTGGCTCGACTTGGATTATCTTCCTCCCTTTGACGGCGCAAGAATCCTCCAGGCATCCCTCCAGGAGGTGGCAGGGTGCCGGGAGGTATCTCATCCATTGTCAAGTCTTCGCCATCAGTTTCCGATCCAGCTGTCTTGGCTTGAGATCTTGATATGGATGAGATACGAGGAAGGCGATTCATCCAAGTAGGCCCATCATCTCCAGCTTGGGTGTAGGACATTGTGAGTGTCAAGGTATTGATATGTTTCCCAAGAGTGAAAACCGCGATGGATGAACCATGTACGATGATAGAGGAAATGACAAGAAATGTTACGATTGGCCAAATCACCGTTACCAATTCCCAGTTTGGCGCATTTCGATCAGGATAATCGGCCAAGGGTGTTGTACCTTCAGTCTCAAGCTCGGCCCTTGCAAGAATAGCTACGAAGATGGCCCCCACTCCAATGGGACCAAAATGACCAGCAAATAAAGCCTCTCGCCAAGTTTTAATGTCGGGTATCAGAGGTTTCAGTGCCATCATAATCGGTATGCGCCTGAAGAAAATGACCAAAATCGCAATGACCGCGAGCCGCCATGGCGTAGTTCCGATCTCCACGTCATTATATTGTTCCCAAGGAATGATTGTACCAAGGTAGACAAAATATGCCAAGTTAATGAGTAGATCTATGACGTTGGAAACATGAGATTCCTCTGTTTTCTGAGTAAACCAACCGTCATTTGAGAAGCCAACGCCAGCAGCGAAGCCTACGAGAAGATCATCAACTCCAAGAATACTCCCCGAGCCTGCGCAAAATAGGGCAAGAACGAAGTAGAAGACGAGAAAGCTTTCACGGTCAACCAAATCATGTCTTTCCGCATATTTGATTCCGTGCCTTCCAATGTAACCGACAACGAAACCATAGACTGCACCAAACACGCACTCGTAAAGAACCGTTATGACAACGAAGTCAAACGTAACTTCTTTCGCATTGAGGTGGAATCGTATCAAATATAAAGAAAGGTAGATAAACGGGAATGCCATCCCATCATTGCACCCTGACTCGGCAGATAGAAGATCTCTCAAATGTTTCGGTACTCGCTTTGCGAATTTCCCCTTTCCAACCACGGAACTGGCGAGTACAGGATCTGTCGCGGTCACACATGCTGCGACACAAAGTCCCTGCAGCCAGCTAAGCGTAGGGATTAACCACCAAATGAAAAGACTTGTGATCAACCATCCAAATGTCATCACAGGTAACAACAGAAAGACCACACTCCTCCAATGCTTCTCCATATAATGCCTGGGCAATTCGACCCCAACGGCAAAACATTGAACAACGAGGACAATACGCGAGAATTCTAAAGTAATCTGATCGGTGTTACCCCAAGTGTCAGGATTGATCAAATTGGCGGCATGGGGTCCAAAGATGATACCACAAATGGTGGCAACAGTGGCTTCACCGATATACATGCGCTCCTTGATGAAGGAGGAACACAGCATAAATAATGAGGTGAAGCCACCCAAAATTATATAAACCAAATGAGGTTTATTGACGGAAAGGTGATCCCACGCCATCTTGGCTGTCTTAGAATGGGTGTCGATCGGTACAGAATATGTATTAGAGCAATCGCAGTCGATTGCTTATCGAGACTGGTGTTGTATTCGTGAGGTTCCTATCGCAAAGGGAGGAGTCAAGATGGGCAGGCTCAATCCGTTGGGTTGCCTCTCCTCGTTATACCCCAATCAGTTGATTCCCTCAAAAGAATTGCGTGATGTCGCAGCATTCGAATTCTGGTCGCGCCCAGTCGCCGCTCCCAACCTCTTCTATTTTCTGTCCGTTATCCTCCACCCTTTGTAATGATCGTAATGCACGTAGATTCGTGCGGCCAAGTTTCGCAGATGTTTCTTTCAAGGTAAGAATTTATTTTCGAAGTGAAGGAAAGATTGGGAAGAGTGTCGAATGGAATCGTGACGAATACTGCGTGGAAGGTTGGTTATTTTTCCATTCCAAGATGCCAAGATCTTGGGATGCCTCCACTTCTTAATATTATACTGCGTAAGTGATGAAGCAAGTTTCTTCGCGTAGATGGGTCGGTTGAAAAGGATTTAAAGACATTCGTTTGCCAAGGAGAGAAGGTCTTGTGTTCAAGCTCCTTCCTCGTGGATAATAATAAGAGTATTTAGAGAAGAGCAGAGGTCGAAATTATTAAAAGTACGGACAGTGGCAGAAGTGTGATGACAAATTTGATTGGACGCCTCTTTAGAATGCAAGGATAATGATATTCAATACTTTGATTTCAAAATATCAGTCGATGCACTTCAAAGTTCAAAGTTCAAAGCCCATGGGTTCTCGCGGTTTAAAAAGTATCATTCAGACCTTTCTTCTGTTGACTTTTTTCACTCTGTTCCTTGATGAATAGCAAATAAATGCTAAGGTGTATAATAAAGTAAGTAGGTAGTGAATCAAGAGATGCTGAGATGCTGAGATGCTGAGATCCTACTATCTTGGAAGGATGAAATGAGTAAAGGTCAGTCAAACCGTTATATCCGTCCATGAATTTGAATTCGCTCTTTCGTAGATTATTGGAAGGCGTAATGGATTAGAAAGAATACCAGCTAGCAGTTAGTTATTCATCCTATCCACTCTCCTATCTTAGATTTCGCACCTCGCACATACACCTCTCTCACCTACACCTCTCTCACCTACACCTCTCTCACCTACACCTCACCTCACAGCCTCACCTACACCTCACACCTCACACCTCACCTACACCTCACACCTCACACCTCACACCTCACACCTCACACTCTCACCTACACCACACCTCGCACATCACACCTCTCACCTCTCACCTCGCCCCTAACATTCACTTCAATCACACTCACTCTTGCCTCGTCATCTCTAGCTATGGATTAAAGGAAGCAAATATTTATGCACACTCCTTACCCCCCTACGTCACTAATCCTGGCCATCAATCCTAATCATTTCCTTGATTGGCCCATTTAAATTTTTTTACTGCCAAGCCTCAGCACTTGGCGGTGAGAATTCCCCACATGCACCCCACTTTTATCCCCATTCATCCACACACAAACACTGACGGCCAGAGACATTTGCACTTTAAACTTTCTTTCAGCACAACCCAACACGGACCTTGAGGCTTCGGTTAAGCGGTTGTTTAGCAAAGGCACTGTACCAGGGGTGTCAAGGAAGATATTCCGCACATGGAGGATATCAGATAAGAATCATGAGATATTTCATTCACTCATTCACTCATTCATTCATTTATGCATCTTTTCTTCGTGAACTCTTGGGATCCGCCAATCCTTGATGGAATTTATTATTGATGGCATGCTACCCCACCACCATGCCGCGACTGTGCCACTGTGGCCATGCTCGGATCACGAATCCCGGAAACGGCCCGCAAATAATAGCTAGCTTTATCAGACCTCGTAGGCTGTCTTGGATACCTTCCAATTGCTGCACAGTGCCCGTTCAAGACCATGAACTATTGTCTGCAGTATACAGTAGTCCTGTAATGTATGCGACGCAACCCTTAAGGTTCCTTTATTTGATCTTGTGACGGTCAGTTTTGTTCATCGTCCCGCTTCTTTCCTACCTTGATGGTCTAAAGGGGTGTGACTTCTACTGTTGAGCTCAACATAGCCACTCTGCGGCTGGGGATGTACTATGTAGTTATCTCAACATCAGAACATCTTGCTAACATTGGCGAATTTGATGAAAACGATTGGCGCCCCAATACTATGTTGTGTCCCCTCGAGTAAATACTCCAATGTAATTAAAGGGGCGACATGACCTTCAGATCTTACAGGCATAAAGGCTGATACAGATCTGAAGAAATTGTTCTCGACGTCTCTCAATACTCCTATGGGACTCCATCAATAAGAAGTGACTCGTCTTCCTCCTTCTCCTCAGAACTGCATGAGTCTGTGGTACCATTTCTAAGGGATTAATCATCATTCAAGCAAGACCAAGTCCTTTGTAGATGCAAAAAGATTCTTGATGGTACAAAAACTGTACAGAGAGTTGAGCCCCTTTACGCGTGTATTGCGTTCGCTATGCAGATGGTAATAATTACTGCTTCTCTCATCCACCAAGCGAACAATGAACAAGCGAAGATCTTTTCTTCCCAAACGTTAATCACATATCTAACACATAGTAATTATAGTTTGAGGCTAATGAGGACGATGCCACTTACACTAGGGTTACTACGGTTCTAAAATGTTATATATTACCTACTACTCTTGAGTCTGATTGACGACGTTGAGGGAGTTAACAAAAGGAATTTATATCCTCAACGACGAACCAATTTATAAACATACCCTTAAATTTGTAGTATTATTACATTGAGGTGTGGTAACACAAAGTCCATTTCGATTTATCCATTGCTAGAAGTTTGTTGGAGAAAATAAACTCTGCAGCTTGTGCAACTAATGCAGAAGATCTAGAATTTTAATTTAGAATAGGGATAAGATTTGTTGAACTCCGGTACAAACTGTCCGGAAAAATGCTGTACTTTCTTGGCAGATATATAGTGAGCGTTGATGCGGTGGTAGATGATTCTGCAGTGCAGGAAGCAGTCAATCTTTGAAACTTAATTTATTTGTTGCACATCTACAAATGTGTGCATGAAAACTTTATAGAGAATATGCAGTCAGTCCAATGGAAACTAAAAATACATCAAGTGAGAATAAAGGGACTTTTGCATTTCATTCCAACATGTGAATTTGCAAATTTGACCTTTTTGGTCGATTTTGCCATTTTTCACCGCCTCAACTTGATAAAACCCAACAACACAGCTTCACACACTTCAGTACCTTCAAATATCAAAATTAAGGTAGGTTTCTCACCCACAGCTAAGTAGCCAACTCTTGAAATGCCTTTAACCGTTGCGGATATTGTATTCAATGAGCAAGCAAATCACAACTTCTCAAAGACCCTTGGTGAGATCAAACGAGCCACTTTATCTATTCACAATCGGCTTCGATCTATTCTCGAAGATGCAGAATTTGCTGAATCTGTTGCGGATGCCTATAACAGACCGCTTGTAGCAAATGAGAGATGTGGCAGCTGGTACATTAATCCGAATAAGAAAGGAGGCAGTGCATACTTCAAAAGTACAGATGGCCATACAGGTGTCTGGAAGTTTAGCTCGCGAAGATTGAATTTACATCTATTAGAGATAATCGGAAATCATGACGGGTTTGTGCTTGAAATAAAATTTTGAAACCACTGGCTGAAAGTTCATTCAGGTGTATCATTGTAGATTCTACTAGGCGTGGAAAGCGTTAGTCATCTCTTGCATCCTTTTTCTTCTCCAGTATACTAATATTAGAAAGGCATGCCCGATGCATTAAGCAAAACAATACCAATATGGTGTTGTGTATTGAACCGCATCTTTTTCCCTGGCCATACAACTGCCCATAAGCTCTACGTTCCGCCACAAGTAGTTTCGGATTCCGAGCATGCTCAAATGACGAATTTACTTCCTCAATTCGTACAAGCATTTCAAGCTCTCAATCTACCCATTGAAACTTTTCAAAGTAAAATTCGCAAGCCAATCAGACCCATTTGGGTAACTCCTGAGTCGCAAGTATCTAACACAGGCGATATCTTTGAAGATTTTCATCCTGTCATTTGCTGTACGGTTTCGCGAAGGGTTGCTGGGGGGGAGATTAGCGAAGGGGGTTATATACAGGGGGCAGGAGACGATACCGAAAATTGGGCTCACGGACTCACTCCGAACATTTTCTGGACGAACCAACAGCAATTACTTGAAACATCTGAAGAAGATCTACCTGAGCTTATTGAGACGTTAATAGACCAATCCTGTTCTTCTCTAGGATCTAACAACACACTACGCCTCGTGAAACCTACTTCATGTCTTTCCATCTCAACTATCGATGCAGTTTCATCTCTGAAAAACAATATCGATACGTGCACTATTGTACTCTTACCAAAGGTCACTCCTAAAGATACATGGCACACCTCCCCCTCACGAATGGACATCGGTCTCGGAAGCAAAAAAGTAGGCAGCAAAAACCTCCGCGCAGCCCTTAAGGACATCACCTCATTCATCATCCCAAACCTCAAAGACTCACCCTCACAAGATCCCTCCACCCAACGCTCACAAATAATCATAGCATGCGAATCTGGACAAGATCTCTCAATCGGTGTCGCGCTGACCCTACTGTGTCTTTATTTCAACGATGATGGTGTGTTGGAATTGGGCAATGGAGAGCATCCGCCGATGGTTAATAAGGATTTTATTCGGCAGAGATTATCGTGGATTTCAACTTCGATGCCTGATGCTAATCCGAGTCGGGCCACGTTGCAGAGTGTTAATAGTTTTTTAATGTCGTCTTGATGTAAGTTTTACCTAGGTAATCTAACTTGCTTCGTTGGAGATTATAGTGTGTATTTCATGATTATTTATTTATTATTTATGGGTGAATGGTGAATGGTGAATGGTGAATGGTGAATGGTGAATGGTGAATGGTGAATGGTGAATGATAATTTGGGCTGATTGTATCAATTCGGCGTTCTTCTATTCTCTTATTTTTTTTCTCGTTTCTTTTACGGCTTCGATAATGTTGTATTACATCGTTCGTGGTATTATTCCCGTAACTCATCTTTCATTAACCCACCATATACCACATACCATATCCATCAATACAAGCGTATCTAATATACCATCGACATAACCTATATACAATTCGAAAATGCCATATGCATTCTTTTCTTATTCAGGTTCATTTCTCATATCGTTCTTATTCCACATGATTTCAACGTGAGTGAAAGTCCTGTGAAGAATCGGAAAGATGTCTGTATATGCGAGGTTCGAAAGATGATAATAATTATAATGATGATGGTGATAATGATAATGAGGGATTCATATATAATAAGTATAAGATATCATTCTGAAATTTAAATTTAAATTTGAAAAAGAATCGGGTATTGATGATCTATCTTTAGGATTAACAATTATTTATTACCTATAGAATTCAACGATATCTTCGATGGGCAATCTGAATTATATACATATCGTATCGTGATATGCTATAATACAATACAATACAAATATTCCCTACAAACCCCATCGATTTCATTCTCATATAATAACGTACCGAGCTAGAACAATCACGAATTTCTATCAATACTCGAGTACTCCCCTAACTCTTTCCCTCAATCACACATCTCGATCATTTAATTATTTAATAAATTAAAATTAAATCTTTATATTAATTATATTTCCTACCCTAATATACTTATCAATTATATCTATCTATATCATCAAATTTTTATTTTTTTCAAACCTCTCTCTTCATCATTCTCATTAATTTATTATTTATTTATTTTTATATTAATATAAAAAGCCCTGGAGGAAGATCTTGGGAATTATTATTAATAATTAAAATTTGATTTTTTGATTTTTATTAAAATTAATATTAAGATTATTTATTAATATCTTTATATCGATATCGATATAGATTAATAAATATAGAATGATAAAAAGTCTACGAGGAATATTGAAGAGATTATATATAGATAATTAAAAGATTATTATTAATAAAAAATTTATTACTTATATTGAGATTAGATTATCCTGTATGGAAATAGAATTTGATATTGTATTTGTAGATTATTTATAAAAACAACGATAAGATATTTATTTGATTTGAGTAATATAGATTAATCGGGATAATAATAAAATGAAATGATAATTTAAAGGTTTCGTTAAAATGGGAATAATAGTAATAATAATGTAATTTAATATAAAAATAAAATCAAAATAATAATAATATATTTTATATAATATAATAAAAAATAAAATACTTTATATAATATAATAATAGAGACAAAATAATCAATTTATAATTATTAAAATAATAAAAATAATAAAAATAATAAAAATAATAAAAATAATAAAAATAATAAAAATAATAAAAATAATAAAAATAATAAAAATAATAAAAATAATAAGAATAATAAAAATAATAATAGATTATTGTTAAAAATAGAGTTTTAAATATTTTATAGATATAAGAATAGATTTTATTTAATTTATTTAATTTTTAATATTTAATTTTACTTTTAATTTTATATTTATATCTTTTATTATTAATTATTTAAATAATTGAATATTTATATAAATAAAAGTTTTGAAATATATAATTACTATTTATTATATAAATATCTTATATTTATATTATAATAATAAATTGAAAGTAAAGTAAGTATTTACTTCTCAAAAACAAACTCGTTAGGGTATGATTTGAAGTTTGAAATTTGCAAAGGAAAGTAGTGGCTGCAAATTGAAAATATCTAATAAGTATTAGCTTTATTCATTTTGCATTCTTTATACTTCGTTCTTTCTTTTCTACGCTGGTTAATTACTAGATTTGCTATATGTACTAGTTGTATTAGCAGTCTATATTTATCTTTCGGTAAGCTTTTATATCATGATTCATCTTTCAGATGTGTATTATATAGATATATATACAATTAAGCTTAATTGGAAAACCCGGTAGCTAAAGACTGAGTAGATTTATATAGTATAATGAATATTAATTCTCGAAACATTCTACGAGGAATAGTCAGGAGGTTTATACTATCGACCATTAATAATCCCTGATCAACTTCAAGTATAATAAAAAGAAGTGTTATAAATGACAATTTAACCCGATTCAGACTCTCTATAAATATAGACCTTCTGTATAGTATCAATGTCAATATTAGTATTCTAAAGAAAAAGCCCTTGATCCCTTGTATACAAGCCTTAATATTTTCCTCCTGAATCTCTCTCTGTTTCCTCGATCGAGCTGGAAGAACTACTCACAAACAATTTCATTCTCTTCACTGTAATCCAAATCTATTTCTGTATTTATTCAACGAATCATCAAGGTCAAAAGCAAAGTGTCAAATCCTATAATATCTACAAATACTAATTCTACAAATCTCATATAGATTATACATTTTAATTTCACAATTAATACTACAAGAAATATTATCAGTTTTATAATTAATAGATTAATAATGAATAATAGTCATATTTAATTAAATTAAATCAATAATAAAACCTATATAATATAAACAATATACTATATATATAACTCATTAATATATAATCATTATATTTAAACAATGAAGTAATTAATTAATTAATTTATTCTTAATTTTATTTAATAAACAAAAGAAAATATAATACTCCTCATCTTGTTTATTTTTAATATCTAATTAGACCCCCGAAAACATCTAATAATTATATCTAATTAATATCAAAATTCAAGAACACTCAAGAGTGAATTTCTCAAAAAATGATCTATTCAGATTTGTTTTTAATTATATGAATGATTTAATTAACAAATGATTAAAATCGATATCTTTAACCACCTCAAAGCGCCACTGCTCTAAATTCAAATAATATCTAGTATCATCAATTACTAAAATTTATATCTGTAAACCATAATAAACAAATAATATCTTTTTTCATATATATATCACACAGATTCGTATTGATTGTCTTGTTTTAATAATGTCAATTCTAATACTACAATACAAATCTTTCTTCCGAGTTGTCTTTATCTCTAATCGATATCTCCTACACTCATACACACATACATAGGGTAGATAAATAACGAGAGCTTTTTAATTTCTAGTTTCAAACTTTTCCCTCTTTCCCTTCTTCCTAGTAATCAAAAAACGCCATGTATGCTTCACACGCATTTTATGCATTCATCATTTCATCCATAAATATTATACAAAGACCCAACCAACATAGGGGATCTTATTCTCCATCAATACATATGATAGTACCTTCTTTACCATCTTCCTAATTTCCACCCGTGAATTCGATCCTGAATATCATCCCAACTGAAGTTTTTGTATACTCTTCCTTCCTCTTCACCTTCTTGTAAAACCACTGTTGGACTGCCACTTCCTTGTCCTGCATTATTCACCAAGCCTCCAAAGACTTGTGTAGCTACCCTTCTTAAATCTTTGACCGTTAAATCTTCGATTTTCTTACACATTTCTCTTACCCCCACTTTTCTTCCATGTACTTGTATTTGTCTTCCTAAATCCTCTAGTTCTACCATTCTCGATTCCAAGTTCATCAATAAACTGGATCTCAGTTGATTCTTCGCACGGTTGACTTCTGCGGTTTGCAATGCATTGAATCCGGTATCGAGAGTGAGACTTTGAAGTTCCCGACACATAACATCGAGCATATTTTTGACGTAACCAGGGGAACATGATGAGGAAATTCCAAAGAGTCCAGAATCAGTATACGAATGGTTGAACGCTATGCAGGATTCAACCCAACCGTGTTGATTGAGGACGTTGGTGTAAAGGCGTGAATACATACCTTTGCCAGGGCCTCCGGCAGAGAATGATCCACCACCACCAAGGAGGGTTTGAAGAGTGGCAAGGGCGTAGATATCTGGTGAGGAGATGGGAAGAGCTTCAAAAGCGATGTGAATGTGGCTCAGCGCGGGGAGAGAGGGGTTTATTGGTGGTGGTAGAGAAGGGAGTGAGAGGAATCCACCTGTATAATGTGAGGGATTGTTGAGGTCAAGGGGATTTATAAAGCCATTTCGAACTGAGGCGTTCTTGGGTGCCGAAGTGGAGATGTTCTTGAAGAATGGGATCCGTGATATTAAGGTGGATGGCTTTTGTGTAGGTGATGGTGGTAATGGCGAAGAGGAAGAGGAAGATATTGAGCTATTGCTGCTGGTGTCACTCGATGATGAGTCGAAAGATGTTTCCGATCCAGTTTGTGACAGGAGGGGAGCTGATTTTGGCATATCTCCAAAATGTTGTTCGGCAAGCTTTACTGCTTCGTCATGCTGTACACCCGCAAATGCAACTACCATTCTTTCAGGCCTATAAAAAGTATCCCGGTATGCTTGTATAGTATCGCTGTTTATCTCTGAAAGTCGCTCTTTCGGACACAGTAGAGGATTTCCTAGAGTATTGCCCTTGTACGCAGCCATATGTACGATTTCCGGGAGAATTAACTCTGGCTTGGACCATATTTCACCAATCTCATAGGCAGCAGTTTCTAATTGTTGCTCGACTTCCTCTTCGGTGATCAAAGGATTGCGTATTGTCTCGGCAAGTAAGGCGACAGCGGTTGGTACCGCAGAATTAAATGTGGCAGATTGATACATCAGAGATTCTCTGGATGAGGCGCATTGTATATTTCCTCCCAAAGATTCTATCGATTCTAACATCTCATCGCTTGATCGTTTCGAAGTGGATTTGAATGCCAATCTATCCATTATATGACTGACTCCTCTAAGATCTTCATTTTCGTATCTGGACCCTGCATCAATGTATATTCCAATGCCGGAAAAATGACCAGGTAATGCTTCAGTTGCGACACGAACGCCATTGGGAAGGGTAGTAAGTTGATCTAACTCGGCGGGATCCTATATTCACGTTAGTTTGGTGTTGAGAAGTTGGATTTACTATCGACTTGTACCTTTTGTATAGGTTCTACGACTGTAGCCAAACTTCTTGAACGTAAAGTAGGTAAAACATTGGGTATGATTCTTTGTGTTGAGAGGGCCCTCCTAAGAAACCTCGTCGAAGGATTTCTTAACATGATGAATGTTGTTGTGTTGTAGTTGTAATATGTTAAGAGATAAAAATCGACCTCTCGCCGTGAAAGTTCGGTAGTGTTTGCCCATCACTGATTACCGATATCGAAAAAATCTTGAGTTCGGCAATTGCCGGTTCACACAAAGTGAAAGTGATAGCGGGGGCGTTTCAGGATTAGGTAATTGCTTACATCAGCCGTAACCGGTCTAGACAAATTTATAGATGATAGTTGTGCAGGGTAATTCCAACTTTTCTGCGACATGACTACATGATTAATCAGCATGCTCACGTGCCACACCATTTCCCGCTTTTTTTTTCAATAGAGGGTGTGGTTCACCGACCAGGACTTTAAACTAGGAGCATTGAGTGACCAGGACAAACCATGCGATTCAACGGTCAAAGCATTTTACATCTATTGTGGCGGCAATAATTATTTTGAAAGGAAGAGATTGTTTAAGTATGACACTGGACAGTTGATGCTCGGTTGATAGATGTATATATATCGTATGATTTCAAGTATATATATAGAGACTATATACTAGGTGTATATATGCCTTGAACAACTTCCTCAATACATAAGATCTCACAAGTACTACCTACTATATGTATGATATTTATTTCAAGAGATTTTAATCTTGTCAACCCAGAATATAACCGTGGCAAAAACATGGCTATTGGGATGGAACATTTTGTTATCAACTCTAGCCCCTGTTTCCGGCCATTTTTTTAATGCTCTCGTGCCATTCAAAGTGATTGCATACTGGGTTGCATACTGGGTGTCATACTGGGTATGTATCTAACGGGGCATGTACAAAGGGTACTTTCGTATCATTTGAATGATCTGAATGATCTGGATGGACTGTTGTATTATTAGATTATTAAATTATTAGATTATGGAAATTTGAATATAATGAGCTGATTATTTGACCATTTTCCTTCTTGGCCCATGTTGATTCCGATCTTGAATTTTACATTCATCTTCTCCATCTTGTCATTTACAATACTATTTATGATTTATGACTATATTACTACTCCCTCCGTATTCTAGAAGCAACAACATCTTAATATAAATACTACCATACCACATATCACCAACTTGGAATCCTCCTCGACCATCACCACCACCACCACAACGACAACCAATATTTAAAGATATCTTTTCTTTTGCGGCTTATTCCCCATTCTTAAGACTTCTTGCATTGGATACACACGAATACTTCTGCCATAAATGTTTTAACATTACACACCGCACACCCCATTCAAATACTTTCGCATTTCAACAAACAACAAGAGAAGGATTATTATCTATTTAACTCCCGCAGAGTTCTCCCCTCTAGAATTTCTTCAACTTTATCTAAATCATCTAAAGCATCCAAGTACCCAAGTACCGCACCATCTCAACTTCACACAAGCACGACAAGCACGACAAGCCACAGAAAACGGATCCGATCAATCAATCAACACTTTGACTTATTACCTACGAAGAAGTACAAATTACCGGGTACATATCTCCTACATACATACCAAAAGTTCATTCAAGGGTTTTCTCTTATTTTATCACTTGATTTCCTGGTGGTCGAGAGCGAAATCATCCTTTGTTACTCTGATCTTCAACATCTTCAATATCTATAATTATATCATTCATTCTATATTCTATATTTATCATCTCTTTCACCAATTAACTCTAAAAAAAAGATTCGAGGATTACTTTTTCCTCGTTCTTTTTAATCAAACATTTCTCCATGTATTCATCGTTGCCCAGTTCGCCCTGGAATCCCACTACTTCAATAACATCCATTGTACGAGAACGAACATCTTCTGCGCAACCAGTCTCACCTGTCTCCCCACAACCAGCTTCCCTATCATCACCCACATCAACTAGAGGTCGTCTAAGGGGTTTAAGTTATTTACGAAGTTACACACAAAATCACATATTATCAAGGGAGAATCACAATAATAACCACAATTCTTCGTCAAATAATCAAAATTCACAGCCCACAATCTCACGCACTACATCCGATCCTTCATCCCCCACGTCAGCGACTGCACCTTCTAACGCCTCTGCTGCTGCGACTCCTGCAACCGAAAGTCTTCCGCGACAAACTTCACCCACCGCACAAAGATCCACAACGACGGACGATTTGACATCGGGAGGAACGAATAATCAAGAGAATCTAGGTTCTACGAGTGGGTGGTTACCGACTGTAGGAGGTCACAGCGGAGTGTCAAGAATCGCAACTCAACCACAACCTACTGCGACTGAGTCCTCTTCAGCCGTCTTATCGGCCAACGATTCATCTGCGATAACCTCGGGTCTTACGGCGTCGATGGCAAGGACTCGATCTGCAGGAACCGGAGGAGCAGCAGATATGCCTTTACTTAATGGTCTGGGAGAAAATGGTCCTGCATCTACAGGGGGCACCATGTCACATCAACTACCATCAATTCGGTTTTCTCCGCATCAAGATCCTCGAGCTCATCGCCCATCCCTCGTATTTGGTACCATGAGTCGAACACTGCCGACGGGGAAGGAAGTCATAAAAGTTGGTCGATATTCCGAACGAGATAACCAACCACCTCATGCTACGAATGTGCCATCATTTGCACCAGTTGGATTCAAGTCAAAGGTGGTTAGCAGACGTCATTGTGAATTTTGGTGTAGCGGAGGCCGCTGGTTTATCAAGGATGTGAAAAGTTCATCAGGCACATTTCTCAATCACATACGATTGAGTTCTCCTGGGACGGAATCGAGACCATATCCAGTAAACGATGGTGATATAGTTCAGTTGGGAATAGATTTCAAAGGTGGCGAGGAAATGATATTCAGGTGTGTTAAAATACGTGTGGAGCTCAATAAAGGATGGCAAACTGGTCCGAGCAGTTTCAAGTATGTATTCTATTCTGATGATGAAACTGATGTATTTGCTGACGCCCTACCCAGTGTTCAATCTCATAAGCGTTTACGCGAGCTCAACAACAACTTGAAGAAACAAGCAGCCGGTGGCTCGAGTAATTCCTCGCAAGATTGCTCGATTTGTCTCGGACCTATCGCTGTAAGTGAAGAAATCGCACCCATTTCTTGATAACCTTTAACTAACACACAAAAGCCATGTCAATCTTTGTTCGTCGCACCATGTTCTCATACATGGCATTACAAATGTATTCGAGTTGTCATTAACGGTCCTACTTGGCCTCATTTTATATGCCCAAATTGCCGTACCGTCGCAGATCTCGAGGCAGAGCTTGATGAGCCAGATGTGGATTGGGAGGAATTGGCGGCATCAGAAGGAGAGCCGGAGGAAACGTCAACACCTGCAGCAGATACACCAACGCCTCATGATACCGAGGCCGTAGCGGAGGAAGCTATTCCACAAACGAGCAATCCCACAGCAACTCCAATTCTACCAGAGCAGGAGACCTTTGAACCTCTGAATATGCATCAGGCCGATGATGATCTTGATATTAGTGACGATTCCAGTACAAGTGCTCACGCCCATGAAACTGGACTCGAAGATATGGCATATCTCCACGTAAGCGATTCAGCGACAAGTTCAAATTCAACCACATCGACTCCTCAGATCAACAATAGCTCTACAGTGCCACCGGTCGATATAATTGCAAGAAAACCAGTTCCTAATGCGTTAGCTAGCTCGTCTGCCCGTGTCGAGCACATCCGTGGCTCGCCAAGTCCTAATGGGATGCACCCCGCACTAACAGATCCTCTTACTGGTGAAGGACCGATGACACCCAGGAATGATGTTGGACCATTTATTTTCGATGGCGGTGCGGGTCGAACAAATGGCATTCGGCTAGCAACCGGAGCGGGGGATTTGGATTACAACGAAAATCCAATCACAGCTCAGGCAGCACCACATTCTGCTCTATAGACAACTCTTTATACGAGGAATCAGCGCAAGGTGATTTGCCGTTGGAATATTCTGCATTTTAGCGAGGACGGAGTCAAAGTGGGCGGCCAGAGGTCTAATGGTGTAATCGACAATTTTGTACTCTTATGATGAAGGATAACGAGCGACCAGGTTACAAAGTTTCGAAGAGATAGGTGGTTGATCGGTTAGTTATCATGTCTACGAAGGTGATGGTCGTACATTTGGAGCGGATCTAAAGTCATATGAACTCAGCGGTGGAGTTAATTGCTTGTTATACTTGCTGGGAAAATGTCAGAATGGGGAAGGGACGAGGAACTAGGAGCAAGGAGCTAGGAATCTCACTACATACCTACGCATTTGCATATATATACGCGGTGGTGAATGGAAATAGGAATAGGAATCAGGAGAGAAGCAGGAGGAGATATCTCGCTTGATTGAAACCATCACAATGATCGCTCGAGTCATCATGTGCATATAATTTGGCGCTGGGGTTGGCAGGAAAATGAGAATGCAGGGAGCGATACTTAGGGGTTGTTTGATAGCGGTAGTGATAGTGATGGCGATTGTGATACTCGATACTTGATACGTAGCCTGAGAGGAGATGCTTATATGGAAATGAGAAATCAAGAATACATATTTTGCTTGCTTTGCTTGCTATTTTAATTAATGTAGAATATATGTTTATTTTTTTTATTAATTTTTTTTCTTTTGTCCATCCATTGATTTGCGTGTGAGAAGGATGTATATGACGTGTAGGATATGTAGGTAGGCTCATCAATGACCTTTCTACGGATCATCTGGTACGGACAATTTATTTGTATTTAATTATCTGATAAGTATAAAAATGTATAAAATCAATGAAATTAAAACCAGCTCTCTCATCATAAACGACACACGTATATCTATCTAACTACCAACTCATTACCACGAGCTCACCCCAGTAACCTTCTCTCTAAAGCCCAACTCATCCAACTCATTCAACACCCCGCACCTATACCTACTTCCTCAAACCCCCCTGCACCCCAATCCTCTCGACATCCCTAAACTCCGCGGAACCAGGCGCACACGATTCCAAAAGACGTTCCCACTCCCCCGCCTCCTTAATCCTCACGCATTCCTCGGCAGCTTTCACTTTCATCGCACATCGTTCCCACAGCTCTATGATCTCCTTTCCTTTAACCTCGGCTTGCGCTTTAATCTTCTCGACGAAAGTAGCTGCTAATTTCTGGTTTCCGGCGTTGAGGATGAGCGTGTAGAAGGGGAGCCAGCCGATGGGGGATTTGCGGGTTTTGGAGAGATCTTCTAGGGCAGACCAGTCGCGTCTGGAGACGAGGGCGCGCAGTCGTATCCAGGTGGTTGTTTTTTCGGGGATTTTAAATTCGGCGGTGAGTTTTTTGGCGCGGGAGGTGTAGCCGAGTTTGATTAGTTTGAAGAGGGTTTCGTTGAGGGAGAGGCCGGTGAAGGATTCCGTTAGCTCGTGGTCGAAGGATTCTTGCATGCGGAGGAGTAGGGAGGCTTCATGTAGAGCTTTGAGTTCGAAGGATGTTTCTTTAGAGTCGGAGAGGAGTTTTGCGGCAAGCGCGAGTTTGTCGGATGCAGTGCGGGAGTCGGGTTGTTGGAGGGCTTCGCGGATGAAGACGGCTGCGCCGTCGGTGCGCCGATCGTCTTGGTAGTAGAGGTCTTTGAGGAAGGAGGAGTCTTCTGTGCGGGCGGAAGATTCGATTAGGGAGGTTGCGATGGGTCGGCTGTTAATTACACGGAAGAAAGAGGCGAGGGGGAGGTTCTTTTTGAGGTGAAGCAGCACGTAGATTATCAGATCTGAGTCTCCGGATTCAATGGCTTTGTCGAGTGCGATTTCGTCTTCTTCCATTGAGAGGAGGAGGGGAACTTGTTTGCCGGCGCGGGGTTCATGGTTTAGGAGAGAGGTCGCTAAGCGGCCGCGTCCTTCGTCGTAGGCTGCTCGAGCGATTTCTTCAAATGAGATGCCGCGTTTACCGGAAAGTTTCTCGACGATTGCACGACAAATTGTGTCTTCGTCTTCGGAACCTATGCGTACTTTTTGTGATGCCCAGTGGACGTATATTCTATCGGTTGGAAGGCGCAGATAATCGGATATCTTAAGTGCTAAAAGATATTCTCGACGGTTGATGAGACGCCTAACGAGCTTTTCGGGAGTAAGGCGTAGAAATTGTTCATATGATAAAGGTATGCCGATTTCGTAATATCGGACAGCATTCAACACACGAAGTGTCTCGCACATATCAACAAAATCATCGCTATTGTAAATGTCAAGTACTGATTTTCCGAAAGAGGCGGCTTTGAGTAGTTGCTTTTGCCAATGGATGTTGAATTCATGGCCAGCTGCTTTAACCTAGAAATGGTCAGTTGTAGTATCAGAATATTATGTCAACTACTTACACAGGTATCGACTGCCTCTACTAGATGAGGCCTAATTAATTGTATGTTATCATCTGCTTTTGGAGATTGTTGTTCCAGCTGCTCGACAGCGTCCAATAGTATTGATGCTGGTGACTCTGTACCGAATCGAAAAGTTTCATCAGTTACTTCGGGTACTTTTTGTAAGAAATCGCAAACATCATTGGTAATCAATCGAACACCATCATGATCTACACAGTGATTAACAAGTACCTCAGTGGATCCAAGAAAGGCTACAAACCAGCAATTACGTGAACTCGGCCATCATAGTAGAACTTTGCAGCAGCATTGTTGGGGCCGATGAGATGAACTTCGTCCTCCCAAGCAATCACCACAGCATCATTACCACACCATTGAACGTCTTTTGGTGGAGTTTTCGATCTTGAATTATATTCACTTAGTCTGTTCTGGAAGTCGCTCGTGATGACATATGCGTTTCCTGTTTCCGTGTAAAGGGCCACAAATTTGCCATTTGGGGATACGCTGATATGTGTAAAAGGTCCAATGTCTAGAAAACGATCTTCGGACTCAGCTGCATCAGCTACGTGTATAGTCTGGCCGATGCTCAATAGGACTTCAACTGATCTTGATAGCGTGTATGCTGGCGGTATTAATGTCCACGAATGAACTTCACCTTCAGGAGGTGTTGCTAGTAGTTTTGGACGTGGTTCTTCATATCTAGATACTGAAATCAAATGATTATTGGAGAGCAATGCCACAAATCCGGTGCCATAGAATCTGTTCGATATGTGAGCTTGTACCAAATCCAAATAAATTCAAATACAAACCTGCAAGCAGTTACACCATATTCTTCAGCACCATTTCCAAGAGAGAATTGGTTAAAGTCTCCCTGCAAGTCATAATAACATCGTACAGTGCCATCAGCAGTGACTACGATGAGCTTTTCATCTTCGGTCCAGCCTAGACCTTTGATAGATCCTTGGTCCCAATTAATTCTCCTAATTAGTTTGCCAGCACAACTGTACAAATCAATACTGGATTTGGATGCCTGTGATCCTCTGAATGTTTGAAGTTTCGTTTCGTCTCGATATAAAGCTGGATTATGAGTAAGTACAATGTAAGCAAGTAAAATGATGCACAATATAGTCTGCACAGATTTGTAGACGACCAATCGTCGACTATTTGATGGATCCCATCCGTGATGTTATATCCATTCGGAGCACTACTCCTGGAGGGTTGCGGTGTCATGGAACGACGCAGCTTTTGTCTCGCAACCCCTAACTGCCCTTTGATGGTTTACATAGATTTCGATTGCAGTACCCGTTGCTCTCGTCATGTTGGAACTTTTCGAAGTTTACCAGCAGAATCCTGACAATACAATGCACCCTGGCGATCAAAAGGAAACAACACAACGCACCAATTGCTCCTCCGTATGAGCATCCCGTGACCACATAGTTCTCAAGCTCCAGATCCTGGTCAAATACCGCTGTATATAATTGTATTTTTCGATAGAATTTATCCCCCACCTTCTCCCATTCTGCTGTCGGACTTGTCATTTTAATAACGTATAAATCTTCATTATACTCCTTGGTGGTTTTGTAGTTGCTTGAAGTTGCCTTACTATCTCTTAAAAGAAGCTCCCAACTTAAGATATGGTCAAAGCTCGACGCTAGTGATCATCAACAACATTCAACACTGTGCAATCGACATCAGTCTCTACTCCGTACACAACTCAGAGTTATGACAATATAACTATAAACAGTGAACTGTTGATTTGTGTCTTGAACCCGTTTCACTTATAGAGATGGGCTTTGGTTGAAACTATTCTCTTCATGGATTGATGGCAGACGAGGAGTTAATCAACAAGATTCACGAGCTCAGCGACTTGGAGCTCGCCGCATTAATATGTTTAGTCGCAGAAGAGCACTGTATCATTGATACTGATCCTGATGCTCTAGATGATCTCGTACAGGAGTTACAGCTGGTGAACATATCTTTTTATTCCTGTACTGAGTGCGTGCTAATCTTTTGCAGGTCGCATCTAAAGTCTTCGGCTTAACCTATGCTGTCATTGATTGTAACAGCCATACCACTCTCGACGATTTCGCCCATGCTATCCTTTCCGTCGATGCCACTCCTAGTCGAACCGATTCCCCCTTGCTAAATCGCCGCGACTCCTACTTCCTTCAAACACCCGCATTTCAGTCAATTAATCGATCATCCGTGCCGGAAACGACCGATAACAAGACGATAGCAAATGTAATCATTGCCAGGAATCTCGATGAAGCACCGCGGCAGATACAGATTCAGGCTTTAGAGCTAATGCGAACGAAACGACTTTTCACAAGGACATCCATACAAAATGCGCCGAAACGTTTCTTGTTTATTGCGGCCATAGCAGGCGGTCAGGGCCCCAGGTTGACGAAGCATTTAAATGACTATATGTTCATTTCCCATGTACACGATCCACAAGATGGCTTCCCAAACCTAGAAGATTTGTTTACAGACGATACGACCTCAACTCTATCTGTAGTGAAAAGGAGTTCAACGCTACAGGCTGAAGACAGTTTATGGGCGAGAATATCTCCGATGGTCAGTGATCTTGCGCATGTGACAGGTCATTGTTACTGATCTGAGTACAGGATATAGGAAATCTAGCTCAGCAAAGTAAAAACACTACTGTTACTGTTGAGGTAAAGCAATATCAGCAAAATATTGCTTCGTTTCTGAGAATCCACCGTGCTGTAGCGACTGGTATATCTGCAATTGCCACCAAACATTTTGATAAGCTAGTCCGGTAAGAATGATCATGGCTACCTAAAATATTCATTCTAATTCTTGTTAGATGTCTCGCGCCATTTCATGGACTCCCATATGTTACGCCAGCTCTTGTTGCTCTTGCCGCTAGAAAAATTTATCTTCATCGTATCGAGATTGCAAATCCAGAGAGGGAACGCAGTATGCAGTGGGGTAGTGACTTGGATGCAATAAGAGAGCTGTTGGATGGTATAGGACCAGAAGACGTAATTGAGGATGTTTTGGGTAGTGCAGGGGCCGAGGCTCCTTTGTAAAGTAGACAAACTGGTTGAATACAAAAATTTTGACGTCACCTAAGTGTTAGTAACACTTCTGAGTTATGTCACAAATGTTCCGGTGGTAGGGTGAGCTTCGACGTGGCCTCAAAAAACAGAGCCGTTAATAAACTTTTGCTACACATGTCATCCCATTTGCTTATAAGTATGAGTATATTCCTACCTTCAATCATACATGGGTGGACTTTGACTCCATCTTACAACCAACATCAATTGTCCTCGCTTAGGCATTTATCTCAAAGTCTCAAAATACAAATTTTGTATTCACCTGCTTAGTGTATTCATCAAACGAGGTCAGTCATATTGGAATGGTGAAAACAATTCCCAAGAGAATTCGGCAATGACAAGCCGGTGAAAAATGGAGGATTGACCATGTGTTTAATGCTGAGGATGCTGAATCGGAGTCAGATAATCATTTACAAACCACGTCATCAAAAACACTTTGGGTGAAGGCTTTCCGCATAAATAGACAGTCTCTTCACCTCTACCTTCTACTTAACACGTGCAGTTCTACATTTCTACCAACATCCAACTTGGTCTTAAATACCTCAGTCGCATATCCTTTCAGCTACTCGTTGTGTTCTTCGAGCAGCATAAGTGAAATCACATACCAACATATTTGGCCTAGTTTTAAGATAAATCGTACCCTTCTACCTACTACGCCGCCTTCAAATCTTTTATCAACATCATATTGGTTCTAAATATCTCTTCCGATCCCATACTCACACCAACAAACAACTCTTGTTCTTCTTTCTTGGTTAAAAACCTTACTTACACTTACAATAAACTCATTCCCACCAAATTTCAGTTACTGCGACATCATGGCAAGTGGCGATGTACCTTTTCCTAAACTGGCTACTGGTGCTATATCTCCCCAGATCAGCTCGGTCTTGGGAATCCATCCTCATCAAGGCTCGACCCCAATAAAGTATGTATTCACAGACCCTCTTCCAAACAATGAATAGAGAAAGATCCTGACCTGTAATACAGTGAATCGTTGATAAAATTTCATTGCTTCCCTAGATTGCCTCTTGAGTTACGTCGCAAAATCTGGAATGCCTATCTCGATCAACAGCCTGGTCGAATCATTGAACTCGAGTGGGATACAAGCAATCCCAGTCACAAGCATGATGGATACAAAGTAACAAATTTATCTTCTCGAACGCCTTCAGTTCTGCGAGATCTTATTTGTCGAGATGCTCGAGATGAGGCTTTGCAGAAATACCAGCTTTGGTGTTTCGACAATCGTCCCGAAGGACGTACCCCGCCCTCCCGACCTACATACTTTGATCCTTCTATCGACACTATTTACTTCGGTATAAAAACTTGCTTAGGTACAATGTGCCGCTTTGTAGAAAGTTTGGTCAGGACAGGGAAGCAACTTTCGCGTGTTGCGATTTACTGCCCGCCGGACAAACGACACACTTGCATGTGGGAGTCTAAGATTGCTTGCTCGTATTTGACAGGAAGGGACCTTGAATTCGATGATACACTTGTTCACCAACATAGCACTAAGGAGATGCTTTTGGCTTTTGGATTAAACTCTCTTTATGGTGTGCAAGTGGATGAGCACCCAGACCTCCATAATGGATGGCCGAATTTGGAGGAGATTATCCTTATCGTTTCATTCTTTCCACCTGTGGATGAAAGCATTACATTCCGCCCAGCTAAGTCTTACATCGGAAAGGGCTACGAAAGAATGCATTCACAATACTTTCAAAGTATTCAAGATTTACAAAGTGGCCAGCCTCAATTTGCGAAGTGGGCACCTGGTAACCAGCCAAAAGTTCATTTTGCTTGCTTATCCAAACGCGCTGAACCTGGCAAAGTATTCGATTTGTTGATGATGACATATGAAGGGTCTTGTCCAGATTTGGATCAGAAGGAGTATGTAAACAATATGATTAGTCTATCAAACCCGCACTGTCAAGTCAGCCTATTACGCCAGGAGGGAACACATTTTTGTTATTTTGAGCTTTATGGCACTGAAGAGGGAGTCTTTTCTACTAAGAAAGCTTGCTTGTGAGTATCCAGTGACGATAATGATGGGCCTCACTGATACAAAATTAGAACTATCTTGGGATCCTTCGAGGAGCGTTATTTTGGTAAAACCTGGCGTCAAAAAACAGACGATCAATGGAAAGAATGGAACTTCCAGTTCGGGAAAAGTTTTCTTTATTGATTCGAGAATCCAACTCTGGTACATCAATTTCTACATCATTTATCGTTCTGAAATGGCACCGTATGTTTATTAGTAACAGTATCGTCAATCTAGCCAGATCTAGATTGAGAACAAATTATTACAAAAGTCTCTTTTTTGCTTCATGATTACGTGATGTGAATTGTAAATTTTTACTCCTTCGCTGTTCTCTTTGCCCTTCTCAATGGAATCGATATCTCAAACGTTACGAGGCCATTACCGTTGCAAGCAAGATAGCTCGATTCAAGCATGTGCCCTCTATGCCGCCTATGTCTATGAGGTTTGTCGTATTTCCTCCTCGTCCCGTCTTGGTTAGTATCTTTTGATCCTTTTTCTCATTTATCGCTTCTTCCGTACACATCGTTCCTTCCTTGGCAGACGCATATAATTCTCAGATTACTCTCAATGCAGCGGATAGTTCTAGTAAAGTGATTGTCATCTTATCTAAGTGAGCAGCATCACGGTATCTGTTCCGCCTGAGACTGAAATCTATCATGGCTGCTTGAAGAAATCAATCATCATGGATGCTAGGGTATAGATATATCATTGGTTGATCTTCAGAACTACTAGGTAGGTGATGACGGCGGAGACTTTATACTAATCACATGACTTCACATGATTGGGCTGATGTATGGTAGAGTTCGCTTGTTTGATTGGATGCCGTTACTAACCCAGATTTGATATCACCAACAATTATCTCGTGGCCTACTTCAATAATTTATTCACTCTCACATTTTCAGAACACATAATTGAAGTTTTTCCAACAAAAAAAGTAAGCATGGCATCTTCCGAGAGAGAAGAGAAGAATTGAAATAAAGGGCGGGTGGCGCATAATTGTTCGAAAACAATCGTTCTCTTAGGAGGGTTTAATCGTAGTTCTACAACGGTTGAACATTTTTTTTCTGAGTTATTCCGCGCGATCACCTGAATTTTTCTCGGTACAAGGCAGATTAATAGAGTTATATTGGGTCTACAAATGGGTTGAAACCAAAATATTAATCCATCTCTACGGAGGTGATACTGAATATGGACGTGGCAATAAGCATCCCCCAGGCTCAAGCGAGGGTGCTGGCCCTGCAGGGTCTTTCTGCTTATCTACTGCCACAGTTAGTCGGGAATTATCTGGGTGTTATCAAGCTTAAAAAGAAAGGTGAATCATGCATTTGTACCAGCAAGTTTTTTTTTTCAACGAATTTTTTAAAGCTGGTAGCTGTTCACGGAGGACAGGGGGAAGAGAAAGTTTGGTTGGTGCTTAGCACCAACTGCTGGTGATTTGAACGATCACATGCATACCAATCAGGCCATAGTGCCATGTATGGAAGGGCAGATTTTTGTGCGAGGGATGCTTCTTCAATTCAATCTACAATGCCGGAAACGTGGAAACCAATCAAACAGCTCCTACGCTATAGGCAACAACTGATCCCTACTCAAATTCTGTTACCTACTTTGTCGCCTCGGTGCAGCCTCAAGATACTTCTGCTATTGATGGTCGCTTTGTGTAAGTTCTAACGCGAAGAAGAACAGTCATCGAAACACCAGATCTGGTATGTGCTCGAAGCATCGAGACATAACCCCTCCCTGGACTCAGGGACTAGTTGATAGTTGCCCCTTGCATAAGCGCCCTATCTTCTGCAGATTTTCCCAAATGTCATGCCGGACTTTGCTGTTAAGCAAAACAGGTCACGTATAAGAAGTTGCAAACATATGGATAGTATGGTTAAAAAGCCTTGGCAATATGCTATCTCGCGGCGTAGTCAGACGAAGTGGTTTTTGCTAGCGTGAAGAACTTCTTCACATCGTGCATTTGCACTTTTGAGTATCTTTAGTTTCTTGCTAATCTTGTGCTGATTAGCAGTGCATGTAGGGATCCCATATTTCACAAGCATCTTCTAACATACGAATTATTATTCAAGTCGGCTTTTTTCAACTATTTCACAACCATCCCTTAATCTCGTTATTTAACCCTTAATTAATGATTTAAGTGAATCAGATTTCAAAGCACCAATTCATGACCATCCCGTATTCTCATCCCCTCGGAGGATTCTATGATTCTACGTATTCACTGTTGGTCTCGTTATGGCTTGATTCAAAGTCCAGCATTTTTATGGTATGTGATGAAAAGGCTGATTGGATTGGACTTGTAAAATATGAGTGTAGGTAGTTAGGCAGAAGCACCTTTGTGGCATGAGACTTCACCATTCCAGGAGTTAAATGGGAGTCATACCAACATGATTCCAACATCTCTGCTTTAGTTTATCGTCAATTTTGATAACCTGTTTTCCAGTGTATTATATATCATCCCGAGGCGCGCCAAATGGGATGGTTGCGTATGGATATTCGTCATAGACTGGGCTTGGAGTGGGATCCGAGCTGCATTTTGTTTGCAAGTCAGACATTGATCTCACGACCTCATTCGATGAAGTTGGTCTAACACCCAGAGGAGCAGCAGAATTCGTAGGGTGGGTTACCGCAGCAACAACATCGGAGTCCGATTAAGAGTTCCTCTGCTGCCGGTTCGATGCCCTTGGTCAAATGGCGTCCATCGCAGCAATGCGTGTTGAGGTTACTACGCCTCCCTTTGGATGGGACTCTCCTTATGAACCCGACCAGATACTCGATATTTGCGAAAATGGAACCATCGGTAGTGTTATTTTGACTTGTGCATACAATTTAAAAAGCATTGACTCAAAATTACTGGATGATCCTGATGGAAACGAGACGGAATGTGTCTGGCCGACGTTGAGTACCCGAGGCGATCATTCAGGTCCACCCGTCAATTACATAATTACGAATTACGCCAACTCAGCACAAGCGACTACTTTCACATCAACTACCTATCCTAACGGCAATTATGGGCAAGACCTGCCAGCACATGAGGGAGATTCTCAGGCTTATGCGCATGCAACTACAGACTGTACCGATGCATCTTTGATCAACAACGCAACGATTGGTATGAATGGATTCAAGGTACAAAACGAGCATATTAATGAACGGGTTACAATAAGAAACTCCATAGAGTTTATTCAAAGTCCCTGGATGGATCTTGAAGATGGACTACGCCTACAGACTGTCAGCAGTGACCTCGGAATTGTTCCTTTTACGGTCATCAATGATTACATGAACTTACCGTACAATCAATGGCCACTACTGCAAGGGCAACAGTTAAACGGTAACACACTCTTCGAAAACTTAGGCAATGCTCTGGGATCCACTTCGACCCGGAGTCATGCCCAACTTACAGTCGTCCTTGAATAATCTGAAAGCTCGAGTTTGGGGCGCTACGGTGAACGCTACCTCCAATAAGATATTCAACAACTTGGCTAATAACCCAACCACTCGCAGTATTGAGAGAGTTCTCAGTCTCTTATGTTCGGTGAGTATCCGAAAGTACTTTTGCTTTCGATATTTGGCACAGGGAATGGCGGTTTTCAACTACATTAATGACCCGAATATACAGACTCTTATGGGACGGGTTCATCAAGGCACTCACGCAGCTTTGACCGAATTTGACCCTCTAGCCCAAACTGTACACACCGCTGATCTCTAGACGGAATACATCAAATTTTTGGCTAAGCGAATAACGAATCACCATTACAATTATTTAACCGATCAAAATACTGGAAGGATTAACTTACTGAGGGCAGGCTGGCAAAGAGTGTTGAACAACAATCCAACGCTTCAAATGACAACTATTGCTAATGCGAACCTGGACAAGGTCAATGCACTCAATGCCCAGATTGCAGCAACGGTGGTCTTCAACGAAGCCCCATTCGATCTTCTAAATTAGATACCGGAAAGCTGCCTGAGCATTTCCTAAAAATCAGGTGAAGGTTTGAATTAGAAGGGCAGGTGAAAAATGAGAGCTTAGTTACATCGAGGGAAGTCGAGTCTAAGTCAAGAGGGCTATTTAGAATGGGAGAGTGATTGATATTACATACATAAATTTCTGGACTTGGAGCTTCGGAATTCATCAACATCACGGTGTAGTGGCATTCGTAAAAGAAGAGAAGGGAATCAGTTAAAATTCAAATTGAGACAACTTTCTTATGAACCGCAATCAAAATGGTCTAGTCAAGCTGAACCACTGTCGTTGATGTTGTCTGGATACAGGATGCAGGATGCTTTGTCATGCATGCCTCAAGTCCACTTTAAATGAGGGAGCCGCAAATGTTAAACATGATTCATCAAACACTAGGACAAGATGACGGAAATCAGCGAATGGTGGCCCCGAAAATATGTTAAGCAGGTGCTTACCTTCGCAAATGGTCCCTCCATATTCCTGATCTTACCTCATTGCTAATATGGAGGATCCATATGCGAAGGTAAGCACCCCCTAAACTCCGGAGTTTAGGGGGTGCTTACCTAGTTCCTGTGTAACTGAGGCGTGGATCCACGCCTTAGTTACACAAGAACATGATGATTAATGGTGGTACAGATGGATGAAAATGTGGGATAAATCACACCCATATAAAGCCTGGGTTTCTCCCTAACAATTTCATACTTTTCTCACAGCTCGAATTTGACCTTCAAAGAATCATATCCTAGAATTTACACATTTACATTAGCATCAACACAATGTCCAAACGAATCCTCCTCACCGGAGCCAACGGCTTTATCGGCTCATGGGTGCTCGATCACCTCCTCAAACAAGGCCACTCCGTCCGCGCCATACTTCGATCTCAATCCAAGGCCGAGCAAGTCTCCTCCGACTTCCCCACGTACAAATCTCATCTTGATTTTGGCATTGTCCCCGATATCACTGCACCAGGAGCGTTTGACGAAGTCGTCAAATCAGACCCTTCTTTCGATATCGTAATTCATACTGCTTCTCCATTTCTCTATAAAGTCATCACGGATAATCGTGAGTTTCTTGATCCAGCGATCAAGGGAACAATGGGCATTTTGGAGAGTATAAAGAAAAATGCGCCCGGGGTGAAGAGAGTGGTGGTTACGAGTAGTTGTGCAGCTGTTGTGGATTTCGATGCGGAATTTGTTAGTCAGCCACAAAAGGTTTATACAGAGACAGATTGGAACCCTACTACATGGGAGAGTGCATTGCATGGGACACAGAATAATGCATATCAAGCGAGTAAGAAGTTTGCGGAGTTGGCTGGTGAGTTGTTCTTCTCTGGGGATTGGGAATGAAAGATTGGTACTGATGATTTATAGCGTGGGACTTTGTGGAGAAGGAGAAACCAAATTTTGATCTGGTGACCTTGGCACCTCCGATGGTATATGGGCCTTTGAGACATACAATTTTAAGTACAAATGACTTGAATCAATCAAATTCAAGGATATACAATGGATTCATAAATTCATCTAAGAACGCTGAGCTACCTCCAAGTAAGTTTCTTCCGTATCCTCATCATCATGGAAAATTGTGCTAATTGACTAGATGGCCTTCATACATTTACCGACGTTCGCGTAAGTACTTTATTCACTTCCTCCATCTGTTCAACGATCTAACAAGCCCTAAGGACTTAGCAGAGGCTCATGTGCTGGCCGCAACTCTCCCTGAAGCATCAGGACAGCGCTTCATCATTTGTGAAGGGCAAATCTCGTCCCAGAATATCAGTGGTATTCTTCGCAAGAATATTCCAGAATTGGAAGAAAGAACACCACAAGGCGTTCCGGGTGATAAGGGACTGGAAGATGGCTCTTTTACCTGTAGCAGCGAGAAGGCCGAGAAGGTCTTGGGATTGAAATTTAGGAGTAAGGAAGACACTTTTGTGGATCTAGTAAGGCAGTTGTTGGAGATTGAGAAAACGGAGAAGGGTGGAGAGTGAGAGATGTACAAAGTTATATTGACTTTTGGCAAGAACTGGAGGTTATACCATTTTATCTATCTATTAATGCAAAGAAATCTAAATTCTAGTGATACTGAATTTTCGATGGAAACGGTGCCATTTATGATTATTAGAAGGTATCCATCTAATGACAGTAGCCACTCTGACAAGTGAGAATGCCGCTGCAAGGGCTACTTGCGCTACAGTCCCATCCTTCACAGCCCCAAGTACAGCTTGCTGGTGAATGACAGTAACCACTCTGGCAAGTGAGACCCGTGTTACAAGGGCTGCTTGCGCTACAATCCCATCCAGCGCAGCCCCATGTACAGGCTGGTGCCGGATGACAATAACCACTCTGGCAAGTGAGATCTCCACTGCAAGGACTGCTTGAGCTGCAGTCCCATCCTTCACAGCCCCAATTACAGGTTGGCTGATGACAATATCCACTCTGGCAGGTGCGACCTCCACTGCAAGGACTGCTGGCGCTACAGTCCCATCCTTCACAGCCCCAAGTACAGGTTCCTGTTGGGCTGGCAGGCTTAGTGGTAGTTGGTGCTGTACTCTTAGGAGTAGTGGAAGGGGGCGATCCACCTATATTGCAAATTAGTTTTTTATTCTCGAAGCGGAATCCAAAGAGATATCTTACCAGAGCCGCAACCTTTCTTCGTGTTATGCAAAAGTAAATTCTGGGTGGAAGACAGAATCGATGAACTTCCCTCCACAATCAAAAAGTCCGCTTCTTTGTTGTACTCGAACCATGATGCAGCGATGTAATTTGGATAATCGCACATATTTTGATTTACCAATTGACTAAGCCATGCAGCATTTCCAGAAGACCCAGCATACCCTGTCTCACCGATGGCAAATGGGATGTTGTATGCGGCGGAGTAGGTTTTGTAGAAGTTACTGTAGCAATTTGAAAACGCGGAGGAGGAAAGAGCCGAATCTGAGGAGGGATAGCAATCGATGCCTACGATATCAACATAAGATGCTCCGGGCCAATATGGTGCAACCGGGGCATCTGAAGTGTCTACATTGGGAGACCAGTACATTTTGATCCTGGGGTTGCTGGAAACGGCTGCATGGATATTCTTCCAAGCTGTGACGAACTCGTCAGCTGTTCCATGGTATGTACCACTGGTCTAGTCAAATGTTAATCGAGATAGCGGTGAGGCTCGAGATGGTCAATACTTACGACATAGTAGTTCATCTCATGACCGAATCTCAACCAAACCTCCACCCCCTTCGCAGTGAACTGTCCCAACACACTTGCAACCTGGCTAGCTACACTGCTGCTTACTTGACTAAATGGGATAGACGGCATAACCGCCGGCTGAAATACAGCACCAGACGCAACGACATCATCAAGACGTTCAAGGAGCTGAGATCCATCGAAGGTGCTAGATGTTATTTGCGCGTACCAGCCATAAGTGCTGGCTTTTCCACCGAGCTTGCTGTTTATTTGAGCCATGGTATAAGCTGGAGAAGTCACCTGATAGCCATCCGATGGAAGGAAGCCAAAGGCTACACCATTCGAAACTATCCCGTCGGAAGGAAGGCCATCGACTCCAGCTAAAGAGTGTTAGTCATAACTTTTGCGAAGGAGAGGTATTCATTACCTCGTTTTTCGACAGGCAGTTGTGGAGTAGCCAAAGCTGATACGGCTGAAACAATAGCTGCCCCAGAAAGAAAGTAGGTAGACTTCATGTTGAAGATTTAGAGACTGAATATACGATTTTTTCTTAAAAAGACTGGGAGAGTTGTATGAAGGGATAGTAAGATGGAAGGTGAGATGGCAAAGATGAAGGCTTTCGCTGCCCATTTTTATGTTCTTCACTCGAAAATATAACATGCGGAGAATAATACGAGCCGTCCCATCGCGGCTCAAACATATATCCCCATAGATATGACGTCCATTTGTTCTTCAAACCGACACACACAAACCGCATAGTTGGAGTACACATCCAGCCGCACTGGATGAAAATTCCTAATATAGTATTTCGTGGAGACCGATTGATCTAATCTTAGAGATCAACTGGTAGATCTTCGTGATGGGAAATGAGCATTTTTTCCGAGATCCTACGATGTGACATTGAAAGTTTAGAAGGATCGTGTCAGAGATAATGGAGTTAGAAGGGTTCAGCCGCGTACGGGACGCACCTACCAGCTTAATGCTCGAGCCAAATTAAGCGATACATCAGCAGATTTCTATTGTTACCTTCCGTAATTGGACGTATTGAGAATAAGCTCATACCCCTTTAGGGTTAGCATCTCTCGCCAAAACGTAAATATCGGGAACCACGGAGAGGAGGTCGATGACAGATTACCCGCTCTGTCGATCTAGTTAACCTTAATTCAAGCGAGAAAACTTAGGTTTAATAGAGTATGAGCTTACTCTCAATCTGTTCAGTGCATGCGGTACTTTTGGATTGAACCTGGAGTATTAAATTCTGAGTATGTCAAGACGGCTGTTCAGTTGATTGGTGCGTTCAGTTTCTGCGTGGACAAACCTCTTCATTAGTGACATTCAAGTTACTCAAGTGAACTCTTTCATGGTTGCGTGTGGCGTTGGGGCCGATTATCACACTGTGGTTTGAATCCATCGAGTCATGACACCCTACAATAAGAGTTTACTTACTCGTAAGGCCAGCTAAGGGGCACATACCTAAAGATGTTAAACTAATAAGTCTACAAGAGGGGTGTCATTACTTTGTTTCTCTAGCGTCCGAGTTTCATACTTTATGGCAGCGCAAGTACCAGCTGTGAGAGATTGCAAATACTTTTCTGGAAGATCCAACATTAATCCATTTAACGATCTGACTTCAGGATTTACTCGATCCTCCAGCAACTATATCGAGCGAGTACTCAAGTGCACTGACCCGTTCCTGAATGTGCTAATAGGCACTATGCTCATTTAACATTATGGGAATTTGTCTGGGAAGGATTCTTATGTAAGCATAAGTAAAGCATGAGGTTACACTGTGCTGTAAAAAATGGGAATGGAATGTTTACCCAGATCGGATGATATGAAGTCATGTCAGGGAGGAATTGATCCGTAAGGAACGTTGAAATTTGCTTCTTTTAACGTTAAACTATTTTTGGCCGTTCATTAAAGTTTTGAACGCCATAGCTCGGATATGGACTGAGTGCATGCAATGCACGTTCGATCCCTTGAAGTATCAGGAATACCTAGTATTGCATTATGGACTAAAGATTCTTTAGATTCTTTGCCGGATACTAGTTTCCTGTCTCCAACATAACCATAGAAATCTCAGGACGTCATTGATGGATTCATCCCACAATTCCTTCCCTTGCATTTGTGGGCTTCGACGGCTTCCACATAATCCTCATGAACTTGTTTTCAGAATCGATACCAGGATTATATCAGAGCTATAAATTTACGATTTACCAAAGGAGCGATATTCTCCACGTTGCCAGACTAGAAACAGTTCGCTCTCTGGGTTTGTGGAACAGAAGCTACGACAGCTGCCCGACAAAGGGTAACATCTCGTGCAACACATGTTCATCAGTACCCACTACTACATGAAAAGACATTCCTTTCTTCTTGTTACCATTATTTAACCCATTCTGTGAGATGGGATGAATGTCACCAAGAAGGCCGACAAAGGATCTCCTCGTGCGATCTGGGCTTCACATCTGCTGATTGCGGGTCATGCAAGGTGATTTGATAATATTTTTGTGTAACATAACCTTGGAGCTTTTTTGAAGATTTCGTATATAATAAGGTCAAATTAACAGACATTTCTTCTTCAGCAGCAACTTTCCTTGCATCTTCTCTACTCTATTCATCAGATCTAAATTTCATTCTTCTCACATTCATTCATTGTACCTGTATTCTCACCATGCATATGCAACAATTCTTCATCACGGCAGCATGCCTCGCCATCACTATACTTGCCATTCCTTTAGATGGTCGCGGTAGTTCTACCTCCCCTGCCAACGCAAAGGTTACTATTGCAGAGGCATTCAACTCCGGCGTTGGTAACAAAGACCCCAAATCTACCACCAACACCGGTGTTGGCAAAGGTTCCGACACTTACAAATGCTACTATGGCGGCTGGCAATCATTCCCACCATCTTCCAAGTGGGTGTCCTTTGAGGCTATGTGGAATAAATCTATCACATACCTCAAGGAATCATGTGCCAGTACTGGCGCCTTTGGTTCAGGCGATAGCCAAACACAGATTGATGACATGTATAACTCAATCTTGGCCGTCGCTACCGCTAGTTTGGTGGACCCAAGATTTATCTTCGCCACGATCTTGCAAGAGAGTAGTGGATGTGTCAACATTGATACCAGCACAAACCCAGACCCAGGCCAACCTGATAACCCGTATGTACTAATTTTCCTATTCATTTTCACCCTCAAACAATTTATTTGATAGAGACCACTAACCATATTCCAGCGGTCTCATGCAATCCGTGGGCGGGGCAAAATTCGTCGGAAACTCCGCATCTGCATCCTCTCAGGCTTCATCCATTCACCAAATGATTGTTGATGGAACTCAAGGCACAACCCAAGGTGATGGTCTCGTCCAATGCATCAATCAATTTGGAAACATTTATGAAGCTGCTAGATGCTACAACTCTGGGGAGGTCGACAAAAGCAATCTGAATGATGCTGAGGGAGCTACTGCAAGCTAT
This sequence comes from Sclerotinia subarctica, assembly GCA_025389085.1. Lineage (NCBI taxonomy): Eukaryota > Fungi > Ascomycota > Leotiomycetes > Helotiales > Sclerotiniaceae > Sclerotinia > Sclerotinia subarctica. Next base: position 4,543,724 of record QRFI01000001.1, on the reverse strand, counting down.
GTTAACGACATCGCGAACAGAATGACTGGATGGTTGAACGCAGAACAAACGTTCGATTCTTGTTAAATATAGATGGAGTTGGGTTTTGGAATGGAGGTGGAGTGATCGTGGGTATGAGGGTATGCGGAAGTTGCAAGAGATGAAGTGGACTGTATGGGGGGTTAGTGTGGTTTGAGTGGTGTGGGGGTTTAATCAGGTCTAGTTTGTGGTTTCAGTTTGTGCGTTGTGTACTTGGAGCTAGAGAATCCCACATTTGTAGGCTTTTAGGGACATTAATTCATTGAATTCAGGGGATCGTTTGATTCGAATCAAGCAAGAACGATGATATCCCCATCTGAATATTCGTGACTCTTCTGGTGGTCGCAAGTCCTCCCTCACCAAGGCCTAGGCTCATTCTAGAAATTAAAGACCAGTAAACTGACACATTTGAGAAGCATATCTATATGAAAGTGGTTGATCTCGAGAAGAAGATAAGAAAATGTCTAACGTCTAAGCAGAATTTCTCAGAAGATTTAGAATGTCGAACAACGCCAAGTCAAACGGGTTTATTACAAAAGGGTGCAATTCAGTGGACTTCTGTGTATCTCATATCTATACGAGTTATACCAATGAGTGAAGTCATATTCCACATACTCACGTAGCACTTAAGAAACCAATTTGATGAACCGCACATCACGGCTTAATTCATACGTGCCTGCTTGACAGAACACCGACTACACGAGTAATGATAATAGGAGTAGATAATGACGTGCCGTTAAATTGATAAGGGTATACAGATCCAAGCCATTCACAATTATCGTTAATGCTGCTATTATCCAACCTGTCCCCCCATATTTCTTTGGCGGCAGCATCCGTCAGGCTGGTTGGTTGTATAAAGAATCCTAATTCAGAATTGTAAGATCTTTGGAATTCTGTAAGATTGGAAGTGCAGATCTCCGTTGTGTATTATCGGTTGTTTTAGGAGTAATTTTGTATGCGATAGGATATATTTGGAGTATACCGCCGCCGTACTTCCAATCCAGAGGATTTTTGGGATCTTTAAAGTTGCAGCCTAAAGAACGTGTTAACAAACACTCTCTTGCTTCCAAAGCTAATACGGAATACTCACCATCCATTATTTGTGCCATTTTACCAATGCAATCAATCTCCATGTTTTGTGATACTTATCCTAGAAGGCCACTTCATAGCTATATCAACTTCGAGACTTGAATTCTTGTGGTAAGTTCGGCCTATTAATCCGCTTTTCTTACCTTGCACATGCTGTAAGGCAGCCTCGGAACAGAATGTGTGAATTGTGCTACTCATATCATTAAGAATCATGAGGTAATTGACCATAGAATTGCGTGCTGGTTTTAGTAGAGCGACAGAGGTTGACGTTGTGGAGCTTGAAAAGCTCGTTTGTACAGCTGAGAACTTTGAGGGCACTGAGGTTGGTTATTATTGGAGTTATGGAAGTTGGGGATGTAAGTGGAGTGGATGTAACCTTTTTTTTTGGACATGATGAGGAGCTGACGTTTCTCGATCTTGAGAGTGATGTAGTTACAGAAGTAAGGCTGAGATCATGGACTTCCGTCTTTCACAAACTTGAAGAAGTCCCCGTGGTTGAGCAGCCAAAACTGGAGCTTGCGCTAGCAATAGTAGTACTAGTAGAAAACATGCAGACGGAGAAGAAGAGTTGTTGAACCCGGCCCCTGAGAGAATAAACTACTAGTGCATTGAAGAGATGTGAAAGACACCCTTTGAAGCGACATGCCTGGTGAAATATTGAGTACATGATGTTAAAAAATTTTTGAACCTAGTCAAATTATTAAGATTTACTGAATTGAAAAGAACATGGATCTAAAGTGGAGCAAGGGAGCCAACTTCTTACATATAGTCCCTCTTATAACCTTACACAACCACTCTATTTCGAGCTGTGTATGATACCGGTAAATTTGGTAGCAACTTACTTGTACAGTATTCCAAACAATACACTCATACATCAATATTCTAGAAACCAGCAATATGCAAACAAGCCCACCTAAATAATCATAAGAGACGTAAATGGTTGACTCAAAACTAGGATATTTGATTCAGAGTCGTCCCCTGGTAACCAAGAAAATAAACTAACATGTCATCTTTTGGTATTTCATGTTTACTACGGACTTTTTAAATAACATTCATAGTAAGAAATAAACAAAAACTGAAAGAAAAAAGCTCAAATACCATCCTATTATTCAGACGATGCATTGACTTCAGGGAAACAAACTAGAGATGAACATCTGAAAGAAAGCTATACTGTAAGGATCCAGGATATTAGAACTCCAGTTACTTCCGCTGCAGTAATGAAAGCAACACACAAGTACCCATATGCATAAGAGATACATGTATCGCTTTTGTGATGACAAATCGGCAAGGGCGAGGCACAAATTAATTGTAGTTGATTGGGGCAGTTATAGGAGATCTGATGCTCGTCGAAACCCATAAAGTCTCCGTGCTCACCAAAAGAGTAGTCATAATTACTCCTGCTCAGAGGGGCCATATGGGACGTCTCAAGCTCGCGCGAACTCACTATCAGATCATTAACGTCGAAGAAATATAACCCGAGAGCCAAGACGCTTCTGGGACTTTGATCTATATCTTCCTAGTCAAAAATAGTCTAGAAGCAATTGTTGAAGAAACCATTCATTTACTCAATCTATTTCTCACTTAACTGTTTGTTACAGAACATAAAGAGCGTTGGTAGTTATTTATCCACAATGCTCCGTGGAAACAAGCGAATTTGAAAAGGGGTCAATGACCATGCACTTTTTGCAGGGGTAGGCGACCCCACATGCAAACTAAGGCATTCTATCACGTTTCACAAATCTAGTTGTAGAAGGGAACAGGGATCGTAAAAATAGCAAAAGATACCTACTGAAAGCAAACAAGAGCCATGAAGCTTGGGATTGAAGATAAAAAGCAAAAAACCATGAAAATGGCAAAACGACACCTGTGTGATTCGAACACACGCTCCCGAGGGAAATGCCTGACTCTGTTTATACAGTAGCAGGGCATCGCGTTAACCACTCCGCCAAAGTGCCTGGTTATCGTAATTGATGAATTTATAAGCATGTCTTTGTATATAAACTGCAATTTTGTGCAACGAAATATGCTAACTCCCCATAACTCAAATGTAGTAATTATTAATTAATGGCTTTCAAAGGAAATGCGACTCATATACCGTTGGTAATACGTGTCACCTTGATCAAATCTTCTTGTAGTTGAAATTTGAGTGCCAAATATTCGGAATTAGGCCTAAGTGAGCAGTTTCCTCGGGGCTGTGCCAGATAACTCTAACGGTCCCTTCAACAGCGATATCCTATTTCCTTTACATATTCATCTACAGTAATTTGTACGAAAATCATCTACTCAAAAGGAAATCTTTCACACAATGGTTACACCGCAGATATTTTTACTCGTACTATCTATTTCATTACCGTTTTTTAAATGTGTCCTGACGGATCGAGGAGATTGAAGTCGTGAATCCCTCACCATATGCTCTGCATCCTTTACCAAAGAAAGCAACCCCCACAACAGAAGCACCCACAGAGAGAATGTAATTCAAATCTTTCCCTCCCATAGAGTGCTCCCGCCGGCTTTATTGTTGCGGCTCAAAAGTTGTGCAAGAAAGACATCGCGATGTCGTGGTGCCGCGGTAGGCAGGTTGCATTTGGTCGTTCGCAGCACAATCCTACATTATGCGATTGTGCGTAAACATCAATGATTCCGGCATACTTCGGTGTATATAGACGAAGACGCTTCTTGGATTGTACTGTTGCATCATGAATTTACTCATAATACCTGCAAAAGTTTGCTGGTCCATAATTGTCTCCGATTGTCATTACTATTCTTCCTGCTCAGCCAGCCAGTGCCTGCAGGCTCTCTAAACCACAAATTACCCCAAGTAGAGCATCGAAAGAAATTTGATGGCTTTTCGTTTCGTCCAAAGCTATAGTTGTGCATTTGTAAGGTTTCAAGTTGATGATACTAACAAAATGTCAGCGCTCTTTTCACGATGGTTGCAAGGTTCGGATGCTATCGTCAGAATGCCGGGGCCAAGCCCGCAAGCCCAAGTCTGGCCCTCGAGCGGTCAACCAGATTGCTTGGAATTATGCTGATTAAGCAAGCATTATATAGGCCAGATCAGAGTTTTCACATCTATTTACTCTGTAAAATATACACATGTATTGTTCATCTCATTAATAACCTCAATAATTAAGCCGAAACGGTTCCACTGCTCTTACTAGTGCTCTAACCTTGACACGAGTGTGCTCCAACAGCTCAAGCAAACCCCGAAACCAGCAAACCATTTATTCTCCTTGAGATTGCTTTTTAATAAAAAAAATTATTATTAAAGTTAATATATCGCATGCTATATGCATCATTGTGTTGTTATTTTTTTTCACATGACTACCAAGTAACTCTGCATTGTTGCAAGTTATGTTCTCCCCCTCAACTCAGGATGGGATTGCAATATATCTGCAGTTTAAGATGTGGCAATACGATGGCTCTGGAAACTCGAAATTTGAATGAGGACTGGACCAAGTGAGAACATTGCCATACCTGGCACAATATGTCATAATACCACTTTTTGTCTATAGCAAATATATATATTGCTGGCAAGGAAATCATTTTCAACAACGTGTCTTATTTTTAAGTACCCCTGGAATATACTAAGATTGGTCAAAGTCCAGATTCAGAGGCATTTGTCATCTTCACCCCTCATAAGAATAACCCTATGTGATCATCTTTCATGGCAGCTCCATATCGAGAATTAATCCAGCTATATTATTACTTGGCTAAGCATTATGGATCATACCTAAAATAAATTAAACCTCATGTTAATTACAACGGTGTTTTCAATTTAGGCTCATTTCTTAGGGTCCTCCACCCATCTTGGCATTTGCGGGGTGCTTAACAACCGAGCCGCCCGTATAATCACAATATATGAAAGAACTCTGATTTGGACATCACGAGTTGTGATAGCTATTGCATTGATGGTCTAGTAATGCAATGTTGATATTAGCCTATGTCATCCGGAAGTACGGGAAAAGGAGGTTTGACTGATGGTGCTACTCATCTTAGAGGTCGGAGTTCTCTAATGCTTGTGCTTGATTGTTCCTTTTTCCCATCTTGGCTCATATCTTGAAACGGAATTGTGGAATCTTGAAGTATATATATAATCAGGAACCTCCTGCTAGAGTCTCGCTCGTTCTTTCCAACATTCAAATCACTACATTTCTTGATTCATCATACCTTCTACCAGACAATATGCTTACGGTATCTAACCTTGCGGCTTTAGCTGCTCTGCTAAGTCACATCAATGTTTCTATGGCGCAGGGTCAAGCTTGGAGTCAATGTAGGCTGAATCACCTTAGGAAAGCAAATCATAACTAACTCTTCTAGGTGGCGGTACTGGTTGGACTGGTGCTACAACTTGTGTAGCAGGATACACCTGCACTTATTCAAAGTGAGTACATGTTTTAGTGCAAATTTACGGATGAAACTAACACTTTTACAGTACCTGTATGTTGAGACTCGGACAATAGCCATGGAATTCGCTCATTTTATTAGATTACTCTCAATGCCTTCCTGGCACTGGCTCCCCCGCCCCCGCGCCTACGACGACTTTGATTACCTCGACAATACCCACAACTGTGGGAGCAAGCCCAACTGGCACTGGCAACAGTGTCAATGATAAATTCGTTGCCCATGGCAAGAAATACTTTGGTGTTGCCACAGATCAAGGTCGTCTTACGTCCGGCGATAATGCGGCTATCATCAAGGCCGATTTTGGACAAGTCACGCCAGAGAATAGCATGAAGTGGGACACAATTGAGGGTATGGCTACATGGGAAATTTTTAAGAAAAGTGTCTCTGACAGTCGATAGCATCACAAAACAATTTCAACTTTGCTGGGGGCGATTACCTGGTAAATTGGGCGACAAATAATTCAAAGATCATTCGTGGTCACACACTTTGTTTGTCATTTCAGTTGGTCTGAAAAACTAAGAACTGACAATGATAGGTTGGCATTCTCAACTCCCAAACTGGGTCAGCTCGATTACATCTGCAGCAACACTTACTACTGTTCTTCAAAATCATGTTACACAGGAAGTGACTCGCTGGAAAGGAAAGATATATGCATGGGTATGCCATCACATCCGGTTTCTGCTCACAATGTTAATCTTTTAAGGATGTCGTCAATGAAATTTTCAACGAAGATGGCTCCATGAGAACCAGCGTGTTCTATAATGTCCTCGGAGAAAGCTTTGTTTCTATCGCCTTTAAAGCCGCTCGGGCAGCTGATCCCAACGCAAAGCTCTACATCAATGATTACAAGTACTTGGCCCCTTTAATAAGTTGCTAGCAAAAGCTAACACAGTTTCACAGTTTGGACTCGGCTACCTATGCTAAACTTACCAAAGGCATGGTCGCACATGTCAAGACATGGATCGATCAGGGAATTCCCATCGATGGCATTGGTTCACAATCTCATCTTCAAGCAGGCCAGGGATCCTCTGCATTGGGTGCTTTAACTGCACTTGCAGCTTCTGGTGTTAGTGAAGTTGCGGTTACAGAATTGGATATTGTAGGAGCAGCTGCTACTGATTATGTTAATGTAAGTTCCCTCTTTAAATCTAATCTTAAGTCTCATGAAAGAATTTGAGAGGCCATGATTTTTGGAATAAATGCTAATTATTGAACAGGTCGTTAATGCTTGTTTGGGTGTGACTAAATGTGTTGGTATCACGGTCTGGGGTCTTCGTGATCCAGACTCATGGCGCGCAAGCTCAACTCCATTGTTGTTTGATGCCAACTTTGCTCCAAAAGCTGCTTATAATGCCATATTGGCAGCTTTGTAGGGAAATTATTGCTGGCTTGGATTCAGTGGAGGTTATCGATACAACAAACTGTAGGATGGATGTCGATGTATATAGTTGAGATTTGAAATATGCTACGGAATTATATTTTTGCGATTTTTCTTACCACGTACTGCTTTATGCATTATATAATTAGTTGCAAACTTTAAACTTTATTCAACTCATCCCTTGGTCTTTGATTCCTGTGATCTTTGATTGCTCTGACGTGTAACTATCCCGTATTGTGTATAAATACGTACACAACCCAGTAAGCAAAATCCACAAGGTCGCACTAAATGCGACGAAAGGGTTATGGGAGATGACCAAAACTTTCCCCCGTATCGACCGCAAATCCAATGAAGAGAAAAGAGTCATGATCAAAGATTCTTCATTGAAATCCGTTTTGGAAATTACTCGAGGTTGGGAAGAGAGTGGGTGGGCGCACTGTGTGCCACTAGTACGAAATAGGCATAATCGAACATAATTTCCCCGCAGACCTCAAACTTAAAAACAACCGCGTCCTCAACAATTGAAGTATATACTTCAAATCGATATGCTTTTGCTTCCCACCTAGATTCATCTGCTCCGAGACGCCGAGAGCAGAGCAGATCACATAACAATGCAAAATTCCCATACCACTGAGATGCTGAAAGACAATGTTACCTTATTCTGCGCAACAGTTTCGATAATGCATAACTTGGAGCAAAAGAAATAATTCTATAGTTATGCTCGAAAACATAAAAATTCCCCAGATTTAACCACGTGCAATTGTCATCAATGAACTGTTAGGCGCCTACCCATGCGTACTTTGTATCTTTTGAGAAGTTCTTGCATACTATTACCTGTTTGTATTGTCTTGAGTTTGTTATTTTGGCAAAGAGTACGCAACAGTAGAATATTCATGTTCAAAAAATCTTTTGGGATTTATATGTCCAAAGAAGGAAGCCACGATATTTGTAAACTGAGTGGTCTATGATTAGGTGGAGATCTTTTGGATAGAGATAACTCACTCTGATTCGCCCGGGAAAGTTCCGGGAGACAGTTTATTATCTACTGCTTCGCAGCTGTGTTGTTCGAGAGCGTCCCTGTCTATTCTTAAATCACGGGCATGAAGGCTCTGAGAAAATACAAAGACCCATTGTGAGCCCGGGCTTGACTGTATAAAGTATGATTAAGCTGGGAATTACCAATGAGGCACAGATAGATCACAGTATATTCGTAGCTGAAATATGCATAGTACAAGCCTATGATTCAATCCTTGGAGGAACCACATCTCGTCCACTTGGCACGTTATTTGGGGGGCTAGTAGTATTCGGGAGGTCTTCCTGTAGGATGGGATATGAAATGAATGATACTCATCGCGCGCAGTCGGCTGATCCAGGATCACTTCGAAATTCTGAATTTTAAGCACAAGTTTCTTCGATTTAGGTACCGGCCTTCGAAAGACAGTTATGATTGGATAGAAAAGTCGGATATGTTAAGTATTGCTTATCTCTGCTTGCTGAAGCTGATGCCAGGGGGAAAATGTGATATTGCGGAGCCGTTTTGACAGTGCAAGGATACTCGAGATTGATTGAAGGAGGCTAGACGACTATAAGTCTGAAAACCGTAGAGATACATGAGAATCAAGGATAACTAGCTTTTCAAATTCTGTAATTCCGTACTTGCATGCGAGCTCTCTGTCTTTTGTTCTTGCGCAATGCATATTGTGATGGTGCCAAAATAAAGTTGTTCTGAGCTTCAACGCGTACTTGCATACGGCCTGTGTGAGAATGGTGCGGGGAGAAGAGCAATATTTACGCTGGTACAGCAGGTCCTTGAAAAAAAGGCAAAATAATAGTTACTGCTGTAAGGTATCTGTTCTTCCATGAAGTTCTATGTATAGTATGACCATCCACGAGCCGTAAAAGCAAGCTATCTATACATTCAATCTCTAGCACAAGATTCGAACATAGAATCTAAAGCTACAACTTCATTTGGTGGTGGCAGAATGGGTGGTGTAGTTTATAGTACACTTGGAATCTGATTAAATATCAAATCAACTCTTCTACTTGATAGGTTCGGTAATTCATCGTAGGAAGGGGATATTGAAGTTAGCCGACCATCTCTTCAAATATAATCCCATAATAGCTCCGTTTGGGGCCAGTAAAGCTTCGATATTCGAGTTTGGTTTCTAAAGCAACAAGTATCAAAGATTCTCTGCTACAGTAATGTGGAAAACCGGAGTGTCACGTCGACCGGTAATTCGATCCCATTGGTTAATAATTCGTTCTTGTACGGCTTCTAGATTCATCACAACTTGCGAATTGAACACGCTTTTGGTTGTGAACGGTAAATATACAATACGGCCAACAAATTTGTAGTGTCTGAGAAAAACACCGTAGATAAAATGTCTGGCTGTACGCGAAAGAGCTTTCTTGATTATAAGTCCTTCCATACCGCATCATCAAAATAATCTCAAAATCATCTCGTTCGTATTCTACAAGAAAATTACCATACAGAAATCTTCTTACCAGAATACCATTCTGATAACACTTTCGTTATCCTAAATTACCAAGTCAATAACCATTACTCATTGCTTCTCGAGTAATCAAGGAGTACCCATTCTTTCCATTACCAATAAATTTTACTTCTCAAAGTAATATTTATCCACTCAAAATGCCTTCCCAACGTGCAAATGGAAAAGTATGCATTCTGACTCAATTGTTTCTGATTTTCATTTACCTCCAGCACAAGCAAGAAACAGCCCGAATGCTGACTGAATAGGCTCAACAGCGCAGTGGCAAACTTCAAGAACTTAGGGAGCGTCGTGAGCAGGCTGAGAAGAAAAGAGCACGCGATGTAAGAACTTTTTTATTTGACTTGAAACCATAGTACTATGTTTAGATACTAATTATTATCTCCAGTTGACTAGTGAACCTGCCGCAAGGATTGCCACGTCCATTTCGAAAAACCCTAGAAATCAAGCTCTTAACTCAGTATGTTCTGCCAGTTCATCTTTATTACATGTGACTGGTTATGTTGTGCTGATAGTAGTATCCAGAGCCCTGCTAAGCCCATTGCTATGAGCTCCCTTCCTCGTATCCGTAAAATTAAGGGAACCTCAAAAGCCGAGAAGAAAGCCCAAGAAGAAGCTGTTGCCGCCGCTAAGAAGAAGTGCGAGATAGCAGAGAAGGAAGCGGGCGAAATTGACAGCGATGATGATGAGGGAAAGTTGACTGGTCGCATGAACAATAACAACCAAGACCAAAGACATGCACCAACCAACAATGTAAGTTGGATTCCCATCTCAAGCTCCTGTTTCTACTTTCCCCCGTGAATTAGAATGTAGACATAGACCATAGAACAACTTGCAACTAGAATTACATGCTGACTATTCTAATTAGAAGACTACGATGGTTGTTAAGCCACCTGCCCATACCACTCGCTGTCCGCTAGACAAAACCAAGGACCAAATGGTACATACTACCTCCTTTACTTGCTTGGCTCCTCCACTGCGAGCAAATTATTGATGAAATAACGTGCTGATTTCATTTTCTAGAAGTCTGGAAACAGCAACAACAATGGGGCTGGAGATATCAAAAAGTCGCAACCCGAAGCCGCAAAATGCCGTAACAGACTTCAAAATTTGGAGAAGCCAAAGGTATGCCGTGCAAAACAGCCAGCTGTTGGCGTTTTCTTTAATAATGAAAAAATATAGTAATCATTTTTTTCAGGAGCTTGATGTGAATACATCTTCAGCTAAGCGCAAGTTTTTTGACTCCGATGAAAGTTCTAGCTCAGAAGAGAAAATCTTCAAGCTTACCAAAAAGCAGAAAACAACAAAGGCCTCAATGATCTTTGAGAATCCTCCTACAAAGCGTAAGCATGTCGGGGAAGAGGAAGTAGCACCGAGTGTTTCTGTAAAGAAACAAAAGACATCCGAAGAAGTCAAAAAGCCTGTCAAAAAGTCTGCCACCGTAAGTCCACCCACATCCTTTCCTAATGTTTTTCAAGGATCATAGGTCGTAAGTTACTAATGTATGAAACAGGCTCCTTTAAAACGTGCCCCTGTGGTCAAGGAGACAAAGTACCGTATGGATACTAGTAGAAATATGTTTCACTTCGGCGCTCCCCGACCTTCCAAGAAGTTGGCACCAAAGAAGAGTCCTATACAGTTTGGAGATGTTTCTGAAAAATCGAAGAACCTTGGTAAGAAAGACACAAAGATTGTAGGGAACCTTTATACAATCACATGTATCAAGACAAGACTAATAATGACTTCACAGGCTCCTTCATCTAATCCATCAACGGGCGTATCACCTGAAATCCAATCTCGTCCAGCCGCCTCAACCGCCACGAGATCTCGGAATTCAGCATCTACTACGGTACCTCAACTAATTCAAAGCCCTGCTTCAGCCTCTACTAGCATTTCCGGCGGAGCCAAATCCCTTCGTCGAGGCGCAACTGTCACTCCTAGTGTTGAAACCACAATACAGCCAACCGCATCATCTTTACAACCTCCTGCGCCAGCAATTACAACATCTTGCAATTCAAGATCATCGAGTGTAGCCAAATCAATACCTGTAGTAGAGAAAGTAGTCAACAACAGAAAAAGAAGTGACAAGCTTACAGCTACACCACAATCTTCATCTGTCAAGAAAGTGCAGGGAACTAAAGTCAACATGAAAGAGGAATTGAAGCAAGAGGAAGTGGAGGTTCCCAAGCAGCCAAAGTCCGTGGTCGAAGTCAGTAGATCTCTTGCGGTAGAACTGGATCCAGAGCAAGACGCGTTGTTGAAGAAAGACATGGATGAGCATATGGCTAACCTTGATCCCAAGGTTGCTGCTGTAGTTAATGCACAACAGCAAAGAAATCGCCGATTCCTCAGAGAATCTGAAAAACAAGATGTGAAATCGGACAAAAATTCAGTTGAGAATAATAGCTCCGACGTGTTTGCAGATGTCCAAGAAACTACCAAATATCAACCTTCTCCAAGTGCGATAGACGATGCAGGCTCTGAGGAGCTTGAGATTGACTTCGAGCAGGCTTTTGAGACCGAAAGACAATTAAAATTAGCTATCTTAAAATTAGTTATCGAAGCTCCGCTTGCTTTCCTAAATGACAATTCTCCATCATCAAATCCGCAGTCAATCGATTCCACCGATGACTCCCCAACCAAAGACGGCTCTACCGAAAACGAAGATCCAGTCACACAGCAGGAAGAGTTGGAAATCAACAGCCCTTCTACTAGCACTACTTCAAGTACCATTACCAATACTACTGTCGCAACTAGCGCTCCCTCTTCATCGGATCAAGATGCTACATCTCCACCAGTTCCAAAGGCTAGTGGTGGATTTACACAAGATTATGAGTTTGCTAGAGACAGAGGCTTTGAATCCGACATGTCTGATGAAGATGAGAATGATGATGTTATTATACCTAAAGATACAACACTAAATCCATCTCCAGCGTTTCCTCTCCATCTTAAAGGTGGCAGTCTTGAGGATGCAGAATTAGAACTGGAAATGGAAGTGGAAGTGGAAGTGGAACTAGAAATAGAACAGCAATCGGAACAGCAATCGGAACAGCAATTGGAACAGCAATTGGAACAGGAATTGGAACAGGAATTAGAGCTTCAGGTTCAAGCATCCGAGGCAACTGCTCAAGAAGACGAGATGGCAAAATCCGCACCATCACCTGATTCTTCTTCCTCATTGGATGCAATTGCAAAACAACAGGAAACGTTACCTGTTCAAACTCCTGAACAGGATTACTCAGACCAAAGTCGTTCGGAAAACATCCCCAAGCCCTGTGAGAACTCCACTGAGTTTACCAATGATGCTTTGGACAACCACTTTGAATATGAAATGAAGGACAATGAGTCGCCCCTGGTGGACACTTCATTGGAGGAATTTAACGATACCTCAGCATCAGTACAGCAGCTTTCGCTGCCTTCCCCTATTGAAGGCGAGATTTTCTACTCTGATGGGAAAGCTAACAATCAAGTCGGAGCTGATACTCCTTGCCCCGAAGAATCTGGAGCGAATATTGGACCTTATGTTGGACCTTATGTTGGACCAGATGGATTCATTGGGTTACCTCCGCTTGATGATTCTATTGATGCAGTTTATGCATCTGACGACTCTGATGACTCTGATGACTCTGACGACTCTGACGACTCTGATGGAAAATCCAACAATCAAGTCGGAGCTGAAATTCCTTGCCACGAGGAATCTGGAGCAAATAGTGGACCTTATGTTGGTCCAGATGGATTCATTGGGTTACCTCCGCTTGATGATACTACTGATGCAGCTTGTTTATCTGACGACTCCGACGACTCCGATGACTCTGATGATTCTGATGACGAGGACATCGAGATGTTAGAAAGTAGTCCATCAGAGGCTATCATTATAGATGATACACCAGAGACCGAGGTTCCTGAGACCGAGGATGTTACGACGATGGATGCAGCCTATGAGGAGATTTGCCGGAAGCATAGGGTTCCATCAGAGCTCTATAACGTAGTCGTCGAGGCAGGTTCAATAGACTTTGAAAAGCTAAGAGCCGAAACGATAACTGCCAGGAATGAGCTCGACATTCTGCAGGAAGAGGCTCAGTTTGAGATTTTAGTATCGTTCGATCGTGCAGATCTCCTACGAGACTTTGGTATCTCCGAGGAGCGCATCGCCAGCTACATGAAAGTTAACCGAGGATACGAGCCTCATGATGGTCCGTGGCCTGCCAAACGAGCTGAAATTGAGATGGAGATTGATAGCAGCGATGACGAATCCTCAGATGATGATGAATATTATGAGGAAGAGGAAAAGGTGATTCATTTCCAGGGATTTCAATACAGAGAATTTGAATTTGACCCGTTCGATACCACCGTCACCGAGTCTAATGCTCATAATTTTGGACCCATCTAATTAGTGATGGATTGAGTCTGCTTCATCTTTCTTTCCGCCCTGGTCCTACGATTTGAGCTTTGGGTATTGCAGAGTAGAGAATGCAACAAAATATTGAAGCAACATTCGAATTTGTTCACAGCGATGATTGTGTCGTGAAAAATACCACTCAAACATCAAAAACAATCGAAAATAGTCCAACCCAGATAGTTGATACTTCCGGCATGCGATGTCTTTTCGACTTGACAGTCTGTCCAGTTAAATCGATAATGGAATGCCTTGTATGAGTTACGATTCATCATTATGGTTTACGATTTACGATTAATTCACAATATCCTCGGTGTGTCATGCCACAATCCGGAATCTGTTAGATTATGACGATTGGCGGAGCGTCATTATGATTACCAATTACTATATGCGATTTTCTACCTGCGATTTACTTTTCTGTTCGGGTTTACCAGTAGTGCCAGTATACATAATTTCCTTTTAGTTGTTAGATTCTGAATTTAGGGATTTGCATTAAGATTATGCTGATTTAGTAATTTGATTTGCTGCTTTCTTCATAGTTCGCAATCTTGTTTACGGTAGTAAAAAAAGAAAAACGAAGGTGGGTGGATATCGAATAAGGGGAGCTTTGTGCAGAAAGGAGAGAACAAACAGAGGGACCAGAAGATCGCTGGGACCCGAGAAAGTTAACAAGCCTTAGGTCTGGCCAGCTTAAAGTAAAATCAGCTTTCAAAGGGACGGGTCGATTTAATCATTAGATTGCGGAAAGAATGGGCGTTTGCTCTGTGGATTCATACTTGTATCTCAAGAAGAGGTCTTCTAGGAAGTGTCCCTGAACAAAAGAAGGTACGGAGACAGGAATTATGACATACCTCTGAAAAAGAGTGATTCATATGTAAGAAAAATTGATTGCAAAAGCTCTCTATTGTTACTCTCGTCAATCAACGACTATAAATCTATTTTTGGTCCCTTGCAAGTGAAATAATAATTCTCTGCAAAAACTAGTGAAGTTCTCGCTGAATTTGATCTAGATCGTCATTTCCGTTAACAACACATCAGTTTCCTAAATATTAGTCTTACACAGCATCTAGTTCTCGTGATACTCTGGGTTTTCTAGAATTCTCACCCCATTTTCTGTCCATCACCTCAAACAACACCATTATCCCTTTATCAAGCCGCCATCCATCCCCAGTAGCCTCATCTATCGTCTCCCGCATAAACTTATCATCCGACCCCTAGCATGAAGTCCGGGCTTAAAGTAAGGCTGTTTTAGTACATTAGCTCTGGTACATAAACTTTCTAACTGAATGGACCTTGAAAGTTCCGACGCGCATACATCATATTATTAATGATAAGACCGATTGCGCAATGAAATGAGCTTAGCTCATTCCGAAATACACTATGTTATGAAATGAGGTAATTGATGTTGAAATAGAAAAGAAGAAGTGTATTCATGAATAAACCAAGTTTACATGATATAAATATAAAAGAGCAAGGGATTATATCTTCATACTTTCAACCTCACCATCCTCCAACTTTTATTTTCAATCCCATCGACCCCCCCCCCCCCCCCCCACCCCAAATCCTTATTTTCAATTTTATCATCTCCCTATTTTATTTCTAATCTTACTTATCATTACTATTATTTTGAGCCTAATTCGAAATCAACATATCTCGGAATAAGAATATTGCGCAATGCCCCCTAACACATCCTCTATACAGACGAGCAAAAGCAAATAGGCTTTAAGTTAACCTACTTGTATTTCTCCTGGAACATACTTACTCTCTATTTTAAAGTATTGATATGACGACTCGAATCCATGATGACGTTCTAGAGGCGGGGAGAAAGGAAAGCCCTTTCGCTTACTTAAGGGGTTCGGAATTGGGTGCTGTTCAGATTGAGGATATATGAGTAAATAGCTTCCAATGGTGTTGATAAAGAGGACAACTGTAGGACAAGTATCTAGTCCCCTGTGCCACTCATTCCAAGCCTTTCTAATTGGGCAGGGCATCATGGTATCCAGTAGTCTGAGCCGCATTCCAACAATCAAAAGCTTCTGAAAAATTGAATTCCATTGAAACATACAGATTACTCGAAACAGTGACTCATATTGAAATATCTAAGCCCTTTCAAACATCAAAAACCTCAACTGACCTGCTATGCCAGAATGACAGATACCCTGCAAGGGACGATACCCTAGATTCTCAATTAGAACTTCATATTACCAATGCTCATACTAGGGGGCAAATCCTCCTCCTTAGTCCCCCATTCACTCTCCGTATAACCCAGAACCAACTCTAACGTCTGTCCCTCGGTGAAAAATTCATGTCCACTATATTCACAACAAATTAGCACACTACTCATTCATTCCCACAGTATCAAAAAAAAATCTCACATCCAACTCCTATTCCACACCACCCCATTCACCTTCGCGCTCTGCACAAAAATATTCTTGGCACCACCATCCCATCCCAAATTCCTAATCGTACTTTTCTTTCCGTTTTCGTTTGTAAAACTGACGGATTCGAAAAAGGGCGGCATGATTAGATATACATTTTGTCCAGGGTTGGGAAATAATCCCATCATGGAAAAGGCAGTAAAGGATGCCATGGCTCCGGTATCGTCGTTGCCGGGTAGTCCTATGGTGGAGTCGTTGAAGTAGGCGGGAATGTACATGTGAGCACGAGAGGCGGAGAGGGCGGGACGGGCTGCGTACTGAAGTGATGAATTAGTTAGAGGGCGGGGCTGTGGGATGATAGGGGTTGGGAGACGAACGTGATATAGAAATACTGTCAGAAAGGAAGGTTCATTTCCGATATCTGTTAGACCACTTGTATGCAAATAATCCAGACGAGAGATAAACTTCTCAGGGCCACCGATCAAGTCAATCAGGGCCGCAATATCATGCGGTACAAAGCTATTGATCTGTTAGTAAGACATACCATACGAAAATAGAAGCTCCCACAATTGATACTCCCATATACTATCCTCAAAAGTCTCTTGTGGATTACTCGTCAAACTGCAAAACGAATCCAACGGACTGCACAGTATCGGATCCTGATATCCCCACGTCCCATTCAGATATTTAGGCTGAAAGAACCCTGTAAACCCTGTATTCGCACCATTGATATACGATGTCTGATCTTCCTTCCACAGATTTTGCCAATTCGTCGCACGCTTTAAATACTTCGTATAGTCTGATTTCCCCAATCCTTTTCCAAGAGTTGAGATACAGAAATCGTTATAAGAATATTCCAAAGTCCTGGAAATACTTCTAGAATTTGTACCGAAACCTAAAAAATCGTAATCGAGGTACGGGATATAGTTAAGAGCTTTCCAGGACATGAGACCACCACGTCCTTCATTGGACCAATCTAATGGCTCGTTTTCCGCATCGTTAATGACTGCTTCGTAGGCAAGTTGCCAGTCTATGCCGGTGAGATTCTTGACATATGCGTCAGATATAACATTATCGGCATTTGAACCTCCTTGAGTGAAGCCTTTACAGAGACTCATGCGACAATCTGGGAGCCAACCAATGTTTTTGTAGGTATCTAGGAGACTGCGGATCATCTCTGACAGGGCGGATGGATCAATTATTGTGAGGAATGGGAGTTGTGATCTGAATGCGTCCCATATACTGTGTGATTGTTATTTCTCCGTAGGCTCAGCCAACTGACTAAAGACTTACCAATAAAACGAATCAAAGTATGGTTCGCTACTTTCCCATAACGGATTCTCACCAGTATAGTTCTGTGGGGACATCATAGTCCTATAGATCGCGCTATAGAAGTTGGTTAATAGCGAAGTATCACTACCATTGCCAGCTTCCACAGTCACAACGCCCAATTTCTCCCTCCATGCATTCTCAGCTGTTTTCTTGAGCCCAGCAAAATCCCAATCTGGAATTTCATTTTCTGCATTCTGGCAAGCTCTATCCGAGCTAATGAAACTAACACCCACTCTGGCACTGACAGTTCCATTGGTCGGTGCGTTGAAGCGAATAAAACCTCCAGCTTGAATATAGAAGAGGTTTATGCCTCTCGTCACGAATAGTTCCTTTGGCTCCGTTCCTGCTCTATTGTTGACCCAGATCCCGGTATCTAGTATGCTCGCTCCAGAGAAGTCAACACAGACATATGACATAAATGAGCCACTTCCAAAACTTGGAATGAATGTCCCGTTTGCTTTTATGCGGCCATTGTCGGCAACGCTAATGGTCGCGTTCTGTCTACTGGCACCCAAATCCGTCAAGTCCAAGAGAATGAGCGGACTCAATGCCGTCCCATTCGAAGAAGATCCTGCAGGAAAATTGAAATGATAAAGAGCAGCATGTTCTGAAACTGTCATCTCTGCATGAATCCCGTTCGCTAGGCTCAATCCAAAATATCCCGGTGTAGCCACAACAGAGTCAAGAACATACGGCGTAGCCCGATCTGTAATCAAAAATTTGCAGTTATCAATGGCATCATCAGGACAGTACTGTGGAAATAGTGGAAAATTACCCAGCGAAGGATCTCCACCCGTGCCGGAATCATGCATATGTGAGAATCCGGTCACATTGCTACCATCCGTGGAGAACCCAGCAGTATTTTGACCATCAACATCAGCGACCGCCTTGGCCATCCCGTATGGAAGCGTAGCTCCTGCAAAAACATTCCCACCATTATTGGTGCCAATGAGTTGGTTAACGTATTGAAGCGGGTCAAATGTACTCGCATTCGTTGACGTTGTGTTAGTGATGTTCCATTGAGCTACCACCAAGGGAGACAGAAAGAATATACAAGCTTCCAAATATTTTTTGAGTGTCATATTGAAAACTAACGACAAACAATGAGACAGGTGGTCGAGAGACTGTTGTAAAATAAGGGAAACCATACTGTTGTCATGAAAATGAAGTACTTGTTTTCAACGCGGGGTAGACATCAATCAGTGCATATTATTGATGCAGTACTACATCACTTGATGCAGGAACCTGGAAAATGAATTTTAAGACCTTCCCTTCCTATAAAAGATAAAAGCGACGAGGGTCGGTCGTCACATATCCCACAGGCGATATATACAATCCAAAGATTGGCTTATTTGTAGAGTATGAAGCAGACCTCGAAAAGTTTGTGTCTCAGAACTATTGTGTTGAATGAAGTGTTTGTCTGTGACTTTAAGGTTCTGGTCACAATCAAGAAAGTGTCGGCCTTCAGCCAGCTGGCTCATTGTTCAAAGGGCTCCAAACAACAGCTATAATTTCCAAATTTCCGCAAAGTACTGGGGATATTGCAGAGCTCATGATGCCGGCTAGGAATTTCAAAGTCTTGATTTTGAGTGTTCACTTCGGATTAACTCAAAGAATATTTTCCAGAATCAATTCAAGCGCAATCCTGTTCGATAAATGCACAATTTATTTCGAAGTTACGAACTTGACACTTAACGCGAGGTCCATCAGCAAGACTTTAGTAATTTTGGTTAGTTGTCAGAAACCATTTTGTGTAACAATATGTGATTAGACATCAAGAAAGGAAGAATCAGAAGAGGATCAACGGTGCATCGAGAGACCCTTCTTGTGCTTAAATTCATGCTCATATCTATCCATCCCAGTGCCAACTTAGCAAGCTATCGAGCTCCAAACCCAGCGGAATAAGTGCACCCAGGTAATCACGCGCCCAACGTCCATTAATAATACCTACTGTGTAATACGCGGTTCGTACCTATCCTCAATAGCGACTTCTTCCACCCACCACCTCTTGAATACCTCCAATCGTGCCGTCGCTTCCTGTGCCATTCTTCTGCCGGGTCCCGTCCTCACCAAAGGCTGCAATTTGAGCAGTTTCCAATCGAGTAAATCTATCGATTCTAGCATAACGGCCGAACAAATGGCCTGTATCTTCACGGCCAGTTCGGTATTCGCCCCAAAGTCCAAAAGCAAGGTATTTATCATCGTCTTCGGATTTTCTTTCCTGAGATTGACGTACTTTCTATCCCCAACGTCATGTAACAAAGCAGAAAGAGTGATGGTAGTCATATCGTATTGCGGTACCGGTTGATTTGTCCCGGCAGCATCTGCGATTATCTCATCGTGTATGACATGAGCTCTGCGAACAACGCGTCTGATATGAGCGAAATCGTGGGAGGCATCAAATTTCGACATGTATTGTTTGACATGGTTTTCGACTCTAGGGATAAGCTCTGCCGCGTGAGCAATTTCGTGGTTGGTAGTAAAGAGCTTAGATGTTCGTGATACCTGCGGTGTTAAGTTCTTGAGAAATGTCCTCATTGATGGCATCTTCAATGCAAGCATACTTCCAGTATTTTAGGAAAGATAAAAACTGTCTGTCTCATATCCCACTTACCGGATGGCTCTTATGTACTCATGATTCCTATACACAAACACTGTAATCCGGAATGTGTCGGAATGATGTAGAGAGATAGACATAACTTTTGAGGATGGACCTCCAATAGGTCATTCTATCATCATGGTTATCTTTCAGGTTGAAAAAAGATTCATAAATGACAGTGTGAGAAATTCTTGGACCTTGGTGGGATTGTGGCAGAACTTCGGCCTTGAAAATAGTGAGGTGGACAACATAAACGATTTCAGTGTGTTTGCTTGTCTCCTTTCACTACCATCATATATTTCTGTGTTTTCCTAAGATATCAAAACTCCAAATGGCCATGGTTTCCCATCCCCTTTCTTCTATTTCGGTAAATACTTTCATCAATTAAGCAATTGAATGAAAACATATACAAACAGAGTTTTCCACACAGTACAATGCTATGTACATGCCAAGCGGCATGTTGTTTCCATGGAAGAGCAAACGGCCGCTGCTAGAAGTCAGGAGTAGGTAGTCAAAGAGTCTTGTAGGAAGCTCTGCAGCTTTAATGAAGCAAATTGGAGCAATCTCTAAAAGTCAAACTTTCCAGATCTAGTCGCAGCATGGAGTACACAGCCAGGAGTCAAAATTTCATGGAAAAGCAAGTGGTTTTCATGGTATGAATGGTTACTCAGTCACATCATCCAGTTAAATAAAAACATATTAGCAATCAAACAGATGGGAAGACAAGAACATATTTACGTTCCCACCTAAGGAAATGCAATGGGTTATTCTCAGTATAACGCGGGTGGAAGCGAGTATTCCATGGGGCTGCTCCTCTTTACGGCGGTGTGAATCCGCTACTTTTATATGTTTACAAGCAAAGATGTTGTTTTTTTCTCAACAGCGATGCATCAGAATGATTTGATGCTCCTCAAAAGTTTCCAATCGCGGTCTACATTATCGTGCTAGGTCCGAAGCTTCATATGCATCAAAGGTTTTCCATTTGAATGGATACGAAAAGCTGCAATTGATCTGATGGCATGGGGCAGCGCCTGGAGAAGGAAAGACGTGATCTCCACCAGTTGACCACATTGCCCAAGTTAAATATTAAATCTCTGAAGGAACATGAAAGTTTTGTTAAAACTGCAGCCTGCTCATTAGACTCACATCCTATCGGTGGTCCAATTCGGATCCCAGTGTCACGAGAGTGATGTAGAAAGCGATGCATTCTTCGCCCGGGGAACATTACTCAAGTGTAATCACCAATTTAGCTAATACAATCTAGTACTGAAGGTGGCATGGAAGTTACGCTACTGTCTCAGTGAGTAAATTGATACCTTGATAACTAGTCCATTGCCAAATATATTTTCCAACATCAGACCATTCTCAACTCATCGCTCCAGCGCAGCCTCATATAAGGAAATAACGAAGACCATTTACTAATCCAAAAGCCCATCGCCCTCAATTTACCAATCATGTCTTCTCACCATTGAAAGCCAGATTGACATTAATTAACACCGCCAAAACCCATTTCTATCTCGCCTCGAGGGCAAATAATACTCCAACCAACCTCTATACTTATACCCTTCTCATCCACTGATAAACAACCTTCATAACATCTCTCACATTATTTCTCGTACTTTATAATCCAATCACCAGCACTTATCTCGAAACAATACATCTCTAAATCACCTCACTATGCCCAAACCCGCAGTCCTTCAACCTCCCCACGACATACAAGGTATGGTTTCCATAGAAATCCAGCCAGCCGACTCCCAAAGAATAGTTTCACACCGATTTCCTACCGACTCCCGACTCCCGACTCCCAACTTCCGACTTCTCCTTCAATACCAGCAAGCACACCCATCATATCATATTATCCACCCCATCCATACAATCTCATCGATTCCATCCTCCAACTCCAACTCCAACTCCAACCACCTTCCCAACTACAACGCTCCGGCAAGGAATAGCTCCTCAATAAACAATATCATCTACACATCACAATACCTAATATATTCACCAATATTCGAGTACAGAATCGTAATTGAAATCCTACAATATAATCTCAAATCTTAAATCTTACATGACGGGTAATTTAACATCAATAGCATCCGTGGGGAGAAAGTATAGGCTCTGTATTGTGAATGGTTTTACTAGGTATTGAGAGATATATTGTGAATTTTTGTTTCAATGGGGATCAGATGATTCCTTGGTGAGTCTGAAATGTTAGAATTGCTGTTGATTTGTAAGGTAATATTACAAATCGTGATGAGAGATATAGGTAAGGAATGTTGGGAGGTCATTGTGGAGGGTTGGCGGCACATCAAACTGCCCGTTGTTAGTTACTAGATGTTTGATGATTCTTCCCTTACGAGCATGGGTCTGGATTTGAGATCCTGAAACGTTGTAAAGGTCGTTACGAATTGGAATTGACTAGGAATGTAGGCAATTGCAAAATCAGAGCTTCAAAGGGATAAGCTTCAAAAATGATATTCTTTCACGTTAACCGTTATAACATATTGGGTATAATGAAAAGCAAAGTGCTTTAGGACGAGCTTTTATTTATATGTGATACACCATATAGCCCAAACCCCGTAAAGATTCCCATTCCCAGACCATGATGTAAATAATTTACTCGTCAGCTTCTTCCTCATCGGCCTCAACGGTGGTTTGTGCGATACGGTCCAAATCACGTTGTCCGGATTGAGTGATACGACGACCTCCCTTCTCCTCATCTTGCTCCAAAACACCGATCTTCTCGAGGGATTGCAAGACGTGACGGTCAACAGATCCGGAGGCGTTAACGTGGTGGGATGGTCTGGAACCACGGTTCTTGGTTGAACCGTGAACCTTGGTGAGACGGCCAACACCGACGGTTTTGCGGAGGTAGATGTGACGAGCGTTGGCGGCAGCACGGACGTAGTACCAGTCGATGGATTGAGGGGGGAGCTCGTTGGATGCGCTGGTCTTGACGGTATCAACCCAACCTTGAAAACAAATTGTGTTAGCAGATTGGAACTACTAGGCAGACATGTAGGAAAATAAGGATTGGGAATTTTAAGTTGGTACGTACCTGGAATTGGGAGCTTTCCTTGTCTCTTCAAGAAAGCAGCATATGAATCAATGAACTTTTGTGCCTGAATTAACCCGTCGAATCAGCATAATTCCGTCAGCGGAGATCTTTCGACCCCCTCACACCTGCTCATTTATCGACGAGAAGGTAGACTGCGAAGCTCAAGATTTGTGAAGATTGTTGATGTGAACGACTAGAATCCAAATTCGCTGTCGCAAATCGATTTTTCAAGCTCATCCTTCCTCTTCCTCTCCTTCACATCTGGTGGAATTGTTTATACTTACGTCAACATCGCGAACAGTAACACCACCCATTTTTGCGGTATTTGGAATTATGTTCGAAGGGTTTGTCGTTGGAAGTTCTTTGGGCGGAATGGAGATTGTCGTGTTCGAGGTTCGAAAGAAGATACTGAAAATGTTGAAAATATTCAAAGTGCGGGCAACAAATTACGCGAGGGGGAGCTTGCCATGTATAGACTAGCGCAGATTCATCGGCACGTTTTGCTCGGTTTTACCGATTTTCACATTTACGGTTTACGCTTGCCTGCATTTACGGAGAATTGCTCTGCATATATTATTTATATCATCCGAGCCGGGCTACAACAATAAGATTAAGTTCGACCAATACAAAAACAATAAAGCTTAACTTATTGACTTTCCCGCAGTGGTGGAAAAATCTGCTGTTGCATGAACCTTGATATCTGCACTGGACTAGCTGAAACTCCGTCAGAATCGGGACACGCCTAGCTCACGAGTTCTTCATCCGAGAAGAAAAGTAGTTGGTATTATCTATTCTCAGTCTAACTATTTGTCCATAGCTAGCTTACCCTTCCAGTGCTGTGAAGCCAATTGAACGTTCGAGTGTACTATTTAAGGTTGTATACCGTTCTAACAATGCATTCATTGCTTGGATATCTAGAATAGTCTTAGATGTTCCTTTCGCTTCACATAGTATTTGTTCCGGACTATTCATGTTTTAATGGAAAATCAGCATTGCAATGAATACCTTTCGTCTTTTATTTCATTGATAAAGGATGTATATCTTCAGTAGGCCACAGACTACTTGATGGTACAGAACTATTATCTAAAAGTTCCGGGCACTTTACAATGTATCGAGGAGGCTGAAGTAGAAACTCTCATTCAAGACTTTCATGCAATTGGTAATGAAGACACCAGTTAAATATATACATTGTCATTTATTTCAAAAATGTCCATTGAAGGGGAAGATATGTACAAAAGCTCCTTCTCAATCATTGCATGCAATTTTCTAACGGCGGGACTCATCAAGCCTCTGCAGGGCTTTTCTTATGTCCTTGTTCGAGATTTAACTCAAGGAGACGCTGTAGGCGGAGGTGCTGAAGACAGCATTGGAACCTAATTTGCGTGAGCTTCGTGGTGAGTAAATTACCAAGGGATGAACTTACCGGTGAATGGTTCGGTACCAGCTTGGATTGTTGTAAGTAATTGGGTGGCTGGGTACTTTTGGTATGTGACCAAGTATGTAAGGAAGTCCTTCAAGTCACCAGAGAAATTGTTAACTGAGCTAGCTGCGACGAAAGAGTGCACGGTAGTAGCGCCATTGAGTCCGGTGTAGAGTTTCCATGACACTTTGGCGATTGTTACAGTTGCAACAGGTTTTCCGGTGGCTGAGATTGGTCCTGCACCACCCTAGTAGACGTTAGCTTTTGTAATATTGCATATATTAGGACAATGGCAGTTAAGGCTTACAAGAGCAGCGACCCAGATCATAATCTCGAAATCCGCAGGGCCAGATCCTTTTGCTGAAGAAAATAAATCATAGGATACATCAGCAACGAGATTGGAGCCAGTGTAGCTAGAAGGAGTCATGATTAGCTAAGTTTTTTGAATGGCTAGGACGAAACATACGTCCACTTCCAAGTACTTGGGATCTTATTAATGGTAGAGACCTGCTTAGGGGACATAGTAAGTCCTGCGTTTGCATAGGACTTGACTTGAGAAGATCCTCCTGCCCACGACCAGGCAGTGGACCAGACAAGAGTATTACTCGTGTCTGAAGTGAGAGTTGAGCATTGAGAACCGGTGAAACCGGTTATATTCCAGAGGTTTTGGTAGATAGTATAAGTTCCAGTTTGGAAGGTGTCCCATTGCCCACATTTTGTTGTGGCTCTCTTATCGACGACGGCGGTAGGAGAGGCAACAGCAATGGTTGCCAAGGCTAATGAGACTAAGGACTGAGTGAATTTCATGATGACGGAGTTGAAGGATACTTGATTGTGAGTAAAATGTTTGGATGAAGAAAAAGGTGACAGCGAAGAAGACTCATATTTATACAGAATCTAATACACTTATCATGGTACACGTGCTAACTCGTATAAAACATCAGAAGAAATGGAAGGGATTGTTTTCTGGGGAGACCTTGCGCTTGACAGATTGGCAGGACCTTTCTAAGCAAATTGTAATATGCAGCTGTCCGCAAGAGGACAAAGCTTCGAGTTTGGTATGGCTTCACCATCTAGAGTTCCTGGAGGGAGTCCCCAGTCTACTCGAGTACATCCAGAGTGATCCGGGATACCTCTGTGGGGTGCTTGAAAGCCAAGATGCCGCCCACTTTTCCGCCAATAAAAGTTCGAGACGAATTAATATATATATTGACATGGGAATAAAGTTCATCGGAAAAGGATTCGGAGAAGGACCAAAGTAGATACACTTGAGAGATTATTCCGTCACTAACGTTTTGAAACGCGTTAAGATGGGTCTACTTCGGTATCTAGGGGTTTCGAAGCCGCACTTGAGGATTCTGGCTAAATTTGCCAAGGTAAAAACGTTGTTAAAGTCGTGCAACCTTGATAATTATTGGGGAGTGGATCTTATGACTTACCCCAGACTCTTGAAGAGAGATGAACGGCGAGGTTTGTTCCTAAATTGGATTGATGCTCATTATGATGATGAACGATCACTGGTGGTAAAATTCCTCCTCATCTAGCAACTGGTAGTAGAGACTTTTGGCAAAATACCCCAGCTATTTCTATTCCCTTACAGTCTGTCTTTGAAATGAACGAGATAATCTAGTCATACACGTTGATGATACTTTCATTCTACAATCGCGTTGTATAAAATCTAACGATTTCAGCCAATCCAAATAACTTCTTGAATGAAGTAGACACAGAGTTGAAACAAATGCTTAAGAAGAAGAAAACTTATTCTTTACCGGTGTAGAATGAATATTCCCTCGAATCTTGATTAGGATTTTGGAATTTGAGCCCGGAATACACCCTTAGAAAGTTCAATTAATTAATCATTACACCGCCTGTGTAGTCATGATTGGCAACTCTATTCAGATGTATTTTTAGTAAATACTAAAGCCCTCTAATGTGTAGAAAACGTAGGTTCGTAGTAGGAATGACTTAGGAGCTATTCATCAATGGAAGCAGCTCTGTGAAGATAACGTCAAAATAATTCCATAATTAGAGACGACGAGTTTACCCATAGAGATAAATCATCGCTTAAGAAGAATCACACGTGTCTACAAGACACGCACAGAGTCTAGTCAATCGATAGTTAACGAATTTTAAAGTAATTAATCTCTTTAAGCTTAATACATAATGCGATCGATCTGTTTCTTCGAGACGTTGATAATTACGTAGGTAGTATTACATTGGCCTTATAAGAGTACTATCATTTGTGAACAATCCCATTATCCCGTTGCTAGGAATTCCCACGTTTCTACACATCGAAGCTTACCGTACTCGTCATAATAGTCTTTTCATCGCAATCGTATCAAGTCAATACATCGGATATTCCATGTGTCGGGTGCATGCCATACGCATGGATCCTCCTGTACACCAGAAGCCTCTCCTTATCAATATCGAATACAATATTTACCAATTCGGCCCTTAGATTTCCATGTACTTAGTATGCCAAGAATCCCAAGAGAGTCTGGCCCTTCCGATCCGATTGAGCGGCTCGAATAAGGTTCATGTTCATGGGAAGCGAAGGTCTATATAAAGCTTTACCCTCAAGGTCAGTCATTGAATATTGGTAAAGAATACTTAATTTTTTTCCATTAAAATCAATTCCCCACTCGACTTTTGATAGAAACCACTGCCTACGAGTCTACGACCTTTGTGACTTTCAACGGCACGTCCGTGTGATGTTGGGTTGTAGCGGCGTAGAAAAGTAACTTTACCCTTTTGAAGTCTTCAGTCATTGAGCTTAAGATCTTAGTCACAACGTATCCACGAGTCTAAAAATAACAATGGATTCGCTGCACTTCCCCATAGTGATTTTGACGCCCCTGACGACCTACGTACTCTGCACGACCGCTCGCCTCAACATATACCGAGCATTCGGTTCATATGGAATATTCCGTCATGCCGGACAGAATATTGACTGTTGCATGATACATAACTTCTGCTGGTGAACTTCTTTCTCTATTGACCTATAAGTAGTAGATTGATGTCGAAACGAAAATGCTTAATATGTAGATATAGTATCTCACTCCAAAATATTTGGATTTGTTGCTTCCCTTATGATAAACAAAGCAAAACAAAGCATACCTCTGGGATATCAAAATTTGGTGAAGCCGATTTTACATGCTCCATAACGTCGGTGTCGCATTATGGTCTGTGCTCGGACCAGTGTCACGTGAATATGCACTAGTGGCACTAGCTGAGGGATTGCTTCTCCATTTCTATGTCTATTCGGTAGGTAAACCTCTTCGACAGAATGATAGAATGCTGCTGAGTTAGTTGGTAGAATCATCTCATTATTAGTTCCAATGATGCTCCTCATTTTGGCCTGGTTGGCGATTTGAGATAAGATCCAATCGGAGAGATATGCAGTCATGAGAAATGGGGATATTCAGAAACCACTGGATTTTAAGATGCTGATGGGAAATAAATAACGAGGTAGCCCTCAACATGTTACGGAGTAGTTCCCTCGTTATCGGATTCTACAAATACCTACCTACCAAATGATAGGTTCCTTTGAAACCTATATTTGGCCTAGCGTTGACTGACAAAGCCAAAGCCTCTTCACCTTCAGGCTGCCTGGTGCTAAAATATCCATCGCCTCACAAATTCAACCACAGCTTCATTTTGGCGTGGTCTCGTGTCATTGCGTGGATGATTACGTGCGGATGATTGACGCTGTCATGTTTCAACCCAAAACTCCAGCCCATTCATCAATTACTACGTTAAGTCTTCTCCTCATCTCTATCTACCTCCACCTGTTCATCTACTCTAGGCACCTGTTCACCCACCTCTGTTCACCAACCCTCCCTCCATAGATATGGTCGCACATACGTTGAAACGAGACCTACAAAAGGTCGGGCGGCAATCCCGGAGCTCCCCTCGTAAGAGCGCACGTCTAGAAAAGATGTCATCTCCAGAACGAACGGCATCAATAGACAGGAATATCAAATCGAAGCAGTTATTTCCCCAAGAACGAAATGTATCCGCAGACAGTAATTCCAAATCGAAGCAGCTTCCCTCACCAACCAGCAAAACTCCCGGCAAAAAGGTATTTCATTCTTGCTCCGATATACTACAATACTAACTCAAACGAAGTCTCTACCGGCTAAGGATCGAAAACGCAAACGAGTACAAGAAAACGAAGGCACCTCCTCTTCTACCATCGCTCCATTTCAAAAACGGTTACAAAGATCTCGCTCAGGATCTCCTTTCGAATATAAAATCCCTGAAACCATACCGGTTGATATCAGCGAAGAAGACATCGATCCACTTGAATACTGGAGAGGAGCATTCGGCTGGCCGAAGAGATACTTTGAACCGGAGAGAAACATGAATCTGCCTGCCAGACAAAAGTCTTCTTCATCTTTTTATAGCAAACCATCGGAATTCGGCTATTCCGCTGCGATTAGCTTTACCACACCTAGCGATCAAAAGCCGAGGGAACTCAAAAGTGCCTCGTATCTACGTTCGAGTTATGAGACATTGCTTTCCACCAAAGGTAGCTTCATGAACAAGTCAGATCTGGGCATTACAAATACAAGCAAAACACTTTGTCGAACTTTACTTGAGTCGGAACAACCCATCCCTGAAAATACGTTGTTTCGTGACGACCTTTTCGAAGAAACTTGCGGAAGTATACAAGCAAGAAATGAACCAATGCTTGTTCGAGACATTGCCACTTTGTTATGTCCATCTGCTCAAGTTCTAAGAATCTACGGTGCAGAACATCTCAAGGTTTTAAACGAAAGTGTTAACGAAGGTTGGAATAGAGCCATACCTTTTGCCGGCCCTCGTCCACAACCGGATTACTCTGTAGGGTTTGAACGATCTGCATTTACGAACGATCAATTGAGAAAGCTTGAACCTTTTGTTGGGGGGGGTTACAGATATCTTTACCTCTTATTTTATGGGTACTTGGCAGATGTACTTTCCATTCTTGACATCGGAAGCAAAGTGTGGCGTTGCAGCTCTCGATATTGCCGATCGCCAAAATGCTCATAGCATGACAATTGCAGTAAGAGCGATAGTAGAGCTCTTCAGATTCATAAAACGAGAAAAGGAACTTAATCAAGAAATACTAGCATTTTCAATATCGTATGATCATCGAGGTGTAAGGATTTATGGTCACTATCCTGTGATTGTTGATAAAAATATTACTTTCTATCGTCATATGATCCGTGCATTTGATTTTACAGAGCTGGACGGTAAAGAGAAATGGACAGCATACAAGTTTACGAGGAATATCTACGATATCTGGATGCCGACCCATCTGGAAAGAATTCGTTCCGCTGTCAATGACTTACCTGATCTAAATTTTGAGGTTTTACAGCCATCCGAACTGGGGGAAGCTGGACTTTCACAAGGGTTGGAAATTCACAATCTCTTTGAGCAAACAGGTAATGGTGCTGCTTCTTCAAAAGAAGCTGACAGTCAGGCAAGTCGCATTGGTTCGGGACAGGTTAGTCCTAACACCTCGCTCTTTAAGGGGGTTGTCGAGGGAGTATTCAAAAGGCCAAAGCAAAGGGGTCGAGCATAGATGGACATGCCAGGAAATAGTTTGAGAATGTCTTCGGACGGCTTGAGTGGATATGGCGATTGAGGTGGATGCAATGGTGCTTGGTGATGTGGGCAATTGCTCGGGAATTCCGGTGTAAGTGTTGTGTTTTTAAATGGCGATGGCAGTCCACTATAAGATGTGAATCTGGGAGATGTGAGATCACCGGTAAGGGCTTTGGTTGGTATGAAATACTAGGTAGTATACGATTGTGATGATACTAGAATAATTAGATACCCTATTTCTGTTTCAGAGAAAGTTCTTTCGCGATTTGGACGGTTTGTGGGTATTGATATATATGTATGCTGCCATCATATAATTCGAGTTCTCGTGAACAATATGGAGCCAGTACAGTTTTGTGGAATTTATTCCAGGTTTCCGATTCCTAATTGCAGACTTCTTAGATGCCTTAGATTAAATGTGATCGATTTATACTTTTCAGGGTCATTTATTGATGTTAAGTGTGGTATTTGACATTTGGCTCATGAAATTGAAGATAAATCCACTTTTAATATATTATTTTTTAAAACTTATAGATTTGACTTCGAGGTCTAAGATGGAATTATTGGATTTAGCTACTACATCATCAGCCATACCTGTGAATAGAAACAAATTAACAAATAATTAGCATTTTGTAGATTCTTCTGAATGAGATGCGGTTGATGTAAGCGTTGAAGGCTCGAGGTAGGTAAGTTTATGAGTGGAACCCGCCCGGTTCTTTTCGCTTAAAATCCTCCTTCCCCTTAATTACCAACTTTACTACTTCCTATAATACTATTTATCTCGAAATTTACTATTTTCTGCTCTTTTTTTTGGGAATAGAGTAGTGATTTATTTTAATGCTTCTCTATTCTGCAGTGATTGAAGTGTCCTGATCATGTTTCCAATCAAGATGCGATGGTCCTCTGTAGTTGCACATGCAGGGCTGAGATTGTCGAATGTAAGTACAATCTCATCTCACAATATGTTCACCCGCAACCAACTTTTATTTATATCATAGTTAGTCGACGTCAATAATAGTTTTCGATCTTCAGTTGTATAGCAAATAGCATATTTCATGTCCTGCAGTATTAGCTGCCAAGCATGCAAACTGACTCCGGATCCGTATAACCTCCCCTTTCCTTCAGAGAATTGAGAATGCAGCTACAAATGATCGTGTAGCACCCCGAGCGGCCAAAGATGCTGTCCTGTTGAAAGCAGCCGGCTGAACTAAGAAAACCACTGGAAGCTCTGAATACGGAATGCATTCTTCTATTAATGGCATGAATCTGGGTAGAGCTTCTCCCAGGTCATGGACTGGTCCTTGTAATCTCTCAATTGCTCTGAGCCGCCTGTTACTCGTCTCTTGACCGCCGGCCTTTGTTATCTGGTCTTTAAGATGGTGCAATATGAGATTGCTACAGTCACGTCAACATAAATTAGTCCTTGTCATGAAAAATCAGCACAGAACAATATGTAAGATTACATTGCTATCTTCATCTTGCAAGGACATCTTTCCTTAACACTTAGATAGATAGCAGTCACAACATGTATTTCGATTGGCCATATTGCGATGTATGTATGAGAGCAAAGCTGAAGCCCAAGGTAACCAAGATTTTCTGTCATGAGGGTTACTAGAGGAAGAGAGTTGAGATGAATACATATTCGTAAATCAGATAATAGCAACGTATTCAAAGAATGATTGTTTATGACATAATCGAGATCATCGAATCCAGAATAGTAAATCGAGACTTCTGGTTTCATATGGATGATTTTGTCAAGGTTTCTAGTTGTTGTGAGATTAATGGGAAGGGTATTTGAAGTGAGTCTGTATGGCAATGAATCGACGAAGTATGCTGAGTGAGGTTGAATGATCGAACAAGAGAGTTTTGGAAAACCATCGAAAAAGTAGAAGGTTGAGGAGAAGGGGTGCGATTCTTCTAGATGTTGAAAGTGGCGGCTGGCTCGCGTATACATCTTGCTTGATGCGGCGGTCGCTAAACTCGGGGTGGGAGAAAGGGGAAGAGTACCGAGACTTTTAAATTCAGAATTATTAATCAGTTCTTTGATAAAGAAGATTTGATGTCGTTTATCTTTCAATTTCATAGTTCTACTAGAATGTTCACATTCGACGAAAAGTAAAAAGAAATGGATGTTCTATTTTATTTAAATCTATGAAAATCAATTTTAAGGACTTTCTCTATCGAGAGAGACATTAAGAAGATAAATCAATTCCGAACATATTAATCAAGGTGTAATTACGAGGTGAAGGCCAAACCGATGCCCGAGAACAAGAGACCTGTTCGGTTCGGAGAAACGTATCCTCCGTTAGTTCTAGACAACGCTTATTGGCTTGAGGCTCTCTTGGTCTTGTCTCCACACTTCACACTCCAACTTCCCCTCGAGAACATCATAGTAGATTTGATATCGCGTTGCATCATAAAATCGCGATATTTTTTCTGGCATAAGTTCATCAGCTCGAGGTATTGAAGAGTGTTGCGTCTTTGAATATATCAAAATCAGGGCAGAAATTATCGGTCGCAATAGATGGACAAGGTCAAACGAATTATCGATAGCGCGCAGAGGACGGTAACCTTTGCGACGACTTGGATAGTTTAGCGGAAATCAAATTTAAGAATGGCTCCTGCGGCATCTGTCGCTCAGGCGACAAGCAAAGCCAAACGGCCTATGTCCATTCAAACAAATGGCATCAATTCATCAACCCCCTCACCATCCCCATCAATGTCCGCCGGTAAACTAGGATCAGGTCCCAAGAATTCCCAAAATTCCATTATAGCCAATGGTGGTGGAAACAGTGCAGGAGCTCGTTCTGCGAAAGGAAATCGTTCGGGGCATACGGTTGGTCGAGGAATAAAAAATAATGGTGCTGGTATGAGATCTGGCAGTGTTGCTGGGGAATTTGTCATACCACAAGTTGCGCAATCACAACCATATGGTAATATCTTGTCTTTCACCGTGGATTATACATATGCTAAATCTTTCAGTCAAAACCGAGCGCTACATACTCAATAAATACCGCAAAAGCCCTCCTTCCATCATTATTCATTTATACGCGACACATTTTCGATTTGATCAACAACCAGGCAGTTTCTCCTATGTGTCTCCGATGCGAATTCTCCTTGAGCATATCAGACAGAAAACTATACCTCATGAGTTGGTAGATTATTTCATACTAAACGAAGTACCATTTTACGAAGGTTGCATGATTGTCCAGATCCTTGATCACAAATCCATCGCTCCCCAACCAACCTCATCTCAACCCAAGGACGGAAGCAAGGAAGGCGTTTCTATTCACACTCTTAGTAGTTACATTACCCCATCTCCATATGCGTCGTACCCTAGGCGTGATCCAGATAAAAGTAGGAACTCGAGAGAACAAACCGGCGATGGTCTGACGAAGTCGAAGACTTCTGCTCAGCAGGACAAGGAGAATATGCCTGCGCCAGGTGCCTCTAACGATTCCCAAGGAAGCAAAACAGTTCCACCACCAGCAAAATGCAAAGTGACAATGTGTGTACTCTTCCCGACACCGATTAGTACCTATATCGAAATAGCTCGTAATTCTACCGCGCCTCGCACACCAGATTTGGATGGGCGTCAAGAACGCTCTGATGGAAGCACATCAGCTACATTGGCACAGCCACCCACACCACTCGGAGCTGTTCCACCAACTCCTGGTATAAACATGCCACCGCCTGCAAAGAGAATAAAACAAGCCAAGCTCGAGTTTAACTGCGGTAATGTATATGCAGCAGAAGCTCAGATTATCCTAGCCACTACAGCTCCTTTGATGCTTGAACCTGCAAATAGTGCAACAGAATGTTCACAACTGCTAGAATCATTAGCTCACCCTATGCACTTAGAGAAGCCTCCTCAACCCAAGTCTCGTAAAAGGACAGTCGCAGAAATGGCCGCTGATGAGGCTCTTGCCGCAGATGAGCAACGTTACATGCTCATCCTGGATGAACAGCGTTCTGCGACCGTGGCACGTGGGGCAGGAGGGGCCAGTGTTGTGGACGGTGCTGGCCAAGCCGGTGGTGGTTTTGAAGCACGCTTTGAGAAGTTTAATGCTCTTGCAAATATCAGAAAAGAACTCGCCGAAAAGCAAGCACAGAAAAAATTACTAGAGCAGGAAGCCGAGCGAAAGTCAAAGGCTGACCTAGAGGTTCAAAGAAAGCAGGAGCTGGCAGAGGCTCGGCAAAAGGAAGCAGAAAGACGTCAACTTATGGCAGCGAGACAACAGCAACAGCAAGAAGCTCAGAGACGCGCGTTAGCTGCACAACAACAGCAGCAGCAGCAGCAGCATCCACAAGCCTTGCAGGGCATACCTTCTCAAGCGCAAGGTCCCCATGCACATCCCTCTCAAGCAAACGGCATTGTCTCGAACGGTATGCAGGCACAACGCTTCCACCCTCATCAAGGTACCCAAGCCCAGATGTCTTCACCAATCGTCCGAAATGGAACTCCGCACAGCCAAGCATCGCCAACAGTCAACAATGGTATTGGAAACAACGCAATGCAACACTCTACATCGAGCATGGGTGGCAGTCCTCCTCGTCCAGGTTCTGTGGTTCATCAGAATCATCCTCAAATGGGCGCACCCGCAGCTCATGGCATGGTACCTCAAAGAAGCCAGCAAAGCCATGCAGGAACACCTCGAATGCATAATGCCACCCCTAACATGCAATCTACTCCACTAAACCGTGGACTGACGCCAAGGATGAGCCAGGGCAGCCCCCTTCAAGGTGTTATGGCGCAAGCACCTGCAATGGGTCAAATGGGAATGAACCCGACTCAAATGCATGTTCAAGCTTTGGGTAATCTTACACCTGTACAACAACAACAATATTATATGCAATTACGAGCTCAACAACAAGCACAGCAGCAACAGCAAGCTCAAAGCATGGGAGTAATGCCTAACGGACAACAAATGACTCCTCAGCAAATAATGCAGCATCAACAGATGCGACACATGCAGATGCAAGCCAATGCTAATAATCCTAGCCACCAGTTATCTCAAAATTACCAAAACCAACTGGCCGCCATGCGACAAGCTGGCATGCCTCCTAACATGAACCTAAATCAACAATTCATGGGAAATAATATGAATATGCAGAACATGCAGAGTTTGGCAATGCAGCAGCAAATGCAACAACAACAACAGCAGCAACAACAATTGCAAATGCAACAACAACAGCAACAGCAGCTACCATTGGCACAGCAGCAAAACGCTTTGATACAACAATACGTGAACAACAATCAACCCCAGACCCATCAACATATGGCCCAGTTATACAAGCAGCTCCACGCTAGAGAGATGTCGTCAG
Source organism: Sclerotinia subarctica (assembly GCA_025389085.1). Taxonomy (NCBI): domain Eukaryota; kingdom Fungi; phylum Ascomycota; class Leotiomycetes; order Helotiales; family Sclerotiniaceae; genus Sclerotinia; species Sclerotinia subarctica. Next base: position 4,508,228 of record QRFI01000001.1, on the reverse strand, counting down.
GTGCACACCCTCAAGGGCTTCCGGAACAATTGAAGAAAAGATTACAAGCGCAAGCTCAGGCTATGGTATTCCAAAACATCAAATCAAAGCTGCAGGCAGGTGTTCAACAAGGTTTCCAGCCGGGTATGCAGATGCAAAATGGAATGGGTATAGCAAGACAACCAGGCATGTAGAAGTTGTATTACACGTGTGTATAATTATGAGCGCATTCGCATTTTGCTCAAATCAGGAGTTCAACTTGGGCGGAAATGGGCAATGTCTTGATTTGGTAAGGCGCATATTTGGGCATGTATATCCGGGGGCACACAATTGTACATATTACTTTGGCTCGGGGATCAGAAGGGATAAGGCGTCACCGGGAGGTTCGGCTATGATCGGTGAAGGATTGGCGCAGCTGTATACCAGGAACTTCAAGGGGAAATATTCTATTTCTGGTTATACGGACTATTGTCCAGGTACTATTAGGACAATATGATAGTTTGATGACCCACTATCTAAACATTCAACGCCTTTGCCATGAAACCATAATCTCTCTTTTCCGCATCAACACCCTACTGTTATACATCGAGACAGTTCACATGACTGATTCATGCGGTAAGCATGCTATATATCACGCTATTTTCACAGATTAGTTTTTCGCGCCTCCCTGTGTTCTTTTTCCATCCTCCTCCACTCGTCGTCACTCCCTGTCCATTTCGGCTCTTCCACACAAAATGCTTCGCCCCATTCTAACCTCTGCTCCCTTCCCTTCCACACATCCTCACTACTCTTTCCCAATTCCTTATTCTTATCCTCCGGATCCCCATACTTTCTCTTCTCCTTCTCCATCCATCGTGCCTTAATCAGTTTGGCCTTCTCGTTATCGGCATATGTTCTCGTTTTCATACAAAACCAAAAGTCCGACCATGTGTCGCTACAATCTCGCGCAGTACCATATCGATATAAATTATTGAATTGTCCGCCCAAGGATTGGCAATAGAATGCAGCGTCAAAGGCCGTGCGACAGGACATGGTTGTGGGGAGAAGTTGGGCAGAGAGGGGTTCCGAGGGGTCATTTTGGGGAGGAGTTTGAGTGGAGGATTGGGAATGTGAAGGTTGTGGAGGAGGATCTCGAGGCACACGGTTATATTTTGTGCTCGAAGGGTGGGTTTCGGCTTCGAGTTCGCGGATAAAAGAATTTAGTTCTTGTTCCGCAATTTCATCGCGGGAGAGAATTTTCGTTTGAGGTGTAGATGTGGGTGTGGAAGATGGAGGAGATGAACCTGGGGTTCCTGAAGTTGAAGAGGCCGGTTTCTCCGCAGATGATGAAAACCACCCCATTGTATAAGTTGTTCTGGACAATTGCCTCTTTCGAATTTCAAAATGCGAAAGTGATGAGGCTGAAGCTTGTTAACAAAATTTTAGATTTGGGGAAGCTTTTGCCGGCCTCTCGTGAGTCACACGTGACAAGGCTATCCTTTCAGCCTCTTAAATGGTATGACGACATTGATCACAGCCTTTTCTTTGGTTTTGTTTTAGCCTTCTTCAGTCAAGGCCAAAGAACTTCGATTGCCATTTCTCACCTTGGCTTGAATGAATGGTACGATAAATTATGAAGATATACATTGAAAGGTAGGCGCAAATATGAACAGGCGCATCTTGTTCAACCCTACGAGCGTGCCGGCATTGCGCAGTCCCCGCCCTCCCCGGCTTCAGAAGCGTGCTTTTGGCAATGCGGGTAACCTTGGTAGAGTTGGTCTGAAAGTTCTAAAGTATGATAGATTGAAGGGCGCATGGAAAGGTGTGAGGAGAGAGAGTACGCAAATTGGTGAGAATGAAAGTGGGCATATTACTGCTGGAACTAATGAAGGAATTCTATTCTTGGACAGTGAGTTCTCATTCTTCTGATCGAGATCATAGATTTATATCAGCTTGCTGATGCGTTTCTCCCAAAGACATTTTCCCGCTGAAGCTTGGGTGGCTTCTTCGAATGCCATGGTACGGCAAAATGGATTCAAGCCTCCCAGATATTCTTTATCGATTCAATAACAAAGTATTCTCCAAGTACGATCCTCTGAGCCTCGTGAAGCGTGCCATACCTTCCAGCGTCCCCTTAAAAGTTACCGAGATCTTACCTCGTCTTAAAGAAGGAGGCGCATTTGTCAAATTCTCGCACGACCACACTATAACGGTCAAAGAGATCGAAGGTCTAATCTCAGGATATCTCAAGGAGAAGCCTGTCAAACCTTGGTTTAACCCCTTTCGGCAGATGAGAGCAAAGCTGGTACTTGGAAAACCCTGGCTCGAAGACCTATATAGATTCCCAAGTACGCGAATCCGTGTCGAGTTCGTTCCTTGTACTCCCGGAGGCGAGGTAGCCGAACTTTCACAGGAGACGTTGTATAGCTTGTTCCGAAAGTATGGAAAGATTGCCGAGATCTCTTCTCAACCTTCAGACTCCAAGGTCCTACCAAAGTTTGCTATACTGGATTTTGCAAATATCAGACATTCGATAATGGCCAGGAATTGTTTACATGGTTTCAAGGCTACAGAAGAATTCGGTGGAGGGAAGGCTGGCACCACACTTCGACTATCGTTTGAGCCCAAGATGCAGGCTCACCATGTCAGGGAATGGTTTACCAGTCATCCACGTGTTGTGATTCCAGCCGTGGCTGCAATCCTTGCTACTGTAACGGTTGCGGTGTTTGATCCTATTCGAACTTTCTTCATCAAGGCACATATTGATCACGCTTTCAGTCTTAAGGACAATAAGATCTACGCATGGTTTGCAAGTCAAGCAAAGGATGTTTTCTCATTTCGCGTGCACAAAGCGGAAGAGGCAAGCTTCAGCGCAATTTGGGATGATAGGAAGCAGGCTATTGAAGATCTCCAAACTTGGCTTATGGAGACCGCTGATACCTTTATCGTTGTCCAGGGGCCACGAGGATCGGGAAAGAAAGAGCTAATCATTGATCAAGCACTCAAAGGTCGACCAAATACTTTACTCATAGATTGCAAACCCATTCAGGAAGCAAGAGGTGACTCTGCTACAATTGCGGCAGCAGCTGCTGCCGTTGGATATCTTCCAGTCTTCTCTTGGATGAATAGTTTCAGCAGTTTGATTGATTTAGCCGCACAAGGTACAATCGGCGTGAAATCTGGATTCTCAGAAACTTTGGACTCACAGCTTGCAAAGATTTGGCAAAACACTGCGACTGCCTTGAAGCAGGTGGCTCTACAAAACCGGAAGAAAGATGACAAAGACGCTTCTTTAGCAGATGATGACTGGCTTGAGGCACATCCGGAGTATAGACCTGTGGTTGTGGTCGATAATTTCTTGCACAAGAATGAGGATAGTAGCATCGTTTACGACAAGATATCAGAATGGGCAGCTGGACTTACTACTTCTAACATTGCTCATGTCATATTCCTAACCAACGATATCTCTTATTCAAAATCCCTGAGTAAAGCGCTTCCAGATCGAGTCTTTAGACAAATAGCGCTCGGTGACATTACCCCTCAAGTAGCCAAGAAATTTGTCATTAGTCATCTAGAAAACGACCCAGAAAATCCTACTGACAGAACGGAGAAGCTTTCAGAATCTCAAAGACGAGATGATCTCTCCGAATTGGATGAGTGTATCGAGGTTCTAGGAGGCCGATTGACTGATCTAGAATTCTTGGCACGTCGATTGAAAACTGGACAAACTCCAAAGCGCGCCGTGGCGGAGATTGTGGAACAAAGTGCTTCGGAAATCATGAAGATGTATTTGCTATCTGCTGAAAAGGGCGACCGAAAATGGTCCGTTGAGCAAGCATGGTACCTGATTAACTCACTTGCCGAGAACGACACTCTTCGGTATAACCAGGTCTTGCTCTCTGATACATTCAAATCATCCCTTACAACATCCGCGACGAACGGAGAAAGTGTTCTCGAAGCTCTCTCTGCAACCGAGTTGATCACCATCAAGAGTTACAAAGGACGTCCACAAAGCATCAAGGCTGGAAAGCCAGTCTATCAAGCTGCCTTTAGAATGTTAAGCGAGGATCGCGTATTACGAAGCAGACTAGACTTGGCAGTCCTTACGGAACTGACCAAGATTGAGACGAAGAATATTGATAAGTATGAGAATGAGTTAGTAATGCTCGGCACATTGCCCAAGCAACCTTATGAGGTTGGTCCTCGTATCCATTTCCTATTGGACAAATTAGCGGCGAGTCAAAGAAAAATTGAGGCTTGGGAGAAGGAAATAGGATCCTTGAAGAAGGTCTTGATGGTCGAATATTGAGGGAAAACAACATCACATTCTAGCATATGCCCAACTCATTTAATGTATAAGTATGTAGCAAATGTAGCCGGAAATCTCAGTAGTACAACCTGGGCTAAGACATACATCACCTAGCCACCTGGAAGCTGTTTATGACATACCCTATTCGATTGCCATCCACAAAATTGTATATCTGCTAATGTTTATCCGAGAGGGACCTACCCATCGCTTAAATTCATGGATGTTGTTTCATTGCCATTTATTCACTGTTCTTTACTTAAATTCACCGATGAATGATCACCTCACATGTAAGGAGCTAAGGGATGATGGCCGAGCAGGACGACAGTCTTAAAGGACCTTGATGGGGGCTCCCCTCAAATCTTAGTCGTTGGAGAAGTCCTCCGAGCTTGTCGAATGCATTTTGCTTTTTGTATTCTCTTCAGAATTGTCATAATCGTACCGCAATGTGAATTGAGGTTGAGCCTGAGGTAGAAACTGATAAACATTTGTAGGTATTCAGGACAGTCATTGGCTCTGACACTACCTTCACATGAAGCTTTGACGATTCCATCTAGTATTGACCTGAAGAATCATACCACTTATGTAACTTTGCGGTGCAGGTAGACAAGCGAACGTGCTTTTGATCTGGTCGCTTGGTGCCTATCTCTCTCTTGCTCTTCTTTAAAGTCGCCCTCCTTCTTCATTTACTACAACTAAAAGCAAAATAACTCTTTGATTCATACACAGACTAAATCTTTTTCATCCTCACAAATAACATAACAACCATGACTTCTCAAGCCAAGCTCTTCCTCGCCTCGTGCCTCCTGCTGAACACTTTGGTTGCTGTTCAAGGCTATGAGTTTACTGTTGGCCCCAAAGCCGATGTTCCCATTGTGAAGGTAATCTAAGCTCCAAATCATGCATTGTCTGACATAGCTGAGAAAAACAAACCTCAGTTCGAGGCCACATTGACAGTTCCACCATTCTCCAAAGACGGCAGACATATTTTCGTAGCAGGTCTCACCAACCAAGCTAAGAACTATGCCTATGAAAACCGTCTCAGCGATCATAACCCCGGAAAATGGGAAGTGGACTTGATACAGTATGCATTCCAATCTTGCACATGTCGAGGGCAAACCAATGATTGGTATCAAGCGATCAAGGTGGAATTGCCACAGAAAACAATATCTTACCAGGAGATAAGATCCATACCCTTCTCGAGTATAACCAAGCAGATGAGATAACCGCCAATAATGTCACTATTATTCCTGGTCCCGAAAGTATCAAGGCTGGATTAATAACAAGATTTACAACCCAAGCAGCAAACATCCGTGAGTGGACTTGCAGGTACTCTTTATATTCTAGCAGTATTGACTTAGATACAGAACAAGAAGCTCCTACTGCGGGCAAGTTGAATGTGGTAAGTTTTGATCTGTTCATCTCTCTTTCTTAGGTTTAACAATCGACTAAATTGATTCTACAGGCTAGACTCTATGTTGCTTTTAGTAAGGGTGGTGTTTGGGACTTTGGACCAATTCTCTGGGAAGATGTCACCATCACGTCTCAGACAACAGATCCATGGTGGTGTAACGATGCGTAAGTTTCTTCAGCCCTGACTAAAGAGCTCATACTGACATGTAGAACTTGCAGATGGAAAGCTTCAGATGACCTCCAGGTCACAGGTAGAGTCACCATGTTCTGGGGTGATGGAGATAAGACACATTGCAAGTACGAGCATATGACCTGGGAACCTTCTAAGAAGTAACCAAGTCAAAGATGGGAATATGGTACACTAGATGGTTAAGGTGACTCGGGAATCACGGAGTAGACATTCGTTCGTTTCGTGCGATGTTCTGATCAATAACTCCTGCAGTGTACGTTTCATAGCGTTGATTTCGATATCTTGAGGGATTTCTCAAGTCCATGAAGCAATTATAATACAGTGTCCTTCATTAACATTTGGTGTCTTCATTATTTTTATGATTTTTATGATCTAGCTTACTAAAGATCATCTTGTCTTTTCACCACTTCTCATTCATTCAAGAATGCGTATATTCCCTTTTTTTCACCCAGAAACATATACTTGAGCAATGCCACACGAAGCTTTGCCAGCGTTGAATATTGACGAGCTATTTGACACAGTTGACGTCGTGATCGAAGGACCAGCTGCTTTCAAGAAGCCCAAAAAAATATCTGGAAAAAGAAATCACCATCGATTTCATAGTTTCCGACATCGAACAAACAAAAAATTAAGTCGGATGCCAGTTAGTATTTAACTTGAGGCTAAACACTGCTATTTTGACATACCACGCCATCCATTCCCAACGAAGAATCTGCATACAACTGAGCTAAACACCAGGAGTGACTTAAAAACTTAGTCCGACCATAAAAATCTTATAAAATTGATAGGAAGGAGGAGCCGCTACTGGGAACAATCTGGGCATCGTCGGCAACTCAGATATCAATATCATCATCACTCATTATATTGGGAATGTAAATACTTGAACTTAATATCACGCCATTGATCAAATCACCAAGCACAGAATTCACTACCTATTAATTGTAAAGCCATAAGTACAAATTTTCAATCATCGACTACCTAATTACACATAATTATGAGCAATATGGGGCCTCTCGAACAGCATTCGAGTATAAAAGTCCTTGGGATGTGGTAGAAATTATAGAAGGGAGAAATTAATGCCAAAATTGTTCTAGGTAAGAACGAATGAGGAAGATCTTGTGCGGATCTTTCACAACTCGAGTTAATTATGGCGAATTTTCCGATTCTATTGATTTATCACTTCCTGCTTGTGAGATTTATTACAAATCTTTGAGATCGTATTGTAAATTCTGGGGTTGGCTTGATAGCGGTTTGTGTTTGTCTCTCTCTACAAGCAAAAGAGGGAGCGGAACTGTGATAGCAAAATTGCGAAATGCTCGGATTTTGGCTTCTAGTTTTCAGAATGAAAGTGTGTAGGTGTAGCAGCTTTTTATCATTTGTCAACCACCCCGACCGATATGAAGTAAAATGATATATACTAGTTTTGCTTGAAGGGCATCCTGGATATGTTTTCTCTCTCCAGACAAGAAGTCAAGCATTAATACACCGGTTATATCTCGACTGTGATCCCGATGTCCGTTGGTCAGCTAAAATTGAGAGATTGGATTCAAATAATATAACTATTAAAAGGAATGAGGAATGACCAAAAAACAGGCATATCAAACTAGATTTATTAATGATAATATGAAGCTTTAATTTAAAATATTTCAAAGCCGAAAATCTATCTATTAGTTATCATTACGAAATTCCGTTGCCCCTTTCATCCTCGGCTAAATCCGAATTCTTCAAGACTCGAGACAATCAAAACCAATCGTGCATTTGAAGCAGCATACACTCTAAGTTCTTCTTACTCGAGGCAAATTTCCGACTTTGGTCATAATCAGCTTTATATACTTCTAGTAGTTCTACTTCAAAATATCTTTACTGTAAGTCTCTATGAATTGTAAGATTACCTGTGAGTACCAAGCCACAAAGGTATAGCATGAAAACAGAATCGGTATACAAATTTTTTATACAACAAACCAAAAAGAAATCTACTTAGACCCCCTCCCCAACAACTCAAGTCTGAAATATCCACCTAACATCCTCATCATTCTCTATAATCTCACTCCCCACCTCACCATTCTCCTCCCTCGTTTTCTTCCCCCTATTTTCCCTCTCCAAACAAATCCACAACGTACCCACTACTATCAAATTCGCCACCAAATAACCCAACGCAAACCCATGACCCAAAAACCACCTCGGACTCGTCGCTGGCCGATATAACTGCGTCCCTAACACTGCTCCCAAATTGCCAATCGTGATCGTCATCGCGGTGGCCGTAGCGCGTTTCGTTTGTCCGCTTACATTTGCAGCCGGCCAGGAGAGGATGATGGCTGTGCTGGGGTATATTCCACCGGCTGCGAAAAAGGTGCCGAGGTAGGAGACGCCCGGTTTGGTGTTGGGAGTGGCGAGAAGGATTATGTAGCCGATGATTGCGAAACAGGAGGAGAATAAGATGAAGGGGGCGCGTTTGTGAGTTTTTTCTGAGAGGATTGCGATGATTAATGTCAGGACCGTGGCGAATGCGTAAGGGGGAACTGTGAGGAGTTGTGCGGTGGCAGCTTTGTAGCCGAGGGCTGAAATAATGGTTGGGAAAAAGAGGGAGAGGGTGTAGAGAGGCAGAGACATGGTGTGGAAGCCAAGGCTATAGAGCCAGCATTTGTAATCTCCAAATGCAGCGCGCACGTTAGTCCAGGTAAAAGGTTCTGCGTTCGTTGCATCTGTAGATGATTTGAGGCGCGCATGAATGAATGAGCGTTCGGGTTCAGTAAGAAATGGGGCCGTCGAAGGGTAATTGTGGATGAAGCCGTAGGCAACGAGAGATACGACCACAGTCAGAAGTCCTTCCTGTGTATTTGTTAGCACAAGTTATTAAATACAAGGTGATGGAGCATCTTACAATAATAAAAATCCACCTCCATCCCTTCAATCCTCCAACCCCGTCCATAAATCCAATTCCATAAGCCAAGATTCCTCCAAAAGCCCCCGCTAACGAAGCCGCAGAAAAGAATAAGGCAATTCGATAATGTGTCTCCGTCCTCTTATACCACATTGATAAGTAAAACACTACACCAGGAAACAATCCACTTTCCGTAACACCCAAGAAAAATCTAGCAGCCAGAAATCCCGCATAGCTTGTAGAAATCCCCATCAAGGTCGCGACAATCCCCCAGAGAAGCATAAGAGTCGGAAGCCATATTTTGGGTGTTGTGCGTTTAAGTATGATATTGCAAGGTACTTCGAGGAGGACGTATCCGATGAAATAGATGGTCAATGTTAATAAGTATTGATTTCCGGTGATGTGTAAACTTTTCGTTAATCCATCTAATTTCGCATTTCCGACTGTTTGTTTTGATTTTGGTCAGCATCATCTAAAATTTCATTTTCAAATCCACATTCGTCTCCATTTCCAACCCGTCTGGAAACTCGAAACAATTTAGATGAAGAATTAGAGAAAAACATACTATTGCTCCTATCCAAAAAACTCAACAAATAAAGCAATGTGAGAGGAGGTAATAGCTTCCAATCCAGCTTCCTGATCAACGCCTTCTCATTCAAGCCCGTTGGATTCGCAAACGACTCATCAGAAACCTCACTGTCGTTCCCATTTCCCTTTTCATGGGCATTTCTGTTTCCAGCCGAATTTCCATAATTCCTGTCTATTCCAACAGCAATCTTCTGGTCATCGGAAGGCTGCGATAACGCCATGTGCGACATTATCGAAATTGCAACTGATCAATTGTATTTCCCGTGTGCACGGCGAACACGACAGCTCAAAAACTGGAATCATAAACCGGAAACCGCAAAGAGGGAAACCCCATGTATATATATATATACATGTACATTCCAGCGCGGGAACAGTGATGTACTCCACAGCACGCAATTACTTGTGCCAGTGGGCTACTAGATAGGTTCATAGATCGGTTCATGCATACATAGGTATGGTATATCCTGATCCTTAGCCCCCTGTCTATTCTGCGAATTCTCCAACCTTATCTTTCGCTCGTCTCCAGGACCAATGAGATAGAGCCATTTGCTCACCCCAATATGTATCGGGAAGTTGAATTCCATAAGTTGGATTATGATTTTTTTGGTTGAAGAGGATTGGTACTTCAGTGCAATGATGAAGATCTGGCTTAGATGTCGTGATTATTTCGCCTCGGTGTTGCCTCTTTTAGTAGTTGCGTGTGGTGATCATATCATGGTGGGGTCTTGGATTTGGTCATGTGCTTTGACCAGTTTGGGATTGAAGATATCAACCATCCACATCTACAGTGTCAGATGGAGAAACTCACTCATTTATTTATCGTTTACTTCATGGTGTGAGAGTGTGAGAGTGTGAGGCAGTGAGTGATGAGCGATGAGTACAAGATTCGAAATATATTAGTCAATTATAATGCTATAAATAACTAGCTAGTTCGCAGAACATTTACCACAGGTTTTGTCTTTCAGTGTCAAAAGGAAATTATAATTCCAGAAAACACACTGCTTGCACCCACTGGACGCACTTCCCCAAGTCTCTTTTTTCTTCGTCAGACAGGGTATCGTAGACATAACACGAAAACACCAGCTTTTCCATGCGACTCCATCCATGCAAAGTCGCTGTCCGTTGATATTTAAGGTCCAAAAAAGTAACATAAAGAAAATGAAACGATCCCATTAAAGTGAGATATTGCCGTCCCCGGCGTTCGCACCATTAAGAAGATTTTTTAGGATTGATACCAGGCCTGACCAGGTCACTGGCAAGAGCAAGTGTAGGGGAAATGGCTGAGAGATTTACAAGTTTCATTGTCCAGGCCGCTGTAGGTAAGCTGTTTTAGATCGTCGTGCCTTCGAGGCTGAGTACCTTAGATGAATCGCCCAAGAATTTGGCACGATGTGCAACAATTTCGGAGGCAAGAGTATCAAAGTCATTGATCTTTCTTGCTCGCAGGCCTGAAAGCACTGCTTTCAAACCTTCAATAAACTTATTTCGCTGCTCTCCTTCAAACTCGTCTGGGGAGCCCAGTTTCTGAAGGAGGACGTCATCTGTCAAAAGAAACGTTAGCCAAGGGGACGAAAGGGATACTCAAGGGTAAGCTCAGATTATGCTGGCTGGAACTACCGACGCACCAGGCAGTCCCATTTCTCTAAAATGCTGAAATTCGCAAGTATCATCATTGCATGTTCCTCCCATTAATTCGTACCGGCACAATTCTTTTTTCGTGTCAATCTTATTAGTATAGGTCAGAGACCTCAGCCCTCCCGGAATCTGTTGCTTGTATTCTGGATGAAATCGATATGCATGAAATTTTTTTAAGGGGCTTTGATACGCCGAGAAGAAGCTTGGGCTACAAGAGTCGCTGGAGGCTGGTTCCTGTGATATTGTCAGTCTGGGGATCGTCACTAAGAACGGAGAAGACTTTTACTTCTGTTAGCTGAGGGACGGTACCATTTTCTGCAGGCAGGCGTTGTTGTTCTAAATCGTTAGAGATAACTTCAGCATCAGTTGAGTTACCATTTGACATCTCCACTAATTCAATACCTTCGGCTTCGTCGATGACCGAATCTGGTGGAGCGGGACTAAATGGAGAGGATTCCACCGACAAAGTCTCATCTGCAGGCGGCGTGGCTTCTGGTGGCTCATAGTTATCCGACTCGATGTCAGCCATCTCCAATATCTCTACCATTTCAGGAGGGTCGGCAACTGAGGAAGCTCCAAGTAGCTGAGAACGTTCTAGGACCGGCGAATAATCGGAGCTTGCTTTCTGTTCATCGAGTGTAGCTTTTGCTTCGCCGACTTGTACCGAATTAGCATTGCTGTCCTCCATTTCCGTATCACTGGGGCCAACAAAGTCTGCGTCCGCGCGCACAGCCTCTTGAAGTGCTGCCTCAAGGTCTTGGTTGGTTTTGGATGTTTCCTTGATCTCGGAAGAACGCTCTTCGATAATATCCTGTGCTATATCTTTGCTGTTATCAACTTGGGTGGGAACCACAGGACTCGAAGAGGCGGCATCAACATCAGTACTGCTTGGTTCTTCAGATTGTTGTTGTACTGCGTCACGGGCGTCATCGACTTGGTCATCGAGTTCCATGGGAACTGACGCTGATTTTGGCTCAGACTCGGTGAGAGTTGGCGGTTCTGGCTCGCGATCTGGTTGAGCAGAAGCTGAATGTAGTGGCAGAGCTAAGGAAATGTGAGCTCCTGCATTGGGAAGCCCAGAAACCGTAGGAGTACACTTACCTGAATTATCCTTTGTCTCTTCACGAGTAAGGCTCTCCAACTTTTCCTTTTGCTCCTGCAACTGCTGATCTGTTTCTTGGCCCAGTCTTTCCATTTCTTCCACCAACTTTTGCTTGTCCTGGAGATTCTTCTGCATTGCAGCTTCGATTCGCGCAGTTTCAGCACGAAGTGCCTCGAGTTTCAATTGGTTCTGTAAAGTTTCGGCATCAACACGGGGAATGGCGCTCGCAATTCTTTCACGTCGAAGTCGTTTGGTTTCGGCCTCTGCTTTTCGCACATCGGCCGCTTTTTGAAGCTCGGCCGCTTGAATTGCAGCTAGCTGTTGGTCAGACTTTGTTTTATCCTTAGGAACGTCGTTTGCCTTCTGCATTACGATTGATGAATCGGCTTTATTGGCCACAATACCGGTATTACTGCTACTGGCTGTGATGTTGTTGACTGGAGTTTGCGCCCCACTGCTACTTCTCTTGTTTGCTTTTCTCATTTCGGCTTCAGCAATCTTTCTCTTCAACTGCTCGATTTCGCTTTCCTTCCGTCGGAGATCCTCAGGATGTGGCTTGATAGAAGATTGCAATGTGGGCAAGTTGCTCGCTGACGATATAGGAGGAGGTGTAAACGGTTTTGGTGGAAGGAAAGAGGACGCAGTAGGGAGTGCCTTTTGTTCAGATAGATTTCGAGCGTGTTGAACAGGTGAATCGGCATCGGCCTGAGATTCCAACTCCATTTCCACATCTTCATCAGACTCATCCTCATCTTCGCTGACACAAAGAACGAAAGGTTTCTGCTCGCTACGACTTTGACCAAATGGTCGCTTAAATGGCGTGGCCGATGTAGAGGGTCCATCAAAGTCAGCAGCCACGGGCCGTTTGCGCTGTCCATTAGAATAGGGGACTGGCATGATGGGTTGTTGTAAGGATGGTGGGGTGGGCGCAGAAGAAGCCAAGAATAGACCTGGAATCTTTTGAGGGGCCTGAAGAATTGTTGAAGGCGGTGCACTTGAGTTGGGAAATTGTGTCGCGACTGTCAACGCTGGAACTTGAATTGAGCTACTAGTGTCCGTAATACCAACCTTATTATGTCCAATGACTTTTTCCGCAGACGAAGTAGGCGTTGAAACTGAAGTAGGCAATCCAGGAATTACGGCCGGTTTGACTTGGGAAGGTAAATTAGGGAGGTTGGTAGTGGGAGTCGTGACAGACTTTGCTGCGTTCTTCTGAGCTCGCTCGGCTCTCGATTTTCTGAGTGCGTCCATCTTGGCTTGCATTGTTTTTTCTTTCTCAACAGCAGCTGCACTCTTCGGCGGTTGCGCCGTTGCAGGAGCAGATACTGCTCCGTCCGTTACAGCTTGCTTAACCTTGTCTGCATTTGAGTTTTGTGCAGAGGACTGCCCATTCGACTGACCACTGGGGGCAGGAACGGCTGCTGTAGGCGCAGAGGAAACACTAGTGGAGGGGCTTTGTGCAGAAGCTGCACTAACCGTCTTCGATGCAGTTTTCGACAACCTAAGCTCATCGAACAATTCTCCCACGAGTTTCTCATCAACGCCTTCTTCGAGATAAGCTGGAAAACGGACATCATACGACCAAAGGTTCAGGATCGCACCTTCAGCTTTCTTACGAGCCTCGGCAACAGTTTTAAAAGTAACGGTATCGTTATGGAAACTGGTTTGGGAAGGGTGGGAGTTTTGAACAGTACCTGAGGCCGCGCCTTTGGAAGAAGATGGAAGACTTTCCTGGCCAGGTTTAGATGCAGCATTACTACGGTCTTCTACCGGCGAATGGGTCTTCTCTTTTTTCTGTGCGCTCCCTTTCTTGTTGGCTGATACTTCCTTGCCTGCACCTGTGCCTTTATTCTGAGTATTCTTGGCTTTTTCAATCGTTGGCACACCTTGCGCTACGAAAGGAGAGTATGAGTCTGAAAGTTGAAGTTGAGTATAGTATTCGGCTGCTTGAATGAACGTTAGTAAATGTCTACAAAAGAGATTCGAGTGGCTTACCATTACGAAGGGTTGGGGGCTGTTTAGGAGTAGGATCTCGGCTCGTTGGATAGACAGCGCGATGGGCAGTATCGTGATAGCCATTTCCATCATTTCCACGATAAAGGCTCGTACCTGGTGCTCCAGCTGAAGTATTTGGGGGTGCTGGATGTATACGGGCAGAAGTATCATCATATTCTCCTTCGCTCATTTCGCGATTTTCAGTGTTACCATATACGGGTGTTTGAGAATGATAAGTTGGCTGCGGGGCAGCAACTGGTGCATAGTACTGCGAATTTTGAGCATAATTTTGATGATTGTACCCAGCATAGGAATGCATGCCCTGCGGCGCCGCATTGTACTGAGGCATGGATGAATTTTCTTGATTCCAGCCCTGGAAGATCGGGACTTGCGGTATATTATTCTGCATAGCGGGCGCGCTGTAGTTTGGAAGTTGTTGGTTATATCCATATCCCATTGTATTATCATACCCCTGGGTCATCGCATGCTGCCCTGCGCGACCGACATCTTGCTGATAATACGGGGCCTGCGTGGGATAAGTAGGGTACGATGGGTTGTTCGCTTGGTCACGACTACCATAGGCCGCGCCATAATAAGGATAATCCGACATTGTCGGCAAGTACGAAGCAGTAGCTTTACTGACGGGATTGAAAACTTCAACTGTATTTAGCTTTGGTACTGCAAAATTACCTCGGAGACGCGTTCAATTTAACGGTCGAGTATCATTGTGCAACTCAAGCAAATCAAGGGAAAAAGGAATTACAGAAGCAGAATTCGCAGAAAAGGGTGTCGCAATGAGCCAGAAGAATTGATTGTCAAAATCTAACAAGAGAAGATATGATACTATCAATTCTTTGACTTGTTGCTCTCTTGACGAATCGAGGGCGAAGAAGATCTAGGATCTTGTTTGAAATTATGGTGGTGGTAAGTGGTACTGGTGGTTGAAAAGAAACTTTGTACAAGTCGCACCAAACCTTGACGTGAACAAACACTAGTAGAATAATAAGAGTATTCAAAGCTTCTTAGCGCCGGAGATTGCCGGATTAACTCACTAATTCACTTTGTACCTTTGTACTACCCCACAGATTCTGTGTATGTAATCAACGTTACATTCACGTGATCTATCGCTGCTCTAACCGGGCTATAGTACTTCTTATCGATACCTATCAATAGTATAGCGGCGAGCTTATCGGCGTTGCCAGGGGAAACTCTTCCGCGCAATGAAAGCCAATTGACTTGTGTTGACAATATTCAGTACCAGGTGGTGCTACCGCTGGTTTTCGCGTCTTCAATATTGACAAAAGTCTCTCACACCTTCAAGTTAAGACAAAAAAGGGGGCAAAAGGAGAAGAATGAACCACGCGACTTGTTACTCATTCTAGTTTCGAATGTGATAACTGAAGAAGTAGCATCGACATTTCTAATATATTTTCTCTTTGCGTCAACTCTGAGTTCATCGCATATTTTCCCATGGATGGACTTTGTTTACTTTCATAAGGAACATAACCTTGCTTGAATCATTTCAAATTCAACGACTTCACGATGGCATCCAATTTTCAAACGAAGCGTAATAATCCCTTCGCCAGGTCAGGAACTATATCCCCAGAACCAGGTGTTCCCAAAGGCAGGCCAAGAAGTGCAATTTTTGCATCCCCTCCCTCCTCGTCACCCGCACAAAATCCACCAACACACAATCGACACCAATCTTATTCTTCACTGGGAAACATTGTAGGACCTCCTAGCAACAACAATAATAATAATAATGTTTCGTTAAGATTTCGATCCAACTCGAAAACAATCGTCCCCTCCTCGAACACATTTGCGCCTTCATTTATCAAATCAGAAGAGATGCGACTCGGTGCAGAAACAATGGAGGGAGAAAGTGATTTTTCGGGGAAGCGATATGTTTGGTTAAAAGACCCCCAAACTGCATTCGTCAAAGGTTGGGTAATGGAGGAAATGGAAAATAATCATATCTTGGTCCAATGTGATGATGGCAGTGTAAGTTATCCTCCGTTTTCTCCCCTTTGAGTTTCATAGCTGATTGGATGTCCAGCAAAGGGAGGTTGATGCCGAGACTGTTGATAAAGTAAACCCTCCGAAATTCGACAAAGCAAATGATATGGCAGAGCTTACACATCTGAATGAAGCATCAGTTGTCCATAATCTTCACATGAGATACCAAGCTGATCTTATCTATACCTACTCAGGCCTGTTTCTGGTCACCATCAATCCATATTGCCCATTACCTATTTACACAAATGAATACATCAATATGTACAAGGGACAGAGTCGGGAAGAGACAAAACCACATATATTCGCAATGGCTGATGAGGCATTTAGGAATTTGGTTGAGGAAGGAGAAAACCAGAGTATTCTTGTGACTGGAGAGTCTGGGGCCGGAAAGACAGAGAACACGAAAAAGGTCATCCAATACCTTGCTGCGGTTGCGAACTCGGAATCACCAGTTAAGAACAAGGTACAACATTCAATCCTTTCGCAGCAGATTCTTCGAGCCAATCCAATCCTGGAAGCATTTGGAAATGCGCAGACAGTCAGAAACCATAATTCATCCCGTTTTGGAAAATTCATCAGAATCGAGTTTACGCGCAACGGCAGTATCGCTGGTGCTTTCTTAGATTGGTATCTTCTTGAGAAATCGAGAGTCGTAAGGTTGAACGCTCATGAGCGGAATTACCACGTTTTTTATCAGCTTTTGAAGGGAGCCGACCTCGCGTTAAAACACGAATTCCTCATTGAAGGCTTAGACGTGGAGGATTTCGCTTACACAAGGGATGGTCACGACACTATCGTTGGTGTCTCCGACAGGGATGAATGGAACTCCCTAGTGGAGGCATTCAACGTTATGGGGTTTCCCGAAGAAGACCAAGTATCTATATTACGAACGGTCGCTGCAGTTCTTCATCTGGGCAATATAACTGTCGTCAAGGAGAGTAGGTCGGCAGATCAAGCTCGGTTGGCTCCAGAGGCACGTGCACAAGCAGAAAAGGTTTGCAAATTACTCGGCATCCCACTCGAGCCATTCTTGAAAGGTTTATTACATCCTCGTGTGAAAGCTGGAAGGGAGTGGGTCGAAAAAGTTCAAACTCCAGAACAAGTACTACTTACAATAGATTCGTTGGCAAAGGGAATCTATGAAAGAGGTTTTGGTGATCTGGTGACCCGAATCAATCGCCAACTAGATAGGACTGGTATGGGTCTCGATGACTCCCACTTTATTGGAGTGTTGGATATTGCTGGATTCGAAATATTTGAAGTCAACAGTTTCGAGCAACTGTGCATCAACTACACCAACGAGAAACTTCAGCAATTTTTTAACCACCACATGTTTGTCCTTGAACAAGAAGAGTACGCACGTGAAAAAATCGAATGGAAGTTCATCGATTTTGGTCACGATCTCCAGCCTACAATTGACCTGATTGAGTTGCCTAATCCCATTGGTATCTTCTCATGTCTTGATGAAGATTGTGTCATGCCCAAAGCCACTGATAAATCATTCACGGAAAAACTTCATTCTCTTTGGGACCGCAAAACCCCGAAATATCGAGCTTCTCGACTTGGGCAAGGATTCATACTCACTCACTATGCCGCTGAAGTTGAATATTCCACCGAAGGATGGCTGGAGAGGAACAAAGATCCTATGAATGACAACATTACTAGATTGTTGGCTGCATCCAGCGATACACACGTCGCGAATCTATTCAGTGATTGCTCGGAAGCAGGCGATGACTCTGGTGCTATCCGAAGCAGGGTTAAGAAGGGACTTTTCCGTACAGCTGCTCAAAGACATAAAGAACAGCTCTCCAGCTTGGTGGCCCAGCTGCATTCAACGCATCCCCATTTTGTGAGATGTATCATACCCAATCACAAGAAAAAGCCAAAGCAACTCAGTGCGCCGCTTGTGCTTGACCAGTTGCGTTGCAATGGTGTTTTGGAAGGTATCAGGATTGCACGCACAGGCTTTCCCAACAGACTTCATTTCTCTGAGTTCCGACAGAGATACGAAGTTTTATGCCGAAATATGCCGAAGGGATACGTCGATGGTCAGACAGCGGCCAGCATGATGCTAGATAAGCTTCAGTTGGACAAATCGTTGTTCCGTGTCGGAATTACGAAAGTCTTCTTTCGTGCTGGTGTATTGGCGGAGCTTGAAGAACAACGTGATGCCTTGATCCGTGAGATTATGACCCGATTCCAATCAATGGCCCGCGGTTTCACACAGCGACGAATTGCCAACAAGCGATTGTATCGAGCGGAGGCAACACGGATCATTCAAAGGAACTTTCAAGTTTACATCGATCTCTGTGAGAACCCTTGGTGGCGGCTTTTGGTTAAAATGAAGCCCTTGTTAGGTGCTTCCAGGACATCAGGAGAGGTCAAGAAGAGAGATGAGATGATCAAACAACTAAGTGAAAAAATGGACCATGAGGCTGCAGAACGCCAAAGACTAGACGAGGAACGGCGAAACACCCACACTGAGATGTTAAAGGTTCAACAGACATTGGAAAGTGAACGCGCTCTAGCCTTAGACAAGGAAGAGATTTTTAAACGTCTCCAGCTCCGTGAGACAGAGTTAAGCGACAAATTAGCTGGTGCTATTGAAGACCAAGAGAAGCTTGAGGATCAGTTGGATGACTTGTTGGAAGCCAAAAAGCGAGCTGAACATCAATCCGATGAATACCGATCTCAATTGGAGCAAGCAGGGTATATAATTGCTAAGCTGGAGAGCGAAAAGCGAGACCTTGCTGAACAACTGGCCAATTTAGATGATCAGCTGAGAGATCTTGCCAAAAGGCAAGCGGATCGAAGTGCACAGGAAGCGCAGCTCGCCCAGGATGTGCAACTACTCCAGAGTCAGTTAAGTATAAAAGACAGAAAGGTTCATGACCTTGAGGCCAAACTTGTCAGAATTGATCAAGAGTCAGAAGTCAAGCTAGCAACAGCGGCAAAGGACCTTCAGGCATCCAAGTTGAGGGAAAGTGACCTCACTAGTGAGAACCGCAAAGTACAGAAACAACTGTCTGACTTATCTGCAACATCGACGGGATATGAAGATCTCGTTAGACGCAAAGAAAGCGAGTTGGCCATCCTCCGCTCTGATAACCGTAAATATGAGGCCGAGAAGAAGAGTTTTGATGAACAGAAGCGATCACTGTCAATGGAGAAAGAAAATATTGGCAATAGGTTGAAAGAAGTTCAAGCTGAAATGTTCGCTATGAAGTCCCAGCAAGCCAATTTACAAAAGGAAGCCGCCGACGCGAAAAAGCTCCTCGATGCTAGATTAACAGAGGATGCTCACGCCGAACAAAATCGTAGAAGGCTGGAGGAACAGATCTCGACTTTGAAACAGCAATTATCAGATGTACAAAAGGACCTCAGCAAAGAACGGCAATCTCGAGATGATGTCCAACTCCTTGCTGAACATAAATTCCGAGAGCTTAGCGAGAAATTTCAAGAACTCAATGAGGCTAAGATCATTATTGAAAAGGAGTTATATGTCCAGCAAGACACCCTTAGAAGAGCAATGGAGAATAGAGTTTCGGCCGAAAAGGAACGCAACGAGGCCCGGAACGAAATCAGAAAACTTAGAGAGGCCAAAATTGCAGCTGAAGAGGCTAGGATACAAGCTGAAGTAGTTGGGGATCGCAATGCATCACGTCTGGCCCGGGAGCGCGAAGCTAGTCTGAAGAAAGACCTTGAAGCAGAACAAAATCGTGCAAAGTACTTCGAGACCGAGTGCAGTCGTCTAAATCAGCAAGTCGAGGATCTCAACAAGGTCATGATAGAATCTGGGGACTTTGGGCTCAAGGTTGATCAGGAAAAAGAACGGCTTGAGCGTGAACTCAACACAGTTCGGAGTCGACTAAGTGCCTCCGAAAATGACAATCGTGCTCTGCTCAACAAGCTTCAACAAAAGGGCCTGGAGATTGCGCGCACTAGCTCTAGAGCAAGTGAATCATCGAGAGGTCAGCTAATAGCAGCCCAGCGCGAAAAGGCTAAGGTTGATGAGCAGTACAAGAAGCTCAATAAACAGCTGGGTGATGCACAAATTCAACTCACATCCCTTCAAAAACAAAAGGAGAAGCTGGAGCTCAATCTTGAGGATCTGACACGCGAAGTTGAACGTGAGCACATGAGTAGCAGGAACGCCGAGAAGACTTCTTCTACTGTGACCACTCAGTTGGCAGAGGCAAACCGCAAATTGGAGGACGAACGACAACTTCACACACAGGCCCAGGCCAAGAACCGACAACTTCAGTCCTTGATTGACAGTCGAGACAAAGACATCATTGAATTAATGAAGATTGTGGATCCAGAGATGCCTGCACCCCCTGTAGCACAATTTGATGGTAGTGTCGATAAGAGTACCTCTGAAAATCCAAATCTCATCTTGCAACTCACCCAGAAACTTGAAGAGCTGCAGCAAAATCTCAGAGTTCAAGCCGCCGGTCGATCAAATGCTGAAGCACAAGTCCTTGAATTACGAAAACGATATGAAGATGAGTTTGGGGATTCTTTAGAGTGGCAAACACCAGGTAGGCCTAAGCTTGAAGAAATTAACACTAATGAGGGAGCCCGAAATACATCTCCGACGCATATCAAAAACAAGCTCAATGGCAGACCTCAATCCAATGGAACTACGCCTAATCGGCGGTTCCCAAGTTCAGGGGATCAGGCGCAAGACTCCGAACGTTCAGACCGTACAGCTGATATACTAAGTTTTAATAATCGCATGGACCTGAAAGCTGATGTGGAAGAACTGCAAAACAAGTTGCAGCTAGCGCAAATGGAGAACCGTCATCTTCAGAGTCAACTTGAGCGTTCTACTCCTGGACGAGATATCTTCGAGGATAGCCCGTCAGTACGCCGTGTGCACAAGCTTGAGCAAGCCAACACTAGACTCCATGAAATGCTTGATGATTCTGCGAAGAAAGTGTCCGCTCTTGAAAAGAGCATCCAAACTGGAGAGCTATCTTTCCGGGACATCCAAGCCAAATCTCACGAAGAACTATTCGAGCTTATCAACAACCAAGAAGAAAACCGAAGGATTTTGATGTATGCTCACAAAGATGCATTAGTCGATCTTAATGATACAAAAAAGAATTTTGAGATTCTGAAACACACCCGAGCAGTTTTGGAGGTCGATCTTCGAGATGCTAAATCTGATCTTGAGGACATGACTTTGCAGAGAGATCAGGATGCCGCTAGCCGAAAACAACTTTTGCAAGAGTTTGCCGATCTTCAAATCCGTTTGGATGCCGAATCTTCGAAACTGGCCGATGTTAGTTCCAGTCTTAGTCTCTACAAGAGCAGGGCGGACGAGTACTTCAGTAAGCTTGAACAAGCTGAAATTGCTGTGTTGAAAGCGTCTAGAGCCGAACAATTCGCCAGATCTCAAGCCAAAGAAGCGGAAGAAACTTGTGCCGAGATCATGTCAGAGAGACAGCATATGGATGAAATCATTGAGGATCTCCAGAAACAGAATCAACGTTACGAAGAGAAGCTTGAGGATCTTTCATCTGACTTGGATGCCGCTGTCCAAGCAAGAAAGCGATTGCAACATGAGCTTGAAGATTACCGAAGCCAACGTGCCATGGAGATTGAAGACAAAGAATCTAGTATGGAGCAGACCAGAAAGAAATATCAAGCTGAGTTTGCCACTCTCACGAATGAATTGGATATTGCTCGTGAGGAAAAGCTGTTCAAACAAACTGAAAATACAAGACTTCGAGAAGAATTAGATCAGCTGCGATCGAAATGGGACGATGAAGTTTTGAACAGTTCAACATGGTCTAAGGAAAAGGCTCGCCTTGAGGCCACTCTTTCAGATCTCAATGTATCACGGGATGAAGCCGTCAACGCCCACAACGAGGCTCAAGGCAAGATTGTGTCGCTACTGGCACAAGTCCGAAGTCTCAGAACAGACGTAGATGATGCAGCCGCCGAGCGAGACATTCTACAACGCGAGAAGCGTGGCTTACAAGCTCGCCTCGAAGAAGCTAAAGCAGGCCTTGATGACCTTGCTCGGAGCGACAGCCCCGCGCTACGGAACGCTGCTGGTATGGATCGCGAGATTCTGGAGCTCAAATCTAACCTAGCCCAACAAGAAGATATCGCAGCTGCTGCCATTGGTAAGATGAGACGATCCGAAGCTCTTGCGTCTGAAATACAGAAAGATATTGTCGCCGAAAGAGAGACGACCGCACAGTTGAATAAGGAGAAGGCTGCGTTGGAAAAATCACTCAAGGAGACTCAAGTCAGACTCCTGGATTTGGAGACCAAAGGCTATTCAAGTGCCAGCCAAGACGTGAGATTTCTCCACGGGCGTGTTCAAGAGGTGAGAATTTCCCTCCCATAAATTACCATTAGTCTAACGTTTAAATAGCTCGAAGCCCAGCTCGACGCACAAGAATCCGAACGCAACAAGTCACAACGTTCTGAACGAAACGTCGATCGCACAGTCAAAGATCTTCAACAACAGATCGAGCGCAAAGAAAAGGCCAACGCGCAACTCCAAGAAGATATCATGCGCTCCAGGGATAAGGTCGAGAAACTTCTCAAGACTATTGACGAGCTTCAATCAAGCGACTCAAACAACCAGCTTTCAGCTCGTAGAGCCGAGCGTGAGTTAAGGGAAGAAAGAGAGAAGGCTTTGAGACTAGAGCGGGAATTGGAGGGCTGGAAGGCATTAAGAATGCAAAAAGGCCCTGGTGGTAGAATCAGTGCGAGTGGCACGTGGAGACCGGGTAGCGAATTCGGTTCCGACGACGCGGGTATTGAAATTCCAAAGAGGAAGAGTAGCTTGAGTAGGCAGGATAGTATGAGTAAAGGATTTTTGTAATTGCTCTCGAGAACACACGGGTAATAATGAAGGGTTTATTGTACAGAAACGCACGGATACTGATTGGCAGGCGTTTGTGGGTGATGGGTAAAGTAGGAGCCGGAGCAGGTTGAGAAAGGAATCACGCATCTGTGTATGAATTGTATGTTTTTCATGTTAGGAGTGTATAGTATCACTTAATCTTGGGATGAGCAAGTGGAAATATGTTGGTGGTGGTGATGATTATGACGATGATGGATATGCATATAATAGATGACGTGGGATGCAATGGGTCGGTTAATACCTATGTATGTATGCCAGTGCGTGTTTGAATGGAGATGTTTTTCTTGAAAGTTGTGAGTTAAAAACTTTTCGATTTTGGGATATGTGATTTTGATTTTGAAATAGAATTGTTGATTGGAGATGGTAAGTTGTAGATGTGAAATTTAGAAATTTGGATTGTGGGTTTGGAGATTTGGGGATGGGGAACTTGAAGAGGGAGTAGTAGCAGGCGCTGGATCAGGTTAGATTAGGCTAGACTAAAATAATCTACCTAGTTATTTGAATACTAAGTAGCTTATGTATGTGAAAATATCCATTCCAATCATTTATAACAAAGAGAATAGATTATTAAGTATCTATTAAAGTATTGATTGAATACTAATATTGGACTATTTTGATTGTTCTCATGTTTTTTGTTTATAATTTAGAAATGAATGAGTTATTAAATTTAATATCCTCTTTCTAAGCTGTCTTTAATATAGACTATTCTTTTATATCAAAAATTATGATTTTTATCTATTAATAACTTTATAATTAATTAATAAAATTTAATAAAATTTGAATTATAGATTTATTATATAATTAAAAATTATTTCTGAAAATTATAGATTTTTTATAATTGACTTCATTAAAATTTATAATTTTAAAATTCTCGATTTTCGATTTATATAGGATTTATATACAAATTTAAAAAAATCTTCAAATCTTTAATAACCTTTCAATTTAAATATTAAAAATAAATTATAAAAAGTTTTCGAATATTTATATTATAATTATTTAGAAAAATATTTTTATATAAATCCTTTTAATAAAAATATATTTATTTCTAATCCTTGTAAAATCTAGAAATATAATAAAAACTTTTTTTATATAATTTAAAATTCAAAATTCAGATTTATTTGATTAATTATAATATAGATATTTGAAAAATATTTATAGTTTATTTTTAATAATTTTTGTTAAAAATTTATTCAAGATTTTCAAGATTTTCAAATTTGTATATAAATTCTATATAAATTAAAAATCAAAATTTTAATCGTTAATATCTTAATAAAATTATAAAAAATCTGAAATCATTAAAATCTATTTTTAATTATTTAATAATTTTATAATTATTTTATTTAATTTTATTTATTAATAAATAAATTTTATTTTTTTTGATATAAAAAGATAAATTAAATTGAAGGTGGTCTAAAAGTAAAATAAGGGATTTAAATTATAGATGTGAAATTTGGAAATTTGGATTGTGGATTTGGAGATTTAAGGATTAGAGGGCGGGTAAGAAGAGAGGGCTAAAGTGGTTCGTGCACAACGTCGGAGATCTAATCCCCGTCTATGCTCAGAATTCAACCCTTTTCAATTCATCACTAGGTTGGTGTGAATGTCCTCACTTCAAGTAAAAGCTGCTTACATATCTGTTATGAGGAGTGGGTAGTCTGAAGAACAAAATACTGCCATCACTTCCCATATCCGACAGCCCACTGTCTAATGCATTCAATCTTCTATATATCAAGATTTGTGGTAGATACTGCTAGGTGGTAGTCCCCCTACATCTGATCTCCAGTTCACATGATGAAGGAGTTAATTGAAGGGAGAAGAAGACATCGAGAGCATAAATCAAACCATTACCAAATACATTTCGGAGATTTGCCAACCAATTTCTGGACTGCCAAGGTGTTTGCAGAAGCTTTCAATGAACAAAGTCTTATCTTGCAGCCTTCAAAAGTCCAAATCCCGTTGAAGTTGAAAATATAGATATTCACTAGGTACTCTACATAAGCTACCTTGTCAATCCCATCTAATCAAATAGCAATGGTGATCGGCAAGTGCCCATTTTTGCTCCTATCCGATGTGTATGTTACAATGGAGTTGTCTGAATGTCAGAACTACTCATCTGTTTTACCTTTGTTCTTTATGGATTATTCAATTTGGCGATATTTTCACCACCTGAATCACTTTCCCTAAGTTAGTTGAATTGGATTGAGATCATTCCGATTGGAAGTTGTACTCAGTACTTTTTTGGGGGGGGTTCTGGGGAGGGGCGTGTCTCCTATCAAAGAGATGATAAGTTTCCCTGGGTCCACAGTTCATGCATATATGCAATTATTAAGGCTGGGTGTAACCATATCTCAACAGTTTGTGGAGCGGATAAAATTACAAGGCAAAGAATATCACACTAGAATTATATGAAAGGTCATTGATATTTTCATCTGAAGTGTTCATTTAGATAGAGAGGAATCATCACACAATGCTGAAGTGACATTTGGGCACCTTGGCGGGCCTTTTGCGCTTTTGAGAGATTATTTCTAGTCTTTCGTTGAGTTCTCTATTCACCTTACTTGTTATCATGGCTTATATAAAATTACAATCAATTCGTTTTCCCATTGAGGACTTGAAGCAACTTAGCTCTGCTACAACCATCAATTGGGAGTCGCTGGTAGTCGAAGATTTGAGGAACTAGATCTCCCTCGACATATAACATCATTTGAAGTACACATTTGACACACACCTCATTATGTCCAGCAAGATTAAGGACATGCCACAGGTGGGAGAGAAATGGGAAGAAGCGAGTGAAGATCTTGCCTACATACTTGATACTATGCAAGAAGCTCGTGAGAGGAAACTGAGGAACAATTCTTCCGGCATCCTTTCTCAAGCACCAAGGGCAATATTCAGTTTCACCCTATCAAAGCTCTGGGTCTTCCTGAAAAGCTCATGGACAATCATTTTCATCACCTTAAAAAGACCATGGGCGATCACATCCTCGCTTCTATTCCTCATGCCCTCGATTCCCAAAGCAATTATATCCTTTATAGTTACTCCTATTGATCTCCTGTCTTCGATTCCGGAAGCGATCCGACTACTTTACGGGTTCACACTTGGTCAAACAGTCGCAAGCTTTAGTAGTATTACATTCGTGGCCGGGCTTCTTCTGGTGTTAATCGCCCTTCGCAACACCAGGTTTGGCCACGGGGTGGGGGCCTTTCATAGTTTTCTTTTCTGGGCTCCTATATATTCGACAATCTTACTCCTTATTAGCAATATTGGAACTTTACGCGAACTTTTTGGTACTCTCCACGAGTTTTCCATTTTCAGCCCATGGTCCGCAGCTTTTGTTTGCCTGTCTGTCTTCAAGTTTTTAAAGGTGTTCGTGCATTTGTTTTCCTACACCTTCCTGGTTAGCTATAGACTCCCGCCGCTCTATCCGAGTGTTCTCCCCAGCCATGTTACAGTAATCATACCCAGCATTGGAGATTTTGGTGAGGATCTCATCACAACGATTCAATCAGTCCTCGACAATAATCCAGCCAAAATAATCGTTTCAACAGTGGGAACCGAAAAGCTCATCCAGGCCCGCAAAGTAGTGGAAGAGATCATGAGAGAACGAAGGCTCCCGGGACGAAAAATCGAAGTGGTTGCCAACGACCTACCCAACAAACGCGCCCAATGCGTCCAGTCTTCCCTCATGGTTGAAACCAATCTCATCGCCTACGCCGACGACCACGTCATCTGGCCTCGCACCTTCCTTCAAAGCACTCTCGCCGAGTTCGAAGACCCAAAGGTAGGAATTGTCGGAACATGTAAACGCGTTATCCGCGAGCCGGGAAACAATTGGTCGGATTCTCTCCGCAATTTCCTCGCCTGCATTTACCTCGAACGCCACAATTACGAGATGACTGCTACTTACAACCTCGATGGCGGCGTATGGATTATCTCTGGAAGAACCCAAATAGTCCGAACAGAGATCGTACAATCGGTTGAATACAGGAGAGAATTCCTTTCCGAGACTTTCCTAGGCGCTGGTCCGCTTAATTGTGATGATGATAACTTCATCACCAGATACATGATCAACCACGGATGGAAAACGGTATTCCACAACCGCCCCGAAGCACTGATTCAAACAACGCTAGGCACAACAGGCGGCTGGCCCAAATTCTACCAACAGCTTCTCCGCTGGTCCCGCTCAATCTGGCGCTCTAATTCAAAATCCATCTTCATTGACGGAACATGTTGGAAATGTTGTCCCTGGAACAGCTACGCCATGTTTCTCTCCATCTTCATCAATATCTCCATCATCTACGATCCTCTCCTATTCCTTACACTCTTCAAATCCGATTTCTCCACCACGAATAATCACGCTGGCTCATATTTACTGTGTTTACTAATCCTAAGTCGTATGATCAAGCCCTGGCCTTATTATATGCGGAATAAAAGAGAGATGATCTGGGCTGTACCGGCAGAACTTCTTTTTGGGTATATCCACGGGGGGATTAGGTTGATAGCATTGCTTACCTGTAGGGATATTTCGTGGGGTGGGAGGGATTTGAAGGCTGTTGTTGCTTGAAGTTCGAATTCAGCGCACTGGGAGGTATCCATGCAGGGTTTTTGTTTGATGGTTAGCTTCACTTTGTGAATTTGAGCGAACTCTGGGACAACGCTTGTGATGCTGGCGTTGGGTGAGTGGGTGTTATCTGGGACTTGACCCCTGGATGAAGGATGTTTAGTAGAGCGTAAGAAAGATATCTTGATACTTCAATGGCGTTCTCCGACTAGAAAAGGGGATTATAGATCTATGGTTCTTCCATACATCTTTTATTAAAAATAAACAATATTATATTTTAAAAGCTCATGAAATAAGATTTGCATTTAGACTCTTGTAGTTTCCTGTATTCTCGCTATCTTGAATGCCGTATCACTGATTAAGTACTTTTTAGAAGTTAAGATCTTACTTTCGTATAGAATGTAATCAGACTTTTAAACATGAGCGATGAGTGAATATAAGATTTGAAGTCTTCAAGACACCGCACCGTCATGATCAGAGCAAAGGCAATGTAAGATTGTCCTTAAAAATCATTGTTAATAATACTTTGTATTAGCTATTCTTGTATGTTATCCTGAACAAACAACCCCATCATCTGTGAGATATCCTAGTGAGAAATTTTATACAGGTATCTCAAAAATCCCAATGTATGTATTTAGTATGCCATCCTATGCAAGGAAAAATACCTGAAAACGCCTTCGCTAGATCAACTATCGTAAGAACTAGTTGTAATATATCGATCCCACTCCGTGCAAAACCTGTGTTTTAACGCCAGTACTCTAATTGATATCCAATTTTA
This sequence comes from Sclerotinia subarctica, assembly GCA_025389085.1. Classification (NCBI taxonomy): domain Eukaryota; kingdom Fungi; phylum Ascomycota; class Leotiomycetes; order Helotiales; family Sclerotiniaceae; genus Sclerotinia; species Sclerotinia subarctica. The sequence continues at coordinate 4,479,916 of QRFI01000001.1, read as the reverse complement.
TGGAGTCTAGTGTTCTTCCCAAGGAGCAACCAATTTTACCTTTTTCTTTAGTGGTGCGGATGATCTAAGTGGTAGGTCAGTAAGTTGGATATAAAAACAGTTGTGATGTTATAGAAACCATAGTTGCCATAAAAGTTTGCAATCACAGAGTGGGTGAAATTTTGAGTAATGCTCACTGTGATTTTTCTTTTGCCAATGCTTCATCTTTCATTCTCTGCTCAGCAGCAGCTAATGCCAAAGGTCTCATTTCATCTCTCCTTTGTTTCTGCTTCGCGTATTTGGCTTTAGTTAGACGTTCGTTGACGGGGCCACCATGTACCAGTTGTGTGAGATTGGTTTCGCGTGCTGAGATCTGGTTTCGGCTGAGTCTGAATGAGTCGGGGTGGTTCGGACAATTTCTACCATGCGCCGTCCGGCCAAGCCTAATGATATTCTCCCAGTCGACACCGCAAAGGTAGCACCAGGATTTTCCGCAACGACCTAGGAAATTACCATTAGCATTTAACTTGGACAAAGAGACGTCTTAATACATACACTGCATATGATCACAACCTTCACTTCTAACGACACACTCTTGGCATTTGGGGCACATTCTCGAATCTTTTGCCAACAGCTTTGCTGTAGCCTCTTCTTGCTCCAAACGCTCAATTTGTAAGTCATCAGTATCGAATTCATCACAAGACTGTCTTTCATGCCATGGTAACTTGTGTTTGACGCAGGTCTTAAATCTACAATGTTTACAAATCATTAATGGCTCTGGTCCTTCGTGAATTTGACCTCCGCCGCAATTGGGACCTAAGCACATAGTGAATGTATCCGGCCTCGAAGCTTTCTCTCTCAAGTATGAATAACTATTCAAAAATTAGCAATGAACGTAAAGAACTAATGGAAGCCACTAACCGTTCGAATACATCTACAGATGCTTTTTGCCAAATATCGTTATAAGTGAGGACAGCGGGACAGAGAGGACACTTGATGCCATTTAAGAATCCATACTCTACAGCTGTAGAGATAGATGTGTTGAGGCATGCCTTACATGTGCGGTCCTGATTTGGATGTTCGCAGGTATCCGTGATAGAACACCAGGTCTCCGATTTTAGAACTGTCTCTGCACAGATGGCACATTCCACCTCCTCAAAAGGTGGATGCTCGACTCTTTTGTCTGCTTTTTTACTAGCATAGTATCCGGTATTCACATCGTATCCAATTTCCGATTCGACTGTAACCTTGAAAGTCTTTTTAGCCTTAACAGCCTTTCTGCCTTGAGCAGATCCTGTAGCCTCGACGGTCTCTTTTTCAGTGTCCTCATCGCTCTTTTCTTCATCATTCTCCTCCTTACCGCTATCTTCTTCATCGCTTTCCTCACTTCCGTAATAGCCTTCTGTTGTTTCAGGCTCAGGCATCAAGTCTAAGAGGTCATATTGTGTAGGATTAGAGCCCGAATCTTCTATTCGAAATTCATGACCGGAGGTCGTCGCGGGATTTAACGACTGAGAAATTGTTGGTTCATCAGAATCTTCCTCATCCTTTTCCTCCTCATCATCTGCGTCTTCTTCTCCCTCTTTACTCTTCTCATCCCCTTGCTCCGATTCTTTCTCGGACTCTTCCTCATGTGCGATCACGGGATTTTCAGGTCGTCTCGGTGGAAGGTCACCACCATTTGCCAACCAGTACTTTATTTTTTTGCAATCGTCTTCATGAAGATTCTTCTCAAAAGACTGTAATCGAAGAAACAAAGCAAGTCGATCACCTTGATTTTCTGGTAATTTGCCATAATGCCTCAAAATATGACAGATGCTTCTTGCGTCATGTTGCTTAAAGTCCAGTCCAAAGACCTCGCTAGACTTATAATCGAAAGTCATTGTGACAGATATTCTGATTTGAATGAATGATAGATAATTTTGTTCTGCTTGGTTGATTTTAAATATATTGATCTGGTTGATCTGGATAAAGTTGAAAGTTGATAAGAAAGGTTGTAATGATATTGGGGAGGAAAATGTTTGGATGTTTGAAGGTTATGTGTTGTGTTGTGCGGTGGGGATGAGGGTGGAGGTGGAGGTTGCCTTAAAGGGCTAGTGCTATAGATCGGGGAATTTTAGATAGATGCTAAGATATGTTCTGGGGCATTGACCAATGTGGGATTCGTCAATCAACTAACTACAATGATTGGTAAATGAACTAGTTTATTCTACTCAAGAAAAGAAAGATACCTAGATAATCCTTGTAATCTCGGCTATATTTCCTGTTCCGTCGGAAATTTTCTATTCGGCTAGAAGAATTTTAAAAACTAGAAATCTAAATTATAATATATATATGTTTAATACTAGTATATATATTAACATTTATATAACATGGTTTATCAGCGAGCGGGCTATATCACCAAGCGGGCCACTTTTACCTCAATTTATATCTTTCAACTTCAATACACGATTCATCAACAATATATTATAGAATTGAATAATCAAGAAGGTCGAATATTTTTAGCTATCGAAGCTATCAATAAAGACCAAAAATTAAGCATTCGGAAGATTGTTAAGCTATATAATATCCTGTATACAAAGATTCAGTGCAGAATGGATGGTATTACCCTTTGTATCGAATCTCGAGCAAATAGTTATAATTTGACCAAATTAGAAGAGGAAGTGCTTATCCAGTATATAATCGATATAGATGAGAGAGGGTTTGCACCTAAATTAAATGGTGTAGAAGATATGGCGAATTATATCCTCGAATCGCAGGGTGTGAAGAAAGAAGGTTGGAAAGCTTTGGGCTTATCGCTTTGTTAAACGATGTCCAGAATTAAAGATGCGTTTTAATCGTGTTTATGATTTTCAAAGAGCTCTCTACGAAGATCCCAAGCTTATTGAAGAATAATTTAGATTGGTATCGAATATACAAGCGAAATATAATATTGTCGATTCCGATTTCTACAATTTTGACAAAACCAGCTTTATGATAGATATAATATACCCTGGAATAATTGTAACTAATACTGAACGAAATAGCAGAAACAAGGCAATACAACCAGGCAATCGAGAGTGAGCTATAGCAATTATATGTGGCAATAGAGAGGGTGAAACTATACCTCCATTTCTGGTAATTCAAGGACAAGTTCATCTTTCCAATTGGTATACCGAAACCGATTTTCCTGTGGATTGGGCTATTAAACCTACTTCCAATGGATGGACGAATAATGAGACAGGGTTAGAATGGTTAAAGCATTTCGATAAACATACTATTCGTCAAAGAAAGGGCAAATATCGAATGCTAGTATTGGATGGGCACGAAAGCTATGAATCAATACCTTTTCAATCATATTGCAAATCAAATGATATTATATGCCTCAAATTACCATCACATTCAAGTTATTTAACTCAACCACTCAATGTTGAATGTTTTGGCATACTCAAACGTTTATATAGTTGTCAAATTGAAGGATTTATCAAAGCTTATATTAATCATATTACCAAGGTTGAATTCTTTATAACCTTCAAAGCTGTATATTTATAATCATTTACTATTCAGAATATAAAAGCTGGTTTTCGAGGAGCAGGTCTAATATCATTCGATCCTCAATCTATACTTTCAAAACTAGATATTAGGATTCGTACTTCTACCCCTTCATCTACCTTCTTGGAATTTACCAACTCCTGGATCTCTCAAACCCCTCATAATCCAACAGAGGCTCTCTTACAATCAACTTTAGTAAAAGTTCGAATAACTTGTTATCAATCAAGTTCTCCTACACCTATATTTGAGACTGTATAAGCTTTAGTTAAAGGTACAGAGAGATTAGTATATGAAGTTACACTTTTGAGTGCTGAGAATTGTATGCTTCGAAGAGCAAATGAAATATTAAGTAAACATCGATGTGCTAAAAAAATTCAACTATGTAATGGAGGAGTACTTACTGGACAAGAAGCTGAAGATATATTATTACAACAAGAAATTGATAATCAGATTCAATGCAATGAGCGTCAAAATGGGGGAAATTTTAATAGGGAATCATCTACTAGTCGATGCTGTAGTAAGTATGGAAAGACTGGTTATAATTCAAGAACTTGTCAGAATAGTATAATAGATCCTAGATTATTAGATTCTTGATAGTTTCAATCAATTGATTTAATTGTTGTTAAATAATATGGGTTTGAAATGATAAATTGAGGTAAAAGTGGCCCGTTCGGTGATATGGCCCGCTCGCTGATAAACCACGTTATATATATATTAACATTTATATTTATAAAATAAATTTTATATTATAGAATATTAATTTTAATATAAAATATATATATAATTCTTATAAATTTTAAATTTTACATAGTTATATATTTATATAAAATATTTTATTTAATATATATTTATTTAAGAAAATAATTTGTAATTATTATTTTATTACCAATTGAATATATATTTATACAAAATTTGATATAGAATAAAATATAAAGATTAATAAAACAATAATTACAAATCATTCCGGCGACTTTTTTAAGCCAAAAACTATAATTTTTATCTATTAATAACTTTTTAAATTATGAATATAATTTTATAAAATTTGAATTATAGATTTATTTATAATTATAAATGAATTCTGAAAATTTCAATTTTTTCATAATTTTATTGATTGAAATATTAACATTTGAAATTACGATTTTCAATTTTTATAGGATTTATATACAAATTTGAAAATTATTAACATTTGAAATAACTTTTCAACAAAAATAATTAAAATAAACTATAAACTTTTTTAAGTTTTTTAAATTAAAATTAATCAAACAAATCAACCCATCATCAAAAATAATTTTTAGAAACTGTTTTAATCAAAATATCGTGATTTTTAATCCTTGTAAAATCTGAAAATTTCAATAAAAGTTTTTTTTATAATTTAAACTTCAGAATCCTGATTTATTTGATGAATTATTATATAAATATTTGAAAAAAAAATTATAATTTATTTTTAGTCATTTTTGTTAAAAAGTTATTTCAAATTTTATTAATTTTCAAATTTGTTTATAAATCCTATACAAACTGAAAATCGTAATTTCAAGCTTTAATATTTCAATCAATAAAATTATGAAAAATCCGATATTTTCAAAATTTATTCATAATTATATAATAAATCTATAATTCAAATTATATAAAATTATATTTATAAATAAGAAAGTTATAAATAATGATTTTGGTTATTTTCGGTGAGGAAAAGTGGCCGGCATCAGGGGTGGCCGGAAAGTAGGGTACTAGACTTATAAGGTTACCCATACTAATTGATCTTTTGCTTGCTACCAAGCCAGCATTGTATACAAATAACTTACACCTCCTTTCTCCCGACCTCAACGTTCCCCTGCACTTTTACTTTCTTCACGCATTTTCGCAATGCTACAGAAGAAAATCGGAGACAATCAATTCATCTCTTTCGCCTTCAATTAATAGCCTATTGAGGTGTTGGAAGATCTCAACATGTTTCAGAAACTGTGCTGTGGAAAGTCAGTTGGATACATCATACCGGCTAATGGATTTCGGATTCTCATGCTGGAGAATTAATAAGGTATCTCGACGATACCTTATGGTTTTATAGCTAATCCTTGAATAATAGTTGAAGAATCATTGGAATTTTGCTCTATATCGGCAGCTAGAATTATATTCAAAGACCACTGCTTCGCGATGAGGAAAGCATTTCTTGTTTTCACCTCAGCAAACTTGCACCGGCAATGATAATGCATCTCTTGCAACTTGGGAGTTCATCGATGCCAATGTATGAACTTGGGAGTTACTAAAGTTGCTCGCAGAGTATTGAACAGTTAGCAGATCCTACTTCCCTCTCCCCAGTCTCCCAGCTCTTGCTTGTTGTATGATGAGCACTACCTCGGATGATCTACCACTCGAATCCGGAGCCTTATATTTCCTGCCATTGTTACCATTCCTTTTGCTTGGTGTACCTTACATCAATTTATTTCGAGGACTTCTGTTGCAAAATTTTGCGAATGGGAAGTTATCTAGGTACCAGTGGAGTTCTTGAAGTTTGCTTGCCAATTATGAATTCACTTGATAACTCATCGATGGACAGTCTACGGCAATGAGAAAATTTTCAAGAGAGTAGCTCGCCATGAAAACTCAACTGTTTTTCCGTATTATACGCTAGCTATAGGTAAAGTATGAATGAGCCTTGAGGAAGAGATTTGGGCTAGGTCCCTATTAGCCTTAATGTGTTTATCATCGCAAGTGGCAAATACTTTTTCCGATTACTTGTAACAGTGATGAAACCCTTCCCAACGAAGAGGATCTCTTCCTTTTTCTTGCGCTCGTTTGGAAACCAGTAATGGTAGCTTCGAGGACGAAAGACACATCCAGTGACTTCAATTGTGCCAATTTTCTATCATCGGCAAGTCTCAGACAGTGCTAGTATTATTTTTGGAAAATGTTGCCCAAATTTCTCAATGAAAAAAAGAGCTATTGAGCTTCAAACAGCCAGTTTTTTTTATTGGTTGTCGAAGTTCTCGCTGATGCTCGTGGGTAGTCATGTAGGTATGAATTCAAGGTTGGATCCTGTATAAAGGTATAAAGTCCACGTTCTGAATCAAATCTTTCAGACCTTCGGCATTGAAAAATTGAAAGCATATCACCACCCAAAAGCGTCCAATCACAGATCATCGTTTTATGGTTTTTGCTTATTCAAAACGGTGGTTAGTTAAAGCCAGCAGTACGGACCCTCAAGCCACCCATTACGAACATTGGTGCTCTTCAAGCCAAGAACAACCTCTGAGATGGATGAAAGAAAGTATTTGAAAATGTGTTCGAAAATATGCAACGTATCCCAAATCAAACACATTAATTTTCCGAATTGAGAGACATGGCCATTTTTCAGTGAGGATGCCAAGCTTTACATTCCTGTCCTGAGATAGTCCTGGTACAAAGAAGAAAGTAAAATAGGGATGATAAAGAGGGATGGTACCCGTTGGAAGCTTTAATTATCCCCAATCTCAACCTTTTATCAAATTTTTAATAAATAAAATCCAAGCACTCTACATAAAAATGCACTTCGTTCACGACCTCGCCGAGTCTCTAACGCCCGGTTCTGCTGTAATCAGCATAGGCGACAAAGGATATGAAGAGAGCATCAAACGATGGGCAGTGACCGCTGAAAAGCGAGCTGTACGTCTACCATACCATAACTGACCGTCATATATTCTTCAATTAACCAAACTGCACCACAGGGTCTCGTAGTTTTTCCTTCAACACCATCAGACGTATCGAAGACAATTCTTTGTGCCACCAAGCTTGGGGTTGAGTTAGCCATCGCAGGCGGTTCTCATTCCACTAGTGGATCATCATCAACTGATGGAGGGATTTCCATGAATCTGTCCCGAATGAGAGGGGTCACAGTCGATCCAGAGGCTATGACAATCAATGTACAAGGAGGGGCTTTATGGGAAGATGTTGACAAAGCAGCTGCAGAGCATGGACTGGCTACTGTAGGTGGAACTGTCAATCTGACCGGGGTAGGGGGCTTGACCTTAGGAGGCGGGTATGGGTACTTGAGCGGCGCATATGGAACGGTGGTCGACAACCTCCTTTCCGTTCAAATGGTCCTTGCCAGTGGTGAGATTATTGCGGTGTCTGAAAGACAGAATCCCGAGTTGTTCTGGGCTATCCGTGGGGCCGGAGCGGCATTTGGAGCAGTAACAGAGTTCGTATTTCGCGCATACAAGCAAGAAAATTTGGTATGGGCCGGCGTGCTCGCGTTCCCTCCCGATAAATTAAGCTCAATTCTCGAATGCGCAAATCATGTCATCGAGGTATCCAAAGGAGAAGCCGCAATAATGATAGGATTTACTAGTCCCCAACCAGAACTTCCACCATGCATCATGACAGTCGTTTTCTACAATGGCCCAGAACAATCTGCAAAGGCATTATTCGAACCAATTCTCAAACTCGATCCCTTACTAAACACTACCGCTATGATTCCTTATCCTGAGGTCAATACCTTTCACAATTCAAATGTTCCCGATGGAGCAAGAAGAACGATGAAAGGCTCTACATTCACCACACCAGTGGACATTCCATTCGTGGAAAGCATGTTCAACGATTACGTATCTTTCATTGAAAGCACACCGGACGCACAGAAAACTCTGATTCTCTATGAATTCATCAGCCCTCATAAAATCATGTCCGTACCACAAAATGCCACCTCATTCGCGAATCGCGGCCCATATGGGAATGTAGTTTTCGTAACTGCATGGACAAATCCAGAACACGATACAGCATGTAGAGAGTGGACGAGGACTATGGCAATGAAAGCAAGAAAGCAGTTATTGAAGACTCTTGGTGGCCGGGAAGGAGTCGGCGAGTATGCTAATTACGAAGGTCAGTTTTCCCGTACGTAGCTTGCAGTTGTTCCATTGCAGCTCCTAACCTATCAATCTTTCACCTCACAGGTATGAATGAAACACCGGCAAAAAAGCTCTTTGGTGATAACTACGAGAGATTGGTAGAGTTGAAGCGGCGTTATGATCCTACTAATGTTTTTGGAAGATGTTTCAATTTGATGCCTGGTCATGGAGAAGATGTCCCTAGAAATTAACATTCCTTAGGTAAGGTTATCTTGATGGCAAGTAAAAATGTTATTGATGTATTTATGAACTTAGATTTGTTGATTGGTGAGGAGTATGGGAAAACGGAATATCAAATATCAAATATCAAATATCAATTTTGTATCTTTCAATGCTCAATTGCCAATCTTGTGATTGCGCAGTCCAATGCTCATGGTCACACTATGGCCAGCTCGGGTATTCTGCCTACAGCCATTCCCCGGATTTGCGCCGGGGTATCTTCCCTACGCTAAGCGGCTGAAAGCGAGATTATGTAAGCGACATTCCGCAATATCATCCAATTCTCAACCATCGATAATTCTGAACCCAGGAGAAAATCAACGCACCTCACCGACGAAGTACAAAAACGAAGTCTTTTCTCTTTAAACCTCTCCTTTCCTTTACCAATGGTCTGGCGCGAACTCTTAAAGAATCCAAAAAGTATACCGTCTGAAGACGCGTATGTGGTTACGATGGTAGGCAATTCTCGAATTCCGCGAAAAGTATAGGAAACGTCTACGAAATGTGTTTGAGGGGGCCTTTTCACTCTGATATATTTTTAAAGGAAGAATTCAGCGTCTCGAGTTTGTTGTTATGTTTTTATGATTTGCAGAATTTGTTTCGTTCGTTTTGCAATCACTACTCGAAACTGCGACAGCTTTCTATGAATTTTTTACACCAACACAACACCATGACGATTTCTCTGGTTCTTCCAGCCTGGACAAAAGGACTGTGCATGATGACTCTTTCCCAAGCATTTGCAATTTAAGCCGGAGTATTTACATCCGTCCAAAGCAGAGTATGGTAAAGCCTGATTCGCGCCGGCGTCATATTTCACCAACTCTATTGCATACATCTCTGGCGTCGGCAACACCATTCGGGAGATATACGAGATACACTAGCCATGTACATTCGTATAGAATTAACATCAGACGATTACATGCGTAGTGTCACGTGGAAATATTCTCCAAATCCTGCTCACTAGTAAGTTTAAAGACAAACTAGAGTACTAAGGTAGTGCGGACGTTCTGAACATTACAAATGGTGTTGTGTAAAAATAAGATTTTCCCACCTGATGTTATTCCTCGCGGCAATGGACTTTTGGATTTACGTCAACACGGGTGACTGGATATTCTTTTGACCCGTTAGTTCGCCAGTGCAAACATTCGATGATTGCATGATTACTATTCTTTAACACTATCTGTCCGCCTGCCAAATTTTGACATTTCACTCAAGATCTTCAATTGCGGATATACTGTTTCTTTCCATATAGAAAGACGATTTAGATGGACTTGTGGGATGGTGTTTTTGTGCACAAGGCTGTACCACAGTATGAGGAATACCCCGCCTTCAACAATCACCAATGTATAAATGTGGATGACAATCCCATATTTGGCTGTAAGGCTTATCCCTTTAAAAAAACTCGGTTACCGAAAGCATGGTTTCGTCATGGGCCCACTTGCGACGAAAATTCAGCTAATGCATGTTTAGTTGATTTACGTACTATGTTCCTGAAGATCTTGTGCCGCTGTCCGCATTTTGTCCTTTGATCCATACTTATTTATGGATCATTGATGGATTGTCTGAGGAAACTTTGTTCAATGACAAATCGTTCGTTCATCCGTACTATGTAGTGCCAACCGTGTGGTGCATCGTGCGGGGTATATTCGACGCTACGATGATGATTTTGCAGATCACGTCAAACTATAAATAAAACTATTGCATTTTGTTGGAAACTCTTTTCCGTGAGAATGTTACTAGACATGCTGGGCATTGATCAACACTTTAGCTCATAGAGAAATACGGGAATTTCTAAGAAATCGATATTCGATCGTGTTTAATCGACCCATTTGGTGAGCTATTTTTTATAAACATGGTAGCCAAACAAGGTCAGGTCAAGCCAAACATGCGTCATTGAACTTGGGAAAATCGAAAAGAATGCAATGGGGAAGTATTTAGGTAGCCATTGTTCTCGATCACTTCCTTCTCACAACATCTCTACCTTTACAATACAATAACTTACATTCGTTAACCATGAAGTACTCAGCACTAGCGTCACTCGCTTTCGCCGTTGGCGCTTCAGCTGCCTCCATCCGTCGGGACACTTGCTCGTTCACTCTCACCGCATCAGGAGGTGCATCTGGTATTGTTGGTCAATTGGATGATGGCCAACTTCGTATCCTCGGTGGCCACCCAACCGCAACCTTCACAATCAGTAACGGTGCAACCACTGATTCAAAAGGCCGACCATGTTATCTAACATCGGAGGCTAACCAATACCAATGTGATGCCGGTATGACCGCCACAGGTGGTTTCGCTATCGGTGCAAGCGGCACATACTCTCACTCTGGATCGTCTGTATTCTATGCATGCCCATCCTCTGATTCCGACTACAACATCTACACAACTCCTGTTGCCGGCCAGACTAAGTGCGTCAAGGTTGGATTGACTGCTAGTGGATGCTTTGCCCCAGCTTCATCCTCTTCAGCAGCACAAATGAGCACATCCACATCATCTAAACCTTCCGTTATTACTGCTACCACAACTCAGCAGCAGACATGTGCTCCCTCAACTGTTACTGTCTCTTCCCCAGCTCAGACTATTTATGTGACTGCCTCTGCTGTGTCAACCGCACCTGGTCAGACTATTTACGAGACCAAGACTTTGAAAGAGACTGCCCCCGGCCAGACTGTTGTTGTCACTCAGGCTCCATCCGCTCAAACCGTCTATGTTACTTCAAATGCCCCTGGTCAAACTGTTCATGAGACTCAGACCCAAGAAAAGACTGCTCCAGCTCAAACTGTCTACATCACCCAGACACAAAAGCAGACTGTTTCTCCTTCAACGGTCACCGTCACTCAAGTACAATCTGCTGCTCCTTCCACAGTTACCGTCACCCAGGTACAAACTGTAACTGCTGTCTCTACACCAAAGGCTAGCGCAGTCGTTTCTTCAGTCGCATCCAAGGCCACTTCAAGCACTCCATCCTCCACATCCTGCCCTACAAACCTTGACGGCACCTATTCTTCCCCCAACTTAATCATCCCAGTATCATCCGCATCTCCAAATACTGCTTACGGCACTTCCTACTTTGGAGTTGTTAACAGCACCGTCTCTTCCCTCTTCAACTTCGACATTCCCTCATCATACGCATCAAAGAAATGTTCTCTCGTCTTCCTCTTCCCAACACAAGACATGCTCGAGACGTCCTCTTACACTTTCTCAGGATCCGGAGCTATTAATTTCAAACAATTGAGCACTACTGTTACCCTTAGCTCCACCTACAACTCTATTGGAAGTACCAAAACTGATTTCGGTAGCAAGACCTCCACACCTGGTTCCTGGACTGTGGTTAATACTTTTGATTGTCCAGCTGGAGAGGCTGTCAGTTTTGAGATGAGCACCGGTGGAAGTAACACTGATTTGTCGTGGTTTGAGGATTACAATCCTTCTCCGATTGGTCTTTTTATCACTACCTGTTAAATTTTGATTCGGAAAGAAAATTTGAAAATTTCTTGAAGAGATGGATGAAATTCGATTCAGAGGGAAAATTTGAAAATTCCTTAAAGAAATGGATGAAATGAAATGAGATATGAAATTCTTTATAATGTTTGGTTTTTATTTTGAGTACTGTTTGGATTTGGTGCTTAGGATTGAATTATTTACGGAATGAGATGTCCGTATTTGGGGGAAATTCCACCATCACGTTCATTATGATGTTGAGTATATATTTTGTACATAAGATTTGAGATTATTAGGTATAATGATAATAACAAGCACTAAATTATCAATACGCCAAAAAAATCTCATATATTTTCTTAAAACTCTGGAAGGTTTGGCAAATGCAAATAGCATGAGGTTAATTGAGCTAAGGTGCCAACAAACAAATTATACTTCTACTGCTTCAAATGAATTTTTAAGCTCTCGCCATAAAAAGTCTAAATTCTAGTAACGCAAAAACAAACCAACCGGTACACCAACTAAATTCGAGGACTATATCAAGCATGATACGCCTTGCAGTCAGGTGACTATCAACCATCCCCATCAAGATCTCAACACCCATCCATCCTCAACAGCTTCCAAAAGCGGACTCTCCAACACATACACCAATTTCCCCACTCTCTCCCACCCAATCTTCTCCTTCCACCTCTCACCCTGTCTCATCACGACACCACATCCCACAATCTCACAACCAATCCTCTCTAACAAATCCCAAGTCGTCTTTAGCGTCGTCCCAGAACTAACCGCATCATCAATTATCACGCATTTCTTCCCCAACAGTAGAGGCAAGAGATGCGGATCTAGATAAACTTTCTTAAGTCCCAATTCTGGAGACGTGATAGATGATACTGCAGCGGAGAGCGAATCGTCGTACCAGAATTTGCGAGAATAGCCGAGGGGTATATATCTTTCTGTTAAACTCGTCAATCATTTTTTCTCCTGTTTTGATGATTCGAGATGCTATGGAATAAGTTTCGGCATACTTAAACCTAATTTCCTCGCAACAATAGGCGCAAGTGTTAGACCTAGCGTTGGAAGTCCAATTATCACATCGGGATGAAAGGGTCGCACTTTTTCGGAGAGGAATGAAGATAGTTCGTCGACGACGTCGATAGATGCTTGGTTTATGAGGAGGGAGGCGACGGCTTGTTGGGGTTGGGAGGTTATGCGGCGGATGGGGAGGAGAAGGTAGCGTGAGTCGGGGAGGCGGGCGGAGTAGTGGTATTGGTAAGGGGAGTCTTTGGGGATGTGGTTAGAGGGCAGGATTTCTTGCCAGTAGGGGGTTGTGGGCTCAGTGAAGTGGGTTGAGGTCATGACTTTTGGTGGTGGGAGGATTTGTGTGAGTGGAGGCGGGGATTTGGGAGGGTTTGGGGCATATGGGATATGTAAGAGGAATAGTGTGGGGTTGCTGAGTCATGCGTGGATTTTGTTTGTTGCTAGGTAGTCAAGCGACGACTGATCATGAAAATATATATACTACTGTATTATATATATAAGGGAAGAAATATCCTGAGCCTACCGCACAGGAACTCGTTGTTATGGAAAGATTGCTTCAACAACTAAGTAAAAGCCATTTGGAGCTACTGTATATCCTCGCTCAAAGTTTCTCTTTATCAACTTCTCCATCCACATCAAACGTTAACATGCGACGCTAAAACCTCCAATCAAGTCATCAAAACTGTTTATAGATATATAACTTCTTCATCTCTACCAAGATTGGCTTGCCGTTTCTATATCTCTATTCTGGCGTTGTAAATAACACTAAAGCATTCAAATTCTGCTTATTTCTTGCCCATACTTGAGGTTTCTTCTCTCTCTTACACGTGATATCATAACACAAGTGGGCAATTTACATCGATTCATTTTATCTAGGATTTCGATGAATCTTTCATGGTGTGAAGTTTTCGAAATTTTATATAATTCTAGAAGGCTCAAGTGAGCCTCATGATTTTTCAACGCCGCGTTACTGGTAATTTGGCTGTTTAGATTGAGGAATTCAATCTGATCTTGGCCTTGATAGGTTTTCTGATATGTGGAAAATTTTGTCGGGGTATATTTTCTCTATGCTGTATACACCTTTGAGAATTCAAGTGAGCTGCTTGATGTTTTGGTTGGTTCCTGGGAGCAGTGATGATATGCAATGTTGCGAGTATTAAATGATCAAGAGCAATATCATCGAGTAGTTGCATTGGGTTGTCTTGATGCATATGAGTCAAGTAGTGCTGATAAAATCTCTTTTCAAGGTTTGGATAACAAAAAGTAAGAGCTTACGTTCCCTATTAATATAGGTGCTCAAACATCACAGAAATTTCGTTATTGACTTGAGCCCTTAAAGGACCTTTGTAAGTTATTTCTACAACGGTCGAATAAATATATCGCCAGCGATGAACAAAAAACGAAAAGAACTATGATATGAAGGCTATAGACACCGTAATGATTCCATTTAATCCATATGAAAACGAAGAAACGAACAACTTTATGGGGAAAAAAAATAGAATTCTCAAACTTTATACAATATTTTCACTTCTCAAACTTGCTCTCCTCCTATTTCTTTATACTGCGCCATTACCTACCCAGATACTAGTATTCGACAACCTAATTACCTCCAACTTTCATTCCTCTACAGAAATGATTCAGCTAAGCATCTCTTGATGAGCGATCTCTGAAATTATAACCAAGTCGAAGAATTCTCATTTGTGAGGATCTCGGCTGTGGTTTCTGTCCAAGGAGGTTAATTACCTTTGGAGCTTTTTCAGGACAACATCCAGATTTAACAAACACTATAATAACCTCTTCATTATCCATTCACCAATTCATGCTGCGCAGATGTTTTGCATCAAAACGGGAGAGAACTGTTGACTATTTTATATACACGAAATTGAATGCAATTGCGCATTACACTTACCCACATTCTTGATAGTATCAGCAATCAACCATCTCAATAAAAGAAAACTATCTGAAGGGAAGTTATTGTATTGCTGGAATATTATATTTATATATTAGATGCGACGGGTAGTGAGTAGGAAATATTTTAAGATTTGATATGTTCTGATATATATATATATATATCTAATTATATTATAATTGCGAGTGTGAAATATATAATACGACTATTGTTTATATTGTAATTCTAGCATTAATCATAGATATTTTGGAATTATCTGTGTATATTGCTTTAAATGTGTATTAATTGATGAATATTATTTCTTTATAATTATATTGAAGTTCGTATATATATTTGTATTCTTATCTATTCTTATTATTATTCAGATCAAATCAGAACAAAACTATCTCACCCATCATCCCTAAGGTTAGATATTCCTGAAGCTACTCCTCCTCCTCCTCCTCCTCCTCCTCTTCATTTTCCCACACAATCCATCTCTCATCCTCCTCACTCCTTCAACACTCCATCCCCTACACCCACACCACTCGCCCTTTCACATAATAACCTCAATCTCTCCATCTCCATCTCCAAATCCAATCCCACACACTTCATGCATCGAGCTTCAACAAATTTCCTCGATTCCCTATTCCCTATCCCCTTACCAACATTCAAATTCCCAAGCTGCACAACAGATACCCCAAAAAGCGGATTATTACTGTTAACGTTCTGGTGGATAATCCATCGGTAATTAAACTTTTTAAATTTACCAGACAAATAATGAGAAAATGAAATAAATTCTTTATAGATTAATTATTTACAAATAATTAGCCCAAAAACAAAGTATTTGAAGTCTGAATAAATATTATCAATCCATTAAATAAATTATATTGATAACTCTAATTAATAATGAGTAATCCACAAAGCTGATTATCTGTAGATATGTACCTAGGTATCTGCAGGTTGCTGATTGTTTCTATGCAGCCTACTAATAATTCCAGTTCAAATTCTCGTTCACACTCTCATGCTCATTTCCATTTCCATTTCCAATTCTAGACACTGCTCCTACTACTCCCGCTCCCTACAACTACAACAACATCTATACAAACTCCATCCATCCAATACATTATAAGATTACAATACCGACAAATACACACACTAGCACATCGACTTCGTCTGCGGTGGTATTCTAGAGTACTATAATAATTGAAGAGTGTTTTCAATACGGAAACCAATAGATAGTTATCGCGTATCTAACTTGAATATCTATATCTATATTCACCCCGGGCTTCACGAAATGCCAACGAATTCTGATACTCTACTATATGGAATAACGAGGCTATATACCTCGAGTAACCAACCATTCACTGAGTATCCGGCGGAAGTTCTTCCCTAACCCTCTTCACACCCCTTAAACCTCTAGACGCAGCCGCCACCCCCACAAAACCCACCACCCAATCCCTCACCCTCTTAACCTTCGCCAATTGCACATCTATCTCTTTCCCCTCAAAATCCCTCCTCCCATAACAACCCCCCACATCACTCCTGTCAATTTTCTCCCGATACATCAACCAAACCTTGGTCATATCCTTCCTCAAACTCTGACCATGAACCCTTCCCCTAAAGCTACCTAGAGCTACATTCTTCACCAAGACAATATCCTGAACTCTTAAATTTCCTAGTATCTCCTTCACTTGCTCTTTCCCCTTTCCCGATAACCAGAAATTAATCGCGAAGCCACTTCTTGTTTCATCTCCAACTAATATCTCGACGAGCGAGACTTCGCCTCCTTTTCTAGTAGCTATTGCTCTCGGTTCCGCGATGGAAATTATTCCCACGATGAGATTTACCGTCATAGTTTGCGGATGGATTGAAGATAGATATTGTGCATGAGGCATATCTTTAAGATTTGTTACATGACCCGCCATGGGAATTTCAACATTCTCCCCCCCTGATTGTGGAAAGATTGATTGAGAATCGTATAAAGAATTTGAGGTGGAGAATGACGTGCCAGCATCATCAGAATTGGAGGAGACGAAAGAATCATGAGAGGCGATTTGAGAAGAGGGGATATCGTGGATGGCGTAGGAATGTTCGTAGAAATGAGAGATGATTTCATCTACAGGTTCTTGGTCAACATTCTCATCGTTAATAGAGAGATGTGTATCGTAATGTAACGATTGAGATTGTGAATCACGCTGTGACTGGGAGAGAAAAGTAGTAGTTGAGAAGAAATCTAAAGCGTGATCATGAGCAGCACCAGGATAGAAAGGATGTTCGAATTCATGAAAAGCATGATCTTGCGAGACTCCCGTAGTGAGATGTATACGATCGAGAGGAAGTTCGCGCCAGTCAGGTCCGAGGTTAGACGGTGTGGATGATTCTACTACGCTGATGTTATTCCGTGGTGCGGAGTTCGGATATGATCGAGGGAGATGGAGGAATTGGATGAAGGGCTCGGTAAAGTCAGATAGAAGTTTTGATTCGTCCCAATCAAGTGATTTGTATGAAGGGGCTCCTGCGAAGAAGATGATCTTGGGTGGCATGATTAGATTAGATTATTAGATGTTTGGTGTTGTGGCCAATCATGTTGGGTGATGTATGTTGCAGTTTTGTTAGTTGGCGTCAGTTGGGATCAATTGTTCGGGACCGAATGAATGAGTGCAGGGACTCTGAAAACACCGAAGTGCATAATACGGACATGATGATACGCACATAATAATGCGGACATGAGAAAATGCCGACAGTGGATTATCTAATCTCTAATCTCCAAAGTGGTAAATGTAGTATGTCAGACGGTAAGAATGATAAATAAACGCATGAATAAAACCTTTTCCTTTTCCTTTTTCTTTCCCGTCACGTATCAAATTGCATTGCTAACATTTCACGTTCATGATCATTCGTAAGATCTTGTCTTGACTTCTTTTGCCCGGATGCCACCGTTTTCTGTAAACAATCACAAGCCATCAGATAAACTCGAGAGCGGATCTGATAAAGAAATCCACTTTATTCACCTGCATTTCCGTCTATTCACCGAGTATTCACCGCATTATGACGACTAGATAGTAACCAATCACGACTCAGTATATGCAGCACGCAACCCCACAAAATGTCGAGCGATGGAAATAAAACCAGCAGGTCTGCCACCAGAATAACTGCCATTGCGCCAACCTCACGCAAGAAGAGAAGTATGGCCTCTACTTTCAGATCATTTTTGGACACGGCAAAGCAAACCATCTCGGGTCAATCCACTCCAATTCCAGGAACTCCATCCGGAAATACTCCAATTGAGAATCTATTCCCAAAGGTTGACCCGGCTGTGGATGGAGACGATTGTGATCATGATTGCGAATCGTGTCATGTAAAATATCCAAAGGGGTTCAAGATAGACGAGGATGATAAATTATATGGTCATGTTAAAGGGTGGAGTACACATATTTTGGTTGCGACAGGAAAGTCGGATTGGGTAAGAGATGTCGCCGATGAGAAGGGGAGTGTGATGCAAGCAATCGACCATGCTTCTGTTAAACCAAGCAATGGGGTTAGTAAGCCTTCTTCTGTCAAAACCGTACGCTATTGCGCCTTGGAACATACTGACGATCCGCCATAGAAGCTTATGCTATCCGCCTCGAATATACCCACTCCTTCGCATTCCGCAGATTACTCGCAGCCTACGACCGTTGTCCTATTGCCTGCATTTATCGTAGTCGAGAACGTTACTCCACGATCCGTACCAACTCTGATAACAGAGTTCATCGACAAAGCTCCTACCAATACGACACCTCTGGGACCTATTTCGATACCCAAGTCACTTCCCGATCCACTTCCATCCGCAGAACAACTTACATCTCGACCATCACCACATCGCGCGCTTATTCTTCTTTGCTCACAAAAAACTCGAGATGCAAGATGTGGACAAAGTGCGCCATTACTGAAGAAGGAATTCGAAAGGCATCTAAGGCCTCTTGGACTCTTCCGAGATCTTGATGATGACCGACCAGGAGGAGTTGGCATCTACTTTATATCTCACGTTGGAGGACACAAATATAGTGCAAACGTCATGATCTACCGAAGATCCGACGCGTTTGGGTTGGATGCTGTTGAAAGGGCCAACGTCGATGGAGATGTTATGCCGTCGAGTCTTGTACCTGGCGAAGAAGATGAGAAGGGTGCAGCTCAATGCATGTGGCTCGCCAGAGTGAAACCCGAAGATTGTGAGGGGATTGTGAAATTTACCGTTTTGCAAGGGAAACTCGTTAAACCCGAAAGTCAATTGAGAGGTGGATTCGATCGGCAAAAGGGAGTATTTAGTTGGTAAATGGTAAAAATGGAGGGAAGGAATTCATTTTTCATTTCATGCATGTTGGGCGACGATTTAAATGTTTGTTTAGGAAGTTTTAGATGAGATATGGAGCATATATCTAATCATGATTCGGGTTAGATGATACAAGGACAAATGGTCCCTCGATAGAAGTTTGGGGTTAAAGTAGGTCAAAGTAGGCGAGACCCATCAAATTATTGAATATCTGCATCCGATTTGAATCTCAAAGCTTGGTAAGTGAATAATAAACCTTACCTAGCTAGAAGTTACCTAGGCAGGTAGTAATGATTGTACGGAGTAAGTGGAAGAGCTGGAATGTTTGATTCAAGGATAACGGGAAAGAGTAAGGAGTAGGGGATAAGTAGGTAGGTAGATGGAGCATACAAAGTAGTTACCTGGTAGGTCATAGCTAGGAATACGGGCAATGATTAGGAATAATAAAAAAGGTAAAATGACCTCTTTGGGATTTAATTTGATATATTTTGGCGTAATTTGGAGGAGGATATTGGATGGGAGGATATAGTCATTGGATGATATAGTCATTGGATGATATAGTCATTGGATGGGAGGATAGGACATTGGATGCGAGGACATAGTCATTGTTGTCATTGTTGTCATTGGTGTCATTCGAATCACAGGCACATGAATTCGCGACTTTCCTTTTCATCGTTGCCCATAGCAACTCACAACCCAAAACAGGTCTAAACAAATGAACCAGTTACTGGGTAAATGATTGATTGATTAACCATTTGACCATTTGACCTTGCCCATTCGACCTTGACCTTTCCACCATTCCACCATTCCACCACAAGAACCACAAGAAATCATTAAAACAATTTCATTTCAATCAACCCCCAATAATCCATCCATCCATCCATCCATCCTTTTATTACCCATTACCTTATCATGAGTTAGCATTTATTTGCGGTAATCATAACATAACAAAACTTTGGGTTTTACCATTTTCGCATGTAGCTTTTAAAACAATCCATTCAATTGCATTCTTTGCTTTCATTGCCTTCATTACCCTCATTGCTTTCATCATGGCTACCAGTTTCCCTTACCCAGAATCAATACATTCCAAGCGCCCAAAGACAGCATCGGTATTAAAGGCTTTTATTCATAAGCGCAACCCTTCGGAGGGATCAGCTCTTTCACCTACCACTTCACCAAATGACGTTTTTGTAGCTTCTCCTGCCTTCGAAGATATGCCATCGCCGACGGATTATACCCACCATCGCGCTCTCACGGATCTTCAACGAAATCAACAAACTTCTTCCATCTTGGCACCTTACACGACTTCTCAGCAAGAGGGATTACGACCAAAGACCGGTATAGGGGGTAAGGGATTGCACAAGAAAACATTGAGTGCATTGTCGCTCAAATCACTGGCAAGCCCGGTGAAGGATTATAACAAGGGAACATCAATTCGAGAGAAGTCCCCGACAAAACCTAAAAAGACCAAGTCTTCCACAAGTCTCGTTGGTCTCCTTACGCGCCCGAGGTCGTCGAAGAATCTCAAGCTAGATGTAGAGCTGGCGCAACGGAATTCGAAAGATAAGGAGAACCAAACTCCGGACTTGTCATCACCTGCCCCAGAATCCACAACGCGTTCTCCGCGACCACCGATATATTCACAATTCTCGAGTGACATGTTCACAAAACAGCCTCTGGGAGGAAAGTTTCTAGAGGATCAAATTGATCTCTATACACCTGAGAATTATTCACCCAGCAAACAACGAAACTTCTACAATGGACCAAATACACAACCGAGTCTTACAAACCGAGAAGGTGGATCATCACGGCCGCATTCCACATATTTACCCAGCAGTTTCAGCATCCAAGACATTCAGAGGAAGATGAGTGGAGAAAATAAAAACAGATGCAGTATTGACATTCCAAGACGGCAGGTCTCGAATGAAAAGAAACAGAGTTTTGATTTTCGAACTTCGATGGACTTGAGGCCAAGACCAAGTTTCCAACGATCGAGTACCGAAACATCAGTCGCATCCATAAAAACATCCAGTAGCACTCGAGGATCTCGCGTCATGGCAGCCGTTTCAAACTTTACGGCAAAGGCAAGAGGTGATAGTGGAGGATATACTCCGGCACAAACACCGACCTCCGCGAACTTTGGACCCGACAGACCCCTCCATGATAGAGATATCGACGCCGAGTTCGAAGCTATGTTGGACAGGCGGAATATTCCAGAACATCAACGAGGGAAGATGAGGAATCTCGCCAAGTCAATGAAGAAAGATTTCATAAAACAAGATTGGGCTGAAACTGCCGCTGCGAAATCTGTTAGGCCGGCCAGTCACGGCAGCGACACGAGTGGCGAAAATGGAAAGAAGGAGGAAGTACCGGAAGTGAAGAAGAAGAAGAGACCAAGAAGCCGAACATTTACTCTCTCCAGATCAACCAGTAAGGAACGACCGGGCGATAAAGACAAGAAATCAGAAGGTGTTGTGGGAAGCAAGAAATCTACCGAGTCTTTGAATAGTGGAAGTAAATCACTTACTTCTGCTGGCGCTCAAGTAGCACAGAATTTGATCGCCAAGGCCAAAGGTCAAACACCGGATGACTTTGTTGCATATTTAAGAAAGGTTCAGAAACCAGAGTTGGTCGAAGTTGGAAGGTTGCATAAACTCAGGCTTTTATTACGAAATGAGACGGTGGCTTGGACTGATAATTTCGTTCGTCAAGGTGGAATGGAAGAGATGGTGGGATTATTACACAGGACTATGGAAGTCGAATGGAGGTTTGTTGAACCATGTTGCTTTTTCAAGACTATGATAGCTGACATATATATGCAGAGAGGAGCATGAAGATGCCTTACTTCATGAGGTTTTGCTTTGCTTGAAAGCACTTTCAACCACGGCTTTGGCTCTTCAACATCTCAACATTATTCAAAAGACTCTCTTTCCCGCACTGATTCACATGCTATTTGATGAAGAGAAAAAGGGGCCGGCGGAGTTCACTACTCGAAACATTGTGACTTCGCTTCTATTTACTTACCTCAAATCCGCTACCCTTAGCGAGCGCGCAACCAGAGCACGATTTCTTCTCTCCTATCTTCGCGACCCAGAACCAAGCGAATCACAGCGCCCTGTTGATTTTGTTCTTGATATGCGTCGTCAACGCCCTTATCGTGTTTGGTGCAAAGAAGTAACTAACGTTACTAAAGAAGTTTTTTGGATCTTTCTTCACAATCTCAACGTCATCCCTCGTCCAGATTCGCGCCATGCTCCAGAACGGCTGAATGATTTACCTCCCGATCTTCCTTACATGATTAAACACTTCCCACAGGAACTTCCTCCGGTTCCAGCTGCACCATATGTTGGTGGTGTGGAATGGGATGCAACTAATTATCTCGCTTCTCACCTTGATATTGTCAATGGGTGCATTGCATCCTTACCCACTCTTGAGGAACGTAACCAAGTCCGCGAGGAACTGAGAGTTTCTGGTTGGGAAAAATGTATGGGTTCTACTTTGCGCTTATGCAAGGAGAAATTCTATGGTGGTGTTCATGCGGGATTGAGATGTTGGGTTGCCGCCGCAATTGAAGATGATTGGGAGACAAAAGATGTTAGATGTGGTCCTAGTACTGACAACAGAAGTCCAGTGCGAAAGAATGTCAGTCCAAACAAAGCAGCTGGTGCTCTGGTGGAAAGCACACCTCCTAAGATTGATATGAAGTTGAGTTTTGCCCAGAATAGAGCTGATAATGGAGGAGATGCTTGGCTTTGAGTTTGGTCATGAGTTGACATAGCCATCATCTTTTGCCACTAAAGATAGAGCATTGGAAGATAGAAAGGGAAGAGTGAGGCCTAGTGGCTGATAATGCTACTGCGAAGGGGTGAAAAACGAAAGAATTTGCGAGATGAAGTTTTCCATTTAATCTTTTGATATGGTTGTACGACCTTGGTTTAATCGGTTGGAAGGGGTAAGGATTTGTTGGATAAGGAAGGGATGTGTGTTGGAGTAATTATTGATTGTTCTGGACACTGTGATGTGCCATTTCCCTTTCTCGGCCTCTTTTGAGAGGATGAGTCTCCTGTGGATAGGATTATTGTTTTGTGATGGAGAGGAAGTAAAGAAGGATCCGCAGTAGGAGATAATGAGAGAAGAGAGCAAGGCAATTGAGTGGGGATCGAATTCGAAGGAGAGGAGAAGAAACGAAAGAAGAAGGGAGAAGAGAGAAAGATGACTGACCGGGACGTTGATTAATGATGACTTTATGATGAATGATTCAATGGTACCTTTTTTTGCGTTTTTGTATTCTTTGTTGTTGTCTTTTTTTCCCCCTCTCTTTTCGCGCGTAGCTAGCTTAGCTTAGCTTTTTCTCCAGTTCGACTCTTTGCTTTTGCTCGCTAAAGTAATGATTTGGTTTACGAGTACATTGATAGGATTTGGGGTCGTTGGTAGTAGGTAGTAGGTCGTATAGGATAGTATAGTATTGGATAGGATAGGAGGGATAGGTAGGGTAGGTTAGGTAGGGTAGGTTAGGTTAGGATAGGAATATTATTTTATGAATGTGTAAATTTAATTTCATGTGTCATTATGTGTGTGAATGGATGTGTGTGTATGTGTATAAAAGAAAATTCTTTTGTAGGTTAGAGGGGTGGGTAGAGATGTGATTTGATTGTAGGATATTAATTACATGGGAAGTGCGATTCTTCTACTCTATTCTATTCATGTCAATTTTACAACATACAATACGCGTATTCATAGTATTGATATATTAGGTGAATTTTATTTATTCATCCATTGATCAAAGGCGCTTTGGAATCTCATTCCTTCGCTAAACCATTCGATTTAAGTCGTGTGGTATACCTCGCTCAATACAGCGGCGCTGTCATACGCACATAAAGCTTGGTTCAATATTGTACAGTAGTATGCTTTGAGCCTGCTCCGTATCTATTACAACCTTCTAACTTTCCGCTCTCCATAGTCCAAAGGAACCGGGACAATTCTTCCACATCTTAATCGTACCGTCTTCACTGCCCGTAGCATATAATTTTCCATCAGGGGAGAAACTGATGCTCCAGATTGGACCATGATGACCTTTGTGGACATCTAATATTGTTTTGTTAGTAAGATTTTATTCGATTGGGATAATAAAACATACCAAGTTCTTGATCAGAATCAAAATCATAAACCTTTGCCCATGTATCCTTAATTCCACCAGTGATGTATTTCCTTTGAAGCGGATGAATCGCTACACTGGCAACCTCATAATTCAAGACAACTTTCTTGATAAGAGTGTTTGCAGCTGGTCCACCATAGAAGTACAGAGTTTTGCCAGCAGCAATCGATAAAATAGGTAATCCTCCACCGATATCTCCTGGTCCAGATGCAACGTTGCTAAACTCGCATGAACCAATATCACCATCTACCTTTTGTTCTTGAACAACGGACTGAGAACGTAAATCCCACCATCTTATAACTTTATCATCTGCTGCCGTAACTATGATATTTGGATCCTGAGTCCAAACAACCGCCTTGATTGTGCCTTTGTGAACACCTGGGCCAATCTCGAAACCATCATCTTGTGAAATGCTCTTGGTGTCGCTTCCATTGCCATTAGAAGTTGCGCCATTTGCGCCGGAAGAATTGAGTTTCGCGAGGTCAAATATGAAAAGTTTCTTATCAGTTCCTCCTGTCGCAAGAGTGGTACCTGATTCGGGAGGAAATGCGACAGCTCGAACAACATGCTGATGTTGGATAGTATAAAGAGTTTCTCCGGTGTATGTATCCCAGACTTTCCTGTACAAATCATTAGTGTCAGTCAATCCAAATCGGCGCAAATCACCTACGCAGTGAAATCTGCCGAAGCGGTCGCAGCATATTTGGCATCCGGAGAAAGTCTGGCTTGATAAACTGCGCCTTTATGCCCAAAGAAAGTACCAATCCTAAATCATCAATTAGTGTCTTGCGGTGAAGAATGCCCAGTTGTACCTTACCAATCGCCATTAATACCACTTCTTAACATAGGGTTGTTATCTGACATAGTGAATTAGACAAGCCCAAGCTTCCAACTCTTGGGATAAATATGTGCCTTACCTTTACATGCTGATATCATGTAATACTCGTCATCCTTTCCATCCACGAAATCACAAAAGCTGATGTGCGTAACAGGTCTTGAGTGACCATGGCATGTCAAAGGGACGTATTGCTTAGTGTTCTCTGGCCCCGCCATCTTTCTATGCATGAATTGAAGTATAAGATTCTGATATTGTACTGATAACCGAAGATTGTGCTGTATTGTATGCTATGTTTCAAGAGAAGGAGGATTGCCTTTTGTCGTCGTGGGTGGTTTAAACTGTGCGTCAAAAGAGTGGGAGAGACCGCACTTTGATGAGAGTTGATTCGAATGCTCTATGTATGTAAGAGAAAATGATTGATATTCAAGAAGATTCGTTAAAGTCGTTAATTTCGTAATATAATGATTAAGAGGTGGAATGATTGATGAAATTACCTCGAACGAGATTGAAATACTTGACAACTTCCTCAATCTGAAAGGAAAAGGGGAAGGGAGCAAAGAGAAAGGGTGCTCTGGGGGGATATTGTGATTGATTGTTTCATGAGGTCAAGAAATAAGCTATTTATTTCCACTAATATCCTCGAGACCCATAAACATTTCTGGAATTACAGTTAATCCGACTCCGGATAAGGAAAGACAGTGAGGAAATGGATGAGTAAGCAATCATCTTTGGGAATTGAGTGACTTGTAGTGACTTATAGTGATTGGTGCTGATTGGTTAGTGATGATTAGCGATAGATTAGTGAGTGCTCGGTGATTTGTTAGTGATTGGCCAGCCTAACCCCCTAACATTACAGGGTAGGTACGTGCCGTTCCAGCACCAGAGCACTATACTCTGCACTAATTAGTATTACAACTATGCTATTACCCGCACATGGCACATGGCACATGGCTCATTGCTTAGTAGTTCACAGAGGGGCAATGCAATCTAAGGAAGCTTATGGTCAAACATGGAACTATCCCAACTTCTATTGTTCCATGACCTAACAACCACCTTTCTATAATTGTGTCAATCCTGAGAAACAACACTCATAATTTCAATCCAATCAATTCACTACCAAGTATGGCAGAATACAAGTTATCTGCATCTTTGGCAGGTCATGAAGATGATGTGAGTTAACGATGCAATACTCCACTCTCCAACAAGGTCAACCTGAATGTTTGGTGACAACCACATATACTAATATGTTACCTTTCAATATAGGTTCGAGCTGTCGCTTTCCCATCTTCAAAAGCTATAGTATCAGCATCTAGAGATGGAACAGTACGATTATGGAAACAACTTTCAGATAATCCGCCACTATTCGATGCCACCATTTCCTCTCATGCAACAGCTTTTGTAAATACAGTCGCATATTTACCACCGAGTTCTCAATTTCCAGATGGTTTGGTCATCTCCGGTGGGAAGGACACAGTTATTGAAGTTCGACAAACTTCGAGAAAACCAGAAGATAATGCGGAAGCTTTGCTTATAGGACACAGTCATAATATATGTGCTTTGGATGTGGACCCAGCTGGACGATTTATAATTAGTGGAAGTTGGGATGCGGAAGCAAGAATATGGCCATTAGGAAAATGGGAGTGTGAATCTGTTCTAAGAGGACATGAGGGTAGTGTTTGGGCGGTTCTTGCTATAGATTCGGAAACTGTAATAACTGCTTGTGCGGATAAACTCATTAGAGTCTTTCATACTAGTGGTAAATTACTGCGGACTATTCGAGGAAGTGCAGATGTTGTTCGAGCTCTTTGCAGGTTACCCAAAGGGCATCCATCAGGGGCAGATTTCGCATCGGCAGGAAATGATGCCGTAATCAGATTATGGACTCTTTCCGGTAAACAGGTGGCAGAATTACATGGACATGAGAACTTCATTTATTCAATTGCTTCAACACCTTCTGGAGAAATCATTAGTTCTGGTGAAGATCGAACCTTAAGAGTATGGAAAGATGGTCAATGTATCCAAACCATCACACATCCAGCAATTTCGGTCTGGGGTGTAGCTGTTTGTGAGGAAACTGGGGATGTTGTATCAGGAGCGAGTGATAGAGTGGTGCGAGTCTTTACAAGAAGTTCGGAGCGTTTTGCAGATGCAGAGACAACAAAATTATTTGAAGATTCAGTGAAGGAATCATCAATACCTCAACAAGCACTACCAGAAGTTAACAAGGAGAAGCTTCCTGGACCGGAATTTCTTACCCAAAAAAGCGGCACCAAAGAAGGACAAGTTCAAATGATTCGTGAGCTGAATGGAGCTGTCACTGCACATACCTGGTCTAGCTGTAAGTAATCCCTACTACTCGATCTAGAATTGTAAGCTAACAATTATCTAGCACAAGGCCAATGGATAAATGTAGGAACTGTTGTTGATGCTGTTGGAAGCAGTGGAAAGAAAGTCGAATACCTCGGAAAGGAGTATGACTTCGTTTTTGATGTTGATATTGAGGATGGCAAACCTCCTCTCAAGCTTCCTTATAACTTATCCCAGAATCCTTATGAAGCCGCTACAAAGTTCATCGCAAATAATGAGCTTCCAGTAACCTACTTAGAGCAAGTAGCCAATTTCATCACAACTAATACCCAAGGAGCTACAATTGGCCAAACTCAAGAAAGTTCTGGACCGGATGCGTGGGGTAGTGATCAAAGATATAGACCAGGAGAGGGAGAGAGCTCGGCGCCTGTAAATATCCCTCCACCGCCAAAGGTTCTCCCACAAAAAGAGTACCTCTCAATCGTTGTGGCTTCAGTACCCAAGATGCAGAAGAAAATTGAAGAAGTCAATAAGGAGTTGATTGCGAATGGTCAAAAAGGTATATCATTAAATCCTGACGAGCTCGAAATTCTTCAAGAACTTCGAAAACATCTCGAATCCGCCGGCGCTACAAAAACCTCTCAATCCATTATTGGAGGCCTCGATCTAGCTATTAAACTCTCTACTCACTGGCCTTATAAAGATCGACTCGCTGGACTTGATCTCCTGCGTCTCCTAGCCATTGCCCCCGAGACTGCAAATTATCGTAGTTCTGGCGGCTGGAGTATAATCGACGTTTTTTCACAAGCCGCTCTAGAGACTTCACCTCCATCCGAAAATCACATCATGATGTCCGTTCGTGGTTTTGCCAACCTTTTTGATTCTACTGAAGGTCGTCAATTAGCCCAAGATAATTTCGATAAAGTTCACGCCTTTATAAAGGAAGCTATTAAGACATCTACCAATAGGAATTTGTTGGTAGCTGCTACAACTGTTTACATCAACTATGCAGTGTTGTTTACTGAAAAGGACCCGGATTTCGAACAAGTTCTTGCCGTGTTGGATACTGTTATAATTATCTCGAAGACACAGGTGGATAGCGAGGTGGTATATAGAGGATTGGTGGGATTAGGGACGGTGTTGAGTGTAGGAGAGGAGATTCGAGAGGCTGGAAAGGATGTTTATGGTGTTTTGGGGGTTGTAGATGGTTGTTTGAAGAAGGCTAGTGATCCTAGGGTAAAGAATGTGGTGAGAGAAATTCGAGAGTTACTTGCGTAGTTATATGAGGGGTTAGGATTGGCTGCTAGGATTGGCGAGCGGAAAGGAGATGTTGGGTGCAGGGAGGACTTGGTACAAAACACGAAGATAATGATTACATGAACGAAATGAACTGAATTAAAGATTTTTGAGGCGTGTATAACGGGGCCTTTTTATTAGTAAATTCCTTTGCTTTTAGCTTTTATTTCGTTAGTTCGTTAGCCCTTTTATAACGTATATTGGATATCTTATCTTATTATAATATTATATCATATATAAATATGATTTATCATCTTTATTTTTTTAATAAGAGTTTTGATATATAATTCTTTAATTCTTTGGATTTGATATTATTAATTGTAATAAATAATAAATAAGATATAATTAAAGGGAAGAGAGAAGAGGAAAGATGAATCTGAATTAAATTGAATTGAATTGCGGGTGTTAGTTATTTATTTATTTATTCTTATTCTTATTTAATTATTCTTTACTTTCGTTCATTTATACTAATCATCCTATCTTTCATACGGCTTCCTTAATGTCTGTTTATCTATCTGCTTATCTATCTTGTTGATTTGTCTATTAAGTAGATAGATTGTTTATAAAATAAAATCAAGTAAAGTAAAATAAAATAAAATAAAATTAATAAACGATAGTTTAATTGCCTTAAATTCCCTAATAAGTTCCCTAAACTCCCCCCCCAAAATTTCCAGCTTCCTTCAAATTTTCAAACTCGTGAGTTTGTGGTATTTATATTCCTCCTATTAGCTCTTCTTCCTTTACTTGATTGAAGTTTCAAGACCTCATCCGATCCGATCCAATTTGATCCCATTCGATTCTGATCTGTAAATTATCCCACCCTTTTCGTATATTTTCATCCTTATCATGAGACTTATCATAGCATATCATATCTACATTCTCCCCCCCAACCCATCTCTCCTTATATCCTAACATCCCCGCCCCAAATCCCCCTTCCTCACCCCCTCCTCACAACAAAACCCACATCGCGGTACCCAATACAGCGGCCAAACTTCCCGCCCACATAGATCGACTAGGCGATGCAGCAGATGTGCCAGATGTGGCCGTTGAGCGAGTTGTACCTGGTGCTGATGCGTCGTTGATGGTGTAGACGTTTGCGAAGGAGATGTCGGAGGAGTTGAAACAGTTGGAACTGTTTACTTCGGCTACGTCTTTGGGGTCTGCGAAGGTTATGTCTACGCACTTTGGGGTGTGTTAGATATTTTTGGGTTTTGGTTCGGGGTTTTTGATGATTTGGAGGAAAGGAAGGGGATGGGGGAAGAAGAGAGAAGAAGAGGTAAGGAAAAGTTTCATACCGAATAAAGAGCCGCTCCGTGAATGGCCGTCTCCACCACTTGGATCGTCGCATTATCTCCCACGTTAACCGTCGTATTAGCTGGTAACGGTACCTGCGGCAAACAAAAGGTTCCTGGGTAAGGATTCTTGCTAGGGCCTATGATTTGCATGACGGATATCATAGGGAATGACATATTTTGGGGACCATTGTCGGGACCATCGGTACCAAATCCGAGGTTCATGTAGAAGAAGGCTGTGGCGTGGCCTTGGAACCAACCGGGTTGAACGGCGATGGCGCCTCCCTTGATGGGCCAGAGGGTTCGGTTGGTTGTGGTTGGCATGCCGCCGCCTGGGTGAGTTAGTGAGAGGGTAGAGGTTGAAGGGGAGGGACAGAGGGGGAGGAGAGTTAGATTCAAGGGAGAAGGGAAGGTAGGAGATGTGGATGGATGAAAGAATTGGATATGTGAATAGCTTCGAAAACGAACCATCCATCGACGCAAATCCAATACACCCAATCCCTCACAAACCAACCTCAAGCTCCAAAGGTAGAAAGAAAAGTCTACTCACAAGGATACATCCATTGCATTCCATAAGGAAAAGTCTCATTCGTAATCAAATTATCTCCTCTCCATCCTGGATATGTAATCACCGTATGTGCCTGCACCAACGCACTCGTCGCTATCGCAAGGAGGGATAAGATTCTCGTCGTAAACATATTGATTATGTATGTATGTGATGTTGGTGAAAGATGTGTGGAACACCGAGTCGAAGGAAGAAATTTGAGATTTTCAAGAATTGGGTATTCGTCGTATATATGTTTTCGGATATTGCAATCAAGATTCGGCTTGAGCGGAGGAAGAAGTATACAGGTATTCGATCTGAAGCGTTTAACTCTTTCGTTTTTTTGGCTCTTTTGGTAAAGAATAAGTTACAAACAAACAATTATCAGAACATCACTAGATGGAAGAGTTCCTTTAAGGTTGAGGATGAAATTGCACAAAGATCAGGAATACGTCAAGATGAGGCAAAGCAAAAAGTCTCATTTCTCGGGCGGGCCACAGTTGGACTCGTCGAGTATTTGAATAATCGAAGAAAGCATTGATAATTCGCGCTGACAATGCCTGACCAGATGTGTTGATGCTGGTTGCATGTGCTGATATTCCAAGGGGCGTGTAAAGTGCATGACCAATTAGATGTGAGAAGAGGTGATGGAGACGGAAGATTTATACCTTGTTTGGAATAGCAGGAGGTGAACTTCCAATATTGGGAGTGATGAGCTGCATTCACCTGATTCATTTGTCGATTGAGTCTATGCAGATGTGGGAATATGGGAGTAATGGGTGCTGTGCATTGGTCATTGATTGGTTGTGGGGTGATGGCTTGATGTGCCGTGGAAGTGAAAAACAGGGGTTCCGGCTAATGGTAGATTTGGTGTAAGCGCCCGGATGAACTGAGAATTGAAGTTTGTGAGACTATCGATACATTTGTATGGACTGTTTGAATGCGAATAGGAACACTTGATATGGGAAGCAGGTACAAAAGACAGTATGTGCCGACAGATAATCAGATATAAATTGAACGGATGGATGTTGGTAGAACTAACTTGCAAAAACAATTCAGATACAGAGTAATCGTCGTCGTTCTTCTGCACTAGTTTCCCTTCTTTTCCATCCCAATGCACGCACTTCCATCTACTCCATACATAGCCAAGACAAGGCTGCATCCATCCTTATATATTATTTTCGAAATAGTTCTGCTCATCGATTTCCAGATTTCGAGATGCACCAATTCTGCAATCTGCAAGGTTTACTTCATCCACGACATGCGAATCGGATGTTGTACGACCTCTCTTTGCGCCTCTGTTGCGTGGAATAAGGAAGGTAGTAGATGTAGATGTAGTGACCTTTAATTCTAGATTTTTGGTATCACTGAAAGATGTGTATTCCGTGCCTGTGACATGATTGAGGTCGGTTTGATGATCATTTCATTCGGCTTGGTGGTCCGGCTTCTCACGTCACTTTTCGGACCCCCGAGAACTGAATGACAAACAATCAATCAATCACAGCTCCGGATTGACACATAAATAAAAGGCGGTGCAGTTTTCTGCCCATTTTCAACTTGATCTGCTCTGCCCCTCCATTCATGGTCTAAAAATAAACCCTGCAACACACTTTTTTCCCCTCCAAATAATAAATTAATTCGATCGAACCAAATAAAAAGAGTTCCCACGTTTCGTAGTCGTGGAGGCTGAAGGATTGCGCATACTTTTCTGCAGTGATCTCAGGTCTGACCTGATTTCTTAGCCCGAGCTACCAATCTTTGAACATATAGAAAGCCAGAGATTTGGACACGAAAGAGTTTCGTGTCCGTGGCTTCGGCATTCTATTGTGAGGCGTTTGCATTTCTTCAAACACTTGCGCGATTCGACATACTTACATATACATCTCCGAGGGGCTGAATCTCACTCTGACGCAACGTACGGCATACCTGCTTACGTTGAATTTTGCTTCGGGTCAAGGACAAGGACGATTCGATTTGCATAGGAAGAAACAGCGATGCCACATACGAATCGAAAAAAGAAGAGTGGAGCGGGGGAAACCGGCGACGTAGTAACGAACGGAGCGGAGAAAACAAAAAAGATTGTGCAACCTATGAAGAGGAAACAAGTTGACGATGGAGAGGGATGGACACATGTTATAGGAGGGGGAAAGAAAGCCAGTGGTGGAGAAGCATGGACGCACGCGGGAGATTTTGTGAGGGATGGAGTTGCCTATATTGAGAGGACGGTGGAGGAAATGAGGGACGATTTGGAGTATTATGGGAAACAATGGGAGAGTAGCGAAGCGGCGAAACAATTGAAGGGGATATTGAAGGGGAGGGGTGCGGTGAAGAATGTGGTTTGTTTGGGATTGGGAAGTTTACAAAGTGCGAGGAGAGAGGGGAGGAGGAGTAGTTTTACGCAATTGGCGGCGTTGATGATGATTTTAGAAGAGTTGGGTGAGTTTGGTTGGGAGTCGTGGATGGACAATACTGATAGAATTTCAGGTGGTATTGGCGCGGATAAGATACAATGCGTATTTCAAGATCCTCAATATACAGAGACCGACAAGGAGTTCTTGATTTCCTTGGCTGGAATAGTGGTAGATGACCCGTTAGCATTTGATCATATTAAAGAGGATACTCTAGTATATGCGATACATTGTTATGGACCAGTTTACAAGACGATTAGTTCAGGACCTCAACCTGCAGTTCTTATAGGAACAGACATGGATAATTTTTCCAGGTCATACTTGTAAGTTACATGGCGCATCTTCGTTGGCGGACATTAATATTTCACAGATCAACGAACACAGAAACTCTTGGGCAACATCTAGATGATATGGTCAAAGATTGTGAGGTGATAAATTTCCCACAACTTCGGCATGATTTCTCGGATACAAAAATATACTGGCGGAATAAACCAACGATTTGAATAAGGGATATAGCCGAAGCTGGGCTTCACTACCAATTAAACCTCAAATCTACCAGAGTACTCGAGGCATGCTCTCAACCCGGAGCGACGAGATCTTAATTGATCTCGTTGGACTGCACTACAGTACCGAAAGCATCCGCCAACTCCGCCAAAACCGTCTTGACCAACTCCTCCGCCTTTACTCCAGGAATATCTCGATCCCCAATAGCATCCTCGACAAGCAAAACCTCATATCCTTTCTCAGCTGCCTGTCTAGCGGTAGTACTCACGCACACATGTGCCATATATCCGGTCAACACAACCTTCGATTTACCCGTCCCCTTTACAAAAGACTCTAAATCGGTTCCTGTGAAGGAACCCGGATGTTGCTTGACAATTACTTTCTCACTACCTGTAGGAGTAAGTTCCTCAAATTCCTTCGCAAGCTCGGTATCGGGTGTGAAAACCGGGGCACCGGCAGGTACTTGATGAACAATATGTGCGAGAGCTCCATTGGCTGCGCGATATTTTTCGAGAAGACTCGAGATGGCTTTGCGGGATGAGGAAACTTGGGAGACTTTTAGGTGGCCTTTTGCATATCTGGTGAGGTGGATGTTAGTGTATATATATGTGTGTGTGTGTGTGTGTGTATAGATAGATTGAGGTATCTACAACTAGCAAGATGAAGATAAAATAGCATAAACATACTCATTCTGCGCATCAATTATAATCAATACGCTGTCCTGCACAGAAGCAGTAGATGGTGGTACACCAATCAATTCTCTAAATGCTTTGGTCTGGTTGCTCATGGTTTCGGTGTTTTTGCGGTGGTGTGGTGTGGTGTGGTGTGGTTTGATGATTGGATGATTGGATGGTTCCTGGTGGGAGTGGGAGTGGGAGTGGGAGTTTCACTTGAGGGAAGGCTTATTTTATGGGGATGGGGAGATATGATATGATATGATATGGTAAGGTAGAGTAGAGTATGGAGGAGAAGTATGGAGTAGAGAAGAGGAGGAGATGGGTTCTTGTTCCTGGTTTTTGTTGGTTTGTTGTAGAGGGGAGGGGAGTGGATGATGGGATGGGATTGAATTGAGATTCTGGTTTTAGATGGGATAGGATGGTGGGTGAATGAGGGGGTTCTCTCCTACGTACCTACGTACCTACTTACCTACAGAGTAAGTATAGAATTTTTACTATATTGCGGGGTATGTAGGCTGAGTTAGTTGAGCTGTTAAGAGAAGATTTGTCATAATAACCTCATAGATGGATGGATGAATGGATGAATGGATGGATGATCTTTTATCGTTAATAAAAACTAGGTAGGTAGGTAGATATATAACCAGCAGATAAATGCATAGGTAGGTATCTATGAAAAGTAGAAAGATATCCCTCGTATTATTCTTTGTATATGTAAAATATACAAAAGAGGTATATAAAATATAAAATTGAAGATATACTATTTATATAAACCAAACTAGACCAAAACTTAAAAAAAAAAAGGAAGATATACTCTGTACACCGAGCAGCATCGATATAACGATAAACTTCATCATCTGAAACATATGTCATCATCGTTGTTTAATGTATGAAGTATAGTATTTTTGTCTGTTTGTTTGTTGGAGATAGGAGACAGGGGTGAGGAAGGGTAGGGGTATTAATCAAGGTTTCTTGCGCTTTTTGTTTTCACGGAGTACCGATGTACCGATGTACCTATGTACCTACGTATGTATGTATGTATGTATATATGTACTCGAGCTGACTTTGAGATGAGATGAGAGGGGATGAGGATGGATCTCTCCACTTTGTTGAGCGAGGTATGAGGGTCCATTTCTGTGGAGTTTCGGTATGATGTTTGATGTATTGAGCATTGAGTAGGCACTGAGTATGGATGGAGTAGGTGTGATATGATATGTCTGTCTGTCTCCTGATGAAGGGAAACTTTGGAAAAGAGGCTGGGTTGATGCTGCGGCGAGTTTTGGGTGGGGAATTTGGGTGGGTGGACTGGAATGATATGTATGCTTAGGAGAGGGAGAGGGGCGATTGAGGATGCTGAAGATGCTGGAGATGCTGGAGATGCTGGAGATGCTGAAGATGTTTCTTTATTTGGAGTAGGTAAATGGTATTGGATGGATTGTTTCACAAGTCCATGCAGGTTCTGATACATACTCCGTACTGAGTGGTTGGATCTCTCATCTCTGAGCCAACCAAGGCCAAATTCAACCAACCAGATAGAAAGATTAGCAGGGGCGAATGGATTCAGAGAAAAGTTCCCTGTTACAGTCTCATTACTCCACTCTCGTCTTTTCCCTCACCAACTACACCAGCCTCGTGCACGCGGCTTCTCACCAATCATTTCTCTTCTTTATCATGAGAGAAGTGGATGAGTCGGTGTTGGGTAAAGCTCGTGTTGGTTTTGGCTGGAGATGCATGGGAGGATGATGCTAGAGAATGGATGGATGGAGAGTCGAGAGTCGAGAATCGAGATGGGATGGTAAAGATACAACGGCATAACTTCTCGAGGGTTCAGTGAGGTTTTGAAAATACTGCATGTATTCTTCATTGAAGATGACATACATACATTCTACTCGACAGTTAAACTTCATTCAATCAATTTGACCTCGACATAAAATAAAGTATTTGCTCAGTAAAGGACAATTCACAACTTCTCGTATTTGCCCTCAAGTTGATAAATAACCTTTTTTATATCCTTGCTTGCGCTTTCATCGATAAGAAGAAATACAATACACCGTACCTCCGCACACCAAAATACCTCGAGGACAAGAAACCAGCTGTCCCACATAAATCCAAACTTCAAAGTACCACCATTTGACCATCGCCAAAAAAAAACAAGTGGGATTCTCATCAACCTTACCTACCTACTTTTACTTGGAAAAAGAGGGAGAAGATCATCCGAAACGAAAGGCTACAATTCCGTTTCAAACTTCTTCTCTTCCCAATCTCTTCCCTTTTCTTCTCTCTTTCTTTTCTCACAATGTCACGATATTCTTTTGATGATATTCATAATTATCACGATCCTTCTTCGCCGGTATCTCCACAAACAACTCCATCGAGATCTCCTTCACCACAACCACCACCGCACAATCCTTCAAACTTCGCCTCAAATTCAAACTCAAACCCAAACTCCAATCATTTAATCTCACAAACTCAAGCATCATCTATCCAAGAGATTGGAATGTCAAACTCTCCTGCTTCAATTTTACATTCACGGCAAAACTATGGGGAAGTGGAACCTGTGAGCCCGATAATAGATAGTCCACCAATTCCTCCACCACATCGATCATCACAATCTAGTCAGGAATCTAGAATACGAAATCAAAGCAATAACACCATATCCGAATATTCAAACGTGACACCGGGAGTCGATAATTTCGGGAATCAAGCCGCAGGTGGTATCAACGGCGTTGCTATGAGCGTCGCAAATTCAAATGCCAGGGAAAGTGGTGTGGAAACCGTGAGAGGTTATGATCCAACACAACCTTCATACCAAGAGCCTCCATTCCAACGTTCGTTTCCACGACAAGATGCATCAACATCATCTCTCACTCCTTTAAATGCTGCTGCTTTCCCCACCGGAATTTCAACTCCTTCTTCACGTTCAACTATTTCAGGTCGAAATCCTCCTTCAGATCCATATTCAGATTCTCCTTACCCATATAATCGATACTCGAGGGCAATTGACCCAGAACTTGTTGAATTCGACCCTAATACAATCGCAGACGACGGAGACGACGGTTTGGGGTATAGACGAGCTAATAGATCCTCTGTGTTGAGTCTGACTAGAATGTCAGATAGCGGAACACGAACACCTCCAGGAGGGAAAGCTGCGGCGGGTGGTGGAGTGATGGGGACATTAGGTGGACTTGTTGGAAAGAAGAATGGGGAGAATATACAATATAATAATGTTACAAATGCACAGAACGGATATAGTGGGCCGGAAAATTACGAGCTCACCCTGGAAAAGAACGAATGGCTAAGGAAACCACCGGGTGGTAACAAGAAGATGAGGTTATGGATTGCTTTACTCTTTGGATTTTTGATAGTTGCGGCAATCATTGGAGGAGCTGTTGGTGGTACCCTTTCGGGAAATGCAAGATCAGGTTCAGGTTCAGGTACAACTGAGGCTTCGACCGCGAACGGACAATCCGCATCAACGGATGCTTCCAAAAATGGCGATCTTAGTAAGGATTCGGCAGAGATCAAAAACTTATTGAACAACCCCGACTTGCACAAGGTTTTCCCTGGAATCGATTATACTCCTATGTATACACAATATCCCGCTTGCTTGACTTATCCACCAAGTCAAAACAATGTCACAAGAGATGTTGCTGTCCTGTCGCAACTCAGTAATACCATTCGTCTTTATGGTACCGATTGTAACCAAACGCAGATGGTTTTACATGCTATTGATCGATTAGGTTTAAATGGTACCGTTAAAGTTTGGTTGGGTGTTTGGCAGGATTCAAACACCACTACTAATACTCGTCAACTTGAGCAACTCTACAATATCTTTGATGAACATGGATCATCTTCATTTGTCGGTGTTATTGTCGGCAATGAGGTTCTCTATAGAGAAGATATGACTGCTACTGAGCTTATCTCCATCATCGGGGATGTTAAAGCTAACATGACATCTCGTGGTATTGACCTCCCTATTGCCTCTTCAGATTTAGGAGACAATTGGACGGCGGAGCTCGCTAACGCTGTTGACTTCGTAATGGCTAACATTCATCCATTTTTCGCTGGTGTCACTGCCGAACAAGGTGCTAGCTGGACATGGGACTTTTGGCAAAATCATGATGTGGCGTTTAAAACCAATGCATCTCAAAATATTATTTCGGAAACTGGATGGCCCTCACAAGGTGGTACCGATTGTGGTGCTGCTACTACGTGTGCTGAGGGTAGTGTAGCAGGAATAACAGAACTCAATACATTTATGGAAAATTGGGTCTGTGATGCCATTAAAAATGGAACGAATTATTTTTGGTTCGAGGCGTTTGATGAACCATGGAAGATTCAATATAATTCAGGGAATGAAAATTGGGAAGATCATTGGGGTATTCTGGATGTCAACAGAGTATTGAAGGATGGAGTGAAGATTCCTGATTGTGGAGGGACGACGGTTTCGTGATGAATGCGTTCAAAAATCAATTTGTGATTAATGATTGGAGAAGCATGATGAGTTGAGAGAAGTTCAGTGGAATGATATCATATGGCATGGTATTGAATGATGAACATTTTGGTGGAGTAATTTCTTTACTTTTTTGGTACGGCGGAATTTCTATAGGCGTTTTTATGGGAGAGCGATATGTTTTTCACATGAGATAAGATGAGATGGACTTACCCAGATGTCTTATGGATTGGAATGGAATGGGAAGGATATGTTAGGTCTTGTACATAAGGAGTTATTTATTATATGAGGGATGGGTTGATTGGTTTTGCATCGGCTCGGCGGGAACTGGATGGATAGCATGAGAATGATGATGGAAGAATGGAGAGGGTGTGAAAGAAATGGAAAGGGAAGGGAGGGGAAATGGAAATAGAAATGGAAGTGATGTGTGAGCGAAAATTATAATAAGATACCTATCTACTTCTTGTCTTTATGGGTTGAGTTTATGGTTTTTGAAGTTTGAATTTTGAAGTTTGAAATTTGGGCGAGCTGTGGTGTGCCGTATATGGTATGATTGGAATCAATGATTTCTATTTTCCTTGCTTTTTTCTTCTTCCTTTTGAGTAGAATAAGATTAATTAGATTAGATCTAGTAATCTTAGCTTAAAGTATTTTAAATGATTTATGTTATTTATAATTATCTAATTATCTTTTTCTTTTCTTTTTTCTTTTTTCTTTTTTCTTTTTTCTTTTTTCTTTTTTCTTTTTTCTTTTTTCTTTTTTCTTTTTTCTTTTTTTATAGATGGTTAGATATAGATATATGTATATAGATAGATAGATATATGTGTGTATATAGATAAATATTTGAAGAATGGAGTAAGTATAGTGTGGTTAGTGGATTGTTTGGTGGAAGGGAGGGGGAGAAAGAGGAGAAAGAGGAGAAAGAGGAGAAAGAGGAGAAAGAGGAGAAAGAGGAGAAAGAGGAGAAAGAGGAGAAAGAGGAAAAGAGAAAGAGGAGAAAGATTAGTTATGATGAGAGAGAGATGAAAAGTAATGATTATGAATGGATCGGATCGTGATAGATTGAGTGGAGAAGGAAAGTGGAGAGAAGTAGATTGGGAGGTGAGTGGATGACGGAGGATGGGGAGAAGTGGATGGAAGGTTAAAGATGGATTAATCGGATCATGAAGGGTGAAAATGGGGGATGGGGAATTGGGAATGGGATAGGATCAAAGTCGTGATGCCGGTCAATCAGGAAGAGGAATGGGATAAGAAAGGATAGATTACAAGGTAGATGAGAATGAAATAAATGGAATGGAATGGATGATGGATGGATAGGATGGATGGATG
Organism: Sclerotinia subarctica; assembly: GCA_025389085.1. Classification (NCBI taxonomy): domain Eukaryota; kingdom Fungi; phylum Ascomycota; class Leotiomycetes; order Helotiales; family Sclerotiniaceae; genus Sclerotinia; species Sclerotinia subarctica. Next base: position 4,439,837 of record QRFI01000001.1, on the reverse strand, counting down.
AGGTGGATAATCAAAATGATAAAAAGGATAGAACAAAAGGATGGAAAAGAGAAGAAGATGGGGGATGGAAATGAAAATGGAAATGGAAATGGAAATGAAAAGAAAAATAAGGATGGATGGATAAATAAATAAATAAATAAATAAATAAATAAATAAATAAATAAATAAATAAATAAATAAATAAATAAATAAATAAATAAATAAATAAATAAATAAATAAATAAATAAATAAATAAATAAATAGATAGTAAGCTGGGTAAGTACTAAGTGCTACTTTATATATGTAGCAGATGTGAAGGGATTAGTTGATTGATTGTTGTTGATTTAAGAGTGAGGATGTAGGTGTTGGGAGGGGAGGCGAAGAGAACGGGCAGGGCAGGGAAGGGATTAAAGGGGCTAGAATTCGAGGTGTTTGTATATATATCTTGGAGTTTGGGACATTTCTGATGCTTTGAATGATGAGTTCTATAAGGTGTTATACTGGCTTTTCGGGGATGAAAGGGGTATGAGTGTACAGCTAGTATATATCATAGACTGTCATTGGAAGTTGGAAGTTGGAAGTTCGCTTAGACGAGAAGAGATGGTTTGAGGATATTCATATATTTCGAGGGAATAAAAGATATGATATCATTCTATGGCCTATTAGGTAGTTAATTAGATGATCACTTAACAGCAGTTACACATCCTCATTAAAAAAACCCACAAAGAATATCCATAAACTGAAAAGCAACCCAATTAATTTCATTTTCCGGACTTTTATCCTCCAACTACCTAGGTATATATATGTGTGTGTATAAAATATTTACAAACTCCTTTTCCCAGCTAATTCCCAGTGTAAAATAATAACAAAAATTAAAAAATAATAATAAGTAATACTTGATCTAGCCTCGATAAAAATCATACCTGCTGATTAAATCATGTAGGTACCATCATAGTAAAACTCGTTGTAGTAATCAGGACCCAAAACGTCAGTAATACCAATAGCACCGTTTATCTGAGAGCCAAAGACAGCTCTTGGTACTCCTTGCATCCATTGACTTCCTGGACCATAGTTGTTGAATCTAGAAATATTGTTAGTAACTCATCTCCAAATATGAAAATAGGAAAATGCAAAAAAAGAAAAGAAGGAAACTCACTCTGCAAAAGTAACATTATCGATTTGTGGTGTCGAAGTACTCCACACATCCCAACCTGCCGCGGCAATGTTATTTCCCAAGTAACTGTTCTGGAAAACAACTCTGGCAAAATCTCTCCATGGTCTTCCGAGATAGTTGATGTACGGTGTAAGGGTATCGTTGAGGTTGGCAATGTTCGAATTGTTGATAACATACCAAGAATCCACATCGGCGGATTTACGTCCAGAGGCTGTGATGGAACCTTTGCCAATCGTGCGGATGTCATTCTTCTCGAACCAGGCAAGTGCTTTCTCACCAAAGATGAAATCAATGGCTCCTACGATGAGACATTTGGAGTAGAGTTGGAAACCGGATTCTGCGAGGACGGTGTCTTGGTATCCCCAGAATTGAGTTGCGTAAAAACCGACGTTGGTGGCGTAGGAAGAGAGAGCAAGATTTTGTCCATTGCTGTTGATGTGACCGAATGTGTTTTCGATGATCAAGTTGTATACTTTGGTATTGTTGTTGTGGGCACGGAAGGTGGCGGTTAAATCATCCGAGGTGGTGTTGATGAGGGCAAGGTTGTAGGTGATGGTTGCTTGGTTACCTTGATAATCACGAGCATCTTCGGTATAACCTTGAATCGTAAGATTTGATACGAGTGGTGGGAGGTAAACTTGCTCGAAGTAGGTACCGGGAGCTATGAAAAGGTATTGATTGTCGGTAGTGTCTGCGTCCAATGCGTCAATACCGGCTTGGACTGTGGTGTATGAACCGCTGAGTTTGCCAGTCTGATCGACGACAATTGCATCACATGGAGCAACAGTGCGGTTGAATGAAGTTGCACGGTTTAGTAAAGTAGGGCTAGCAGAGACGCCTCCTAGCAAAGAAGCTGCTAGGGAAAGGATTGCAAAGGAACGCATAATTGAATAGTGTATTTAAAAAGCTTGACTTTCAATATAGTTGCATTCAAGTTTGCGATTGAAAAGACGATTCCAAGAAGGAAATATTCTTCTATATATTTAAAAAGATAAGAATCGTAAGAGATGACAAGGAGAAGTAAGTGACACCCATTATCCTTTCATCTTACACTCTGATTGGTGCATGAAAGTCTGACACCCTTGTATAAGGTAAATCTCCTTTATCTTTATCAGTAGCGCAACTGGCGCCGTTGAAAGGTAACGGTTTTGATGAGCTGATAGTATAAATTGTAAAGATCTTACGGAGTAATCTTAATTTGGCTAAAATGGGCAAACAAGCAGAGACCACTATATACCCATGGTAACTCCGAAATTAGAAACCCCATATATCTTGGGCTGCTTCGATGGAAATGTACCTACTCGAGTACTGCATTTAAAGAATTGCATCATGATTACACCATGCATGGCGGTAATATAATAACGTTTATTCGAATTCTTTGCAGTTGGCCTTGTTCACTGAGCGAAGGAGCAATAAGAGTCTGGTATTGGATACCGATATGCTGGTACCAGTACCTGTACCTGTACCTATTATTAAGCTCCTGGTCGTTTCGAATATCCTGCAAGTTCATGCTCCAGAACCAAAGACTGGAATTTTGTTAGAGCGGGCATTGTTCGGTTTCTGAAATGCCTGTGGCTATGTAATCAGTCCATCGAAAGGATCGAGGCTCTGCATACTTGCATAGAACCAATTTTCCAGCCGAGACATTTCAAATTGCATGCTCGTCGTCGATAGAAATGAAGTTGCAAATTGAAATTTCAAAACGAACGGAGGGTCCGGTGGCACTTTCGCATGGCACAGGCATTCCATGACATCCGATATCCAGAATATGGATATGGCCCATAATTTTGAGTTGGCCCCAAATCTCCTTGTAATAAGACTATTTCATGGACGGTATTCCGCACGCGTCTCGTAGAGCTGTCCTGTCACTATAGTAGATTAAAAGCTTCGACGAAAAGCAGTCATCTAGTTACCAATTAGGCTTTTGCATTCTGGGATAGATCCTAACCGGGTTACTTCACTGTCAACATCTTAACCTTATTACCTGAATGTATGTGCTTCTTTTGAGTCGTTCGTCCAGATATTTTTATATTTTTGGTACTAATTTCGTGGAAATCTTAACATGCTTTCGAATACGATGAGTGGAAGTGTTTGACGTTCTAGCGCACAAGTCAAACAAATCCGGTATCTGCCGAACCAAAGCCCACCAAAGCCCACTAAGAAATGGTGGCAGCAGGGCTGTGATGTTTTCAAAGTCGGTAGATAGAGGGGCAGGTGAAAATTAAAAGGGACGGTAGTCATGGGTACCAGCACCGCCATAGTAACATTATCGAAATATCGAAGAGGTCAAGCTCAAGGGGAAGCGGTAAAACTACACGCCGTTCCGAAACCTATCGGAGAAACATTGAAAGCGGGGTGTGCCGAGGTCATCCCTTCTCCAACTATAAACATCACAACATCTCTTCAATTAATTCACGCACTATACATTCCGAGGCAGCAGTATTGAAGGATGTGATATTTACATCTTCCAGCTGTATACATTCCATGCCGAATCTCTCCATCTCTTAACGTCAAAATGATTGAGATGGTGCAAACACTCACCCGCTCAAATCAAGCAGTTTTGCGATTTGGCCGGCGTGTGAAATCCATGCTTTGATTGGTGGAAAATCCAATAAAGCTACAGATATCTTCTAAGCGTTGCTCTTGGATTGTGATCAATTATCATTTAGCCTTTTTGATATTTACGAACACTGATGGCTTGTTCCTAGCGTGGCAGGGGCGGCCTTGAATCATCTCGCATGGAATGTCAAAAAGTAATGGCATGAACTTCTCTTTCTTTGACTGGAATGCTGAATATTTTGCTTGATTTGTTATTTTATACTTTTTAAAATGCGTAGCTTTGAGTTTTGAGAATTTGGGTTCAATAATGATGTTGTTGGAGCGAGGCATGGGAAAAAAACCTGACTTCTCTGAGCAATTCTTTCATATTGCCGAAGGTCTACATGATTGGGTCTTACTCGTCCCAAATATGGAATTGACGTTGCTTTATTTGAGCGGAAAATACAGGTTGTATCCTAGTCTTGGGCACCAGGAGCTTTCCTGTGTGGGTGACTTGGTATATGCCTCCAGATTATCATCCATCAAGGTTAAAGGAGATGTATGATTTGGAGTTATTGGCAAGTAATCATTTTTTGACGAATAACTTATTCGGTAATTCCAATTGAGATGTCAGATTACCCAGTCGACTTCTGAAATATGAATATTGCTCAGCGAGATCTAAAAGGCCTCATGGGTACGAGTGCCTAACATTGGGATACTTAGAGATTGGTTAGTGATAACATAATGTTCATCACTATGTACTAGGTATGTCATTTGCTTCTATCAGGCAACTTCAAAGTAAGCTGCCGTTAATAGCCTACAACTGAAAGCTTTAAGTACATTTTCCCTCGTCATAATGAAAGCACCACACATCCTTCCTTTCCTTCTGGTGTTGCCCCATTACGCGAAACCATCAAAGTGCTTTTTTCGTCCAACACACGCCCTCCTCCACACTCTGAATCTTGCCGCAAGCTCCTAATAGCTGCAACAGGTTCTAGGGTCGACCTCTGGACACTGTGCTCGATACCGTATGGCAAGATCAGACATCATAATGACTTCTGGAGCATACCTCCCAGTAACCTCACCAGCACCTGTTGTAGACGATGTGTCCTGACGAATAAGCTCGGCCCGCAAGCACTTCATACAATAGCTACGATCCAATTCAAAGTAAAGCAGGGGAAGATAATTGCCACGACATGTGCATATACTGGGATTGTCGAGTGGAACTCGTAAGAAGTTGATAGAGTGACCAATGTCAGTAGCTATCATCGATGCATTCACCTTTCCATCAACCAACACGCCTGCCTCAGATTCCGTAATTCTGTCTGATTACCGAGTCGTGTAAACCGTTCTAGAAGCGAGCGATCGAGCGATCGCGAGGAATTCTAAAGCGTCCATGCGGATCCATGCCTGTTTTCGATCGTGCCTATCTTGAATGTTAAGGTCTTGGTTGACCGTGGTCTTGAATAGCTTGAAGGGATTCGGCTTGGTAGACTCGGTCACCGATAGCAGCAGAAAGATTAAAAGCAGCAATGCGTTGTTTCGCAGTATTGAAAATGATCCGTTTAGATAAGTCGATTTCAGCGGCAGTAGCAGCTCGAACTCGAGTGCGATCGAACACAACAAAACCCGCACATATAGCGATTGTCAAGAAAATGGCCACGCCCATGAGAATGATGGTAAGTTTATCTCGAGGCATCTTGGTGTTCGCTGACGTTGAGAATTGTTCAGGGATGTGTTGAACATATGTTTATGGCTGTTGCACTTTTAGAAGAAGAGAAAAATCCAGAGGTGTAAGATCGATGGATGGACCCGGACAATCAGTTCGCGTTGTAAAAAAGTATAAAAGGTGAGTGGAACTTCAGATCACCTCCAGTCTGATAACTTCGAGGTGATTAGATGGTGAATTTTGCTCTGGTATTCTTTTCATTCTTGTTTGAGGCTACCCTTGCTGCTTCCCTTTGATTTTGTAGCTTCACGTTTTATCCATCTCGTTGTTGGTGATTTAGTAAATAAGTAACATCTTGAGCATTAAGGTCGCCTGTCAACGGGAGCGCAGCGGAAAAATAATGAGGAAATAATTGTTTATGATGGAGCGAAATTTTTCACAAAATACAAAACTCCGAGAGAAAAAAAGATGCCATGAAAATTGATCGACCGGTCGAGATTTTCCTGAGATCTGTGAGTTTGTCCGTTGATACTAAGTTGATTAATAAGAATCTGGCTGGAGATATGTTTCGTGTTTACGAGTTTCCTGAGAGAGGAAAAATAGGGTGCAGAGTTGCAGGTACTATGTTTTTGAGGTTAATTGTTTTATTTCATGATAACTCAGGAGAATTCTAGCTCTCCCACGATTGCAAAGTTTGCGGGTGGCTAGGTAGTAACTTCATTCATTTTTAGTGAACGGCTGTAACGCCTGCTCATTCTTAGCTGCAAACATGATGCGCAGTTGGAACGCTATGCACTCATGCTAAATTTGGACTCAAAGAGTACTACCACTATATACTGAATACAACGCGTTTTCGACACACCTCTTAACTCGATATTCATCCGACCCTGGCAAATTCCTCTCTACCTCCACACTTTCTCACCAGCGCAACTAGGCCTCAAGTCCACCAGTTAGCCGCCCCATTACTCGGCAAATCATCTTCCCTTGTTGAAAGACCTGTGCATGCACTACCCCATCTATTACCTCTTCTTCGTGCTTCCAAAACCTGATTACCTACAAGACCCACTCTATCCAACGTTGTCTGTACCTCCTCGATCCGATTACCCGTATGTCCCGCAACATCCAACTCCCGTCTTCTTTGTTCCTCAGCAGCCGCATTCACAGCATCCATCTTGTGTCTTCTCCGTGACCCCACAACCTACCCATCCCTGTCGATGATCCGCTGAATAGTTCCTCGGCAAAGTGGACAGGTTAGTTGCTGTACACATACACTTACTCTTTTTCGCTGTGTCTGTATCCAGTGTTGGATACAGTTCAGGCAGAATTCGTGATGGCATGGATCTATGAGTGCGACTTTCGGAGCTGGGAGCGGGGAGAGACAGATGGTGCAGTCGGGCGAAGTGGTGGTGGTGGTGAATGGCTTGGGGTTGTGTGCTGAGGTTGTGTTGGGAGTTTTTTGTGCTTGTTTGTTGTTGAGAAAGGAGACTGGATGGGGACCCTGCCCATTGTTGTTGCTCAAGGTTGACAGCGGGCTAAAATAATCGCTATTTCCTGAGCCACGTGTGGCGTCAAAAGGCAATTCATTAATGCTTCTTGGATCATGCATATGTCCCAAGGGAAGAAAACTAGGAGCCATATGCATTTGAATTGAAGATCTCCAATTAAGCCTGATATTTCTGGTAAAAGATGGCAAAGGCGGACTGGGTCTATAGCTAGCACTAGGAACCATTTGATCGAGGTAAAAGTGATGAACTCCCGAGGTCTTCCTAGCCGTGTAATTTGCGGTCCCATTTAAGTGACTGCTGTTTCTTGGAATGAACGGCGGGCGAGGGTCATCTGGGGCTCTCTGATTTGGAAAATTCTGATCATATGTTCCCATATCGTCGGCTGTAAATGGTGTTCGCTGATGCATGTGGTTATTATGTCTGGGAGGGTTACTGGGGTTCATTTGGTTTGGGGTGTTTTGAGCAGACTCTCCGATACGGCCTTCCATGTATAGTTGCCATTGCCTTGACTGGTTTCTATTTCTTGGGGCGTTGGGAGTCCCTTCTGCGTTAAAAGCCATTTGGTTGGCGTAGTTGGTTAATCCTCTCTACTTGAGCACACGAGATTTGATTGTCTGTTTTGCATTTGTGAATAAAATGAGAATCTGGAAATCGTATAATATTATGGGTAGAAAACCTAACGACTGTTTGAGTTGAGGAACTTAAGTTAACTCGTAATGTAGTATTTGAGAGGTGTTGTTTGTCTTTCTCGATGAGTGGAGCTCTTAAATATTGTACATGGTCATACGGCTGTATCATAGGCGAGTTTTCTATGATATGAATGTGTGCGGTGCATCTACAGCAATCGGATTTGCTAATTTATTATTTTTATAAGGTAGCACCGTGATCGAGAACGGAAGTCTTGTGTTGGAATCAGCAATTCTACCTATTGTGTACCGGTCTTGGCAACAGCGCGAATTCACTTGGTTGAGTGTAGCTTCATAATGGTCTTTTAGCGAGCGCAATATCAAAATACCAGATTGTTCTAGGAATTCAATGTACTTTCCTTTTCCTAATATTGATATAGACTTAATCAATACAATTGAGATAGTCTTGACTAATTTTGATAATCTATCACCGCGAAGTTATTTGATTGACAAGTTACGAAAATAATAGTGTCCAGATTCAGAAAGACATCGTATATTTGATATATGACTAGTGCGGCAACAATACCGTAGAGTATACTTCTTTTATAGAGATCTGTCTATTTCAGTCGAAAGTTTTATTTTACATAGTTAATTAACCACGATACTACCATAAAACTCACGTCCGGGTTCTTGATCCAAAGAAATTACCAGGGGCAGCAATAATTCGACTCGAATACTTGTGAATGTTGACTATCACAACCAAAATCATTTTTCGATCTATCATCAGTTACTACACCACTACTATTGGCATCTGAATCATAGGGGAGACTAAAACAAAATGGGTGATCAACAACCAGAAAATGATATAAACATACCAAACACACCTCCCGAACTCTACGCCGCCCTCCAACGCCGGGAAAATCGCCTAGCAGCCGAGCGAGGAGCACCTCCACCCTTTCCAAATGTTCCCGAACCCCCTCTCCGAGAAGACCATTTGGCAGTCCCTCGCATCAGAAGGATCGAGCAACTTGAACATGTAGCACTACCCCACGTATACAACCTCCTCCTTAAATACGAAGAAGCGCCCAGCCTTCCCATTTCAGTGCAACACCTTCGAGATAATCTATGGGCACTCATTTACAATGAAGATATTCCCTGGCGCGACCATCTTGTCTTCCCGTCAGTCTTTCTAGATCTCGAAATAGCGGCTCTACAGGAAATTCGATATCATATCTGGCGACTTACACGTGAACAGCGTTGTGGTGTTGCTATTCCCCGCGACGACGCTCCTAATACCCCAGAGTGGATTTTGGCCCTTTTTCCGCGTCAGCAGCCGCTTGGTCAGAAAAATACTGAGGATAAATCTATTTGCGCTATTTGTATCCAGGAACTTCCAGCGAGGGTGTCGATTGCTAGACCGTGTAATCATTGGTTTTGTTCACCCTGCTTGGATCAATGGATTAGATGTGGCGAGGAAGCTGGCCGTAAAGTTAAATGTCCGATTTGTTTTGTGGGTATTGCGAGGGTTGGGAATAATGGGGAGTTGGGACATCGAGTTGGTGGGTTTTTGGGATGGGATTTTGACAGGGTTTCTTGAGCAAATGTATTATAGCTCTTGGACGGCAGAACACGATCATGGGGGAGGTTTCGGTCAGTTCATGAAAGGCTAGTGACTATGCTATTTGGTGCGGGCGTGCTTTGGAGTTAATGGGATTATGGCAAGCAAGCAGATTTTCCTGTAATCCTGGCTACATTACATTTAGTGTGAAGAGAATAGGAAATAGTAGCAAGTTACTTTCTTCTAAATACGAGATCTAGATTTTCTTGATTGGTATCTCTTAAGATTTATGCTAGTCTAGCATATTATTGGCAACATTTCGGTACATGTAGAACTTACTTCCCCCTAAAATTTCAATATCTTTTCGCTTCTTCCGTTCTGACTCTGTGATCAACAAATTTTGACATAAGATTACAATTTAGATACACAACTACCAAAACTCTTATCAAGAGATATGTGAATATAGTCCGTGGAAACATCACCGGCCCTTTTATTTATTGACCACGCCAAGTCGCTCCGTCTAATCTTACTACGTTGATTGCATCACACACTCAGATTCTTTCCGGTCAAGATGGTTGAAGCACGAAGATCGCATCTAAATATACTATCTAATTTGTCCGAGACGCTCACCGAAATCACGCTTCGAGAAGAGTAAGCAGTTGTGTAAATAAATATTATGGAATTTAGAATTATTATAATGTTGTTGAATAATTTAATAGTGGATTAGCTCTCTCTTCCAGAACCTAGACATTTTTTGGAAGATCAAGGTTCTTCAAGTAAGGAATGATGCAGAGGTAAAGGCTATAAATGGTTTAGACCCGATATTGAGACTTGTAACTAAGTGATTCATTATAAGATGGATACAAATGCTAGCTATCGTACAGTTTTTAAAAGGCACTGGGCACAGAACATAATGAAATGATGTGAAGCCGTGTGCTAATTAGTAGCGGTTCAGCATAGGCCGTTTTGTCACGAATGAAGATATTCGGAAATGTAATTCTACATGTAGAATATATATATATATATTGAAGTCACAGTTGTACACAGACGACACAATTATTTCCATCCTCTCTGGTACGATTAGCCGGAGTACGTACCTGGAAAGAAACATGCGAGTAGCCATATGCGGTAAGGGCAAACCTGGAAATCCGCGCACTTGACGCGACGTCTTGGGAACCGGCACCCGAAAATGCACATCACCCGCGTGGTAAAATCGTACCCCTCTCGCGCGCAACTCCTTATAGTTTGAGGGAATACCAGGTCCTGCTCTCACATCTGGTAGATTGGGCCGGCGCCAAGGATACCCATATCCTTCCTTTAGTACATGCATGTTATCATGACATTGCTCGTAGGCAAGAGGCATCATTTATTTGTGGGGGAAAGGGCGTGCAAGATTTGCTTCATCTGCTAGACTGTTGTGGGGCGCCGATGGACTTGTCGTTCGGTGGAAGGCGATGTATTTCTTTTGTCAAACAATAGATAAATGTTTTTTCAAAAGGACCAACTTGTTTCCATCTCAGGAGTGTTCCAACTTTGCAGAGACGTGTGGAGGAGTTTTAAGTTTTGATTTGGGTCTTGAATTCAGAGCGCAGTCAGGGTGAAATGTTTGAAAGATTAGGTAGAAGCATAAATGGGTAAATTTCTGAGATATACAATAAAAGCCAAGTAGACTTGTTATTATAATTATTATTATTAAAAGGCACAGTGTCAATATTACTGGTGTTTACCATTGTATATTGAATGTAGTGAAGATTGAGACAACATAGAGGATGCGTCGATGTGTAAATAAAATCAATTCTATGCATAGGTTTCCAATGACTTGCTAGTATACACGTACAACCATTCGCCAGGAACCTTACCCCAAAACTGTTATTTGTCCTTAACCATATACCAAATCCTATACCCGTCAAAGTATCCTCCAACCTCTACTCAGCGACCCAAACAGCAGCCATACCCATGCCAGTTCCAACACACATACTAGTCACACCAACCTTTTGATTTGTCCTTCTCAATTCATACAATAATGTGCTGACCTGTCTTGCTCCGGTACATCCAAGGGGATGTCCAAAAGCAATGGCACCACCCTTTGGATTGATTTTCTTTTGATCAAGTCCCAACTCATTTGCGCACCAAACACATTGACTTGCAAATGCTTCATTTATCTCGAAAATGTCTACATCATCCTTGTTGATACCGGTCTTCTCAAAGACCTTAGGAATAGCAGCCCAAGGGCCAATACCCATAAGGAGGGGAGCTACACCTGCAACAGATGCCGCGACGTATTTACCAAGTATGGTTTGACCAAGTTTTTCGGCTGTGGAACGCTTCATTAAAAGGACTGCGGCAGCTCCATCTGAGATTTGAGAAGCATTTCCAGCATGGATGCTACCATCCTTTGCGAAAGCAGGCTTAATCTTGCCTAAGCTCTCGGCTGTGATACCTGGCCGAATGCCATCATCCTTAGCAACAGTTATTTCCTTTGTTTCGCCAGTTTTGGGGTCCTCCCATTTGACAGTCAAAGGGGCAATTTCCTCGTCAAAAAGACCATCTTGTTGGGCCTTAAGTGCCTTTTGGTATGATGAAGCTGCAAATGCGTCCTGTACAGCGCGAGTAACACCCTTGTTTTTAGCCATCGTCTCGGAAAGAACGCCCATAGGCACTTTGCAGTTTGCGGACTCTGGGTGAGATTCGAGAAGTTCCGAAAATTCTGTTACGGCGCCAGGTCTGTGAATTTACCATTAGCTTAATTGTGCAGACAAAATGACGAGCCAATAGGCCATACCCATATTGCAAACTCATGCTTTCGACACCTGCACCAACACCAACATCAATCATTCCGCTCTTAATGGCATTCGCGATATCTACGCATGCTTGCAAACCAGATGAACATTGTCTGTTCAAGCTCTTGACCGCCGCAGATACAGGAAATCCTGCAGCCAAAGCAGCGGCACGGAACTCTGTAGCGCCACCCCCAGGAGGAAGTACAGAACCAACAGCTATGTCTTCAACCAACCCAGGGTCGATTTTCGATCGTTCAATGAGAGATTTGAAAGCGCCAACTAGTAAATCTGCTGCTGCTGTATCTTTAAACCCCCCCTTGCCACCTTTTGTGAATGCAGTACGGAGACAAGCTGTTACGACGACCTGGAATGAAGAATGTTAGCAAGGACTTAAGATACACTTTCTGAAGAGAATGGTTGGCCATACATCATCCGGATGCTTCTCTAAAAGCTTTGCGCGGCCGCTATCACCTACTATTGGTGTAATAGAGGCCTGGGGTGCGATAGAGCTCTGCGAACCAGCCAAATGGCTGGAAACTTGTCCAAGTCGTTTTTGTGCTATAGTGATTGTCAGCGCTCGTTTGCATTCCTTTGGTTGCGATGGACGCTTACCAGCTGACATGTTGGCAATGTAGATATCTAATGTGTTGGATGAGAAATGCTATTCAGTGCGATGAGAAGTACAGGAGAAAAAGGTTAAGTTATATGAAAAGAAAGAAAGGACGAGGTATGTCGGGGTCGGAGATCAATAGATAGATAGATGTATTGAGGGTGCCTCGGCAGGAATTTGACCAATCATGGACGCTAACGGCGATTTCACACTCACATGCTTTTTCAAGGTTGGTCTTAGCCGAAACCAGAATTTATGATTTTATAATAATTGTTGAGTTTAGGTAAATCATGTACCCAAAGGGGTATCAATCTTACATACGCTCGATCAAATCTGGACTGTTATTGGTAGTTCGCATTGATCTGTTTTAATTGGTACGTTTCACCTCCCAAGAAGATAGAATCTGCATCTGACATGTGAATGTTGAAGTTCAATCCTTATTTATCATACACTGGGTGTGACTTTAGTGACTCAAGAGACTTAAGCGAGATTCAGTCGGCGTGTATTTAAAATAACAACTATACACACATCGTGCAGAGGAGGACAAACAAATTTATCCTTTTTGAGCCAAAACGTTATCCAACAGAGCTCTCCGGGGCTCATCTATTTGAAACAAGACTCTATCCCACTGTATCCCTTGGAAAGAAGCAACTTTCATTCCAGCTCCATGATGGATCGATCCAATATAATCTTGAGAGTTTCGTATTCGGTAAGATGGAAAACAAACTTCCAATCGTGAAAGTTGAAGCCATGAAAACAACTCGCAAACGCTAGGTACTTGAGCTCACACTTATGAATCCAAAAAATAACCTTGACGAGTTCCATCTTATAACATCTGTTGATCAGACTACGGGATCCAAGGTTCTTCTGTATGATGCCGTCAAGTGTTTTATTGTTTTCATTTCATTCGACGGTAAAATTTCAACATATAATACCAGCAAGTTCTTCTCACCTGGTTTGGAGTTCGTGCTATCGTTCAATGACTGTTTTTGTTCCAACTGTTACAGATAAGATGTGGTAGTCATTCATTATGCCTTCAAATGCTAACTTCTCGAGTGGTCCACGGATGGTTTGGAAAAGACTCAAAAGAGAGAAGGACTCTACGGCGTGCGTGCACTAAGTAGTGCAATTTAGAAGGTAGCTGTTGTCAAGTAATCTTGTCGGCCAGTTCCAGATCCTTTGACTCGAAGTTTTGTGAGTGTTTCAACCTCAACCCCTATTTTCTTTTTGGTTTTGACTCAAATCGAATTGAAAGTTCTAGTTTCTTTCCTTCCACTCAGTGGTGGACTCTATGAGATTTCGAATGTGGAAACACGATTGTCATTGTAGAGTTAAGTCTCAAATCTTCCCGAAGAACATACGAAGAAACTTTGACAAGACCTTAAACATCTTGATCTGAAGCCAACACTCAAAGAAGGACGTTTCAAGTACCTTAAAAAATTCCATTTTTAGTTGCTGGATATAAATCCTTTCTGGCGATGTTCTAGAACTACCCAAAGACCAATTCTTTCTGAGCGTTACCCATACCGTACCTTCACTACTCTCGACGCTTCTATTGAGTAAGATATAAAGCCATGATCGGAGACTAGAGAATATATAGCAGGAGGATTTCCCATCGATTCCTACAACGTTTAACTGCATTTCCTGACCGAAATACTCTCTTCTAAGGGAAAAAAAAGACTCTTACAATAATGAGCTGGCACAACAACAGTCGCTACCAGAGCGAGATCGACAGCGACAGCTCATGCTCAGAGATTGAATTCGAAACCAATAGTCGGGCCTTGACGATTGAATTCGATTACGAGAACTCCAATATTGGATCCCATCTTTCGAATTATGCCTCCACTGCACGAGAGATACACTTCAACCTCACTTTCCCAACACCAGAAGACGATTCTGGCAACACTGAAAGAATCAAGTATGAAATCGCAGAGATTGTCAAGATCCTAAACGACGAGTTCATAAATCTATCTACCATCGAGGTCACATTCCGACTAGAGCGAAAGCACCTCGGCCAGCTTGCATGCGCGCTTCCCTTTCGCGAGATCCACAATTGCCGTGCCACGTTTAAGTATTACATAGATGGGCAGTATCAAGACAGTGTCCGGATGAACTCGCAATGGTTTTTATAACTTGAAGATGAAAATATTTTGGAGAACCACGGTTATTATTATGAAAGTGATTGTGAGTCGGATGAGGATATAGCGGATGATGATTCGGACTAGAGCTTGGTCGGATAGTGTTGATACTCCAGGCGTGGCTATCGATATCGTTTGGTCGTGGGCCTCAGTTATTTCATGTAGCTAGCAGATTAGAGAGGATATGGGTGGCTCGTTGGATATATTGAAGAATGTTTTCCATATTATGGTGTGAGTTCTCACGTGTGCTGATACAATCTCGACCTACGGCTCTCTTTATTATTGACATGCAACTATCAAGCTTTTGTTCAGCTAGCGTTGTTCAAGCAATACAGGTCTTTGATGTTAGTTGTGCAACTATTTTGATGTCATTCATAGCGGATGAACCACTCAAGGTTTAGCTGCTCCGAGTTTATTTCGAGTTGTTCACCGCCAACTGAGAGAGAATGCCAAATTTTGTTCACTATGACTCTGCCTACCGATGTTCGTCGTTCCCGCTATACGTGTAGGATAATCTAATCATAGGATCCTCATGAAAGAGTGCAAAGTTTACGCGAGTGGACATTTTATCTTCATAACCCTTTTCCCTTGGATGCGAGCACTTGCCTAGCTGAGTTATATTGACATGATTCTCTAGTCTCGAATTTCGGTACCACTGGTGTACTCTATGCGCTTCCGATCATAGCTAGATGATATTCTGACACAGTAGGTGGAATTACTGACGCGATTGATGAACACAAATTTTTACGAGAGATATCCTGGCTATTCGTAAACTGAGACTTATAAAGAACCTCGATATTTCTTCATTACTTGTTGATTCAGCTTCCAGGGAGCTAAATGTAGCACCGTTATGGTCACTCGGTAGTTATATAAAGTGTGCTAACTTCCTTTGTCACTACAACACATTACCTTTCTATCTCCTTTCACACGAATTACACCGAGGACAGGTCTCCCTGGAATTCTCTCATCTTGCGTAGAGCAGAGCTAGGCATGATGGGACAGTGCCTAGTTTGTTGATTGATTGCGTTGAAAACACCTTTTTACGAAGTTGATGTGAGATGCTGGTGCGA
The DNA here is from genome assembly GCA_025389085.1 of Sclerotinia subarctica. Classification (NCBI taxonomy): domain Eukaryota; kingdom Fungi; phylum Ascomycota; class Leotiomycetes; order Helotiales; family Sclerotiniaceae; genus Sclerotinia; species Sclerotinia subarctica. Next base: position 4,424,189 of record QRFI01000001.1, on the reverse strand, counting down.
TGGGAGAAGCCGAGTAGTATTGACCCAGTCGAAGCATTTATTTCTAGAACCTGCAAAAGTTGCACAACCAACACAAATCAAACTGCATGGAATGCTTGGTGTTCACGTGTGTGCTGCTATATTTCCCGTTCGAAATGGTTCTACTAGAAGCGCATTCGACCAATGAACGATCGATTACCATATAAGTATATGGCAAGTAAACAAGTAGACGATAGAAAGTCACCAGAATTTCGAGTTCCACAAATTTTTTTTGCAAAGGATAGAAGAGGTACTTTTTTTGCATGGGACTGGAACCTTGGTTTTGATACCCTCGATTTGCTCGGCTGCTATATATAATATTCATAGCCTTTTGAAAGGTAGCTTCTGGAGGTAATCACGAATTGATTTTATGAAAATGATAGCCTAAAAACCCATGTCTCCTAACCATAGTAATTGTCCCCATCTCGCTATACTCTCAACAGCGTGGCCATACTGATGTTCGCTCGACAGAATGCTGCCCCCAGTACAACCTTACAACATTAATATGACCGATTTTCCAATCAATAAACCTCCTATAAACATGCTCGCTAATTTTTTTGGCCCAATTCCATTATCCCGCTTCATACTCTGCCGTTTAATTTGACAGCGTTGAAGTTTTGGATCGCCGCGGCACCATCGTATGTGTGATTAGAGACAAAGATATCCCCATTTTAACTATCCCAATCTTCATCACATACCCAAAACCCTTCGGAGCTAAGCTTGGATGTTCAGGCAAATCTTTTCAGGACAAAATATCGAAGACAGTGTTGGAAGTAAAGTCAGAAATCTCCCCTAGCAAAACTTCTGGAAACCATGCGCCTCATTCTACCCAATTCTTTCATTAATTCATTCCTTTCGAAATGAGTTCTCAGTAATATGTCAATGGCGCTATTATGTTGAACATGTTCCACATCATCAGTCAAGATATCAAAAGTCCATGGCTTGAAGTTCAATCCATAGATCGCGCTTGCAGGTTCGATCTGGCTGAGGCTGAGATAGTCGAGGTTAAGAACGAAACGAAGTCTGGCCAAAAGGTTGAAGTTGTTGAGTTGACCTACCACATCATCGAGGATTCCATGGCGTGCTTTGGTGTGATTGAGGTCGTCCTTGTCTTTAGGTTTAAAAATCACCCTAATGGTGATGCTTGTCACTCGATGGCGGTAATTTGGTAAAGTCTCGATCAAACTGTCAAAGATTATCGGCGATATATCGTTCATGAAGTCCAGAGTTATGCGCAGAAACTTCTTTTCGGCATTAAATTCAAGAAGCCGGTGATTCATGTTGATACTCGAAGCTTGGGTTGCAGAATTCTTGGCAGACGTGGTACTTTGTTTATCAGACATGTTGGTATTGTAAAAGTGACCAAAGTATGTGATTTATTCAAATAAAAAGGTTGTGAATGTTCGATATGCATATAGTTGTGTTTGTGAGACTGATATTCGGTTGTGTGATTGAAGCCAAAACGGGGTTCGAATAGATTTGGAGGAAGTAGTGGCGCTCTCGAGACTATTTATGTCTCTAAGATCAAATAAATGGTTCAAGAGACGCCTAAAGTTTATAAAGGCAGATGTACAGTACATCATGTACCGCACTTTCCCGCCGAACTAGGTTACGGAGGAAGGTACATAGGTCAGACCAGAAGGTCGAATATATAGAACTCAAGCCATTGCCTCATCGCATTGCTGAATTGAAGAGAAAGGTACAACAGTATAGAAATGAAGTTATAGAATACTCCTGAACTTTGACTTGATCTTATTTAGCCTGTAAAATCTCTTTACTGAACTTATGTCCCATAATTTAGAGTTCACATAGAAATAGTCCAAGAATATTATTTTATCAAATCTTGATGAGATTTTCCGAGTCTGTGTACAATTTGTTGTTTTTTTCAGACAAACAAGGTTGGAAACATAAGACCAAGTTGATTGAATAAATACTTCATTGCATTCTTCTATGTGGTGTCGGATCATGAAAGATGGAGTTTTTCATCTAATCAGTTTTTCCCCTGCATCAGAAGCTGCTCGTCCATCATCCCCAAAACGCACTTTCCTGGAAAACAATCCATCCACATTCGTGCCTTCCTTGTGATCAAAGTATCTATGCGTCTCAAAAGAAAAGCCATGCTCCGTGAAAAGTCGATTCCGCGCCATTCATGCAGCTTTAATCCCCTGAAATATATTATGCATATTCATGACAAGCAACTGTCACCGTATATATGACTCTACGTATCCGGAGTTTCCCACGATTAATTATTTCTTGCTCCCTCCTCGCCCTAAGCTCTCTCACCCACCGTCTCTCCTTCCCCTTCTTACCCTATATGCCCTGCTTATCCATGTAATTTCTTCTCCGCTGCTCGTAACCGCCCATAAAGTCTCGAGTTCACTAGAATATGTTGAGCCACTCGATTCTTCACGTAATACAGATCGAGAATACAATCAATAAACTTCAGATTGTAGATCGAGGATGCGGAGCTGATTTGTTCCCAATTGAAACGATCAAGCAGAGAATGTGTAGGGATATCTGCAACTCGAGCAGCGCGGCGTGTGGCTCTGTTGTGGCGCTTTGGATTCGACTTGGGTCCTCTACTATGAGACATTTTGAATAACTCGAGAGTAGATGTAGATGGAAATATCGTTCTCTGAAAGCTTAGGGAGCTTGTGCTGATCGTCTTTTGAAAGGTGGAAGATGTTACGTGATGGAGGATGATGAAAGTCAACTTCGAATATTGCCAACTTAATTATGTTTTTACTGGAAAACACTAAAATAGAATGACTGTACATGTCGTACCTAGCTATCTTACTTGATATTGTAACGATCTGAATACATCGGTGAAAAAGATCAAGGAATACGGCTCGCGAGCATAGATGTTAAATGCAACATTACGAAATCTTGAATGTAATCCAGGCGAAAGATGTTCACCATTGTGATAATTAAGAGGCGAGATTTAATGAGGTTCTGCTTCAAACTTCTGCTGATAATAACTACCTTCTGGCTTCAGCATTGGTAAGTTTATCGAATTTCTGGCTAGACCGATAATTACATCCTGAATCTTAATCTGGAACAGAATCAGGGGCATAACCAGACTCATCAACAGTGGTGGAAAATGAGCAGATAATCTATAAATGCACTGCCTAATGTATCTAACTGTGAATATAAATCATATTCAATACATATATAAATACCAACAGTTGAGAACGAAAATATAAATTTATCATGGACATTGCACAGCAAAGAACAGAGAACACAAGTGGAGTATCTATGAAAATTGTCATTAATTTTGGTGCTGATAATCTCCCGTTCTGTGGAGCTAGCCCTCTTTCCCATACATCCTTGATGATTCTGCGATATTCAAGAATTCCCCATTCACAAAATGACTTCTTTCTGAGAAGCCCATCCTATCCTGACCAATGTGTATATAGTAGTCTGTAGAAGCATTCAGAAGCCGAATATTCCCCTTCGCAAGAAGCATCCAAGAACAACCATAGCTCATATTGGCATCGCGCAATCGCAGGTTCAGCCATACTCTCAGCGGCTGAATAATATCCCCTTCCAACATTACTTTCCTCACCTAAAGCAGCCAGCCATTCTCCTCGTATTGTAGTGTGTTGCTCAAGTATCAGTGATGGTATCTCGATCGAAGACATCTATCAAGAGAAGTGCCCGGCAAGATAAATCTACCTCGGCGTCCAGTTTCCATAAAGGCAAGCTCAGATTGCCCAATATTGAAAGCGCGACGAGAAGGCAGGGTACGGATCCCGTAAAGAGCGGATGCGAGGTCAGCCACCTGATCCCAGTGAAAGCGATCAACGCGTAGACAAGCTCTGAATTTTGTCAAGTTGGGGAATTCGTTTATCTCTTCCACGACACGGTCAATCACCAAATGCCTGGCCTGAGTCAAGCGGAGATCGTCCTCATTACGGGGTCTGAAGAATATGCTCAAGTACAATATGTTGGCTTCTCTGGCATAGAGGGGAAGTATGTTGATCATTTCCAGTAAATGGTCTAAAGTTTCTTCCTCTGGGCCGGGGCCGTGTGAAATAAAGCTCAAAGTTACCGTGAGTTTGTTCCTATCGGGAAAAAAATTAATGTACCGATGTGTAGGAATGTGCGCAAATCGGTCTGTTTCGCTGGTGGTATTATCGTTTGGAACCAATGCGGATGTTGGTGATGCCATTTTTCTGAGTTATATGACTACGATATAGATTAAATAAGACTGATTTTAAAGATCTTGCAAGTTGATGGGCAAAAGTGCAGATGGACTTGGTGATGAAGAGCTCTTTTTTTATTGAAAGTAAAATGAAGGGAATTGGATACTCGCGAGGTATTTATGCTGATAAAACTATTATTTTGATTATTTCTACAGTAGAACTCAACGCATATCTTCTTTTATGTTCGAATACTGTCTTCAATAAAGGTCTCTGCTATACTGAGAGAGCCAATAGAAAACGAGGCCCCTTCATCTGCCGTATCGAGGCCACATCCATGACAGACACTTTGTCTCTAAGCAAGGAGATGTAGTAGTGCTCAACTTTGGTGCCCATACAAATTAGATGTATATAGTACCGCCAATGCTCATTACCTATCCATATAAGAATTAGTAATAAATACCAACATTTCATTCCAGGAATCGATAACCCTGCGAGTTTTGTGCGTATAAAGTGGGATAAATGTGATTCTATTGGTAGATGGTCAATTGCCTCGATACTGAATGGACCAAAATTAGTTATACTGATCTGGGACAACATGAATAATTGAGAGAGATGGAGAGTAGAAAAAAGTTTGATTGTAATGGAGACAAATCCCCAGTTATATATGGCCGGAGATCTGTGCCACGCACTGAAAAAGCATTTCCCTTCACCACCATTCCATTTCGAGAGCAGCCAAGTCGAGTGTGATATCCAACACATTACTGCTGGTAAATGTAAGGAATGGATGACTGTGAATTGCTGCGATCTGATGAGCAATTGTTTATCCATGACGAGCAGCCTTTGCCTCTTGGCGAGTGCGATGTGCACGGCGATGTTCTTGCACGTCAGAGATACTAGTGAAACGCTTCGACATAGGGTTCGACATAATGTGTGGAGGTAGAGTTTGTATCAGTTTGGTTGACATGTTGTGATCTGAATGAATTACGAAGAACCTGGATGTGGTGAAAGATAATGGTACGAGAGAGTGATATTTGTGAAAGGTCATCGATGATCGACCTTGTTGTAGGATTGCTTTGACGATCAGGCTGTAGAATAAAGGAGTAACGTGTTGTAAAAGAGATAGAGCCAGCTGGGATATGTAGCATATATGTGAATCAAAGAAGACCTGAGATGTTAAAACCCAAGCCGTACCATGCTTACCGCCGGATAGAAGCGTAGAGAAAATCGAACAGGTCAATTAGCCAACCGTATCACTTGAAGGTATTTATGTTATATTCCATGTCTCTGTTGACCGTACTGCGGTATTCAGTAGGGGTACTATTTCTGGCTGGCGACTTCACCTCCGAATACATTCAATGCATGCAGCTGGATGATGCAGGACTATCTGTCTACCACTCCCAGCCTATTATGCATTCTCAATCCTTTCCATAGGTCAATATATCAAGCTAATTATGCTGTGGGATATTTTAGACAGGATACTTGGATTGAATGCTGCTTCTAGGCCGAGCGAGGGCACTACCTCAATACCGCAATCAGTAGAGAAATCAGCTGCTACGATCTCAGGACAAGGCAAAGTCTATTCCACTGGTAACAAACGCCATCCCCAATAAAACAAAAGCTCGAAAAAACCACCCTTTCGCAATCTTCACAGCAAGGCTGCTACAAGTGAACGGACAACGAAATGAAAACACCAGAGGAATTATACTAAATATCAGTAACAAGTAAAATAAACACAAATATAAATATAAAGTCGAACAAGGCTACACACAGGAAGGTATGTAGCTTCCACCTCTGAGTTGTAGGCCTCGCTATTTCCTGACAAAATTGTTCAGAATTTACAACCATGCTATGCTTTAGGTTAGAAATTCCCGGGAACAAATTTACCATGATTGGTAGCACAACCTCTTCTAATCACTTGATGAGAGAATACTAGAAACTGAAAAATCCGATTTCCAGGTATAGAGCGGGCTTTTAATCATGAATATTGTGGTTGACTCGTATTGTGGAAACAGGAGGATGTCATTTATGATCACGTGATCCTTTATCGGAACCATGTAGCACTATAAATAGCTCTTCCATTAGTGAGCCTTTTAACACCATTCATCCCATTTCCACTAAATGATAAGTACTCCCATCTCTTCAATACGCGTCTCAACAAAAGTTTCGAGGTGTGCTTCTTGAAGACTTTGATAAGTCCGTCCGTTCATCCATCCACCAAAGCCGAAAAGGAAAGCCGGAGGGCAAAGGGTGATGAATCCGGCGGTTATTTTCATATTTTATGCAATATCCTTATCCTGTTATCTTTTCAAGGTTAAAATCGATCATCATCACAGGGTAAATTCACATGAGTTATAGCCTTACACATTGGTGTGTGGCAGGGCTAGCTATAGGTCATTATGGGATTTTCGATTGCTTGAGCATGGCAATTGCAAGTGGGGTGTTATTATGTGTTGAATGATTTGAAGCAGAGGTGCTTAAACTTGTCGACCACAATGCCACGTAAGTTTCCCATCGTTATATTTCCGAATACTGTCCGTACTGATCTTGTATGACAGCTATAACCATGAAGGGAGAATGATCACGTGCACAAATGTATGAAATCACGAAGTTGGAATCAAGACAGTCAAAGTTGAAAGCGGATTAAGATTTTCTCTATTCTCTTTTGATCTTCCTCTAAAACACCGCCTTTGGAGCAAATGCCTCCAAAAGACTCATGCTAAAACATATGTACACAGACGAATCAGAAAGCCCACTTCCTAGGCCACACCTCCTGCTCTACACCCGCACTCATACTTCAAATCGACACCCGCTTATGCTACATAGCTAACAAGGGTTTTGAAGTATTGAACGTAAGCAACACCGGTAGGAGGCTCGAAAGAGTAGATGTAATCACCCCACCATGGACCAGCACCCCACCACAAAGCACCCAGCCAGTACTCGTTATCGGCAGCCATAGCATCCAACATACCAGAGATAGCAGATTCGCAGTCAGCGTTAACACCACCGGCGGTTTCTCCGAGGATACCTTTCTTGTTGTTGGCCTTGAGCCAGGCAGTGGCATCGGCGATGCGCTCAGCACCAATGGTGCTGCTCACACAGGTGGCGGAGGTTCCGGATCCATCGGAGTCGAGGTATTGATGGAATTCATAGATAAGCTTGTCTTCGGGATCAGTGATGTTCAACATGGAGACGGCGTTTCCAGATGAGGTCCAGGTCCATGCACCAGTGTACGAAGTTCCTAAGTAACATGTTAGTATTAAAAGGCTAAGAGAGATTTAAAGGTGGACTTACCCTCAACAAAGATGTATTGGGAGGTTGCGCCAGCGCCACGAACAGCAGTAACGCATGCTTGGTTAAGCTCGGCGTAGATAGTAGCGGTAGGTTCGTCGTGGAACTCGTTGTTGCAGTCAAAGATGACTTTGTCGTTTGTGGCAAATACAGCGGCTAGCTTGCTCCAGAAGCTGCCAAAGTCGGAGGTGGAAGTGATAATGTTACCGTTGTAACGTCCAAAGTTATGAGCGTCCAAGACTGCGCTGGCGCCGGCGGCGGTAATGTAATCGACGACTTCCTTGTAGCTAGCAAGATAAGTGGCGTCGAGGGTAGCGGTTAAGCTGCCTTGGGCCATACGCTCAAAGAGGAATGGAAGACGGAAAATGTTCATGCCACCATCGATCAAAACTTGGATAGCAGAAGTGTTTGGGAAGGTGTAATCGGTCCCCACAACACCGGGAAGATTTCCTTGTCCAAATTCGGCTCCAGACTCGCTAGCTCCGATCCATTGCAACTTTCCAGAAGCAGCGCCGCTGGATGGTGCAGCAGGATGAGAAGCGACGGCAGCCTTGGTGGATACAGCAGCGCTGCTTGATGAAGCTACCGAAGTTGGAGCAACAGCTGGGGTGCTTGATGGAGCAATCGAAGAGGCGGCAACAGAGGGAGTTGGATCGGCATCGCAGCTCTCATCGTCAACAACAGCTACCGGAGCTGCGAAAGCGGATGCTGTGAGGCCACCGGCCAAAATGAAGTTTGCGAAACGCATAGCGTAAAATTGAAAAAAGCGCGACTGAAAACTGGAACGAATCGAATGAATGACTTTAGTGAGAGTGATAGGGAAGAGGAAGTAAGAGAGAGAGAAAGCTTAAATAAGGAATGAGGAAGTATTTAGTGCGGAGATGAATCAGATGAAATCTGACGATTTCCACTCTCATCGATTAATTAACCTCATTCACCCCCCTCATTTAGTTCTCATTTAGTGGTGTCAACTTATTTCAACGGTAGCCAACGTTCCGTGCCATATCGGTACTTAATTTCATGGTCCTCTCTTTTTCTGGACCCGGCGTTTCGCTCATATTCTGCAAACAGATAAAAGGCATGTAATTATGACGCGGTTAACTAAATTACGGAGTATAATAAAGCAGCAAAGTCGTTAATGTGTGATTCCTCGGTGTTTTATTTATGCAGGGGGGTTAAGGAGAATCAACGAATCGCAGTCTCGGGTTTGTCGCTAGAGGAGTGAAATATGGGGGGAATAAATGGGTTTAATATCCAAGCTTCTCTATATGAAACTTCTCTATCAATAACCGTCTGTATTACGGAGAATTTCGTCGTCGTTCCTCGTCAGCATATTTCTGTTCTCCAAACATAGAAATCTAATTACTTTCAATGTCAAATCTCCGTGTCAATAGTTCGCCCATTCAAGTTCAACTCATCCCACTCTTCTCATTCATCCCCATGCGGAGAAAAACTTAAAATTATTACATTTCTTTGAGGCCAACATGGCCCTACTGATGAGGCCCACGTTATTTCTCCGGAACGTACAGAAAAATATCCGAATCCTCAAGGGGGCAAACAAAACGGCGGCAAAGATCCTTCAAGTATCGGTGTCAAAAACTTTGTTTCTGATTACGGTTGCTTAACTAATTTATCCTCTTGTGGGTCAGAGCCTTTAAAGTTCCCCTCTTCAACTAATCAACTTGATGCCATGCCTTTGAGTGAGACCGGACGTGTGTTTCGAAGGTAAATTTGGGGTCAGGTTGTTGGCATTATGCATCTAACTGAATCAAAACTTCATGTTGAATGAAGTTTTACCCCGGATATTGGCAATGTTTTCGTAGATCGGCCATTTGGATGGCATGATCCACTTCTAAATGTCATTCTCCGGGCCGCACAACCGACCTAGACAACCGGGGAAAGGGGAATACAGCACACAGGATATCATGTCGAATGGCTACTCTGCGTGTTGTCTAGCTATTGATAGTAGTTCCGCTATCCTCAAAATCTAAAAAATGAAGATTTTGACATCATCTCTTTCTCTTTTTCAGTTTCTACTTCCCTTACCCAGTCCCAGTTCTCAGCCAGAAACAGCTTCTTCGCTGCTTTTTCTACACCGAGTGATCTGCCACCAAGCATAAGATCGTCTCTACTTAAGCTTTTGAAGTCGAAGAATTTTTCTGACCCTTCCTCTCCTACTGCTTTACCTCCTACAACGAATGCTTTTTTGACGCTGCCGTTGTTTGTCGAAGGACTAGGAATCCAAGTCTGGGTGGATCTCTCTGTTTTCCATAATTGGACCTTGATGCCGGTGCCAGCATCCATACACTCTTTGATATAGTCCAAGGCGGGGAGTAATTTACTACGTAAACCACAATGACCATGATTCTTATCAATTTGATAACTTGGGCATTGTCGTAACAAGGTAATAAGTTGCTCAGCATCACCATCATATGCCTTCGGCCAAATGAATTCTGGGTCGTCTGGAGAGACCGCTTGGAATGGAATGAGCGAGAGGAGATTTTTCTTCGTGAGGAATTTCACCATTTCACCGAGCTGGAAGGAATCGCATGCGGCCGACGAATCATAACCTAATTTGCATTGCTGCTTTCGAGACGTGTATAATGAAAGTAAATGCGTCTGGAGAGAGGATATCGTCATAATAATGCGAGATCGGCGATAGGAAAGCTCAGCTGCAAACTATTAGTTATGTCCTCAATAGTAACTTGCAAAAAGTGTTGCGCACCTTCTAGATCTTCTGGCAGATCCCACCAAGCCGCAGCAAAGTTAGAATCCGCTTCCTCGTAAATCGACCAACGAGATGAACCTCGAATAATGAGTTCCTTTGTGGCTGTGGACAATCGCAATGCTTGATTTGTATGGTAAAATATCATGATCTTTTGCCTCACGACTTCTTCCGTAGTTTTTTCGAGGGTTGGTGGGTATCGGAAATTTGAGAATCTGCCTGTGATGTATCGTGCAATTGTAGCCATACAATCATATCTATCTGCCATAACCACCAAGATAGCGATATAGAGAAGAGTAATAGACTTGTTGGAATGTTCCATGCCATGAATCATTCTGAGCATGTCATGGAAAACTGTTTCCCTCCCAATGGTTCTCGTTGCATAATCCTCATCTTTTATTTGTATCTTGGGAAGTTCTTCCGCCGGTAGCTTTGAAGGGTCTTTGCTGGATAGAGACAGCTCTGCAAATTTGGCAGATATAGCCCGACCTTCTTCGAATACATCTGAACCAAGAAGATGTCCGAAGTACTTGGAGTGCTTTTTCAAAGTATCGAGACGAACGCGATAGAACACTCGTGCCGAGGGAAATGGGGTTTTGGAGGTCCGTAGCTTTTGAACCATGTCATTCGGTATCGACTTTGTACAAGATTTCGTATTTTCAAACAAAACTTCTAGAATGACATTTCCGCCACTTCCTATGTCGACCACCTTATGTTCTGTGCCATCCACATGTATACAATCTGCCACTTCTGCAGGCGCAGTATCGGAGCTGGTAGCCATTATATTTATACTTTATCGTAGGCAAAAGCTCCCGGAGCTTTATTTGTTATTCTGCGTTGGATTAAGAGCAACTGTAAGTCCGCAAAAGAGATATGGCGTAAGGCTTGTCGTTTGTGTACGCCACCTTGGAAGCTTGGAGATGAATTTTTGTTCTTGTAACTTCGACGAGCTACACGACGAAAGTGTTTCAAGGATATGGCCAGGCCATCGTTCGAATACTTGAGAGAAAGGTAACGGGCGAGGGAGATGTGAATGGTTGTACTCTACCAAAGTATTTCGATACTGTAGTTGAGGATGTCGATCCGATGTTCAACCGGCAGCATCTACAATTAGTAATTGCATTAATTGAAGGGAGAGCTTGGACCATAATGCAACTGTCGGTTATGATGAAGGAGTTTCATTGATCATGTGATGTGTGGTGTTGTGAATGTGATGTGACAAACCGGTGAAGGCCTATTAGAAAAGTGATGCAATTCTTTATCTCATGATGGAAAATGGATGGAGTATGGATGGAGCTGGGGTTTTGAGTCACTGGAAAGGATCACCAAGAATTTAACCATGAGAATAATTACAGATCATTTCCCTCAAGATACATGAGCTCCAACTAAAGCTTCTATCTTGAATCGTATATCCTTCTCCCTCATTTCCTATCAAGAATACCACATCTTAGTCCCATCTCATTGCCTCCATTTTAGCCATAACACCTCATTTATCCCAAACATGTTTCATCTTCATGTACCTCGAGAACTTCGCATTCTCCTTTCTATTTCGTGCTTTAAGGAAAATTGCTAGTTAGCCTAACATTCAAAGAAGCTTTTACCTTCTCGTTGAGCAGGGAATTTTCCCTTGAAAGTCTGCTGGGCTTACTTTGATCCCCTAATTTGCAGATTCTCTCATTATCAAGGTCAAGGATATGGTTGGTGGCCTAGGCGAGATGAGCTCGAGCTACCACTTCCCCCATAAAGTAATTCTTCAAGCTTTCAAAAGCACTTTCCTATCAAAGTAAATCCAATGGATATGATTATCAAAATCATATTTAAGTGTTTGCACCATTACCATGCATAAAATCATGTATCCAAGCTAGCAACGAACAGACATTGATAGAGACAAGATTGTACATGATATATGTCGAAGACATTGGTGTTGCACCCCTTCGAAATCATAACTTTCGAGTTTGTCAATTTACTCTAATCGCTTGAAAACCGTTTTTGCAAAAATTTGGTCACCCAAGTCACATTTGCCACAGCCGAGGGTTTACTTGCTGGCCCGATGGAGCGAATGCATCCACTAGACTGCACGGCTCCCCTTTGATTATTCATACTCTCCAAGTGCAGAGTATGCACTCAACTATATCAGTGTTTAGAAACAGCGCTCTTCTTCTCATTTTCACCATATCATGAGCTCAGCGCATTGGCTGAAGGAGCCAAGGCAAATCGTCTTGTCATTTGTTGTATTAAGAAAATACAAATTTTTCCGCAAGTCTTTCATGTCTAGTAGGTGTATGACAGGGGCAGGTAGCTTTTAGAATTGTGATGCCTTTCTTCGTAGGCTCTATTCGATATGCCATGCACACGGTACACTCGACTGGTAGAAATCTTCAGGCTTTTCATTCCGCAAGGGTCCGCCGGTAATCGATGGTTACGAAGTCATTGATTGGTTTTTAACGCCACACATCTAGCCACTAAATGCATCGCTAGACAACCGTTTGAAAGAGACTACGGGAGATTTGTAGAAACACTTATTAGGTGATGTTGGGAGCTGCGTCAAACACTTGTGAAGAGCTGTAACCCATGGGCTTCTGACAGCTTGTGGAAGAGCACATTGAGAATTTGGTTACGGGTACTCTCTGGACAAGTTCATAACGATCAAGGTGGTAGTAGAAGCCGCATCAAAGAGGAGGCTCCAGCAGTCCAAAAATATGCGCGATCTAATGTTGCTGATATTGCTCCCGTCCTTGGCGGTGAACAGTGTGTCGGTAGGTTTTATCGTAGCCTTGAGTCGAGGAATCTTGATCGTTTGGTATATAGTCAATCGTATTGAGCTATTCCTTTGAAGTTGGCACGAACTACATAAAAACATACATTAGAAACGACTTTAGTCATAGCAGGACTGTAGCATCCAAGGATCCACAAATGCTATGTGGCTGAATATTCAATTGTTAGGTCGAGAGGATAAAAGATTGAACCCCATTCATCAGGTCGAATCTCTAGGAGTTTTCATGCTCAGGTGGTTTGCGAGTAAGGGATTTTAGGACTGTTATATGCGGGCTGTCTTATACGTTTCCTGGGCCCAGAGCCTCCTGCGCACCTTGAAGAGCCCTTGTATGCTCAAGTCTTCTTCAAGGTCGAGGGAGTCGTTCACTAAAGGTTCGCCTATGCTGCTCGGAATCTTATTCCGTGCCTGGTCGACAGAAGGTTCATAGCGGTTCGCTGAGGTTGTATTGAAGTTAAAAACTCGCTTCTTCAGACACGCTGTCAAGACTCTTGCATCTTGCATCAGAGAGATACACGGCTCATCGAATCGATTTTGCGCATACAAAAGCCATCAGACAGGTACCCATATATCCAGTAAACATGTAGAAACTATAACCCCCCTACAGCATAATCACATCCCCTGAAAGACTGTTGCTTCTCCATCCTACTTGACACATTCACCGCGATCGATACTTATCCTAGAGAATGATGGGTATGTCGGCGAACGTGCCCTTCGCTGCATGCCCAATGCTGGCTAATCAATTTCCTGTGAAATTTATTTGGCAAATCTCTCTAATGCGCTCGCTTATTCCTCAAAAGAGCAAAATAGTCGGTCGGTTTTGACTGATCTTCTCTATTAAAATCTTCGTTCTCATTTCCAGACAAGATTTTAACATTTAACAACTACAACACGCACCGAGGCCAAATATTTTGTTACACAAAATCGTTACTTTCCATCAATTTATCTCTGCCTCGCAGTATTACAACTACTTTCTTCCTGCAATCAATACCTACAGGCTCAATTCAAAACTTCCGCGTTGTCACGTAAAAGCTCCTTCCAACTTGTTCAAATTACGTACAATCCATCTCAACGCCCTCTCTCAACAGTTGCATCCATCTTGCAGACTTCCATAGCAAAGATCGTCCACCTGAATCAATCCGCAGGTTGCTATTGACAATATATTTTGACCTTAAACAAGACATTTTAAGTCATTCAAACTCTTTATCAATTACTCTTCCAGCTTGAAATCCCAGCTTCATTCAACCTTCGTCTTGTAAGTCCTTTCCCGTCCTTTCCTACAAGACCAGGATCTTTTCAACTGTGTATTTTATTACCCTTCCGATGAGACTAACTCTCACTTCAAGATAAATATCCTAATCAAACTTTCGTAGAATCATCAAAATGAAGTTCTATAAGCTCTTCCTCTTATTCCTCATAATGATCTTGGCTTCTGGTCAAGATAAGCTTCCTTCCTCTTTCATCTAATATTTTATGCTATAAACTAGGTATGCTAATTGACACTCATGCCGATACTGCTAAACCCCCTTCCCTCACTACTAGTTAGTATTATTACAACCACCAAACCTAACTCGTTTACTCCCAAATAATCCTCTATAATATAATTCAAACAATTACTTCCACCTCCACCACCATTACTTTTGATCATGCTGAGTCACAATTACCCATCAACGCTCCCTCAATCCTTAATCTTTCTTATACATACATATTATATATCACTAACATCATCCATCACCACCACTATCTCCAAACTCCCTCAGAGCACATGTACCAGTATTATTATAATAATTATCACCATCACCTCAACATCCTCCCACACCCAAAATCACATCAACGTTAACTAAACTTTCCACTTCCCACTATACACAACAGCCATCCCATCTCACCACAACAATTTCCAAATTTAAACTATACTCTATCCTCTTCCTCAATCCCTTCCACCGATCTAGATCTGATCTAATCTCTAATACATTCCCATTCCTATACCCTAACAAAATCTCCAAACCCCATATACACACATATATATATATATATACACAAACTATTAAAATCTACCATCCTAGCCTCTACTATACACATATACAATTCTTCTTCCTCTTCCTTATTCAATTCAATTTATTTACATCATCATCATCATCATCCTCAACCCAACCCAACCCAACCCAACTCTACCTCCTTCCCAACAAATTATATATAATTACATATAATTACATACATATATACATACATCCAAATCTTTCTCATATAAAACCCTTAGAATATTATTTTAGTATCATCATCATCACTATCACTTCCTCATCCTCATCCTCATCCTTATTTTCATTACTCCCAGCCTCTATTTTCAATCCAATCCAATCATCATCTTCACTACACGAACCCTCCTCGATCAAGAAAAAAGAAAGAAAAAAGAAATTAATTAATTAATTCTCCTAACCTATTTAAAATTTATACACCTAATATAAATCATTAAGCAAATCAATAAAAACCAAATAAGATTTTTTGATATATAGGACTTCCCGGGAAGTTCGCGTTTGATTAATTATAATATATATATATATATATATATAATCTATTATAAAAATAATTAGAAATAAATACAATTAATTAGATTGAATTATAATTTGTAATTGAATTAAAGAAAGTTAATTAAGTAATATTAATAATTATTTGCTCTTTTTATTAGAATTATAGGCTTTTATTTATTGGTTTTTATAATATAAATCAAAACTTCTTTTATGCTTTTAGTTACTTTTCTTAAGTACTTTTTTATCTTTATTGTGTATTACTATTGGTTTATAGATGTATTGTAACGATTGTATCATCATTTAGGCTGACGACATGATCATCAGGACTCTACTGTACACTTTGCTAATCTTCTTCATTATCATCATTCATCACTTTATTTTCCCATTCCCGTTGAAAATCATGAAATCATAATTGAGCACAACTCAATACTTGTCATCTACACCACAACCTCCTTTCACTGCCTCTCCTTTCTTCCTCTTTCCTTTTCCTTTCCCTTTCCCCTAAACACCACACCCAAGCCCCATACCCATGGTCCCTTCTCCCCTCCCCTCCCCAAACACCACACCCAAAGCTCATGCACCATCACCCTCCCCAAACACCAAACTCAAACCTCATGCACCATCACCCTTCCCAAGTAAAACCAAATTAGCCACATTCATCGCGGCCATAATCGTCCAAATAACAGCAGCCACCGCAGCCGTAATCCAATGATTTCTCATTTTAGTTCCCTCACCCGTCTCTCTACCCATACCAGCTCCATCATTCTCATAGACACTTTCAATTTCCATCGGTCCATCTACATTTCCCCTCGTATTCTCATCATCTTCCGCAAAGTTATTTCTGTTTTGACATCTTACTGTCATGAATTTATTTCGACATGTGAAATAGATCAGAGGTGCTGTAACAAATGGAAGAACAATGCTGAGAGCTACTTGACTTGCATTCAAAGCAGCTGATAGACCTTCACGACCAACAGCACCAGCAATGATGATACTAGGTGTGATACTTAGACTTCTGGTTAAAAGACGTCGTAACCAAGGTCTGATAGTCCAGTTTAATGCGCCTTCTGAAACCATTTGTCCAGCGATAGTACAAACAATACCAGCGCTCATGCCTGATAATAACAAAGCTAGAGCAAAAATAGTCCCAGCACCTTTCGAAATACTCGAAACAAGTAAATCGTAAATACCGAAAAGATCAGCATCTGGCGCAGCAGGGTTGTTATACAGAGCTGCTCCAGCTACAATTAGAATTGCAGAATTGACGAAGAGAGCAAATGTGAAGAGACAAATTGCTAATTCGGCGTAGGAGTATTTGAGACAGAATTTGATGGCTGGAAGGGATGGATAATATGGTTCCTTGGTACCTAGATCAAAATCTTTCTTGACAAAATTGTTCTTCTTATCGTAGTCTAGAAGTCTAGGTTGTACGATACCACTTCCAAGGTAGAGACTATGAGGCATGACGGTTGCTCCTAGGATACCACATGCTTGATAGAGTCTAAAATGTGTTAGTGAAATTATGATGAGATTCAATAGTCAGTACATACCCCTTAGATTGTACGATAGCTTGAGAAGGTAAGTATCCCTTGAAAACTTGTCCTACAGAAGTATCTTGAATGAGTGATAATTGAATGCAAAAGCAAATGACAACACCTAATACCAACGCAACAACAAACATCTCAAAATATCTCAATCTCTTCATTTCACCATTTCCAGGATAAAATGCGAGAAGAATAAGAACATCAAGGATAGACAAAGCACAACCAGCAACCAAAGGTATTTGAGGTATTAAAAGATTGATAGCGATAGCTGTACCAATCACCTCTGCAATATCTGTAGCGATAATCTATCATTGGTCAGTCAAATGAAAATGCCAAAAAGGAGAGGAAAATCATACTGCACCCTCGGCCAAAATATAAAGGCCAATATTCAACCATTTCGGCAAGAAAGCCCTACAAGCCTCTGCCAAATTCAAACCACTAACAGTACCCAATTTGATACAAAGACTTTGCAAAAAGATTGCAAAGATATTGGACATCAAAACAATAAACAACAGCTTAAATCTATACGTTGCTCCTGCAGCAACATCCGTCGCATAATTTCCGGGATCAATGTATGCCACCGCTACCTATAAGATTTGTTAATACGATTGAAGATAATTTTTGACATTTTGATATCAATTTTGACATCAATTTTGATGTTGTTGACGAAAGTGGCAAATTACGTACCATGAAGCCCGGACCCACGAATTTAGCAAATTTGACCATGACTTGCTTCATTTTCACCAGTTGTTCTTTAGAGATATTGATACAACTTCTTTCGTATCCCCTTCTCGTTCCCGATTGATCTCTAATATCAAGAGCCTCAACGGTAGGTCCAACCACGTGACCACTCTTCCCATCTCCACCGCCTCCACCGCCCCTTTCACCCCCAGCCCCCCCTCCCACACCACTCTCACCTCCCGTCACCTTTCCATCGCCAGTATCATCGACCAGATCATTGATAGATTCCACGCCTTCATCTTCCAAACTTCTCCTCAATGTTCTTCCATTTGCTCGACCGTTCAGATCTTCTCGAGTGGTGAGATCATTTGCTAAGGCATTGGGATTTTGATTATATCCATCGCCTTCCAATGGCTCATCTGTTCTCGATGGACAATTCATGATGTTGGTTGATGTCCTGTGTGATGGTATGTTGATGAGACGAGGAGTGGTTACACCACTTAGGTAGGAAGAGTCGAGATTGATGATCCGTTTCCGTAAAAGATGCGCCACCTTCGAAATTCGTTATCCGAAGTTTTATGTTTTATGTATTTGTATTCTGTGGGCAAGCAAAATATAATTCAGGAGATGCGTTCGTACACCTCATCCATAAAAGAATCCCCTTTAATAAAATAATCAATCAATGAATCAATTCGTGCACTGCCGTCAAAAATCGAAGGTAAAAAAATATCAACGTTCCCTTCATAAATACAAAGGTAGAGTCAAAGTAATAAGGTGTAGAGTAAAGTCAAACATTCCGGGGAAAGAAGATCTTGATTCCATTTTATATACTAGTGCGTGCAGCAAGCAACCTTACGTACTAGTAAAGCACCGCCAATGCACCTACCTATCTAGTTAAGCAGGGACTTACGATGTTCTCTGATTGGACCAAAAAGTCCATAAATCAGTACCCAACAAGGTACAAGACCATGAACATGACCATGAATGAATATCAATTCTAGAAGGTAGAAGCTGCGGCTTTTCCCGATCAAATCACTCACAGACTTTCACTGTGCGCACACACACTCAGCGAAACGGTAAGGAAAACTGCCGGATCCATTAGATCATATCATTGGATCATTATTGATCCATGCTTTCGGAATTCGGACCAATTCGACCCAATGCGACCAATGTTTTTATCATCCTAGCCTTTATACTTTATTGATATGATAAACATAAAAATCAGATTCTAGAAATAGAAATGCGATTACGCATGAAACAAATCTAGAACTGGAAATACAGTACAGCATAAAAAAAGAACCATGACTGAACACATGACCGACTAAAGCTGTTGTGTGGTGATTTATCATGTCGCTGTCTACAGAGTACTAGGTATCTCTAACTAGGTATCATATCGACATCCTCCCTCCAACCATGCATTACGTCATCACTCATCGCACATTCATAATATTGACATATGAGGTAGGTACCTACTTATCCACCTAGTAGTATATCTACCCACCTACCATTCCATCCCACATGCCAAATTCCAAATTCCAAATTCCACACTCCATACCACAACCACCCACCTAAGCAACCAATGAAAAGCACACACTCGCCTTATCCACCATTTCCTCTCTCAAAGACCCAAAAGGAAAAAATCGACCAGTCAATACCCGATACCTCATCAACTCATCATCCACCCACCCACACATCACATCATATCACAATCTACATGCTATATCATATCCTATAGTATCCAGTATCCGATATCCAATATTCTACAGCCACCTATCTATGTAGCTAGCTAGCTACATCGCTATACCTACCTTTCTTTCTTTCCTTCCTTCTTTCCTTCCTTCCTTGTTACATGATTTTGTCCCAAAGTGCGGGGTTGATAGGTACCCAGTTAGGTAGGTACCTAGGTAAAGGAGGTACAGGTTGGTCTACCGAAAAACTCCGAGTTGTGTTCTCTAGTGAGCTATCTGCCTACCTACCTATCGTGGTGGCACCGGGTCTACAATATGTATGTGATGATAAGATGGATCAATTTTCTCAAGAACGTATGCTCCATCCGTAGTGTAATAATAATTGGTTGGTATAAATGAGTTATTGCTACCTAGATGCTGCTTCATGCATTAAATATCACATCTCGAATCTGTTGAATCAAAAAATTTGATTTCATAAATCAAACCCAACGGTGAGACGAAATATGCAAATCTTTCACCACCACAACCATAATTGTATGTAGTAGTAATCCATTCATAGAATCCCAATGAGATTGAAAAAAGCGTGTCCCCATCCTTTCCTAGGAGGAGTCACAAAACAACGCCTGGTGATCCATGCAACGCCATGCAAATATTATTCTGCAATTGCCCTATCCATGAAATAAAATCCCCTTAGAGATTTCGCTCATCATCAACATGAGCGTATGCCTTTTGTAATGCCCTTTTCTCCCTACCATCATCCTCAAGAACCACAATCCAATCTCGGAGCTGGATATTACGTCCCTTGACACCATCTTCTCGCCAAGCTCCTAACCTCCGCGCACCATCTGTCGTGAGTTTTTCCGGCCCAGGATTAGCTGTTGGGCTGCCAACAGAAGCACCAAGACCTTGTGTCATGATTTTACCTGGTGTACTTGTACCACTCCCAGATCCGCCAGCCGTCATCCAACTATATTGCTTCTTCTTCCCAAACACATTTCTACCACCCAAGAATTGTGTAGTGGTTACATTGGCTGCTGCGTGGCTTGCTGCCTCACTCGTTTTGGCCTCTGCCTTCTTCTTCATTTCTTTCTTGGTAGGTGGCTTATCAAGGATATCCGGAGTCATAGAACCTGGTGTACCCGGATTTATTGACCCAGCACGAGATCCCTCACCAGACTCACGAGCCTTACGTTTTCGCAACCTCGCCTCTTCAGCTTCTTGCTCTTTGCTAGCAGCTTTTCGAAGAGTCAATGCAACATCATTTGCAAAAGACTTCGTTTGAGTCTTCGCGCTATCTGATACCGGAGTAGGTAATCTACCTGCAGCCGAGAGAGGGCCTTGGCTGTGTTAGCTCAAAATCGAAATTACTAAAATTTGATACATACGTTTAAGAGGGTTGGTGAGAGGGCTGACAGAACTCTCCCATCCAATCCGTGGGCCACCTTCATTGACAATGGTAGCAACACTAGGTTTGATAGCCTGTACAGCAACATCTGCCCATTCATCCCTAATTTGAGCATGAGAACTTGTTTGTCGGCCAACAGCTAACTTGAGTGCGTCCTCCAGTAATCCACGAAGACGATGTTTGGTAGAGATAGACATAAGCGCAAGCTGATCAACCAGTAGAGAATCAGACGGAACGAAGAAACCAGTCGTTGCAGTGATGGCTCCATCTGGTCCCACTGCAGTTTGTACTTTGACATTTGGTTCCGGAAAATGTTCAGGTAGTTTCATGGTTCCCATCTTTCCATTGGCATCTGTGTTCAAACCAAGACCATTGTCATGCGCAATCTTCTCCATTCTCTTATGAACGTGGCCAACGTTCAAGAATGGATTATTCAACTCTCTTTGCCTCGATACTGCTAAATCACGAGCCGCATCATGCCAGGCTTTATCCGCGGCCTTTTTCTCAAAATCCTCTTGTGACTTAGCATTTGGGGCCTCACCAGGCTGATTAGCGGGACCAGAGCCGTAAAAAGATCCCTGATTCCCAGGTGGAAATTGTGTAAAGCTGTGACCCGCCGAAATATTACCTGGATGTGACCTTGAGCCTTGAGCATTAAACGATGATGAGTACTGCTGAAATGTGTATTGTTCCTCCTCTGCAAGATCGATACCAGTTCCTCCCAATACGTCCAACGGATCCAACCCATCAAGCTTATTTTTATCAACCGGTCTCGAGGGTGGGCCCATAACTCCACCAGGATGATGCTGCTGTGGCATCTGCAGATTAAAATTATTGAAATGGGCTGCCTGTATATTTCCTTGATGATGCTGCTGAACTTGACCGGGGAAGCTCAAAGGGCTTGGCTGCGCATGAGGTGGAACGGCACCCGGAGTTTGCGGTAGATTTAATGAAGGAGACGGTTGCGCATTTAATCCATTTGAATATGGTGTGGTGTAAGCACCTTGAGGAATTTGCACCGTCGAAAAGTGCGGCGAAGGTGAAGCTGAACTCTGACCAGAAGCACCTGGACTCATCGCATATGGTGATGTGACATATGGCGAACCTGGTTGAGAGGGCGGGTTGGGAGACATCCTTTGTCGCTTGTGTGGCGGAAATGCGAACTGTTGTTGATTTTGCGTCGAAGGTGAATTAACCGGCTGAGGAGGAGAGAATGGCCTCTGTGGCATAGGATATGGCGGCTGCTGTTGCTGTGGTTGCGCCATGATGTCGACGTCTTGGTTGTAATTGCCTTTAATAGTTTCCTGTATCCTTCACAACCCAGGCGCAAAGCCCGGCTACCTCCAATGATACCGACCCATGCGCTAGTATAAATCTTCGAAATACACCTTAAACACTTGCGCGACCGTATTCACTCGTTGTTTTGATGAGAATTAAGCTGCTTTCTTTCCAGAGCTAATACTTTGTTCATTGAGTGGAATCGCGAAAGCTCTCCCGTTTTGATCTCATCACGTGTAGCTTTAGTGCGAAATTTCTCGTAGCAAGGAACGCCAAAATCGCGTCGCTTTGATGATAAGGTCTTAACTTCTTACTTACCTACTGTACCTATTGAATTTATTTACCACAACTTCAATTTATTCTTCTGCTTTCAAATTGAATCAAAACTTTCCAACATAAACATTATCACGGTCGGAATTTGATTGATTATGCCATCTTGCTGAAACATCTATCTGCCTTGAAGGCAGCTACAGTAATACACTCTGAATTAACTAACAAAGAAATCAATACCATATCTTATTCACAATGGCATCAAAACGTAAGGCTTCCGCTATGGTACCTACTGTGGAAGAACCAGTAGATCCAGCTGATGAACTTACTTTTACGAATCTTGGTGGTGGTAATGAGGTCGGAAGATCTTGTCATATCATACAATACAAGGGTAAAACTGTCATGGTAAGCATAGAATCTCTTCTCCTTCTGCGCAACTTGCTTACTGACTTTTGATAGCTCGATGCTGGTCTGCACGCTGGCTACGATGGACTAGCAGCTCTACCTTTCTATGATGATTTCGACTTGAGTACTGTCGATTTACTTTTGATCAGCCAGTAAGCGGATTTCTCTTTTTTACATCCTATATACGCGTATTGGCTTTTGGGGGAGGGGCAGGGGATATATGGTATTCTCTTTTGGCGGTTCAGTACAATGCGCCATCGGCAGTTTGGACCCTGCTTCGCATTTTGGGTCATGCAATTCATATACAGAATTCCGTCTCACATTTCATTTGGCCTATCTACCTACCATATTTATCATGTATACGAGAATCAATACAATACCATTATTCCACAGCAAATTCTTGTCTTGATTCTGTGATATAACTTCTATCGCCGCACGTCCGACTTGTATATAGACTATTTTGTTGGCGTATTTTGCGTTGACCGGTAGTACAAGAGCTGACATTTTAAAGTTTCCACGTCGACCATGCCGCTTCATTACCATACGTCCTTGCGAAGACTAACTTCAAAGGTCGCGTCTTCATGACACATCCTACCAAAGCTATCTACAAATGGCTCATTATAGACAGCGTAAGAGTTGGAGGGGCGTCCTCTAATGGAGGCTCACAATCAGTCTACACGGAAGCCGACCATCTCACCACATTTGCTCAAATCGAAGCTATTGATTACCATACCACACATACAATCTCTTCGATAAGGGTCACTCCATATCCAGCTGGGCATGTGCTCGGTGCTGCCATGTTTCTCATTGAAATTGCAGGACTCAAGATCTTTTTCACAGGAGATTATTCTCGAGAAGATGATCGACATC
The DNA here is from genome assembly GCA_025389085.1 of Sclerotinia subarctica. NCBI lineage: Eukaryota > Fungi > Ascomycota > Leotiomycetes > Helotiales > Sclerotiniaceae > Sclerotinia > Sclerotinia subarctica. Next base: position 4,400,574 of record QRFI01000001.1, on the reverse strand, counting down.
TTGTTTCTGCTGAGGTTCCCAAAGGAGTGAAGATTGATGTTCTGATTACCGAATCTACTTATGGTATAGCATCACATATTCCTCGATTAGAACGAGAGCAGGCCCTTATGAAGTCCGTCACTAGTATCTTGAATCGTGGAGGTCGCGTTCTCATGCCGGTCTTTGCACTTGGTAGAGCCCAAGAACTTCTTCTGATTCTAGATGAGTATTGGGATAAACATCCAGAATTTCAAAAAATTCCCATCTACTATGCTAGCAACTTAGCTCGTAAATGTATGTTGGTATACCAAACATACGTCGGATCTATGAACGAAAATATCAAACGACTATTCAGAGAACGCATGGCTGAAGCCGAAGCCAACTCAACTACCGGAGGTAGAGGAGGACCATGGGATTTCAAATACATTCGTTCATTAAAGAACCTCGATCGATTTGACGACGTAGGAGGCTGTGTTATTTTAGCAAGTCCCGGTATGCTACAAAATGGTATTAGTAGACAATTGCTCGAACGATGGGCACCAAGTGATAAAAATGGTGTTATTATTACTGGTTATAGTGTCGAAGGTACTATGGCAAAGCAAATCATGCAAGAACCCGATCACATTCAAGCAATCATGTCCGGACCGCAGGGTTTCACACGAAGATCAGCACCTGGAGAAACAGAGAAAGCCATGATACCTAGAAGATGCAGTGTTCAAGAATTTTCTTTCGCAGCCCATGTTGATGGTGTCGAAAATCGAGAATTCATCGAAGAAATCGCTGCTCCTGTAGTGGTAAGTCCAACTCAAGTTCAAAATCCTGCATGAGAAACACCCTAACATTGATAGATTCTCGTCCATGGCGAGCAACACAACATGATGCGTCTGAAGTCGAAACTCCTCTCTTTGAACGCCGACAAAACCAATAAAGTCAAGGTTTTCTCTCCCAAAAACTGCGAACCATTACGCATCCCCTTTGTAACCTCCAAAACCGCCAAAGTCGTCGGAAAACTCGCAAATAATCCTCCTCCCGCTGATTCTAGTCAACTCATCACGGGTGTCTTGGTGCAAAATGATTTCAAAATGTCTTTAATGGCCCCGGAAGATTTGAGAGAATATGCTGGATTGACTACTACTACTATTACATGTAAACAACGTATGACGCTTAGTGCGGCTGGTATTGATCTTATACGATGGGCACTAGAAGGAACATTTGGAAAGATTGATGAATTACCTGAAAGTAGGGGGAAACAAAAACATTCGATTGGAAATGGTGATACGCATATGAATGGATCATCTGATGAAGAAGCTGATGAGGAAATCGCAAATACGAATGCGGTAACTGCTTATCTTGTTATGGGATGTGTGACGGTGAGGTATAGGAGTAATGGGGAAGTTGAATTAGAATGGGAGGGAAATATGTTGAATGATGGGATTGCCGATGCTATTATGGCGGTATTGTATTCGGTGGAGAGCAGTCCGGCTGCTGTTAAACGTATGTTGTTAACCTTCCTACTCACCATCTACTCTTTTACTTCCTTCATTTTCTTCCCAAAATCTCATATCCTTCACACTATCGTCTCCCATTCATCAAACCAAAAAGAAAATACTAACAAGCCCCAGAATCCGCAAGCAAATCTCCACATTCTCATTCCCACTCCCACTCCCCAACCCCCTCAAAACGCAACCTCCACGCCCAACTCTCCCCAACCGAACGCCTCGAACGCCTCTTCATGTTCCTAGAAGCCCAATTCGGCGCCGACAACCTAACACCCATCGCACTTCCCCGACTCTCCTCCCCCTCCCTAGAACCCCCCCTCGAAAGCAAACCCGACACCGAAAGCGAAACCTACGCCCTCGAAAAAGAACTGGCCCGTCTCCATAAACTAGGCATTCCCGTCCCAGGCATCGAAATCAAAGTTGACAAGATGGAAGCGAAGGTTTGGTTGGAGGATTTGGAGGTGGAGTGTGGGAATCGGGTTTTTGGGGAGAGGGTTAGGGCGGTCGTGGAGAGGGCTGTGGAGGTTACGGCGCCGTTGTGGGGGTAGGTGGGTGGATTTTTATTGTGTGGGATTTTGGGGTTTGTTGAGTTGGTGAAGGCTTGGGATGATGAGGGGAGGGTAATGGGAAGGAGGGAAAGGAAGTGAACTAAAGTGTGAAAGGGAAGGAAAAGAAAAAGGAAAGAAAGAAAGAAAGAGAAGTGTAAAAGAAAAGAAATCCCACAAGAAATCCCACAAGAAATCCAAAAATAACCCCACCACGAATTCAAATGCAATCCCACAAAAAGTTTGTTACAAATATAAATATAAACAAACTGACTGAAAGATACAGAACATCTCATCCCATCCCATCCCATCCCATCCCATCCCAAAAAAAATATTTAAAAAATTACAAACCATCATCCATCCATAAGTAGCCCCTCCCCTCCCCTCCCTCCCTCTCTCTCTCTATATACCTACATACCTACATACCTACATATACCTACATACCTACCTACATCCTTTCCCCCATTCTCCTCATTTCTTTCCCTCTCCATCCACCCATCTCACCTCTCATCTCTCATCTCTCATCTCTCATCTACAAGATATATATAAAAATATATAAATATGAAAATATGTAAATATGAAAAAATTAAAAATTATATCGTTCTCTATTATTATAAAGCTATATATGTAAATATAAATATAAGTTTGATTTGATAGAATATCATTAATGATACCATTCAATACCTGAATACATCCATCTTATTATCTATTATATATTCTACATTATCTCATCATCTATCATCCATCAATCTACATCCAAATGCATCATCGACATCACATTCACAAGTCAAACACAACAGTCAAAAAGAATTTTTTAGAAATTTTATATTTTAATTTTCCTTTTAGTATTCATAAATATCATTAAACCACCCTTTTCCACCCCATTAACCAGTCTTCCTAATATCCCGCTCCAAAACCAACCAAGCTTCAAGCTCAATTCATCATATATGCTACAATGCTACCTCCAACCCCATGAAAAGATGTAAAGTCTATATACCACTGAAAAGGGTATTCAACCGCGCGCCAAACACCAAATCCCAAAGCCCCACGCTCTGTGCATCTATGCAATTAATCATCCTGGGGTATATCCACATGTCTTCTGTCTTCCGCGCCCCATTTTTATCCGCATCATAGGTTGAATTATCCATTATCTCCATCTCACCCCATCCCCATTTTCTTGGCAGTGTTCTTGTTACAAAGCCATTTAATCAACGTCATCGTTGTTTTCATCCTCTGCATGTATCACCCATCCCCTGCTCATCTCAACTGCTTGCTCCCACTTTTTGAACATGCGTGCAGCCTTTGCAGGCTTGACTTTTGGCTCGAAGATGGTTCTGTCATCGCGATTGATTTCCTTGAGTTCATCGAACTCCTTCCAGATACCAACGGCGAAACCCGCTGCGATTGCTGCACCAAGAGCAGTGGTTTCACGCATAACGGGTCTGTTGATTGGGATGTTGAGGATATCGGCTTGTGTTTGCATGCAAAGGTCTGAGTTAGACATGCCACCATCGACGGCAAGTCCTTCCAATTTGTGTCCGGAATCCTTCTCCATAGCATCGAGGATGGCTTTGGTCTGGAAACAGGTAGCTTCGAGGGTAGCACGGGCAATGTGACCTCGTTGTGTGTGTTGAGTGATACCGAAAAGTGTTCCCTTGGCATCATCAATCCAGTATGGGGCGAATAGACCAGAGAAGGCAGTAACGAATACCACACCACCGTTATCATCAACAGTCTCTGCCAATTCAGTGATCTTGCTTGAGTGTGCAATGAAACCCAAGTTGTTCATCAAGAATTTAACACCAGATCCAGCAACAGCAATGCTACCCTCAAGAGCGTAGACTGGTTTTCTTCCATTGCCAAAATCGTATGCGACGGTAGCCAATAGACCATACTTTGATACTACGGGTTTGGTACCAACGTTGTAGAGAAGGAAACAACCAGTTCCGTAGGTGTTCTTTGCATGACCAGGTTTGAAGCCACATTGACCAACCAAGGCGGAAGATTGATCTCCTAAGCAGCCGGTGATTCTGGTACCTTTCAAAGCACCATAGGCAAGTTTACCAAAGGCCTCTTTGTCAGAAGAGGGAACAATTTTGGGGAGGGTGACGTTTTTTCTGTCGAGTTGGAAGAAGTTGAGGAGTTTATCATCGTATTGTAATGTGTGAAGGTTCATGAACATGGTTCTAGAAGCGTTCGTGGTGTCTGTGACGTGAATGCCACCTTCCTTTCCTCCATTGAGCTTGTAAATCAACCAAGAGTCGACTGTTCCGAAAGATAATCTGCCTTCGTCGTATGCGTTCTTGATGGCTTCAACGTTTCGGTACATCCACATGAGCTTGACGCTCGATGGGTATGTGGATAGTGGCAGACCGCACAATTGAAGGATCTCATCGGCTCCCTCGGATTCCTTGAGCTCGCGCACAAGAGCCGTGGTTCGGGTGTCAGGCCAGACAACAGCATTGTATAATGGTTCCCCAGTGTTTGTATCCCAACAGATGGTGGTTTCACGTTGGTTGGTAATTCCAATGGCTTTGATGTCGGACTTCTTGTATCCTAATTCGAGGAACTTCTCTGTAGCCTTCTCTATACATTCATCCACCGAGTTGACCAACTCTTGAGGGTCATGTTCATGCCATCTGCGAAAAGAGTATTGTTAGTCGTTGGACGCACTAGTACGAGTGGCACAAGAGTTAAACTTACCCGGACTCGGGGTACATGTTTTCGAATTCATGCTGGTGCATTGCTACTGGCTGTCCTTGGCCATTGAAGATGATGAATCTTGTAGAAGTTGTGCCTTGATCAATGCTACCAATAAACCAATGTTTCTCTTGTTCCTCCTCAGTCTGGGCTAAATCCTCTGGCAGATGTGATCTTGTTTGTTCAATGTGCTCAACATATTCGGGATCCTCTGCTCGTGGAGCCTCAACGTTTCTAAATTCTGCATCTCTCCTGTATTTGTAGCTGTCGAGATCACCAAATGGTATGGTAGGTGGTGGTGTGGGATGCATCATCATGGTAGGAATGTGATTGTGTGTGAAACGATATAAAAGACGAAGGGTATAGTAAAAGCAAGGCTTGATGTATGCTGTGAAGGCGAGTCGCTAATGAGAAAGAGTCTTGAAAAGAAGTGTTGTTGGTTGTATATGGAAGATGGAACGGAGGGGGATATGTTGGATATATAAAAGTCTGGGAGTAGAGGTGGGGGGAGTGAAGGAGGCTTTGCTTTGTTCCGGGAAAGGTAAGAAGTAAGCGCGAAGGGGAAGCTCGCTAGTCATGAATCTCTTGCGGATTCGAGTGGAGGACAAGAAGATGGAGATGGAGATGTGGAAGGGGAGTAACGGCAAAAGGATCAACAGATTAGGAAACCCACCGAACTGTGCTACTCGAGGGAAATATTGGATCGGAGACGCGGTATTCAGGTCCCATCCAACTAAAGATTCCTACCTTAGCTTTTCCATACCTTGATCAAAGTCAAATATTGGAGCCCCGCCATTTCTCTTTCCCAGCAAGAGCTAAGAAAAGAATGAGAAACTAAGAAAGTCGCAAAGATCCTTAGTATAAAATTTCGATTGTCGATGGCGTCTCGTCGGAAGTTCCGTGTATCCTTGCTACTGCCATGCCATGCCCTGCCATGCCATGCTGTGCCAGGTCGATATTGAAATCCATGTTGTCCGCAGCGTCGATTATTTTACTAGATTATTTTACTAGGCAGTAGTGTATTTTTGTGCCAGGTGAAAGCGGGGGCCCCTCTCTTTAGGTCACTTGGTGAATTTGGTACGAATGCACGGATGGAGATGGGAAAATCGATCCCGCGCATCCAGCATTGGCATGGTTTGGCAAGCCACGGTAGAGTTGTGGAACAGGTGAGAGAGGTGAGAGGCGAAAGAGGTGAAAGAGGTGAAAGAGGCGAAAAAATAATTAAATTTGCCAAGATTACGAAGATTACCAAGATTACGAAGCTACCTCGACGCTTGATGCAAATGCGGTAGCAATTTAGCTAAAAGTCCATCATCCATGTTCCCCAATCCACATGGAACCATGTCAAGTCTGCACAGAACACGCAGAACACGATCCAGTTTCCCAGGGCGACATGTGACGGATCAAAGATCAGCGAAAAGTCATGGAGGTAGTTCCGTTCACGGTGGGGAATGAAGCAGGGGAAGTATATGGGATTATGGAATTATGATCAGAATCAATTGATAGTAAAGTGTGTGTATGGAAAAGAGTAGATAGATAGCTTGACTGGAATAGGGATGAAAAGATCTAATTACTACCAAATAGATACTAGATGATGATTAAATATGTAACTAGCGGACGACTAAATGATTATGAGATATTAATTGAACATCCATCTAAAAAGCTCCTATTTGTTTTTGGTGGGGCAGGGGACAAAACAAGTGCTTTCCTTCCTTTCCTTTCCTTTCCTTTAGCCCAACACCGATATTATGCTCCCCCCTCTGTTTGCTCGCATTTTCATATTTCCATTTCTCCCTCTCCCTTCTTCCATTCCTTTCAATCGATTCCTCGATTGCAATTTCTCAATGTCAAACATGAAACGTCCAATGGCCATGCATATGGGCTGGCTGGCTGGCTGAATGAACTGGCTGGCCTTTTTCCTCAAGTGTTCGAGGCGTGTTCGATGAAAACGGAAGAATTATTTCCTCCTATCGAGATGAAGAATTGGAATTATGCCGCGCCCAGTGGTTCGTCACCCTATAGAAATATCCATGTAGTCTTCCTCTTGTAGGATTATCCAAAGAGGAAGTTAGAGTCCGTCCGTCGAAAACAAAATAGATCCGTGCTTCACTCACTTGGGTACTTCCGTGGATGGACAGGTTTTCTAATCCATGTTTGCATTCACATCTGCAGTTACATCGTGTACACTGTACACTGCACGCAGTACATGTCTCCTGTAAGTTCGGTTTGCATTCTTTGGGCTCCGAGAATCGATGCACCTCCACTATTATTATTATTCTTCTTCTTTTACGAGACGAGACGAGATGGCTATTCGACTAGCTCTAGCCCCTCACAGAGCTCATCCATCGAACTGCTGATGCTTGTACCGGTATCGCCTTGACAGGTCTACACGTCTCTCCCGGGAGAAGAACATCGACGAGACTACTAGGACTTCCGCATGATCCACAGTATCACTTGTGGCTGTGTGTCCCTGAGGCGCCCTGGTATGGTGGGGGAATTGGGACCGCAAATCTGCAAATCTTCTGTGTCTAGGGAACTGGGTAACGTCAACATAAACGAAACGACGTTGTTGGAAAAACGGCTCAACCAGGTCTTATCTGTTCTCTGCCTTGGAAATGATAACCAGATCTCGAGGCTATGATGAAATTCCATCCTGACAATCATCGAGAAGTGTAAAATCAGCATAAGATCTCGATGGGATACATAGGTAACATCATGCCCCCATTATTTTTGAAGTCATGAATTGATTTTACATCAATTGTTGCAATCATTTGGGATATTGGGATGTTTTCTCATCGCAAATTTCATCATACCATCATACCAACATCATCGAGTGTATATCCAATTTATGACATTAATGAATTCATAACATAACCTCCGACTGTGGGAGGCGAATAGATCTTCAACAAGAAGATCACGACATAACATAATCAATCATCAATTGTTCACGGGGTACGTACTAAGGGCAACTCATTGACAACACATTTATCTCGGCATTCTTAATTTTGTTGAAAGAAAATCCCATTCTCGATTTTCTCACGACGATACTTGTTCCCACCCCCCACAAATTGACTGTGATGAATTTTCTTTTTCTCTTTCTTCTGAAACTTTGAAAATATTCCAAAATCACGACTCAAGTGTTACCCCTTTTTACCATCCTCTTGGATGTTGATGCCCTACCGGTACTGTTACTCCACAAACTTATTATTAATTGCTCTCGTGTACAGTGCTCGTGTACAGAGTACGGAGTTCAAATTTCCAAAGTATTGTCCACCCAGTCAGCACAGTCCAAATCAATTCGAATCAATGCAACGCAATTCATTCAATCCAGTTCAATCCAACTCCTCGCGTCTAAATCTAAATTTCAAGTCCGAAGTTCCAAGGTGGAAGTTCCAAGAGCGAATCTCAAACTCCTCGAGTAATAGCAAAGATGAGAAAATGATCACATGCCATTACTTCCTCGTCCATGCACAATTCAATAGGTAATTCCAATAATTTCAATACTTCCAATCCAGTAATTTACCAACAAGCAAACACGAACTCTTCCCATCTGCTCTACGGAGTACTACATTCATCTGCCAATTATTGAAACCCACTAGACTAGAACCCAACCAAAGTCGAGACAACAAGAGAAATTCCCATCGCAGCCTCGCCCATACATCTATGTCTGAACATTACAAACCATCGATATTCCGAGAGTCAGTCCGCCCCGCTGACCTTTTGAGTTCTTCCTCATTTACCAACCTAATAATCAGTCCAGCTCCAGCCCCCTCAAGATTTCCAAAAATTTGGGGGGGTCCAAAAACTCAAATCGGGACATCCGACGGGATTTCCTAACTCATCTTAGCTTCTTATTTTATTTTAACCTTTTTCATTTCTATTTCGGGAGAAACGCCAACGGAAAGCGAAACAGAGACAGAAAGCAAAACACATCAATCAAATGTAAAATTGAGTGCCGGAGTACCGATACGATACAGATACAGATACAGATACAGCATTGGAACCAAAAGACCGTGCAGACGTGCATGACACTTGCATCGCTCATCTGTTAAGGAAGTAGAGTAGGTACTATTATTTATACCTCAATAGGAAATTCCATTCAAGAAAGAAAGCATCCGCGGTTAAGCATTTTGAGTATCCATCCACCTGCTTTTCAACCACCCCCACAAGGCCACCCTTCTAGAACAATTTAGTTCGGTTCATCCACCCCTTTCGAGTTTCAAGCCGGTGACCCGCAACTCCCAGAAATTTCTTATCCATCGTGAGAAAAAGGTCACGATGTCAATTTTCTAGCTTCATGTTTTGCTCTCTCGCATGCTGCACAGACTTTGCAGGGCTTTTTTTTACACTTCTGTTGAGCTGAGTTCCTTCACTCATCTTGGTACCTGACTACCACCTTATTTTCCTACCCAAAATAATTACTTTCGAGACAACAATATATCCACTCATTCCCACATATTCCCACACAAATTTTGATGATCAAATCCTCCGTATTATTGAGATGCAATATCAATTTTAAAAACTTAGCAAGCAAAATGCGACGACAACGTTGCAAAAGACGACAACGCGCGAACCAAAAAAACCGACAACAACATGCAAAGACGACGGATGAACAACATGCAATGCAAGACACGCCTTTCAAAAAATTTTCACCCTCGAAGATTCGAGACTGTGCACTTTGCAGCTTGCAGCCTGCACGCTGCACGCTGCACCTGCACCTGCACACGTATACTCCGTACAGTAAGTAGTACATTCGTACCGCATCTTTTAAGTTGAGGGAGGTTACATTGATTGATTACTGCGAAACGAAGGAAAAATAAAAATTAAACGTAAAATTCAAAGTCCCCTCTTCTCTTCTCTTTTCCTCACTAGAGTGCGTTAGAATTTAGAGTTAGAATCTAAACTTAAACCCCATTCCCGTTTGAATGAATGAATGAAAAAAAATTAAAAAAAAACTTAAATCTTTCCTCCCTTCCTCCCTTCCTTCCTTCCTTGAGGCTTCTTTCCCCCTTCCCCACATACATTCAGTAGAGTAGTACAGAGTCCCAAAACCCAAAAATATTACCGTTGACATTAACATTTAATATTAAACAAATGCCCGCGTGAACATTTTTACATGGGGCTTTTCGGTTTTCCTTCCGCTGTATGTACGGAGACGAGTAGTGCGTCTTGTATACTGACTGGGCTGCGCTGCGCCGGAGCTTGTTTGGTACAACGAACCAACTGACTGTATATTGTGTTGTGTTGTGTTGTGTTGTATAGAGTAGAAGTAGAGTGTGTGACACTTACACTTACTTCTCTCCTCCCAATCTCAGAAGTTCAGAATTCTTGGGGATTAAAAAATGGATTTGGATTTGGATTTGGAGAGGGGACTTTTGGTTTGGGAGGGGGTTATTATAAATAAATAAATAAAATAAATTTTTGGAAAAAATGATAGTAATAATAATAATAATAATAATAATAAAATTAATTTTTTGATAATATTTTTGGGGGGGTTTATTTATATTTTGGTGTTCTATTTTATGTTTATCTTTGTTCTGGTTTGGGATTTTTACTCTTTGTTTTTGTATTTTTGTTATTATCATTATAATTGGATTTGATTGGATTGCTGAAGATTGCTATTGTTGGTTTCTGACTTATCCTCTCACTTGCCTTGCCTTAAGGCTTGGCTTCATTACACAGGTATTTTATATACCATCACATATCATATACCCATATACTATGTAAATAATGATTGGGTTGGATTGGAATGGATTGGGTTGTTGCGTGCATTGGGCTGGGTGGTTTTCTGATGTGAGGGTGAGAGTGAGATTGGGAGACAAGTCAGTCAGTCAGTCAGTCAGAAAATCAGACATAGGTTCCTGCAGTTATTACACTGGGTGAACTGTGCTGTGCTGTGCAGTGCTGCAGTATGTATGGAGGAGGCGGGAGGAGTGTGTATGAGGAAAGATACGATAGGATTTGATATGATATGAGATGAGATGATATGTATGTACGGAGTATTTCGTATGCATGGCGGGAATTTTCGTAATGCTTTTGAGGGGATGGAATGGGGAGATGGGGGAGATTGGGGAAATAGATGGATGGATGAGGGTTTAGTTTCTTCGTTTTATATATATATCTCTCTTTTTGTATATAAATATATATATTAAATCTTTGATAGGGATTTAAGTATCTAAATAAAACTAGTTCATCAATCAAACCAATCAAAATCAAATCAAATAATATAATATACGATACTTAGGTATATGTATACAATACACACAATGATGCTGTAGTCCTGTAGTACAAGTATAGGAGTATTTTTCGGATGCTGCCGGATAGCTGATAGATAGATGCCCGGGGAGCATATAGGGTGTAGCATATAGATGGGATTAAGATGTTGGGCCATGCGCGTTAACGTTGTGTAATTATTAGGTATCTATATATATGAGATGAGATGAGATGTGCAGAATATGGAGAATATGCAGAATAATCTCTATACAAATTTATTTTCAATGTGTGTATGTGTATGTGTATGTGTATGTGTGTGTGTATGTATGTGTATGTGTATGTGTATGTACTCCGTGTGTGTATGCGTATATACGGATAAGCTAAGGAGATGGATATGTGATGTAGAATGGGATGAGATGGGTAAATTTAAATTTTAAATTAAAATCTTAAATCTTAAATCTTTAAAAGGATACAAGGCGTAAATAAACGTGTATGTACTATATGTCGGTGAAGAAACGAAACGAACGGATGGATGGGATCACTGGTGGATGGATTTAGCGAGGTTTCTATTTTCTTAGTGTCTCTTTTTTAGCAAAGAGGTTTGCCCACCACTTTCTGTTTTTCTTGCGTTGTGCTTGTTGTTGTGTTTATTGTGGTGGTGGGATGAGGAAGGTTTTTTGGACGGGGAGGGGAGGGGTTTTTTGTGCTTTTTGGGTTTGGGCTTGGGTTTGAGTTTGGGGAAGGTCTGTATGTATGTGGTAGGTGAGATCTTACTTACTTTGTGTTGTGGGTTATAGATGTAGGTATATGGATGGGTTTCTTGGTGAGGCACGGGTTGTGATGGCGTTCTCATTGAGTTTTTTGGAGTTTTGGGCAAGTGGTAGGTACTGAGGATTTGGTATTTAGTATTTAGTATTTAGTATTTACTGATTATTTTGGATTGATAGGTATTCTACTATGCAAGATTCTATGATATTGATACAATTGATCAATTGATGAATTTGTGCACGCTAAGATAGTTGTACTTCGATGCGATATTCTATTATGTTTCTTATCACATACATATTTATATTTCAGATAATACAGTTTGAACTAAACAACTTATCCGTCTCTTTTATTTTCCTTTTTCCCTTTTTCCCTTTTTTCTTTTTTCCTTTTTTTCCATCCATCCATCCATCAATTGATTCCTACCCACTCTTGACCTTTCGCTTCTCTCCTCTCCCTTCATCCTCATCTCCATCCCCCATCCTTCACCTCCACCTTCACCTTCACAATTCCCTCCACGATACTACCAAAGTAAAGTCAAAGCTCTTCTCCAATTTCTAGTCTCTAGTCTCCGACCTCTAGACCAGAATCTGCACCTGCGGGAACTAGTAACTAGTCAGCCAAGCAAGCTACAACTCAATATACACAAGACAAGACACAAGACACGATTGCCTTTCTATCCGTATCCCCATCCCCATCCACACTCATGTCTCCACTATCTTTTACTATTATATATAATATATATACACTAGAGGAGAGCGATAGCCACAGTGATGGAATAGGTAAGCCGTATAGGTATTGTGAACGTGCTACGCGGCTAGAAGGATATGGATATGGATATGGATTAGAAAACTAGTAATATCTAGCTGGTATGTCTTGCATATAAGTGATGCAAGACTTTGTACCGTACCGTGCTGTGAAGTTTTTGCTCGTGTGCTTGCGTGCTTGCGTGCTTGCGTGCTTGCGTGCTTGCGTGCTTGGTCTGCTTGGCCTTGCTTGTTTTTGTTGGTGAGCTTGAGCTGGGTCTGGTTGATGGTTGGTGAGCTTGAGCTGGCTTGGTTGGTGGTTGGTGAACTTGAGCTTTGTCTACTTCATGGTTGTTGTCCATGGAGTGATGACTGTTGAGTGATGAGTAATAGAATACTCTTTATTGTTGTTGAATATGCCGTTTATCTTTTTGCCTCTTTTTATTCCTGCCGACGACAGCGTTTTTCTTCCTACTGTTTCCTCGCTCGTCTTTGACTTTTTTTCTCCCTTTTTTGGTTCTTTTTTTGCTTTTTTTCTTGTTTTCTTCTTTTTTGGAGTGTAGTACATCATGAAAGACTTGCGTATATGGTTGAAACTTCAATGGATGCTTGTTGTTGGTGGCGGATTGTTCGAATTGTCTGGTGAATTGGGGACCAACTCAATGAGCTCGACTCTATAATCGAGAAGAATTATTAGAGAATAGAAGGTGGGATACTTTACTGAGTAGTGTCTTTGTATGAAAGAGGTATGAGTGATCTCTCTAGACTCCTCAGATATTCTCTCTTCTTACTGCTTAAACTCCTTGAGCTCTTGCAGGAATAAGAGGAAGATTAAAATATCGCACTTGTATGAGAGGAGGGGGTAAAGTGAATCCTCTGGTAAATCCAGTGACGCCTTGTCGAGTGTCCGAAGAAGAAGAAGCCAGCTCTGACATATTTGATAAGCGGCGGGAAAGTTGCTTTTTATTGTAGAAAAAGAAAATGATCCTTAATATGATCCAATGATGTATTAATGGATATCCAAAGAAAAGAAGAAGACAAAAATTAGCTTTGAATATGAAAGTTGGTTTCAATTATACGCGAGAAGGCGGCCCCTAGTAATGTTCTTCTGGTATAATCCAGTGACGCATTGTCGAATGTCCGAAAAAAAGAAGAAGTCGGCTCTGATATATTCAATAAGCAGTAGGAAAGTTGGTTATGATATTGTATATGAGAAGGCAGTCCCCAATATTCTTCTGGTATATCCCAGACGAATAAATCCAGTGGTTCGAGGGTGTCTTATAGGCGACAGAGAAGAAATTCTCTGGATTTTGTAGGAGATGGAGGGTGTTGGTGGTTTGGATGTCGGGAATGTGAGGGATCTCCAACTGAAGTTTGAATATTCGGTATCGTCTGAGTCTTCAAATCATTCTGACATATCTCCAATCTTCTCTGGAACATCCAAAAGGTTGAATCCTTCAATTGAAGTCAATCCTAAACCCATCATATGCTTCAAGAAAGACAGAAGATGATACTGGCTTAAAGATTCCTCATTATGTCAAAGACCGGATTGGGCAAAAGGTAGGGTATTACCCGAGGTAATCCGGGGTAAAACACTGGGTAGAGTACAGATGCCCATGCCTGCTCAAAGATCAAACTCCCCTAAACATCCAAAGAACAACATTAAATCCACTCTACATTTCTCCCATGACCCCAACAAAAACGCCTACCACAGCACCAACTTTTCTCGGGCGCATTAGGCATCGAGTATTCCAGCAAAAACTCTTTCGTCAAGTTGTGCCGGATATAATTCGTACCATGCAGCACAAATAAAGTGCTATCTGCCCAGAAAGTATAGTGATCATATTGCCGAATTTTTTCCACGGTTAGGTGAGCAGCTACCTCGGTCCATTTGAAGGCGTGGGATTCTGCGCAGAAGGGATAAAGGCCTGGGTAAGCAAGGCGGAATAACGCCACTCTCCCGCTTAGGTCGATGTCGTCTTCCTCTATTGACTCTAACACATCGCCTTCCTCTATTGACTTTACCACATCGTCGGGGTCTAGATCTGAGGGGTAGGGGTGATCGGATTCCTCCCCTTGACTGTCTCCCTTTGCTTTCTCCTCCTCCTCCTCCTCCTCCTCCTCCTCCTCCTCCTCCTCCTCCTGTTCCTCTTCCTCCTCTTCCTCATACTGCATCATCTCTACCTCCTCTTCACTCTCAGAAGTTGAAAAATCCATCCCCTCTACCAGAGGAGAAAGGCTATCTTGGCGCCAACCGCCAGATCCCGAAGCATTCTCTATTACTAACATTTCTACTTTTTAATACTCAAGCCAATTTAAGAATTTAATATAGCTTAAATGTTCAAGTTAAAGTAAAAGATTGATATGATTTAAGTGCTTGAGTTAAGTTATTAGATTGATATAATATAAAAGTCTGAATCAAGTTGAATCTTTAAGCCGAGTTAAAAATATGAAGTTATAATATCCTAGGAATTTTCTCTCGGGAGCAAGACAAGAAAGAAAGTGGGGGAAATTTTGAAAACTTAAATATCTGATTTCTACTTGAACTGAAGGTCGCTATATGAAACTATAATCTAATTGGGATATAGTGAAGTGATTAGCTAAGAAGAAATGTGTGGGGGTAGACGTTGGAATATACTAACCTCCCAACCACCACTCATTTTATCTCATTCACTGACGTTACTTTACACTAATATTCTAACTATCACAACAACAGCCAATACAATGATAGATCGATACTCAGACTAAACCTCAATATCAAAATGTGTATCCTTAGTATCAGACTACAATCTGTAGTAAGAAGAGGCGTGGAGATGGCGCGGTGTCACTTGAATAATTGTCATCTTTCGATTGGTCTACTTAATTTTAAAGTTCGACATTTGAAAAAGAACTGCGTCGTTGTTCTTTGTATGGCGTTTATATGTGGGTTTATCTGATTCTGTATGGGTTGCTTACTGTGAATCGCGTTGTATGTATGGGACCATTTGATTGATCTATGCTTATGGCAGTCATTTTTAAATTTCTTGTCTTTTTGTCTCATTTGGTTTGATTATTAATATTTCAATATCTAGGTACAGTCGGTATATAAAAGTTCTCGCATAAATCACATATTTAATAAAAATATATAAATCATTAATAATCTTTTTTTAATAAATAATAACAATAATATTTAAATATATCTTTTTAATTCTATATAATATTAATTCTCATTAAGAAAAGAATTCGATTTTATACAAAAAATTAATTATTTAAAAAATTAATAGTATAAATATTACATTTATAAAAATATCAAAGTCTCTAAAAAATATATATATTTATAATTTAATTTGTTTTATAACTTACTTTATTATATTTCAAAAATGTATTTTAATATTATATAAATTAATCTTTTTTTGATCTCTTTATTATTATTCAAATAATTAAATCTATTAAAGAAGATACAAAAATACTAAATAAACAAATCAAATAATAAATGAAGAATTCTAAAAAAGAACTCAAATTTATTCTTTTTGATATAGAATTATTAAAAATTAGTATATTTAATAATAAATTATTTATTATAAATAGATTTTATAATTGTTTTAATAAATAAGGATAATAATAATAATATTCTCTATTGATTATTAATTAAATATAAAAGAATTACACAAAGTATACTAGCCTCAGAATTATACAGACTAGTTTATAGTTTTAATATTATTTCAATAATAAAAAATGCAATTAATACAATTCTTAAATCTAAAATATCAATATTATTGATTGTTTATATCAATTTTAAGTTATTCTATAATCTACTAATTAAACTAGGATTTACTACTAAGAAAAGATTAATGATCGATATTATAGTTTTACAATAATCATATTAAAAAAAAGAAATAACTGAGATTAAATAGATTAATATGAAATCCAATCTAATAGACATTATAATTAAGAATAAACCTTATCAATCATTTATAGGTCTTATCAATATCAACAAGATTGATATTAAGATAACAAAATGAATAAAACAGAATTAAGAGAAGAATATATTATATAATTCATCTTTTTAAAAAGAGAATTGTTAGTATTAATATATTATATGATTATTATATTGAAAAAGCGAGTTATACTTATTAGCAAATACTAATATTTATTTCTTTTATTATAAATAGGACACTTTTCTTATAAATAATAATGATAAGCAAGAATAATATATTATATACTATCTTTAATACTAGTACAGAAGGTATCACCGGAGTGATATCAACAAACTGTCACGAATCACGTTCATTTTTATAAAATAAATCTAGTTACCGGTGTTTGAGCCGCTTTCTTCGGGGGGATCCTTATCGATAAGGAATCCTAGGACAAATATTGTCCTAGGACAAATGATGTCCCAGGAAGAATAGGCTAGGCAACCATTGGGTCTTAGGACAAGTGTCCTAGGACATGATTCGTCCCAGGATCATTTATCCCAGGATAAGATTTGTCCCAGGACAATTGTCCTAGGATAATATCTGTCCCAGGATTATTATCCTAGGATTGGAATTGTCCCAGGATTAGTGTCCTAGGACTAATGGTAGATCACGTGATAAGGAGCCTTAGGAGCTTTGAAAGCTCCTAGAGCTCCAGGAGCTTTTTGGAGCTTTAGGGCTCCTCAGAGCTCCCTTACATTCATTAGTATATAATCAGAATAGTTTCATAGTTTAAGAGCTTCGTGCTCAACTTAGTTATCAATTAGTTTACCTACATTCTACTTGATCTAGTAACGACTTCACTTCCAAGTGAACCCAATTGATAAAGCCTTAACCTACAACTACCAACCAACGAAACCTCAGGCAGCCGCTGCCTCCAGTACAGTATCGTTACACAAACATAATTGTTATTGTTATTAAAATATATAAATAAAATAATTATGTTTTAATATAAAAAGGCCTTCAGTTAGTTATCAGTGCTCTAGTACTGTAATTATTAAGGTTTAGAAAATAAAAGTAAAATATAATAACTATATCTTCTAATCCTTAGAGGAAGTGGAAGTAATAGTACCAGTATATTAGACCAAGGGGGAGACAGGAGCCCAAAAATCCGTATGAACAGATATAATAGGCAGAAAATGATATATATAGAAATACTTTACTATCATCACAGATTTTCTTAGATCTTGGATCAAGAATACAACGTCAAATGCCGCTTCAAATATAGGTTAGGAATAAATATAATACTCGAACTATGAAATACTATTGGCTACTTGAACAACAAATGACACTCGCACTCATTACCCACAGAAAAAGTACATAAGACTTGCCAAGTCTATCAATTGAGCACGCTAATGAATAAATAGAATCTGGGGCAAGAGAAATCATATTTACAATCTACTTACCAATTGCTATGACTCTTTCATTGCTCATTGTTCACCGCACATAGTCAATCCTTATGATTCCAAGTCTTAGTATATGATCTTTCACATATGATGAGAAGTGAAGTCAGAACTGTGTAAATTCAATTTGTGTATTCTCTCATGAAAACTAGCTTTTTCATATACCCATTGTAAATCATTATGTAGCTAGCTGACTATCTGGGATTTATTTGTCCAATCATAGCCCGTAATGCATAATTCAAACCCCCATTTGAATCTCGACTTTCCCACCACCCATACCCTTTATCACCATTTCCCCTGCACGTACTTTCCCGCCAACCAGTTAAATTGCAGTGAGAACCAAACCAAACCACACCAAACCACACCACACCAGACCAAATGAAATCATCAGCCGCTGTATTAGTAGCGCCCATGTCCACCACCACCGGATGGATACTGATACCCACCTTGTCCACCATAAGGAGGTTGCTGAGGGGGATATTGCTGGTCTTGGTATCCATGCTGAGGTGGATATTGAGTTTGAGGAGGATCTCGACCCCATGGATCCGGAGGAGGTGGTCCCTGTTGACCCCATTGGCCAGAAGGCGGAGGAGGACCTTGATTCCAGTACTCTCCCGGTGGAGGGCCTTGCTCGTAGCTGTTAGGTGGGGCACCTCCATACTGTTGACTATATGGCTGCTGCTGCTGCTGTTGTTCATAGCCTCCATATTGTTGGTATGGAGGTTGTTGAGACGTATATCCACCTTGCTGTTGATAACTTGGCTCGAGATAGGCATTCCCACCTTGAGTTGGTTCTGTAGGACCGGTGTTTCCATATCCGTAATTTGGGGTGGAATGTCTTCCCGGGGAACCTGGAATTGCGGAAGGGTTTATGTATGATGGTTTCGTATCCAATCCCTCCATTGCTCCTAGATCCCTGGTTTTGATTTCTGACCAGATGGATCCTGAGGTTTTACCATGACCACCTAGAGCACCATGATTATGGTCGTGTTGTTCTGAGCCAGTGTGGTTTCTACCAGCCTTCACGGATTCTGAACCAAGGAGATGGTTTAGACTTTGGGCATTTGGCTGTTCTTTCACCCAGCTTTTTACAGTATGGAACATGTTCTTTTGGATTTCAACATGTTCGTCGCGCAGAGCCGGGTGATGGAAGGTGCGTAGAATATCATTCATAACCTCATCAACGGGAACGCCTGGGTTTTGCCAGGCGTATAGTATGCGACTAAAGAAGGTTAGTAATTCTATTGCAACCACAGGAAGAAATCTTACGGTGTTACGTATTGCAAGATAGTGGAAGCCACTCTCCCAGCACATGAATTCAGGACATTAGAAAAATGATCCTTGGAAAGCATGGAGTGAGTTGGATCGGTGCAATTTGGATCGTTCCATGGCTCAAATTGAGAGTTTGCGCTGGCTTCGACAACTGTACTGGACCCCTTTCTCAAACTATCAGACACTGCATCGATGATAGGTCGAACAAATGGTGCGAGTAAAGATAGGATAAACACAGTCAAGGTCTCACTGATCTTCTCGACCAATGATTCAAGACCGGGGATCTTGGCAATTGTATTGTTAATTGCTCTCACAATCTTATCTCTAAACTCGAGAATAGGATAAATCTTTTTCGCAGTTGCGACGGGATCGAAATCGGGGCTCATTCCTGGAACACCCGGACCTGGGGGACCACCTGTAGAGCCAGGCGGAGCATTAAAAGTGTTTCCGTCAGCTCTGGTCTGTTGATTGGAGTTTTGGTATTCCTGAGCAGCTGATTGAGCTTGAAGATCTCGTGCTGTACTTGCTAATCCACCTCCCATACCAGGAATTTGAGAAAGAAGGCCTGCAAAGTCCGTGCCACTACTTCCAGATCCGAATAAACCACGTTGATCATCGCCCCCGCCACTTTGTTGAACCTTTTGCGCTCCACCTAGAGCAAGATCCATTTCTTCGACTTCGGTTTGAGTAAAATGATCATTAGCTTCACCAAGAACAGAGTGCAGGAAATCAACCGCTCCAAATGTGCCTGTAACTAAAGGATAAACATGGTGACCACGAATGTTAATCTCCGCATTCGCACCACAATGTGGAAATACATCACGATACCCTAATTCTCTCAAGGCTAACTCGCAGTAATTTGTATGCGCTCCAAAGTCTTCCATGCAGTGTAGGGCTTGTCCAAGACATCGAAGGGCTTCACATAGATCTTCTTCTTTGCCTTTACCATGCGATCCGCTGGTATACAGTCTACCAAAATGGATACTTCTTGCAAAGCTGAATTTGACATAGCCAGCACTAGTAGCCCAACCTCCACTTTCATTCGCAATATAATTCTTCATGCCTGTATTTGGGTCGATCTCTAGTTCCATTGGGTTAATAGGACCACGAAGCCTAGGATCGAAGGTTCTTGCATCCTGATTATCAGCATAACCTTTGGGGTTGTCAATATGCTCTTCGGGTCTATAAACGCCAAGACGTTCTTCTGTGACCTCAAATTCTGCAGTAGCATAACCGAAAGACAAGAAACTCAAAACCCAAACCTATTTTCGAACAATGAGTAAGCATACAAATGACAAGGGGTGTTTTGTTTGCATACCAAAATACGAATAGTAGGTGCTGATACTCCTTTCAAACTTCCCACATCAACTGCTTGAGAATAATCTCGTAACCAATTACCAAAGTAAACCCTCTTAATCATCATGGTAGTCCACTTATGACCCTTAATGAAAGCAACAGTTTTAAGCATATCCTCGATATCGCCATGGCGAAAGTTTTTGCCCTCAATATTGGATATACTGGGAATGTTACCAGCACCAAATGCTGCTGTTGGGGCAGGAAGAACAATAAGCAAGATGCATGCTATGAGTAAAAACGACCCAGTGTTGGGCGTTAAGAAAGCCATTTTGTGTTTTGGAGTTACCTTCAAGCTGTGCTACGCTGTTGTATGTTTCGTAGAAGTGGAAGAGGAAAGTATTAATATAAGGATACAAAAGATTGCAAGGCGATGAGATGAATAAGTAGAATTATCATTGACTGAGCCACACATCTGACGACTTGAAGAAAACAAAACCCCGCCATCATGTGACTGTGACTGTGCGACTGATTTGTTTGATTTCCACGTGACTAATATTAACAGGCAAGAATCAAGATTTCTGCAAGTTCCTAAAGATTAGTAATCGTTGTCTCCAAATTTATTATGTGGCTAGATCACCAGATTTCTCCATCAGAATCTCCTCTTAAACTAACTGGCTTATTATTGGTTTAGTCAAATTTACAATAATTACCTACCTATCTTTATCATTCCAAATCCGCTCGCAGAAAAGAAAATCATGTGTTTTTGACAAAAACATCTCAATTCGTCTGACGCCTTTCTATAAGTTACAAGCTACAAAGTTGCAACTTACTTGGCAACTTATTACTTAGAATTCACGTACACGCATCTGAAAGACAATTAATTGGTTGGCTCCATCAAAATTATATATATCTATACAACTTCCTCCACCGCTCTATTGTCCGGCTCTTCCGCCCCTCTGTTTACGACCGTGCCCGATTCGATTTTATTTCCTTGCCAATTTGCCTCCCAAACTAGGTACAAATATCGAATCATCCCATACTACAGTTCATAAATAAAACCTTTACGATTCCCGTCCTTTAATTATATACGCATACCATTCATTCGATACAATCACTAATCATGTCTCCTTCTCGAACTCTTCCTACTCTCACCCAGGCTGAGGTCGCCTCTCATGATTCTGCAGTGAGTTGCTATGTCACAATGGGTACAAGGGTCTTTGATGTTACAGATTTCCTTGACAGCCATCCGGGCGGAGGTGAATTGGTATTAGAGTACGCCGGCAAGGACGTGACGGATATATTGAAGGACGAGCTCTCGCATACTCATTCTGAAGCCGCTTATGAGGTTCTCGAGGATTCTTTCATTGGATTCGTTGCTACAAACAAGGTCATCGATACAGCTACCAAAAGTACAAAACCAGACACCATCGTTCCACTCCCGCCAACAAAGGAAGGCCTGAAGGAATTGAAAGAGAATGGATCTGCAAACTCTCTGCCAGTTTATGCCAGTACTGGCATGTCAACGGAAGAAGACTTGAGCAAAGAGACGGATCTCGTGGACGATTATAAAACACACAAATTCCTTGACCTGAACAAACCATTGTTGATGCAAATTTGGTGTGGTGGTTTCAGCAAAGAATTTTATCTTGAGCAGGTCCATCGACCTCGTCATTACAAGGGAGGAGAATCGGCACCTTTATTCGGAAACTTCCTCGAGCCTCTATCAAAGACAGCTTGGTGGGTTGTGCCCATGGTTTGGGTCCCACCGGTGGCTTATGGTACATATCTTGCCAGCGAGGGATTCAATAATATCGCTGGAGAAGCAGCATACTGGTTTCTTGGTCTTTTTCTTTGGACCTTGGTCGAATATATTTTGCATCGATTCCTCTTCCATCTTGATAAGTATGCACATTCCCTTTTATAAACTCAGCAATGAACCATCAAGCTAACTTATATCTCTAGATGGCTTCCAGACAATCGAGTAGGACTCACTCTTCATTTCTTACTCCATGGTATCCATCACTATTTACCAATGGACAAGTACCGATTAGTTATGCCGCCCACTCTCTTCATCGTGTTAGCGACTCCTTTCTGGAAACTCGCTCACACCGTCTTTTACTGGGACTGGTATGTGGCTACGGCAGTATTCTGCGGAGGAATCTTCGGATACATCTGTTATGATTTGACTCATTACTTCCTTCACCATCGCACATTACCTTCTTACTGGAGACAATTGAAGAAGTATCATCTTCAACATCACTTCATGGATTATGAAAACGGATTCGGAGTTACAAGTCGATTTTGGGATTGTATCTTTGGAACTCAACTTGCACCTGCGCCGAAGACCGTATGAAGTGGAGATTATGATGAATTTGTAGGTGATGCGACCAAGCTAGGAAATAATGGTATGTTTCAAAATGATTTCACGATATAGATACATCAAAGGTATTCTAGTCTTGGTGTCTCATGGACGAGGTCGGTCAGGGGAAGCAGGCCGGCCACCTTTAGAGAAATTGTAGTTTCGTAGCCTTTTTAATACTCTAATGTACACTTTTACTTTCGATAAAGAAAATACATCACAAAAACCTATAATTGACGACTAGTAATAGAATTCTTGTACAATTTAGCTCAAAAATTGGTTATGAACGAAACTTCATGGACCTCGGCAAGCATTGTTCTATACCAAACACGTGGTGAGATGCCCAAACTAAGCATCTGACTAATATTTCATATTTTCCTAACCACCAGCCACTTTAACTTGCACAAGACGATAATTCTAGTTCTGATTAATATCCATCATTCTGTAACGCTCCAAGAGCATTTAGCTATCAAACTGAATCTTTCTAAATTACTAGGTCCAATTTTCGGAACAAAAATTTGAACAATAACATCGAAATCATAATTTATCCACTCTCAGGCGAGTAACAACCTTCACCATGTCCGCCTTAGATGTTGAAGCCCTCTTGGATTCAACCGCAGCTGCTACTCCTGTCGAGCAAAATGGATCTGCTAAGATTAAAGAATCCGATGATCGCCACAAGGGTGAACGCAGTGAAAGACGCGACCGTGATAGAATCCGCGATGATAGCAGAGATCGCGACAGAGACCGAAAACGCCGAGCTCGCAGCAGAGACAGAAACGAGAAAGACGGCACTTCAACTCCAATAAGTGAGAATGGGAGCGCAAAGGGTAGGCGCAGAAGCAGAAGTCGGGATGATAATCGTCGACATCCACGTCGCCGGAGAGATACCCCTGAAGAAAACGGCCGCAGGGATGGAGATTATTATAGGGGAGGTAGGGGTGGTGGTCGTCAACGCTCACGAACTAGAAGTCCTGATAGATATTACCGTCCACGAGGTGACCGCCGTGATCGCGATGAGGCAGACAAGCCTCGTGAAGAGCGCCGACCTAGAAGTCCTAAACGAGAAGGCACACCTCCCTTGACTGAAGATGAACGGGACAGACGCACCGTTTTTGTACAACAACTAGCAGCTCGTCTCAGAACTAAAGAACTCATAGCATTCTTTGAAAAGGTTGGCCCCGTCAAGGAAGCGCAGATTGTGAAGGACAGAGTCAGTGGTAGATCTAAAGGGTAAGTTATTTAGTTCGTAATTCTTTTAAATGACTCCTTTATTAATTTCGCACAGTGTTGGTTACGTTGAGTTTAAAAACGAAGAATCAGTTCCTGCCGCTATTCAACTCACTGGACAAAGACTCCTAGGAATCCCAATTATTGCACAACTCACTGAGGCTGAGAAGAATCGACAAGTTCGCAATCCAGAGGCTACCACCAGTAACCCTAATCAAATTCCATTCCATCGACTATACGTGGGTAATATACATTTCAGCATCACTGAAGCCGATCTACAGAATGTGTTTGAGCCATTTGGTGAGCTCGAATTTGTCCAGTTGCAAAAAGAAGAGCAAGGACGTAGTCGGGGTTATGGATTTGTCCAGTAAGCTTTTTCTATGAAAGGTTGTATAGCTATACTAACGACTACCATAGATTCCGTGATCCAAATCAAGCTAGAGAAGCGTTGGAGAAGATGAATGGATTCGATCTTGCTGGTAGACCAATCCGTGTTGGTCTTGGAAACGATAAGTTCACTCCTGAATCTACCGCCAGTCTTCTACAAAGATTTCATGGCCAAAGCCACCAACAACAATTCCAGGGTTCCGCATTTTCCGGCGCTGGTGGGCGTGGCCCTACCGCTGCTGGTGGTAGTAATTTCGATCGTGCTGGTGGTCGTGATAATGATAAAGGTGCGGGTGGTGCTAGTGCTTTGGACGACACTGACGTTGGCGGCGTAAACTTCAACAATTATAGTCGAGATGCATTGATGAGAAAACTCGCCAGAACAGATGATACCACGACTGCGGCGAACCACGAGAGACGAGAAGTATCAAAACCTAAAACAGAGACCAAAGCTTTACCAGTCAATGTTAATATGGCTAGCCGCTGTGTTGTACTCAAGAACATGTTCGATCCTACAGAGTTAGTAATATATTACCTCGTGTTAACCCATTACTAATCAAATTCACAGAGAGGACGGTGAGAATTGGGAAAAAGAACTCGAGGATGATGTCCGCGCAGAAGCGGAAGAAAAATATGGCCACGTTGTTCACATTGCTTTAGATCCGAACTCCCAAGGAGATATTTATCTCAAATTCGATCGAGTACAAGGAGGAGAGAATGCTATTAAGGGTCTAAATGGCAGATATTTTGGTGGACGAATGATTAGCGCTACTCCTGTTGTGGATGCAGTCTACAGCAGTTTGTTCTCTCGCACAAAGGCTATTTGAGATGCTAATTATGGCCTACATCCCGCTTGAATTAGGCTCGTATCTGGTAGGAGGTAATCTCCTCTCTTGTATGACAAGACTAATATTGAGTAGATTTTTATCACAGAAATCTCCATGCGATAGGCATACATACCTTCGAAAACGTCACCGACATTGTGACTACCGAAGCAGCGACCACATCGTTATTTCAATACGCAATCCAAGTATTCAAGATGTTCCGGACTTGAAACTCGATTCAAGCATCTCAGGCAAACGTTCGAGAACATTGCTGATTTCTTTATGCAGGAGCTTCACAAGCCTAACCCCCTGCCTATAATTCCACTGATTGCACATAGGGACCCATTACTGTACACAAAGTTCATTCATTATCACTGTTTTTTTGGCATACATGCTTTCGAGTCTGACCATAGTACACTTTAGTTAGATGGAGAAATAAATTGATACAGCATGAAGCTCTAATGTTGTTAATTATGTGACAGCTACAGTGCTTTCCACTAATACTAACTAATGCCAGAGCAATCTGTGTACATGAATAATAACTTCGGGCATCGCTCTGCGAGTGGAAAGAGGAGATGCTTTGGATCGAAACGTCGGACGGCATGGTCTTGAACCTTTACTTTGTATTATTAATTTATAGAAGCTTGTTCTTAGTAACAGAGCTTACCTATTCCAGATTTTAATCGTGATTATCCCCAGGTTCCTCTTATTTACTTATTACGGCCTGGCTGATACAGTGAGCTGATAGGAGTTTTAGAGTTAATGACGAACGACGATGAACGACACTTGAAGGATGTGTCACTTGGTCATTTTATATATAATACATACTCAAGCTGTTTGATTGAATTTACATACATACTTCAATTGTTTGCCTTTAGCTTTTGCCCGTGATTCGTTCGCTGATTTCTATGGTGTTTGATGCAATGAGATCTTTGAGGGTGAAACTTGAGGTTGTGATGATGAGGTTGCAAAGGTGGGATAAGATTATATATACTGCGTACTGGTGAGTTAGGGATTATAGTTTAATACTGATGAAGGGCCTTCACATACGACCATAGACTGAAGAGAATTGGGCATCCCGTCCGCTCTGCCATACACAAGCTTCAGATCGGTAGATTAGTAGTTGGGTGGGTGACCACCAGCGAATCCCTACTGTTGTATGTTTTTTGTTTCTTTTTTGACTTCTTTTCTCTTTTAATTTTTGGCTTGTCTTGATTGAGGTTGGTGCATAAATAAGTGTGCTGTTGTTCTTTGAGCATGAGTGGAGAATGTTTGAAATGAGTGTATGTACATTTTAAATGCTGAGGTTCAGGTTTTAGAGACATCTGTAGAGATGGCATGGTTTTAGATATTGTGAAAAGTAGAACTACCTATCTAGTATATGTTCGTAGGATTATTGACGGGAATTTAAATCTTAGACCGCATATTCAGTATGGGTGTGTAGTGACTTTGTCTTGTGGTTAGCGAGTAGATTATTTATCCCAAGAGTTCATTCTTTCTGCTTGTACGGAAAATTAATTATTGGCTTTTTGAAATGTAGGAAAGACTCTTACAGTGACCTTTATTTTCCTGTGGATATGCTTTAGGTTACTTGAGTAAAAAGCTTAAGAGAAGAAGGAGAGCTCAAAAGATAGATCTTAGATGTTGAGAGCTGGAGCTAGGAGTAGGAATTAAATATGGAAGAAGGGAGAAGAGATGTAGGTTCGGATTATTTTGAATATGTAAGATCTATATATATATATATATAACAAATCCTTTTTCAGAACCTGACCAAAAACAGATTTATATCCATTCTTTTGAGATGGATAATAAACAGAGTCCCAACTCGAGTTTCCAACTTATTCAGCTGTGCAATAAAATCCCCCTTTTCCTATGTTAAGCGAAAAAGTTAAATTGATACAGTACTTACTTGTATATTTTTTAGATGTGTATAAAAAATAGCTTTTAGTCTCTGAGGGAGATGTCAGGATACTAATATGTGATTGGGATAATCAGTATGTTGTTTTACATGGAATAAACCCCATTTTTGAAGAAATAGTTAGTTTGGTGCTTGGGGCGGGATAGTCCCAGGAACCATTTTACTCAGGTCCGATTTAAATATGCAACGAAAACCTGTGTTTTGTTTGGTATTAGTCGTGTTTTGGAACTGGAACTAATCTCTCAGGTAAGTCGGATCTTCCTTTTTGGAGGTAATTTGGTACGCATTGGAACTTGTTTAGATTTAGATATACAGCTATATCATATTTACTTTTCTTAAAAATATTCCATCAGCTTAGAAGATATGCTAAGAAAACTTTTTATATGTAGCGGATAGTGAGGTGCAAACAAACAAACCGCCCCTCTCGCTTAAGGTTAAATCTCTGCAAAATTTCTTCACCACCCCCTTCAAAAGTATATTCCGGTACGGGGAATTGAACCCCGGTCTCCCGCGACCTGATTTAAGTGTTTAGACTTGAATGAGAGGCGGAAATGCTAGCCACTACACCATGCCGGAGAACTGATTGATTTGATGGAAGAGTGAAGCGTAAGCTAGAATACAATGCTGAGCTATGGCGCAGGCGGAGTGAGAAAGAGTGAATTTTCATGCAAGTTCTATGATTTAAACCTCTAATTACCTACCCACTTGAGCCTTTGCATTATCCATTTTACTATTGTCTCTCTTTCTTCATACTGCAAAGTGATTCATGTTCCGAAATCAAGTTGCTGGAAATCTATTCACTTGCTGAAGAGTACAATCATGTAATAATTTTCCACCGAACAATAAAAATTTAGTAAAAGAATCCAAAAGAGCACTTCACATGTACCTTTACCGTGGGTAGGTACTATGTACTCTAATGCAATGTTCAATGTGCAGTTTGCTGCTTGTGATCATATCATTTTTCATGAGGACACTGGCGGGACGTTGCTTGTCGGGGGAGTGAAGGCATAGGTATGAAACATTTGAGCTTGGGATTGCAAAAGAGCACAATAGAGCCGATTATATTATACCTGCATGTGGAAATTCCGACGGCTTCTTAATCTTCTGGCTGTGGGCTATTGGGTATGAAGGGAGGCCAAAAAGGATTTGTTGCATATTTCATTTGAGACTTTGTAAAACAGTGTTGGGTTGGGTGGATGTAATGATTTTGTACCTTTCATTCAGCAATTCAGAGAGGTAGTGATTATGTCTCTGGTAGATTTGGGTGTGAAGGTATAGATGAATAAATGACGAATGAAATCTAGTTTTATTGTGATCTGTAAGTCCATGAATGGCAAATTCCAAGAGATTCTAGACACAAGCAATGGTATTCCAAAAGAAAATACCCAGTCAGCATGGCTGCATATAATTCTTTGATGGCTTCAGCAATGTATCTATAAAGTGAATAGACACTAGCTAGTTTCATCTACTCTTGAGTAACTACTCTTATTGGAGCTCGGCCTTGTCTTGGAAGTTGAATATACTTGATACTGTCAGTAGGTATCAGAAGATGCTGCAGCATATTTCCAACACTCAATCTTGTTTTCAGTCCAAGATACAAAGGTCTTCCCAAAGGCTATTTTCGTTTGATGATGTCCAAACGTAAAGACTATAAAAAGGAGAAGTCTCATGGAAGAGTCTCTTTCTGTGAATAACCACAATTCTAGAAATTTAAAAGAAATGATTTACACAAATTTGTTTTCCCGACTGTTAGTAGACAGAATTTAAACCAGCTCTCTTCTCTCTATATAGAAACAGATGTGATATCTTTCCGACTGAACATAGAATAGCTATCACCAAAAAACTCCGAAAATTTGAGAAATCAGTGATTAAGATTGTTGCCAAGGTCTTGTCATAGTTTCTCATTAAGAGAAAGGCAAAGTGAATGAATGGACCATGATTTCTATTACTTTATAGATTTCAAACTCGTTTTCTATCAAAAGCAAACTTGCACTTGACTCCGACAAGATCATCACCACTGTTCAGTGTTTACCCCAAACCTCCTTGGGACTGCATAAAACAACATATATTACTTTGTTCTAGCATTTCTCTATTTCTCTCTTTGCCTAGAAATATAACAACTGTTAATACCTACTCAAAATCTTCCTCAAAATCTCTTTAAGCCTCCTCACTTATACTCTTTCCACTCTTTATTTATATCAACATAACCCCCACCTCACAAATCAAGAAACAAGAATGAAGAATGTGGGGTCCCAAACACAAAAACATAAAACATAAATTCACCTCCACAGCTGCGCCACGATTACCCCACCGCCACAACATCACATCACCCGCAAACCTTAAAAAAGACTCTATTCGCAACGACGCCGACAAACTCTCCCCCCAACCAAGCCTTCCCTCTTAAGGATAATGAGGAACAAAAAGCAAAATAAGACAAGAGCATATTGCACCAAACGGGAATCGAACCCGTGGCCTGCGCAAGCTCAACGAGACGCTAGTCTTGAAGTGGGAAGCGCAGATTTTACCACTAAACCATTGGTGCGATTTGGTGATATGGTAAGTCTAGTTGGAAATATATTCACATCTTAGTGTCGCTAGCTATTTTCCGAAGATTAGTATTTTTATATCTTCATATTTGCAGTGTAGATAGATTTTTTGGGGGGTCTTTTCATTTTCTACTTCGAAATGTCAATTCCTGAAGCTAGGATTCAGATATTACACGGAAATCGAGTAATAAACTTCCGTTTAAACCCTGTTTGAATACTTCTTCTCTAAAACTGTGATCTCGCAAATGTGTTCCTTCCCCTTCGTTTTTTATCTATATTTCGTATTGTACTTATAATATCTAGAAATCATATTTCCAAACATTAATTTCAATCCTCAACTTACCGTGTCGGAAATGCTACAATTGCAAACTCTCTCACTTGAAGAGCTGCTTGCGGACGGCGAAGATGCGAACGTTAACACAGATGGAATTTCACTATCGAATCTTCAACCAACAGCAAGAGACTTATATGCTTTCTGTTCTGGGCATGTGGATTGGTTGTCTATATGGCACCAACATGGTATCAAATTCATAGATTTACTAATGTAGAACCCCAATGTTTTTCACACCGAGTAACACCTTGATCGCAAAATACCTCTCAAGGTTTATTTGTTTCAATTCATCTTGTCCTCTATACCCTCGATTGGTGTAATGACAAGTAGCTTCCTAATGTCCTTAATTTATCCCACTGTGTGTGGCCTATAAAATATCCTCCTCAACAGATGAACCACCCATACATCATAAAACCCGGTTTACATATGGAGATGCAAAGACACAGCTTCAGTACATCCATCATAGCATCGAGAAGGAACTTTCCAAAAACGAACATTAGCTTATCCAGAAAATCGCGTTCATTATGCCTTCTTGGATTTGATAAGGACGAGCTGGAGGCGGTTCATATTGAGTTAACCCAATTCCCTTTCCGAAACACCAGCTCTGATTGTGATCTCTCAGTACACCAGGATGCTCTGTAAAAGCTCCAGTCTGAGATAAGTCTAAATCCTATGTCGCCTATGTTGGATTCAAAAGTGAAGAGATGGAGTTCGGTTTTACTGTAGAAGTCCTTGGTTCCACAGATATATTCGCAGCAGAAGTCATCGGTTGAGTAGATGAACTGGCGAAAGAACTCCTTGGTTCCATTGATAGATTGGCAGCAGAAGTCCCCGGTTCAATAGCAAAGGAAGTCCTTTGCTCAATAGGTTGATTGACATTAAATGTCGTTACTACATCCCACCGAAAGGGTTCAAGCGCAGAATTTAGAATCTGGTTGGCAAGGTTATTGGCCCCAAGCTGATCTGAAAGCGTCATGATACCTAGGCTTTTCAAATGGGACATTGCCTCATCGAATTCTGCACCCTTCAAAGAGTTTGGGTTCTCCCATCTGGATGATTAGCATGCTCGTTTTATGGGGGAAGCAAAGATATTGGCTTACACATCATCGGGTATCTGTGGAATCAAGAACAATGCGCCTTTGTCGAGAGCCGTACATATTTTATTATACCTAGCCCCCGCCGCTACCCAGAGTTGTAAGTTCGCTTTGATGACGGTAATGTCATCATTGATCTTCTTGGATTCTGTGATCGCTTTGACGAGACGTTCATAGAGGATGTTATGGAGATTATTCGTCATAACTTTTTGCCCATGCCCTAGCAACAATGCGAGTTGGTAAAAGAAGCTCACGTAGAACCTCCAAAGGATGACATTATATACTCGTCGCAGACGGAGATGTTGAGCTACAAGGTATGCTTCAATAGCAGCAACCTGGATTGATTGTTCGGAATTTTGACCATCAAGGGCCCGCCAAAGTTGTGATGGATTCTCCTTCCATATTTGATATTGAGTTTGTATGCTGGGGGGTAGAGCAATGTTGTGAATCCCAAGAATTATTACCAATGCTGTACTTTTAGTCCTTTTCTTTTTGGTTACATTGGTCTTGCGAAACATTTCTTGAGCGGTGCTTTTCGACTCGGCTGAAAGGGATGTGTAAATGCCATGGAGGATGCTTGTGAACTGCGAGCTAAGTTAACATCTCCCCATGCTTTCCTATAGAGGGGCATTACATACCTCTTCCCGTTCCAATAAAGATTCAAGGGTTTGGTTTTCATCGTAGTTTTCTAATTGTTGGATGAGGCTACCCACAGTATACCTATCGGCCGACATTTTGAGAGAAGAAGAAGTGTATACCGTGATTCCCTGTAAGCTGATCCGTTCATCTGTCTTCGCATTATATCATTTTTATTCAGAGTCTCACAGTTGAAAAGCCAGCTTACTGTGGAGATTGACAACACATTCAAGGGGCCTTTATCTTGCAAGAAATTGTTCTGCTCAAGGCCCCCGACCGTTTACCAAACAGGGTTGGTGATAATCAGGTGATTACAAAAAAGAAGTTAGTGCAGGATTACAATGCATGCTATTTAATTTAATTTTGTTGAGGATAAGCTCTTTCAGCTCACTTCATGCTCACTTCATGCTCATCACTGATTATCCCAGATGATTTTTTTTTAAAAGGGGTTGGAACAGGATCATAATATAAATGTTGTTCGATATCTTTTTCAGCTCTGTTCGCACTAAATTATTTTCATTCAGCACCCCAGACGATTTTTGAAAAGAGGTTAGTGCAGATCCATAATAACAGTATGCATTAGTTGTTTTAGTAGTTGAATCAATCCGATTGGTCTCGGGTATAGATACTTACCCGCTGGTCTTCACAACTCCATGCCATTTTGATCACTTTATCGTTCTCCCAGTGACCTTTTAATTTCAATTCTTCTTTTTATGTCACTCATGTTGTTGAATATCCTCATTTTGGCTCTACAAAGAAGTCTAGAAAATGAAATATGTTAACCTCTTTTATTACCTATATATACGTCCCTGAAGACACCAGTAAGTAAACCTATGTTGTTGTATACAGGCGTCTGATAATGGTGACGAATATGAGATGTATATGGTGGTCTCTCCCACTATCATTCTTCGGGTGGATATACAACAGAGAACTTTTGTCCTTTCTGATAAATCAGTACTTGAAGGGTAACTAGCATCTACGGAACACTTATCGCTAAGATTGTCCGCAAGTGTCTGTTTATAAACGGAGATGATTCCTGATTCTTCAATTCTGTCCGAAAACCAGAGACAGTATCAAATTATCTAACCGTAAGGGTGTCTCTAGCAATTAGGAGGAGGTGCATTATTTTGCCCTGTAAGGTATGGGTTCTATCGGCTAATGTGGAGCGCTTGATAGTAACAAAGGAGAGTCTCGCTTGGCGGCTGTAGCCGGGAGTTTGAGCGTTGGTCGGCCTCTTTGGATGAATATGGTAACTGGCGAGGAAACGGCAAACCTTCCAATGAATATAGCTAATAATTTGATAGTATAAATCAGAAAGAATCTTGGAGGGACAACTTGGGCAAATTAGGCAATTATCCGGGGTGCAACACAGTCAGGTTATCCATATGATTGATGATGGCAATTGGCAGTTACTGAACCCTAATTTATGATCGGGGGCATGCATGCATATTTGTTATGTACAAACAAAACAAGGATTTGATCAATTCTTAATTTATATTGTATAATTTATAAGTAGTTGATCTTTCCGCTTCTGAACTTCTCACTATCCCCAACACTTAATACATGCATGATCATCATGATCATACAATCGATTGTGAAAATCTTCTCAACACACCCGCTACCATCCTCGCCATCCTCGAATCCGCTATAGATGTTATGTCCCACACAAGAATTTGACGCGGTTAATAACTATTTGGTAAGATAACTTTTAGAATCTTCCAATATCATCAACACCCCTTTCCCTCTTTTCCCCCCTCCAAAGAAAAGCGACATCACGCCCGCACTAACAGGAACAAACAACGACAACATAATTCCTGAAACCGGCAAAACAAAAGCTCGACGGAACGTCTCGCCCCATCCTCTAGCACGAAATCACAAAATACCATATCAAAAACTTAGACAAGACCCCTATCAAATTTTCCAAGGCCGGACTCAAGATTCTCGGCCAACTTGTTGCAGATAGTATCTCCTCATTCCTATTGACCAACTCACATCGCGAAATCCTATTCCCCTCATCATACATTCTTCTCTTAATCCACGACCGTCTACTAACCCCAAAAACTCAATGGAACCTTCACCCTCGCTTCCCTCTAGAGGCATAAGAGGAACTCGTGTGGATTCGCAGCCGAAAAACTGGAAGAATATTTGAATACTGAGAACCTAGAATGCATGATCCGTAGAGACATTTTGAATTTTGAATTGGAGTGATGATCTCGATAAATTTTGTACATAATTTCTTTCTTCTGCATAACCTCGAATCCTGCGCCAGTTTCCACCCATCATCTATAGCATGAGATACACATTAATCGTACATCCTCTAAAACCACCCATTTAATCCTTCACTCTCTGTTTTCCTCACTGGTCTCCTCTACCGCCTTCACCACCTCATTCTTCTCCTCAGCCGCCCTCTTCATCTCCTCATATCCCTCATAAACCCCAACCTCCTTTGGCTCCCCTCTAAACTCCAAAGTCTTAACTGGCTTATTTGCCTCCTTCTTCGTGATATTCTGCCTCCAAGCCCTACCATTCTTTGCCAAATGCTTCAAGTGTGCAATGAACCTATCGTTTCTTTGCTCGGCCCATTTGTTCTCAGGTTCATCTGATTTTCTCAAGGCTGTCTTTCTTCTTGTTTGACATGCTCTGTAAAGATTCATGGCCTTTTCTTGTTCGGGAATCTCAGATAATGCATATTCGACAGTCCACTTTTGATCTTTCGTTAGCTTTTCCGGTCGTACTGTGTATGCACCGTCGACCTTGTTGCGGATGGCAAGATGCATCGCTAAGATCTCTTTCGAGGCTTCTTCGGGAAGAATTGATTCAACATCCGCCATTGATGTGTCGTCGTCTTTTTCATCGGGCTCATTTGAAGTCTCAGACTCCTCTGTCGAGCTTGTTTGAGAATCTAATGATCCATCAGTATCTTGTTGAGCTTCCGAAGTTTCCTCGGCTGAATCAATCAAGAGATCTTCATTTTCGACAAGTTCAGGTTCGTTTGTCTCGGCTTCGATTGATTCATCGTTATCTTGTTGAGCTTCCGAAGTTTCCTCGGCTGAATCAATCAAGAGATCTTCATTTTCAACGGGTTCTGATTCGTTTGTCTCGGCTTCTAACGTCTCATTGTTGCTTTGCTGGGCTTCCGAAGTTTCTTCGGCTGGGTCAACGAGAAGACCTTGAATGATAGTTTCCTCGACGGCTATTTCAGTGAGGTCGCTGGTCTTTACATCATCATTTGAGTCTTCGAGTTCTTTTTCAGCGTCGCTCTCGCCTGCCTCCTCCTCCTCCTCATCTTCTTCCTCTTCCTCCTCATCCTCTTCTTCATCTTCTTCATTCTCTTCTTCTCCACTATCTTCATCATTTTCTTCATCTGCATCTTCATCCACTTCTGCAGTGGTCTTTTCTATATCATCATCATGCTCTATTTCTTCACTCCCATCTATAATCTCATCTCCCTCCTCATCGGCATCAACATTCTCTTCTTCTTTCCATAATTCATTTTCATCCTGCCCTGTGGCGTCAGCTTCGCCTTGTTCATTGTAAGATGAAGTTGATAGGAACTCTTCCACACGTTGTTCCACCTCATCCAATGTCAATCCAGCAACATCATGATGCTCAAGCAGGCTCTCAGCAATTTCCTTTGCACTCTTGATCTCAAACTCATCATTCTCCATGCTTTCTTCAATCTTAGCACGAAGATCTTCCCATTCAGAATTCTTTCTCTCTTCCAGCTGTTCTTCCTCCGTTCCCTTTTCACCATGTAAACCAAGAACACGAGCTTCGAATGCTTCAATCTCCGCTTTATTTGTATCTTGAATTTTTTGAATTTCTTCCTCTTCCATAGGCTCGGCAAAAATGTACATAAATGGAGTCTCTACATTACCACGAGTTTCAAAGTGTAAACGCAATGATTTCCCTGGGAATCTGGCCGTTGCGCGATCCAAGGCTTTATTGAGTAAGTCAACACTAAGTTTGAACTCGCTGTCTCCAATGGTAGTATCGGTGGTTCCATGGATAGTGTCATCTAGTTCTGGTAAACTAATGTATTGGAATCCAAAAATTCGCTCAACATTATGATATGCGACAAAAATGCCATCCATACGACCCATTCTAACTTGTAATGAGTACTTTAAGAATGCGGCTCGTATCATATCATAGTATTCTCGTTCAAAGGATTGATATTCTCCATGGCGGCTAAAGATCTCGTAACCACTTCCTTCGGCGTAATTTTCAATATCCATACGGATTGAAATGACGGCTCTAGTCTTTAGATCAAACATACCGGTCCCTGGGAGACGAGGGTCGTATGCGTCAAGTTGGGATCGCATAAGGAAATCACCCATGGTAGTGTAATGAAAAGATTCGACCTCATTTCGCTGATCTTCTGTAATTGAAGCCGAGTTTTCTTTTCGATATTGCTCAAAATCTTCTTTGGGTAGAGTGAGAAGCTTTTCCATCGATTTTCCAAGCATACTCAATATATTGGCAGTATCATATTGCTTATCAGCATCAATAGCATAAACTCCGTCCCTCTCTCTTAAAAACACCGCCGATGGACCACGCTGAAGTGCAGTGAAGGAGTTGAATTCAACGGGAAATTCTTGTGAGAGCATACTTGTATTGATGGGCCTCCACTGGGATAGCAAGAAATGGAAGTGGGCAAGAGATGCCGACATACTCGACGTCGACCCTGTATATTTTCTCTTTTCATCTTTAGCGGTCGCGATCAACGCTTTGTCCCTTGAAGAGGTAACATATTGTTTCAATGCCGTGAAATCGAATTCGCTTACGGGCATAATTTGTTGCAAGTAAGGATCAAAGTTGAACACCCTTGAACGAGGATCTTGGAGATGATATACTCCGGGGTTGAACAGAGCTCTTTCAAGTCCATAGGATAGTCCAGGTACTGGAGGTTGCTTCTTTTGTACCGGTACTAGTTGGAGGGAATCGGCGTCAACAGACTTGACTTCAAACGCAATTGTGCCGGGCGACCTCTTCATTGGACCTGTCCTGATGTTTTGACCTTTCGCAGAGGCTGCTGACTTGCGGCTCGATTTCTCCTGTTTCTCGGAGTCAAACTTTTTATCCACAAGCCTCCTGATAGGACTTTTGGGAATAGACTCAAATGAAGCAAGCATTCCAGCCAGATTAGTTGATGAGCTCGCATCTCCAGAACTCGTGCTCTTCTTCTTTGGCCTTGGTCTATTGACAAGTGATGCACGCAATTCTTTCATGACCTGAGTTCGGTCTGTGGTGGTTAAACCTCCCTTTTGAATAAGATTAACGAGTTCTTTTCTAGCGGCAGCCTCTCCCTTTTCAGCTACCATAGATTCATAGATGGAATGCAGTTGCGAAGGAGCTATCTTATTCTGATTTGTGCCCTCGACTGGGATGCGCTGTGCTAAATTTATTGACTGGGTGGAATTGACAAAATTGATAAGCTTTTGTTTGACTTTTCTGATTCGAGCCTCGGACTCTTCTTCGTCCCCCCCATTGCCCTTCTGGTTGCCAGCTTTGGCCTTTGCTTTCGATTTGGCCTTCTTCGTACTCTTTTTTCCCTTCGTCTTTGATTCTGAACCGGTCTCCTTGACGTCCCCTTTGCTGTCATCCTCAAAGGTTACGTCCTCCTTCGTCAAGGTAGCCTGCTGCTTACCCTTCTCTTCATTCTCCACCTGCTTCACTGGGCTCTTCTTGTTTGGCTTCGACTTCTTCTTTGCCTTCAACACGGCTTCAATAGAACTTCCCAGTTCCTCGAGGGTTCCGCCTATATCCTTTGCAGCAGTATCAACCTTTTTCTTGTCGCCACTTGCGTCTTTATTAAAAGATTTAGCCTTCTGTTTATTTGACGGCAGAGAAGAGCCTGCATTCTCCTTTTTGTAATTGAGTCGAGTTGTCGAAAATGCGACGGCATTTCTAGGCGTTCGCGGTGCGCTGCGTATTGCATTCGAGTATAAAGGAAGAGCATCTGAAGCTCCAATAAGTTTCGAGAGACATGATGTACAGACGTATGGCTGCTGCAGTTTAGGAGTCTGCCGAGTAAGAGAGACAAACATGGGAATGGTTTAGAGGATGAACCTCTTTTCTCATTCAATTGATTTGTCTTTACAGTTACAGACGATTTCGAATATTTTTTTTTGGATCGTCTCCCACCTCTATCTTAGCGTCTTTTTTGAACAAGGGTCTTGATAGGGAAAAGGTTATTTCTACATGAATCATCAAAGCTCAACAGACAACCAGAGAAGATCAATATCATTGGGGTATTAAGATCTAGTACTATTTGAACACCGGAGTGAATGTTCTATTATCATCATATTGTAAATGAAATAATCACGCATAGCAGTGGGTACATGGAAATATGCCTAGAGCATTGGAGTATGTGAAAGGGGTGGCTAGAGTGCTAACTATTCCATAAATCATTGTACTGTAGATCAAGCAATCATGGATAGCTATGTCCTCATAGTATTTCTACGACATGCGTATGCTTCTTTTCGACACCATCTTAGAACCAATTGTAAGAGAAAATCAAAAAGCAAATGGGTATATGCGTAAAGAGCATCCGGTCACCTCAAGCCAAACGCCCACCAATGCCATGCAACGTCGTTGATTCATCCATTCAATGACTCCCCCATGAGCACCTATACCTTTCCATAACACCGTGTCCATACAAAATGAAGAAATGTTCCGAACACCGTTAATGCCCCGGTAAGGCTTCATGTGCTACAGCACAAGCGTCCTCGAAGGTTGCCTGAGCTTCAACTCTCTTTCCGGAAATGTCGTAGAATTGCGCCAATAAACCTTCAGCAACAGAAATCCACAGCTTATTTTTGCTGTGATTAGCTTGCTTTAGTGCAGCCAATGCGCTCTTTTCCGCTTGCTCACCTAGGCAGTTGTTAAAGAATTTACTGCACATGACGTTGAGGACGAGACATAGAAATTGTGTGTTATGCGACGCCTTTGCCTTGGCTAAAGCTGCAGACAGGTGATTTTTGGTCTCGTGAATCATAGCAGAATTGCTTGTTTTGACAGTTGCCCGAATTATTGAAAATGCCGTCTGAATATCTTTGGTAGGGTGGTTGACGCAATACGGCTCCAGTTTCGAAATGAGCGTAACATTTTCGATTGGATCTTGCCAAAGTTCATCTTGCAAGATCAAGAGAACATTGAGAGCAGCTAGAATGGCAACATCACGCTCTACCTGATCTTCGGAGGACAACTCATATAATTCGAACGTCTCATGTTGGAATGTCTTCAAAGCAGCCTTCAAGTCACCAGTTCCTTGGAGATAGACACCTTCGAGATAAAGTGTCAGAGTCCCCAATCTTCCAGATAGAGGAATTTCAAACTTCTCCGCAGCGGCTGCCACACAATTCATTGCCTGTTTTACCCGTACCCAATCTCCCACAGCAGCGCAACAGAATGCCATATATATGTGTGAATAACATAGAATAAGGCCACGCCACTGCTGTTTAGCAATAATTTCGGATAATAGGCCTGGGGAAGCTTTGTATGCTTGAGATTCATCGGCTGCAATGAACATTAGCTTTGAATTATAGAATAAGAATGCTCATTACCTTTAATTCTTCCTAAACCTTCTTGGAGGAACCTCACGGCTTTTTGATCGAGCGGATTCTTGTGCATCAAAACTATTCCCGAAAGTAGATATCTAGAATGATGTTAATATTTCATAGATTGAGTTGAACAGTTTTTGAATACGAACGTTAACGCATATGCATCTCTCTTATTCAAGAATGACATGACCATCTGGCCTCGTCCATCCTCCCTCGTGCTCAAAACATTTCGGGTGTCTGGAGTGATAAGGTAATTGACTTTGTGAACACTGTCTATAGGTATGGCAAGAGTGTCATTTTCTATGCTCCATGCTGGATTCTTCAATAGGTCGTCCATAACAAGTTGCATTGCCCTCAAAGTACTTAACATCTGAGCTGGATCACCACGAAGTATACTACAAATAACATCGAGAATATGGGTAAGGCCAATAAGCTGAGGTATGTTGCTTTTGTTGTCAAGTTGATAGGTTCGCGCCGCCGCAATCGCTCGTTGAACATGTTCGAGTCCATCTACTCCCGAAGACTTCAGATGGGCAACAGCTTCCATAAGAGATGCGACAATGTATATAGAACGATCGCCCTGATGATTTGCAAGATATGAAATACTTCTAAGGTTTTGGATTGCTGCATGATTGTCTGTTGAAGTCCTTAATTGCAGGGCGTGTGACGCTCGAAGAAACCGGAATACATATATCCAGGAATTGTGTTGATAGCTAATATAAATCAGCGAATACGGAAATACATTTGGAATCAGTTGCATACGCTTGTGCATCAGAGATGTGGCTGTCAAGTGTCTTCATTGATGCTTTTGGATTCTTCTCGAACATTAACCGAGCGAGTAGGAATTGCATTACATATTTGAGATCGTAGTAGTGGTTCTATTCTGATATTAGAAATTTCAACCATAGATAGAAGTATGTGCCATACTCTTTCGCAAAGTATTATACCTTGACCAAGCATGGCCTCTGCCTCTGCATAGTTGTTTGTCTCTTCGTATATAATGCCAGCCATTCGCAGTCGAACCTTCGCTTCCAATCTTGCCGGGAGTTTCAATTGCTTCAAGGCAATAGTCAAACATTCCAAGCCCATAGTAATCAGTTTGTGATATTCGTGGACATTTTCTTCCGTCATGGCAACCGCTACTGCGGGTGCAAGTTCATGCGCCGCGCCGAAATACTCCTCAGCGAGCGAGACCATCAGAAGAGGATAATTAAGTTGCGCAATCGGAGGTTTCGCATGTGCCATCTGATGATTGGTTTGTTCCATTGGTATACTTGAAGAAGATTGTACGTCATGCTGCGGGCGACGTTGATCAATAGGATAATGCTGCTGGACGGGCTGTGGCATTTGGACTTGAACTTGAACTTGAGGCTGATAATACTGTGGTGCGGCGGACGTAGCCGTGTAGATATTGTTGGGCGCATATCCTGTCGCTGGCATATCATATTGAGGTTGGGCATTCGAATTCCAATATGTTGTTTGATCTTGCTGCATGTCTCCTCCCATCTGATATCGTTGCATGTTTCCACCGTTCTGCATCATCATACCGTTCCTGCCATGTTGGGAAGAGTTACCCTGCGGAGGATATGTGTTTGGATCATAGCTGGGCCAGATATTTGGCATGCCATGATTTTGAGACATGACTTGCCCCTCTCTCTAAGTAACACCTCAATCACAATCTACCAGCGGGTTAATGAACTGTGATAAATATAATAAAACATCAAATATAAATAAATGAATGTTCTCCGGAACATTGAAAGGATGGAATGACATAAGAATACTTGCAGGGGTGATTGTGAAAATCAACCAATAAGCTTTGAACAGTTTTGCCGAGGTCTTTCCTGATATTCTCCATGAGAAGTCACCACAATTTTGCAAGTAGGTGGATTTGTGGATGTCAAGCAAAAGGAGGTTTGTACGTCTGCAGGCATATGTACTTGACTAGATATACACTATCGGTACATATATATAAGCTGTTCGACTTCCCTTCTTTTGTCTGTACGAATTTCAATTCATACTTCTTTTTAATTGGGTTTATAAAGATTTCATATTCCTAATACAATCGAGATATCTTTTGTGTTATAAACAGCAACCAGATCATTCCTCGTTACGCCAAAACAGCTGTAGAAGCTTTTCAAGGTTATTCACAATCCAATCAGGATGGAGTGGTTGGGACACGCAAAGATTGGATTCACTCATCCTCCAAATCCCATAAACCTCAAAAGTAAGGATGGTTCGACAACAGATCTTCTCAAGATCTGTGAAGAATCCACTCCACCGTGTCGTCTCAACCCAATTTTGTTCAACGGTAACTGCAGTCTTCCCGAGCAATGAATGGTAGAAGTAAAGTACTGACTGTATTAGGTCACATGCAAACATTCTGGACAGTAGTAAAAAATGATGGGCCTCCTATTTACTATAAACGAAAGTTGTTTGAAAATGAGGATCCAGCCTTTCATGGTTCCTTTGCTGTTGATTTCGTTGTACACGAGCCACATACCGAAGTTGATGATTCTTTACCCATTCGAACTACCTACTATACGGATGAAGAGTTCTCGGGAATTGCATCCTTGGATAGTCGTCCAATGCTCGTGACCTTACATGGGCTTTCAGGTGGTTCTTACGAGATATATCTCAAGCATGTTCTGGAACCTTTGGTTGGAGCTGATCATCCTTCCAATTGGGAGGCATGTGTTATTAATAGTCGTGGATGTGCAAAGCATAAAATCACTAGTAGTATACTGTACAATGCGAGAGCTACTTGGGATACTCGACAAACTATTGCTTGGCTTAGAAAGACCTTCCCCAACAGACCCCTATTTGGTATCGGCTTTTCTCTAGGGGCTAACATTCTTACAAATGTAAGTCTGCCCGCAGTCTTTTTTTTACTTGCCCCTTCATTTTCCACTGGACATCACTAACACGTCCCAGTACATTGCTGAAGAAGGAGAAGCATGCGTCCTCAAAGCCGCCGTCGTCTGTTCCAACCCCTGGAATCTAGACGCCGGATCTCTCGCTCTCCAAAGAACCTGGCTAGGCCGGGAAATATATTCCAAGACAATGGGAAAAAACATGAAGAGACTAGTCGAACTTCATCATGACCAGATCATCAAAAATACGAAGATCGACTTCGAAAAGATTAGGAACATTACCTACCTCCACGAATTCGATCGACAGATCCAAGGTCCTGCTTGGGGTTATCCTACAGAGGGAGCATATTATCGAGATGCTTCATCAACCGATTCGCTACTGGCTGTGAGAATTCCTCTTTTCGCTATCAATGCTGAAGATGACCCTGTAAGTATCACTTCTCTTGAAATTCGCCATCCAACTAACATATCTTGAGATCGCCACCAATGAATGTTTACCGCGTGAAGAAATCAAGAAGAATCCATACACAGTGTTATGCACCACGTCTTTAGGCGGCCATTTATCATGGTTTGAAATTGGTGGCAATAGATGGCATGCCCGTCCCGTGAGTTCAAGCTTTCCCTAGCCTTCATAAATGCAACTAATCAGGTTGCAGTGTGTCAACTTCCTAAACAAAATGGCCTTTGATGTAAAACTTGATACGATCGTTCCTCCTGACGCAGACGACACCGCTGATTTGAGTCCACCCCGACCTAAATTTCAACCCATGGTACGGAAGTGGACTTGAGATACATTTATTGGAAGTAAATTTGTTGGATTATAGCGAGGCATGTTTTACAGACTTTATAGAGACATAACTTAGAAGCAATCTCTCAAACTTAGTAATAATCTAATGTCAATACATCGCTGGTATCTCTCAAATGCCAATTTTTAATATCCTCATCCCACCCCAGGTGTATTCGCCATAACGCCAGAACATAATTATGCCTCCCTGTCGTTCCCCTCTGTGATAAT
The DNA here is from genome assembly GCA_025389085.1 of Sclerotinia subarctica. NCBI lineage: Eukaryota > Fungi > Ascomycota > Leotiomycetes > Helotiales > Sclerotiniaceae > Sclerotinia > Sclerotinia subarctica. The sequence goes on along the minus strand of QRFI01000001.1, from coordinate 4,357,431 downwards.
CTACAATCGAAAATCCGTAGTTCAACCTCTCATGCAAAAGAAACAGTCTTCTTCTTAGGTTTCAAAGGCTTCGTTCCGGCTAACACCTCTCCCTTCACATTATCACCCTCATCATCTCCTCCCCTCTTCCTCTTTTTCCTCAAATCATCCTTCATTCCCTTTAATTTATTCTTTTGCATCTCCTGCTTCCTCTCATGCTCTGCCTTTCTCGCCTCTCGAATTTCTTCCATTTGTCTGGCCCTCATCATCTTACTCTCGATCTGACCGTCCTTATCCGCGTTTACCATCGCTAGAATCGTCATCATGGATTCCTGTTTTCGCAATTGATTAGCACAAGTCCCTCAAAAAACAATAAATGGTTGATCCAATCGATAAATCTCAACCCCAACCCATCCTCTCCCCTGCATCCCAAAACCATCTAAGCAAAAGAAAACCCACCCTATCATCCACAAAAATCTTCCCCTTCTTCTTCCCCTTCGGCTTCTCAACTCCCACCGGCGTAATCATATTCAGCGACGGAATCCCCAATTCCTTCTCCGTATAAACCCTCCTCTTCTTCTTCAACGTCGCCATTTTATTTCCCTGCTTCTGTTGTTTCGGCGGGGCACCCTTAGACTGTGTAGCTTTCTTGCCTTTCGATTTCGAAACTCCGTCGCTCTGAGCTCGGGAAACGGTTTTGCTGTTGCGGATACCAGATCCATTGGCGGCATGTTTGGATGCATTTTTGTTTTTGACGGTGCTGGTGCGTGAGGGCGCCATTGTGTGGTGAGCTGGACTTTGGAAATTGACTGGTGAAGAGAGTTAGTGGTTTGCTGGTTTGATTTGGTGAACCCGATAAAAGATTTACTGATATGCGATGGTTTGATGGAAATTTACTTTTTTTGCCAAAAGGCGGCGAGCTAGCGGATGGGGTGGGGCAATAAATGCTCCCCGCGAAACTTTCGAGACACCCTGCTTCAAAATTATTTTTATACTTTGATAATTGTTTAGAAGCAAAGCAAACATTTGCGCTGTGTGATTTATAAAGTTCGGGCGAGAAATTGAGTTCTTGATCTTAACTTTCTATGTATAACTTGAGTTCCAACCCTAGATTCAGATTCCTATAAACGGCTTGGTATCTTTCCACCTCTCTAGGCTTCCCAACTTCTTCTAGTAATTCCCGAGTCACGCTCAATTCCTGCGCCCAAGAAGCCATCCACAACAAGCCAAAATCTCATAGACAACGTACTACTTGTTATATCATACATTTCCCTCTCATGTACTCAAAGTACCCTTCGTACTTGGAACCTCACCCTCTCTACCCTTCACTATCGAAGTAGCCTGTCTAACAGCCACAGCCAAAGCCTTAAAGGCACTCTCCGCTCTGTGATGATCATTATCACCCCTCAAACAATCCACATGCAAAGTGATTCTTGCACCCTGCGCAAAACTTTGTAGACAATGTGGTATCATCTCACAGCTCAAGTCTCCAATCTTCTCTCTCTTAAGTCCCAAATCTATCACACTAAATGGACGATTTGAAATATCGACAACAGCTCGCGAAAGTGCCTCATCGAGAGGACAGTATGCGGATCCGAAACGTGCGATGCCTACAGGGGAGCCAAGAGCTTTGGCAAATGATGTACCAAGTGCAATGCACACATCTTCAGCGGTATGGTGATCATCAACTATAATATGAATTAGCAATTGCATATCCAAGGTCGCATTCCCACAGTAGGGTGAATAGAAGAGAAAACGTACTGTGTAAATCTCCTTTGCAATTGATAGCCAAACTCCAACCAGCGTGCTTAGCCAAAGCATGCAACATATGATCCAAAAACCCAATGCCGGTATGTATAGCAATATGTTGTGATTTTGAGACTTGTGAAGCATGCCCCTCTTCACCACTTAATAACTTCTTATCAGTATCCGCTGGGAATTCTCCTCCATCGAGATTGATAGCCAGTTGAATACTAGTCTCATTTGTGTCACGCGAGAGCGCAGTTGATCGAACTGGAGCCATTGCTTATGATTTGGATGACTGGGTGAGGTTTATTCTCTGAGGGCGTTATGTATTATCTCATTTCAATGCAAACAAAATACTGACTCCCAAAAATTACATCGGTGTCGGATTATCGGAATGAGCCGAGGCGGGGACCATGTGAATAATGACGTTCCAATCAAAGCCCACGGGATCTGAAATCCCATCATCATTTTGGTTCAACCTTTATTTTGCAAGATAAATGCAAATAAGAGGTACAAAATGCACCAAACAGGTGGATTAAGAAGCGAAGAAGCGAATGCTGCAGCTTGGGAAGCTGGGAGAGGTGCTGTCGCTGGTGGTGCAAAGGTATTTAACTCTTATGCGTCTTTGGTCATCGGATTTTTAGGATGCTTATTGATGTGATGGCGTAGTGGGGCTTGTTTGCAGCTGCATTAGGAGGTGCTGGATATGCTCTTTCTCCGATTTACAAAGGATTGACGATTCAATTCAAAGTGTGAGTCAGATTATAGTATATCGAGCGGTAGTCAGCTAACAATCACATGAATAGATTCATCCAGATGGGTTTTATGGTCATGGGAGGTTCTCTCGAAGCGGATCGGCGCATAAGAGAATACGAAGCAAAAGTCCGAATGGAGAGACGTATGATGAGGGATAGGGCTGTGTGGGATCAATATGAAGAAGAATATGAGCAATCAGCTTCAAAGCAGGAAAAATCACGGTAAAATTGTACTCATAAGGAGTTTTCGTACTTGTACACAACCACTATCATATACGCCAGCTTTATTATGAAGCTCCAAACTCCCTGGTAATGCTTTTCCTCATTCTTCCCATTATTTAGCAACGAATTGTTTTGGATCCATATTCAATTTGCAAAGTCTTGCAATACAACCACTCAACTGGAGCAGTGTCTGAACTCCTTCCAAAATCTTCATATGCGTGAATCCAATTTCCTTGATGAATTCCAGCTTGGAATGCTCGCTCAAAGTATTGACCGTCTTTGTAACCCTGAACATTGTGCTGATAATGTCGTGGCTCGAGTATCCCAAACCCCATAACTCGTTCAACGTCTCCAATGCAGCATCAATTTTGCCCTCGTAGCATGCCTTGATCATAGCTTGTACTTTGATCGGATGAGGCGAGTCCACAACCTTAAACACATTATCTCCGTTAACGAACCCGAAACCTGCAAAAGTTGACTGTAGATTATTGATAGCCTGGCGCATATCTCCCTCGGCGCTGAAAACTAATGCAGCCAATCCATCCTCACTATATTCCACCTTCTCTGCCTCAATGATTTGTAACAATCGTTTAACCACTTGCGCATCTGTCAATCTGGCATATCGTAAAATTGCACATCTGGATTGTAAAGGTTCAATGATCTTATTCGATTGATTGCATGCAAAGGCAAATCGTGTGGTCGAACTGTAAATCTCCATCGTACGACGTAAGGCTTGTTGAGCTCCAGACGTCATACTATCTGCTTCATCGAGGATAACAAGTTTATGACGGCCAGCGGGGAGTGTGACTTTCTTTTGTGCAAATCCTTTTATGCGGTTACGTACAACATCGATACCTAGTTATCTTGATATTAGCTTGATTTGACTAGTGAAGCTATCGGGGCATGTTATACCTCTCTCATCACTAGCGTTCAGTTCCAATACCGCCTCCTTGTATGAATCTCCTAGCAGTTGTCTAGCCAGACACAAAACACTCGTCGTCTTTCCAATACCTGGCATACCAGAAATAATAACATGCGGCATGTTTCCATCTTTCGCAATAATCTTGAGTCGCTCTATCGTTTCCGTATTTCCGACTACATCATCGAGAAATACTGGTCGATATTTTTCAACCCTATTTGCTCTTTATTAGCCTCCTCTTTGCACAATCAAGATATTTAAATACATACCATGGTAATTCATAATTTGTAACTCCATTAGTATTTGCTTTCAATACTTTCTTTGCAGCACTGGTGGAAGATTCTCCAATTTCTGAAGCGTTGATGGTTGTCATATTGAGCTTTGCTGGATGTTGAGTTGAGGTCGACGCGTTCGAAGCTGGAGAGACGCGATTTTCAATTTACACGACCGTGAATACTTGGGATTTCACGTGAACGGCCCACCACCACAATATTTCAATATTCCAACGAACACAACTTGGAATTGTTCAAACACATTTCTGACATTTAGAAGCTCCAAGTGACCAGAAAAATACTGACATATGGTAATTTATGAAAGTAGGTATAACTGTTACAAATTTTTCTTGAAAATCGCATACATCTAAGGCGCCATCATCCCATTCATGAACCGCTCAGCGTTATGCTCCAATTTCACGGGTATCGTCTCCCTTCTCCCACTATCACTCACAAGCAGAGATAGAATAAAACCCAAAAGCTCGAGTGAGACATCTTATACAATTAAAATAGTTGAAAAATCTCCATTTTCAGCTACACAACCCCTCCAGGCTACTTCTAACTGGCGTTGTAATGGCTCATTTAGAACGTACTTATATCTAAACTGGGGGTTCAGAGGACTTGTAGAAACTATTGAATGAGACCTTGTCAGTTCCAACATCGCGTGGTTACATATATCGTACTCAAAATATCTCCCGGACGAGTATCTAGCCTCTATACTTCCCCCTAATTACCTAAAATCTCTTCTCAATCAAAAAGTTTTGTTGTATATCTGAGAGTCATTCCCACTTTCTCAATTTCGACTCGAATTCAAATTTGAAAACGGGGTTATAATCCAGATGCCCTTCTTATATCATATTTCCAGTATCGGGGATTCGAAAGAGAAATTAGGAAGCTGAAAAGGTGTGGTTTTTGAGTATTTTTTTTTTTTCAATTTAATCTGGCTCGTCTGATTTTTTGCATCGGGATATCAAGACGCGAATAGAGAGTGAATTGGATAAGTGAAAATCGAGGGTGAATCCGTGGTGCTGCGGTAGACTCGTTTCTAAGAATCAATGGACTAGCTGAAAGCATCACCAAAAATAGCAGCATCTCTAAATGTTAATGTACAGACGGCTCGAAGAATACGGCGCTGCTCTTGTAGCTATTCTTGCCTCGATGCTTTCTTTGCTCATTCTATTCGTCTCTAGATATGAGAGTCAGAGGCATCAAGATTATCTAAGAGTCATGTCCTGCTTTCAAGGAGAGTGCACGCAGTGTCAGGTGGTTGATGCGTACCGCTTGTTGTCATTTAGTCAATATAACAATCTACCTTAAACAGAAACACTTCTTCGACTTCCACAGCATCCACCCCCTCCCCTCCCCCAAACATGGAAGATAAACCCCTAAATACAATCACCGGCCCGTAACCCCGCCATACCCAAAACTCACCATGAAACCCCCAATATTCTCCGCCTTCAACAACGGCAGACTGGCTAACCTACCTATTACTTACATACCCAACTCCCTTCGCCCAACTCAAAAGCCCATAAAGTATCCCTCTACAATCCCTTCATTCCTCGATGCAACTTCGCTTTCCATTTCTTTGAGAATACCCCTAATGTAGCACTATACCCCCTATCACAGAATCCAAGTATTAGTGAAAACAACACCAAGAATGTCATAACCTTGAGATGTAAGCCCCAGGAAAGAAACACAGAAAGTGCGGAACTGGGAACAAAATAGATTTCACGGTTATAGCGGAGAGGGGAAATCGTCTATTATCGCTTAAGTAGCCGACACGAAATGAGGATGGTGTGCTGAAGAGGACAGGCCAGAAGGTTCATATAATTATATAATCTCCCCTCGGTGCTTCAGTAGTACCTTCATAGAAATCATAACTGCCATCCAATAGGCAATATTTCTAGAGAGGGATGGAGTATGGAGTTACCTAACGGGACGAAAGATGTCCATATGATTGGTTGTAATGAGGTTAATTGAACCTACTTTTAGCATCCTAGAGAATTATGACATGACTTCGATCAAATACCCCTATACAAAAATAAAAAATTGGCAACAAAGTTAGTTGGCACTGTTAATACTCATCAATCAATTCAACCCACTGTCTTGGTATCAAGACAACAAACTCAAATAAAAAGGGGTGTAGCTCACACTTCAAAGCCACGAAATGCATTGATTGATTAGATGTCGCAGAACATATATCCCCAGAGTAGGATATCGATATCGATAGATTATATATACCTTCCATTTAAATGATACAAACCTCAAAGTTTTATTCTTCCTAACCCAAAAGAACTCTTATCTCACTCCAAGTGCAATCAATGGACAGGACACCGAAAACCTCTTATGGTAAATTAATATCTCATTTTAACATACTCGGATATCGATTTGTCAGAGTAAATAGGTGTGTAGGTAATAAAAGCTTTAGGAAGTACTTACTTACTTATTTCTACTTCTACCTAAGTTCATAAATATCAATCTGTAAATCTTAGAGTCGGATTCGAATTCGAAATCCAATTACCCAAATGATAATATCACATCAGGAATCAAATACTAAAAGACGAAAATCAAAAGATCCCTCCAGGAATACTCGAACATTTTTCACATAAAACCCCTTATTAATTAACATGCTCTAAAGCACATTTGTACTTTCCCCTTCCATTCTAATCCTTTTCTCCCAATTAATCTCCCCAACCTCCAAATCACACACACGTCTCTCTCTCTCTCTCCCTCTCTCCTTCCCTCCCTCTCTCCTCTTCACCAACACCTCCCCCCTCTACTCCCTCTACTCCCACACATTCCCCTCAAAGTTCCACAAACCCAGAATCAATACTTTCAACCTCCAACCTCCAACCTCCAACCCCCCAATCTACACCGTACACCCCATCCCATCAACCTCCTCTCTCCCAAACCAAGAACACACACAAAATACCCTCCAAACAATTTCCCCCAAAATAGCTAGCTAGCTACCCAACAAATACATCTGGATCGCACCACCACACAAAGTACAAATAATAAAAACCGCAACTTGCAAATCCATATTCTCCACTTGAAATATTTTCCACTTGAAAAAATATCAAAAATCTCAAAATCATCCACCTGAGATCTATCTTCCACTAAATACCCATCAAAATCAAAATAAATAGCACTCCAAGGTCCAACCAACTCACCAACATCACCATCACCATCAACATCAATATATCAAATCAAATCAAATCAAATCAAAACTCCCATATCATCCCGTCCTCGTAAGCCTGGCAATATCTTGGAATAAAATTCTTACTCCCAGAACACTACACTACCAATGAATCTGCATCTCAGTCTCCCTCCACAATCACGGGCTACGAAGCCGGTATAATTCCAAAACTCAACGTCAAAAGTCTACCCGTATAGATAATTCAACTGGGACTGTGCTCGACCCATCAAATCCTAAGTATATATACAAAAGAAGATTCCATTAATTCATATCATCCATTAAATCTTTATACAATCCATCTACCTCTTTCTTGTCTATCCCAAAAAAACTCGCTAATTACAAATGTTATATCATCGCAGCGTGTACCTATCATGCGCATCCAAACCCATTATATACATTCATCAGGCAACGCGATCCAATAATTCGTAACGATCTTTCCCACTAACTCTTCTCCAAAGAGCCATTCCTCTTCTGTGCGATTTACTCGATCGCACTACCCACAAATTCCATGCAAACCATAGACATCCACCTACTATTCCCGCAATGGCAAAACCGGTGACGGTAAGAAGGAACCAATGTTTGCCCATCCAGAAAATAGTTTGTGCATCTTTTCCATGCCAGCTGTTGCCTTTTACGACGTTGAAAAAACTCCATGCGTGTTTATTGTATTCATCTGGCATGAGATTACGCACGCGGCCTGCTTCATCGGTAACGGTTCGCATGTATTCGATCCAGAGAACTGAGAGGAATAATGGACCTGTGCTGTACATTACGGTAATGTATGGCATGCCCCAATTTCTGTTGTAGGATTGAAGGGATTCGATGACGCGGAGGAAGAATGGATGTTGAGGGACTGATCCCATGGCGTCATTACTGATTCCAGTAGGAATAGTTCTGCGCAACCAGGCGGGATAGCTAAGGAGGGGATCAAGACGTCTGTTACAGCCATCGTCGAGATCGATGTATATTCCTCCATAATGTGCTAGTACGAAATAGCGAATAGAATCTGCGCGTTGAATAGGAAAAGGATAGCTATCGAATGTATCTAGGAACCAAGGATATTCAGCGGCAATGAAAGCTCTCGAGGCTTCATCAGTCCATAACTGTAATAAGTTAGCAACTCATTCCGATTATCCTATCCTTCGACTAAATATACACACCTTATATTCATAATCATCATGTAAATCAATACACGATTGCTGTCCAGCCTTCCATCGCTCAGGAATCGAACTATTGATGTAGGTCTGATGAATAATTTTAGGAATAAGCTGAGGACGAGTCTCAATTAATTCTGATCCCGGCGCAGGTATTTCGGAGCGGTGGATGGCATCTGCGGAACCATCTGTGAAGAGTAGTGATATCAAGGTACTGAATGCATTTACCAGGAAACCAATTATTATGAAATTGATCACCAGGAATATAAGGGTTCCGCGTCTCATGATAAGATTGGGAGAGGAAGTTCGAGGAGAAATGGAGCTTTTGGCCCAAGGGCTTCAATCTTTTCGATTGTTTTGTAGGAATATGGATCTGAGGTTGGGATAAAGTGGTCGATAAGGGGTAGAAAGGTTGGGAGATAACGGAGGGGTCGATTAAGGAATCGTAGGATACTCTAGGAGAGTAAAAGGTTGAAGAAATTCCAAAAGTAGCTACGACATCTATTGAAGGAGTGATGATAGGTATTTTGCGTTGCTCGTGGATAGGATGAAGGATAAAAAATGTTTGAGAAATAAATGTGGTTTTGGTTGAATAATTAAATTTCACTAGGTAGGTACTGAGGATAAGTGTAGTGAAAGGGGAAATTAATGCACCCACATTTGTATGCACAAAGGTAGAATAGGGGACCGGTATAATCGGACAAAGAAATATCGATAAGAATTTGATGACAATCGTGTGATGAAAATATATACAAATATATGCATACGGATACGACTATGAAAAGTATCAACAACGAATACAGTTTACACATTCAAAATCTCAAAACTCGCCACCCGCATTCAAACCCCTCATAACACTCCGCCTCACCTCACATCACTCTCCCCTTTATTACGCAGAGCAGAGAAGACTAAATCATAAGCATACCACAACACCACCACACCACCACACCACAACCCTGAAGAAAACTAAAAGTACGCGTCACCTAAAGGAAGGTAAGATTCCATTCCATCTCACCATCCCGCACTCGCACTCGCATATCGGCTTCCGTTCCATTTCCCACTTCTTTGTCCCTAGAGACGGGTATTGAAGGGTCCGAAGTACCGGTACTGAGTTGAGGAGGTTTGAGATTTCAGGATTTTATAGACTTATTTTATACATGTAATTGTACTTTTAGAAAGTGTCGTTATACTCATTTTACGCAGCCTCAAAAATACCTCTGAGATACATTTCTTTCATCCGTTTCACGTTTGACACAAACAATCCTAACCCTAAGCCATACTCAAACCCGGCATACTCCCCGGCATAGCATATTCATCACCTCTCCCCCTACTCTTCCGTCTAAACCTCAAGCCCTCCTCACTTCCCCCATCCAAACCCACATCCGGCACATCCAAACTAACCCCCAATTTACTCCTACCCACCCTAACTCCCGTTTCCGCCTCCACCTCCTTCCTAGCCTCCTCCCTCAAATCCCTCTCTACATCTCTACTCCGCGCTCTCCCAATACCTCCCGCCTCAGACCCTGTGTCCAAATCCTCTCCACCCCTAGTATTTTTCTTCCTCGGCCACAGACTAGGGAGTTCAATTTGTTGAAAGCGAGGCTCAACACATCGTTCATCAAACCAAGTATGTAATCTCGCCTCGATCAACTGTGCAATTTTCGGCACATCTTGAAGTCTCGACCTACTGCCTACCAAACTTCGTATCGAAAGATCCAGTCTATAATCATCCAAGAAACAGAATGCCAACGTAGTAGGACTACCATTCAATGGACTCCCCGGAACGAAAGAAATCGACAAAGTACCACTAAACCTCACGACCGACACCGCCAATGCCACAGGTAACACTGCGACTAATGGCTTCGGATAGTTAAGCAACAGTTTCGTCTCCACGGCCAATGTAATAAAATCACTTAAATCCACATCCATCCTCGCCTGTAACCTGCCATGTTCTCTACCCGCAGCCCCTCCTTCCCTCCCCAAAGTAATACCATCCTCATCCACAGGAATAACCCTACAATTACTAAAAATGGGGAAATCCTCCCCCAAGCTCAATTCCGTAACTTTAATCTCATCCAAAAAATCCGGTCTATTACCTCCATTCAACGCCTTCGTAAGACTCGTAAGAATTGCATCATCATGCTGAGCATCCGCGCGAAACTGCGCTATCGTCTGCGCAATCAATACATTGAACCAATCTAGACTTTCGGGCTGGTGACTATCCACATTATAGTATGTTTTACTCAGGATAGCGTTAGTGGTTAGAGGCGCGGGGTTTCGCAGAACGCTGGAGCGTTTGCGATTTAGGGATTGAGAAGCATGGCGTGGTGTTGAGCTGCGAAGGGTGAGGAGAGATCTTTTGTGAGCGAGGGTTCTGGAGCGACGTTCGGTGGCGCGGAGGGCAGCGGATATGTCTGGAGAGGGAGGATCGCCAAAGATGAAGAATTTTATAAAGGCGCCGATTAGGATGACGATGGAGAGCTGACCTAATAGTAGACCTTGGGTGAAGGACAGTCTGCGGATATGGATTAGCAAAAGCTGATTCTAGTTGACTTTTTCGAAAACAGTTGGGAAAGAGGAAACGAACGAGGATTCAGCCTTGTCTGGTATGGGATTCGGAATTGACATCTCACTTCCTGCGAATAAGATGTGAATAGAGATTCGAAAAGAAAACAGGAAAAATCAAGAAGCTGTGATAGATAACATATTCTGGCCAGAAGCTTGGGCTATGTGCTGTACTTCTACTCCTGCGGCGTATGGTGTTAGCTACTTTACATCAAATGCGGGATACGTTTGACAATTGATTTTCTCAGTCTAAACTTACTCGGAAGCGACGTCATGCAGCCCTGTCAATTGATACTCCAAACTCCAAAGATTAGGCCTTGAAGGATCAATTGGCATGAAACATTCTCACTGCAATGGCTATTTCTCTTCAATAATTAATTATGATCAAATTCATCACTATCAAACTGAAATCAACTATACCAGATATTGCCAAAAAGTTGCTGAAGAGTTCATTCGCCATAATCCCTTTGATATGAACAAATAAAACAGACCACATCACCACACTTCTGAACACATTATTGAACCTTTTGAACCTTTTGAATTCCTAAAACACTACAAATTTCTATTATCCATTGCTCATGAATGCATCATGTCCCGTACATACGCCATGATTCAGAACCTAAAAGCTATGCATAAGGTTGAAGGTTTGTAAAAGAATGCCGTCCGTAAAGAATCTCTGGAAATTGTTTCCATCTAACGCACGTCGAACAAGAAAAAGTGTATAATACAAATATATATCTCCAAACATTAGTCCAGCCTCCCTCAATTCAGATGGATTGACACCAGGGAGCTGTTCTTGCGAAGGCCGTCAGTCATTCTCTAGATCTTGCCCAGAATTCTAGATTAAAAGCACCCAAAATGAGGTACTATTGATGGGATGTGACGTTAATCCGTTTATCTTAAGAGTACCGGCATTTAGTTATGCCTTTGCAGCATCACGATTGCTCTGGGAACTCGCGCTCATAACTGGTTGTGTTGTAGGAAGAACGCTCCCCTTCGATTGGTTTTGTCTAACCTTTGCCCATGCATAAACGATACCACTGACGAAACCGATAAAAATGGCGGAAACACTTCCGAATGTGACAGGAGCTGCGAAGAAAACGAGACCACTGACAGCGATTGGCAACTTGTTAAGAGCACCAACCATGGAGTAGGTTGTTGAAGAAGTGACACGGATACACCAAGCAGAGCAGTATGAGATGAAGATAGTAGCGAGACCAGAGTAGATCATGCCGAGAATGAGATTGTTTCGGGTCTCAAGTGGGAAGTTCTTGGTGAGATTTTCGGATGACCAGTTTTCGAAAACGAACGAGCAAACGAAGAGGACAGGGATGGTAAGGAGGTTGTTGTAGAACATAGCTAGGCGAAATTAGAATTGATAGAGAAAATGCAGAATTGCGGGAAAACTTACTGTCCCAGTCCTTGAAGTTCATCTTCTTGATAACCTTACGCATGGACAAAACGTATGCTGCAGTGCAGAAAACATTCATGCCCATCCACGCATAACCAGCATTCAATGTCGAGAGAGCATCGGCAGCTTCCTTGGTTTGTGTAGCACCACCTCCATACAAAGCGTGTTGGATATCGGCCCAAGCAGCAACGACGGAGCTGAGAACCATAAGACCGAATGAAAAGAGAGCTGAAGGAGTGACACTTCCTCCAAACCACAAAACCTCACCATATGCGATCACAATGATGGTCAAGTTCTTGAAGATTGTGTAGACGGGAACCGAAAGGAATTGGAGAGCCTTTGTACTAGTGTAAATCATGCCGACGAGGAGGAGTGAGATGGGGAACCCTAATTTTGGCATTAGCCGCCAAACTTGCTCTGGGAAGAAGATTGATACTTACATGTTTTCGCCTTCTTGGTGTCAAATGGTGCAAGATTTGTGATCAAGCCTGCTTGTTTGCAGATGATAATCGCAATGATACATACGACAGACTGATAGTGTTAGTAAAGACGTTGCAGAAGAATGGCATCCAAAGCATACCTGAATAGCTAGATAAAAGAAGTTCAAATTCCAATTTGAACCCGAGACACAGTATTTGTTGGTCACGGTCATAGAAATTGATGCCAAACAGTAGGCAAGAATGGAGATTCCAGGACTATTCGTGACATTGGAGAGGTCAAAGGAAGAACCTCCTCTTTTGGCTGCCCCTGGCTTGGATATAAAAGGATCGCGTTGAGATGGGGATGAGCGCCCATTGAAATTGCGCATCTCAACATCTTCGTTCTTCTTGTCATCCATATTTGCGATTGCTGTCAGCGAAAACGAAGATTATTTTTTAATCGTGGTCTAGATGGTTGACTGCGCGAGAGCAGAGGTAGGAATTCGTAATCGGAGGGCTTGTAAATAGTCCGTTTGACAATGTCTAGTCGCCGAAATGAAGGGACTGGAACGAAGGAGAAATTCTGCAAACAAACTCCAAACCAAAAGTCCTCTATTCGGATTGATGTCTGATCGGTGAAGAAGTAGAAAAGAGAGTGTTGAGTATTAGGAACAAAAATAATAATGGCTGAGAGGACAGCCAGACCGAATCTTTAATCGCTTTAGGACCGGGGTGCTAAGATTAAGAAATTCTGCGAGGGGACAAAAATAGTAAAGCAGCAATACGAATCAACCAAGTTGACAGAAATCCACCTTTTTGATGTGATCTAAAAAAGGGGGCCAACCAGGTGAAACTTCTGGAGAACAGCCAGCCTCAGTGAGACAAGGTCAAGATCTGAGGTTTTTGAAGTTATAACACAAGGTCGCCAAGTCAAGAACTTTAAGAAAAAAGTCGAATTTCGTGGATAAAAACAAAGGACTTTTTCGACTTTTTTTAAGCCACTACAAAAGGAGACGCTGTGTCCTTGCGTACGATCAAACTCAACCGCAGAATAATTCTAGCACAAAATCACGCGTTCCTGACCATATTGCAAGGACTGTTTCGTTGCATACAAGCGTTTGCAATCACAAGTGTTCTGGTCAAGAAGAGTATTGGCTCCAAGGTTTATTTGGTCTCGTGAATCTGTGTCTATATCATTATGTCGAATACACTTGATCCTCTCGTCGCCAAGGTGCTTGATCACGCCGATTCTGACGATGAAGATGCTGTGAGTGTTCATTCTATTTTCATTTCCGATTCATCCATTCCACTTGTTATCATGTAACTCCCAAGTTATGGCAGTGAAAAACACACATCCATTCGCTGGTTGAAGGACAAGGCTCTTTCCTACTGAATCTTATCCCCAGATGTCCAGTCATCTGTCTACTCATACATCCGATAACCCGCCAAACATCTAAGCACCTACAAACCTTTCCCTCTCCAATCTTCTAACATCCCCCTCAGCTCATCGCATCCCTCGAAGAAGATCCCGCCGTAGACGCCTTCCGCGAACAACGAATCCAACAACTGCACTCGGAATTCAGCCGCGCCAAATCTCAAAAGACCCAAGGTTTCGGAAACTACACCGAGATCAAAGAAGAAAAAGCCCTGATGGATTTAACCACTGAGGTCAAATACGCCGTTGTACATTTCTCCAAAAGTGATTTTGCCCGATGTGGCGTTATGGATACCCATCTTTCCGTATGTTTCCCTTCCCGTTTGTAATATCTATCTTAAAGGCTAAACTCGCTATGATAATAGACACTAGCGCCCAAACATCTCGATACCAGATTCCTGAAGATTGATGTAGAGAATGCACCGTTCCTCGTCACCAAGTTAAATGTCAAGATCCTACCCTGTGTCCTGGTATTTATAGACGGACGATCCGTGGATAGGATAGTTGGGTTTGAGGGCTTGGGTTACACACCCGATACATTCACGACGAAAGATCTAGAGGCAAGACTCCTAGCCTCGGGCGGTATAAAACGTCAAACCACCTCTGGCACTCTGTATCTTGACAAGAAAGCCAAGAAGCAAGAAGAGGAAGAAGACGATGACTGGGATGATTGAGGTGAAGAGAATGTCATTTGAGCAGCGAGAGCTAGTACATATTTTTCAAATAGATGCCGGATTACCATGAAAGGGCATTCCCTTCTTCCCAAGCCAATCACATTTCCGAAGCCCCACGACGATAGATCTTAGTTGGATCATATATGGATCTCTGGATCGGAGGAGATCGTCATCATGATAGATCTGAAAGTTCGGAGACAATTTCGGCTGATATAGATGTTCATGCTGGGGAAGTAACTTTCTAGCCTGTACCTAGAATTTTTTTCTAAATCGCGAATGTCAGGAAATGTATGGAGAAGTTTTGATCTGCCGTTCTTGTTTGCACGACATTGAATCCGCATAATGCATTTAATCAATTAAATATGCTCATTAGACTAGCTAGCTGCTGCTATATTAAAACTTAACCAAAGCGGAATCACTAGCAGACAAAACCCACAAATACTTCCACCAGAAGTACGCACCCACTACAAGCAGAGTATAGTATGTAATCGTCCAAATAATACTCAATTCCCCATTACTTTCCATCACATCTTCACTTTTCTTGCTGGCTCCCACATCCGGTCCAATAATCGTCTCTCCATCCACCGAACTACTAATCTTGCCCCAAAACCTTGGGAATCCCATCCAATTACAGAAAGCATGCACGCATATCACAGCCAACAAACTACCCGTACGGAGATATAGAAATGTAGCGTAGCCTCCAAATAAAGTTGTGTAGGAGAATTGTAAGAGTGAGCGCAGGATAGCTCCAACCATGGGACCATGCGGATGTGTAATTCTGTATTCATAGAAGTGATGCACATGGGCTAGTCCGAAGACGACGGGGGTGAGAAATATGATCGTTGTGTTGGAGGTTTTGGAGAGGAGGAGGAGGGGTACCGAGGCGGATCGGAAGAGTACCTCTTCTGTGACGGGACCCTTTGTATGTTCATTAACAATATACCAAAGGAAAGATGGAAGCATAGCTTACAGCAACAATATTCCTATACGGAATCCAGCCCTTCAAAGCGCCCAATCCCCTCAGACGAATCCAATCGCGCCATTGTCCCTGCGCAATACCTTCTTCAAACAAAGGTCCTACAAACAGTACAGCAGTCAAACCAACACATTTAACCGTCTCGACGAATCCGATTGGGAAATATCCCATAAAATGGAGTGATTTGACAGCATCCCCGTTTTTCACTGATGATAAAATGCCGAATGTGCCAATGCAAACAACGATACATGAGAGGGTAACCGAGCGGATTCGTCCGCGGATAACGGTTGGTGCATCACGGGAAAGCTGGGGGGAAGGCCGGGTCGTCGAGGAGAGATAGAATGGGATTACGTAGATGAGTGTATAGAGTACCTGGGATTGTGAGCGTGTGCGGTAGATAGCTCAGGAGGGATGTCATACCAACAGAGAAACTGCAGTGGTAGTACTAAACGGAGGAACTTCTTTCTCTGCGAAATGGATAACTGGTTAGCTAGGTTGACCATGAATAATGTGTCGAAGCAATTTCTCATAAACCTGCAGACAAATGTGAAAATTTCCAAACCTTTTTGACCGGTATAGAATGCCTTTAGACGATTTTCTATCCATGTGGGAGCCATGGATGCCGATGTGAGTGCTTCGTAGTATTCGGAGTATATGCACCGGGATATTAAAATATCTTCATATGATCCTCTAGATCCTCAGTAGATCAATGGACGCAAGGATTATATACAAGAAGTCAATTTACAGAGATGAGAATATAAAGAGTTTTGCGGTTTAAGTTCATGAGCTGATTACGATCTCGAAAGCCGCGTGGTTTGGTGTTGGAATTCTAATGATGCGAGAAAATGCTGGATTGTGGAGTTGGATGGATGGATGGATGGATGGACAGGGGTTGAAAGCATAACTTTTCTAATCCTTTTTATTCTTCAGATGAATTGGAGAAGTGACGAACAACAAGGAACTCAACTTTGCTATTGTTCCATTTTGGTACAATCATTCTATTCATTCATCGAGTAGATAATCTTCTCCACGACACCGGAAATTCTGTGTTTCAAGCTCCTACACTCATCTTATCGATAAGTTTTCATGATCCGTGCTGACAGACCTACCGAACTTTCGCAATTTCTCATTAATCAATCCATTGATGCCGCTCTCATGATAATTCCCAAGAATTATAATGACATGGCTCGCTCTAGATTTTGGCCGGAACAATTCGAAATTAGTAGCATCACCATTACCATGAGCAAGCTACAGGGTATATTGAGAACTTGGGAAGGTTCAGCCTTTGAGAAAAAGGTATTTGTCCCTGGATATCGACGGATCGACAGAACCAGGGCAGGGCGTGTCCTGTAACACCGGACTCAAAATACTAGAAGTAAGTCTCCGTGGTCTCCGTGGCCTTCGTGGAGAGCCTTCTAGGTTCTATCAAAATTACCTGATCCCATAAATTCTCGCAAACGCCTTCTCATTCCTTTGAACTGATCTAATCTGCAATCGCGCCCTATGGATCTGAACTCCATCGATCGTAAAGCTTGGATATCTAATCATTTCTGGTCTCACTGTGATACCAAGTAGCGATAGGAAACGTTTTGCGTGGGAATTTGTTTGCTGAGATGTTGGTTGTCTAGACGGCGAAGCGAGACAAGTCCAAGCTTCACTGATCATTGATGCACGCTTTTGGCAATCGGAAATGAGATGATGAGCCTCCATCTCCACTATCTAGAATCATCGATCCTCAAACCCTGGTTCGCCAGGTTAAAAGATGGAGAAGATGTTGGCCTGGAGGCTGGGGCTGCTTGTTTGTTTCTTCCCTGAAAATTGCTTGCATGACGATGAGTAGCGCGAGTTTAATAAGAAGCATGAAAAGGTTCAGATGAACGAAGAAATTGAAGAAGTATTGGAAAGGAAGGATGGTGGAAGTAGACCCCTTTCTTTAGCCACGCGCGGTTCCTACTCTAACATGCTTCTCGACTTATCTGTTGCATACACCTTCTTCTCTGTGTTCTCTGTGCTCTTGCCCAAAGCGAAGTCCTCCGTAGAAACACATCTTCCCCCTGTCCGGTGCAGATGATTCCCAGCAGCTTCCCCATTTATTAGACGCGCCATCAGCCACCTTACTACTAACGGCATCGCTTCTACAAGTTGCTGCAGTGTATGCAGTCAACGGTTCGCTTTTGCATCGCATTAAATTAGGATATCCAGAGCCTGTCGAATCACCATTGTTCAATTCGAGGGCACCTACAGTAGTCTTTTACATGTCGCATACCCTCCTGCGCGTCTGAGATGTTTGCATCTAATTCGGGAAACATCTGATCGGAGTGCAGGATCAAGGGATGATTGCCTGGTTAGATGGGTGGAACTTCTCATTCGGCCTGTTCAGGTTCGTCAAGTGTTCCTGTACGCGGATATGGCTGCAATAATCTATTATTATGGCTGCCACGTTGACTCTCTGTTCATCTTAATTCATCTCACCATCAGTCCCAAGTACGGGAAGCACCTAGGTACCGCTTGTCGGAAGCGGTCGTCCAAGGACACAAGGTGCATTTTGCGGATTGACGGTACGCTAATATTCTAGACATGGGCCTTAGAAATGGAGACCTACCCTTCCAAGGTTTAACAAAATCCTTACAGCCAGCGGTGAAAAGCTGGCATGGCTGTCGAATGTGAAATTTTTATGTACCGTCGCGATGAGTTGTACATATTGCTTAGGCTTCTGATAACCTCTCGTTTCCCCCTCCTGCTCTTGATCTCTTTCTCGACCTTTTTCCATCTATCTTTGCCCTTCAATCCATCAATTGATTCATTACACTCTTTTTATATACTTTAACATTAATACCGTTCTTGCATCTTTATTTCTCACTCATTCCCGTACAGTACGACTATACAATAAAGTTAATGCTATTATTTTGACTATCTTCGAAACCAATTACTGCGCAAAGCACTCAACTACCTACAGGATATATATTAAACACTCATTCAGGATAGAAACAGATACGAAGAGACAAACACGGGACGAACTACCCACTCACTACTGTCGCAGACATACTACACTCGTTGCATTACTAGCGAAAACACCGCGATTGCGATCAAGCAATAATTCCAAGGAAGACCAAAAGAAGAAAAGGACACGAAAAAGATCATTGACTCGGAGGAAAAAGGAAAGGCATTTGCAAACTTATTTCGACGCATGGAAACACAATATGCGTCTGATTTAGAAGAATTTAGTACGGGATGTCAAGTTCTCCTCCAAGAAGGCCTTTACATACAAGGTATGCGCAAATTTAGTACCTTTATCCTATCTTCATCCAAAATAGTTTCCCTCAGCTTAATTGGCATTTCGCTCACTTATCGCGAAAAGATCAGACTCGGAGACGAATCGCGCAGCAGCCGTCCGATTGGTTCCACCCGAACCCCCTCAACTTTTAGGACGCTTGGAAGATGATGAAGGAGAACAACCGAATTATGATCATGAATATGGTTACAATAAGAATGATGATGACAAAATTTATTCACAAACTCCTCTTCCCACCCAGCCAGCTCATATTCTCTCTCCTGGTCATTCTCCTAGTAAAGGCCAATATTTCTATGGTAGGCAAGGTTCCACCTCAGATTCAGGCGAGTTTCATCAGATGCCCAAAACTCAACCACTGTCAGCCACTCCGCAAGGCACGTCCAGTGCAACGCATAACACACCTCAAATTACCACTCCTGCGACAATATCCTCCAGGAAGCCTGGACCCCAGTCAAGAAAGCGCCTTGTCGTCAAGGTTGGCGATGGGAAGACGTTTTCTCTCGTACCGCATAATGAGCCCCTACCCAACGACGACAGTAGATTGCCTTCCCTATCCACTAAAACATCCTCCTCCTCTGTGCAAGATTTCGATCAGTCTATCATCTCATGCACAAATACAGACTCCACATACACAGCCGCACCTAGTACGGCGACACCTAGAAAGTCAATATCCGCAGATCATATAAGCTGTGCGTCCTCAGAGTTCTCGATTGTGGGTGGTGTTAGAAAAGTACCCAAGACTCCAGACCAAAAAGGAAAATCTTCAGCGCTCGACTTCCCACTCCCTCCTTTGCCTGAAACATCGCAAGAGCGTCACTCACACGAACTCTCTACGAAGCCGTCATTCCTTTCAACAACCTCGACTGCAACTGAGGCCACTAATTGGAAAGTTTATAGTAATATTCCGGAATCGACTTACGAGTCTGTGTTTGCTACAACTCCCACTGAACCTAATTTTGAAGTTCTCGATCAATCCGTTCTTGAACAGTCCACTCCTTCAACGACTATCCATCATCCGCGCGAAGAGTCAATTCAGGAGTCTCTTCAAGAGTCTACCGGAACCGTTATCCATCGACCTCAAACATCGCAAACATACCAAACGTCATCTGCGAGTAACTCTGATAATTCCAACTATCAAGTTCACGAAGAATCTATTTCAGGCTCAGTCATCTACAGACCGCAACATCGTCCTCAGCTGTCTACTAGCACTTCCGGCTACTCGACTTCGAATTATCCGAACTCAAACTATCAGATACATGAGCCAGACACTCCAACCTCAGTAGTCTTCAGACCCCAACATCGACCCCAATTATCTACAAGCACAACCGGGGATAATACTAATTACGAAGTTCATCGTGGCCATACCCGGGACCGCTCCGAATCACTCGCCGATTCCTTTCTCGAAGCGTCATTTTCAAGTGGCTCCAATTACCGCGTTCATCAACAATCTGACAAAGAGTCAACCGCTTCATCTGTTGTCCGTAGACCTAGAGCTCGAGCAGCGACCACTTCGTCTAGTGAACAGGAAAACTACGTTTTCCACGAAGAACTTTCGAGATCCGTATCTCTCTCGAGCGGACAAGGCCCAGCACCCAAATATTCCCAAGAATCTCTCCGTATTCCTGGGCTAAGAACCAAGAAAAGGTCGAATGATAATTTCGGTTACTACAAGTCAAGATCGCGAGAGACGTTGAAATCAAGATCAAATCACTCGTTACACAGTCGAGCTAATTCTCTAGCATCGTTATCAACAATCCATACTCAACCCGACGCACAACGAGCAATTGTGGCGAGCGGATCAATAGTTAATTTACCCGCACAAATTCAACTTCAGAAACCAAAAGGATTGAGTTCATGGGCAGAGTTGCCAAGTCCCACGAGTCCCCACATGAACGAGGCTCCGCATCAATGGAGCTCACAGCTTTCCACTGTGCTCTCCGTCTCCGAAGGGACCGGCACCGAACGAGGTTCCCGAGCTTGGTCCGACAGTATGGGAAGAAGGAGCAGTATATTCCCCAGTCTACCAAGTCGCGGCAGTCGCAATGTTCTCAGTATCAGTTCGTCTCAAGGGATAGAAGATGCGTTGGCAAGATCCAGAAGCGATTCAATGGATCCTCCACGTCCGACATGGACACGCACTGGTCGAGGTTTGAGCAGTTCGTCTGTTCCTGTGATAGGTGATTATGACGAATATGGCGATGGGATCACCGCCATGCAAGACATGCGCACTCGTCCATCCAGGAATAGATTATCCGGCATGTTCAACACCGGAGCATCCGATACCTCCCGTACGCACACCATGCGCTCGTCAATAAGTTCACGCTCCAACAGTCTCCTCGCAAACTCGATCCCCACCTGGGCAAGACTCTACTATGGAAGCGGAGAACGTCGCTATCTGGGCTACAGACCCGAGAGTTCCAATGGCGGAACCCCAAGTCGCAACGGCTCCTTCAGCATGAGAAGTGGATCCCCAAATACAGAGAATTTCCCAGATGAGCTCCATAGCCCGCGTCGTCGCCCACGAGAAGGCCATCCACACATGCGAGGGTTCTCTCAACAATCCATGGAAATCACCCCCTTGCCCAGCTCAGCCCAAGGTGCCGGCCGTCTAAGAACCCGATCCCTCATTTCCAGTGTCTGGTCTCCACACTTGCGCATCGACCGCCGCGCAGGCCGTCAATCCGCCTGGGAACCACCTCAAATCAATTTCTCCACCGAGGGCGGATTTTTCGGCCGTCGAAATATCCAAGTCGTTCTCTTCATCGCCGGATTCCTTCTCCCTTTTTCCTGGATGATCGCCGCTCTTCTTCCTCTTCCCAAAATGCCCTTCTCTGAGATGCGAGAGCGCGCAGACAGCACCGGAGATCTAACGCAGCCGCGTGATGTGGAAAGTCGCGATGTGAATGATTATGCGAGACAATTTGGGCCGTTGGACGAGGCCCGGTATGAGAGTGCTAGATGGTGGAGAAATCTTAATCGATGGATGAGCGTGGTGGGTTTAGTGATTATTGTTGTTATTGTAAGTTTTCTCCTTTTTCACATCCACTCGTGGGTTTCTGTGAAGTCCGAATTGCAGGCTAATACAAATACTAGATCGTCCTCGCTATCGAAGGAACTCAAAAGGGATGGTAAATCCCTCTAATCCCAAACATAATCTCCACATCCACCACCTTACCTCTTCTCCTCACCTCACCTCTTCTCAACCCCCTCACCACACCCCATAACGACACCCAGCGAACCCCATATACAGATTAACGACCCTCTACATATCAGAGACCCCCTTTCCAACCCAACCCAACACCCAAGGGGGCCCTCGGATCCCTCAAAGTAACGATTCCAACGACCCAAATTTTGACATTACGACTTTCCCAGTGGTTAATTACCTGGGTCTAGACTTCTTTTGATTCTTCTTCTTTTTTTGATTCTTCACTTTTTAGCGCGCGCAAGGAGAATATTATATTATATTATGTTATATTAGCATTATACCCTTTCTTATGGAAAGAAAAGCTTTGGTTATGTATGCATAATGGATGCATGGATGTTGTATGTGGGATAATTTTTATTTTGATGATGAAAAAAATGCATAGGATGGGACTGGATAGTACATGTAATGCGATGGCGATGACGGTGATGATGGCGCTATGTGTGCTTGTATATATTGACTGATGGATGGATGTCGGATTGACGGATTGATTGATGGGAAGAAAGAAGGAAAGAAAGAAAGAAATATAATGTTTCATGATAAGCATCATCATATTATTTACATGTTTTGATATGTGTTTATATTGTGAATATCTCGTAATGCGCACGCAAGGTATATTGATTCCGCCGTCTAACATCTATACATCTGTGAGGGTCTCAGGAATTGCACAGATACCCATCCTTACACCCTTCTACGTTTCCTTACTTCAACTCTACCTTCCCCTTTCTCTTCCTCGCTTGAATCTCCGCCATCGCCTCTTCAATCGCCTCGTCAAAATCTTTCGATGGATCAGCTGGTAAACCCAGAACTGGCTCCTTACCATTCAAACTTTCCATACTGGCCGAACGCTTCAAGCCTTCGTTTGCCTTGCTAGTTCTCTCACTGACCGTCTTCATCAGATGACGTTTAGCAGGTGAAGCAAAGAAGACGGTTGAAAGGATGGTGCCGATGACAGCGTAGAAATAGACGCGTGACCAAACGAGGAATGAAGCGGGGAGCGTGAGGAGTATAAATGGAGCGACTGTGAAGGAGAACGCGAGTTGAGTCGCTAGCCAGGAGAAAATGTCATAGTAAAGCTTTTGAGATGTGGGTTGTGATGTTTGGGGGTCGATGAAAAAGGGGCGGAAGCATCGTCGGAAGTCTAGATGGACTTTAGTCATGGGATTAATGTAAGAAAAAGGGAACATACTCTTTGCAACCGTTTGGATGAAACTGGCCAAAATGAACGCAAGATAATAACCAGGAAAGAATCCATGCCAGAAAGCACTGGTTACGAAAGTTGCCATACTAGCTCTGAAACCAGGCTTTTTACCCTTGGGAGTAACTCGAAGATAAATATAGTTTCGAAGCCAGTTGTTCGTGTTTATATTCCAGTTCCCAAGATATGCGCGAGTATTTTGGGCTGTTTCAACTCCCCATGGGTCAACATTGCGAAGTCTGTCCCACGACACTTTGCCAGTAACCGGATCGATACCCTTGTACCCAAGACCTGAGAGGATACATGCACCCTCGGTCAATGCCCATACACCATAATACTTCAACCGGGCAGTCATACCGACCATGTGAAGTACAAACACACGACGAGCAAAACCATAAGTCATGTATTCATCCCCAATCAGGAGATCAGGCCAGTACCATGCCGAGAGCTTTAGGAAAAGAAGGATCCAAGACAAACCTGCAGCAGCTTTCCACATTGCAGGAGTAGCACTCCTTGGGATTTTTCTCAATTTCCGAGTTGGAGCTTTCTTTGAAGGATCGACACCAGCAGGGACCTCGAACATTGTGGTTGTAATCCACTGCTTATAGTCGACATAGTCGAACGCTGGGCCTGCGAAAAGAGATGGAAAGAAGAGGACATATCCAGCGTAATCCAGTAAGCTTGGAAGTTGTCTGATTGCCCTTTCTTTTTGAAACTCTGACAATTCCCCTTCTGGTTGTCGACCGTCCGCAACGTTCCAGCAGAATGCAGAGAGTTTCATAACCAGAACCATTTGAGCCCCAGTAATATCCACAAGTCCCGGATCATTAACGAATTGTCGAGCCAGCTGATTCACTGACAGATGTCCCATCAAAAACACGAAGCCAATCCATGGCATAAAAGGACCTTGCACATACTTTGCGATGCAGTATGCCCCGATAGAACTAATAGCCAGTGTTCTTGTACCAGCCCATAAATCGAAGAGTCCAAGAAGGTAAAATGAGGAAACCCTGACAGCAAATCCATTAGTAAAAATAGACATAAAAGTGCTGTATAGGTAATTTACGTACCCAATAATGAAGAGATTCTTCAAAGCAGGCTTTGAGTCTGGAAGTCGTTTCAAGAGCCCTGCAAATGGATACGACAGGAGGAAGGAAGTGATGAGTTTTACTGTCTGACATTAGGACTGAGTTCAAATCCTGGATATGAAGCCCATATTGCTGGTTTTAATACATACATTCATCGGTCGTGGCCCCCAGAATGCCTGCGGCATATGTAAAAGCTGCATAGGTATATGTCAGCAACCTACGTCACATATCTTTGATGTAGAGCCTTACGAGTATCGATATATGGCAACATTGTTGGCGATGGAGAGGTTCAACGTACTAGAAGACAAGTGAAGGTATTAAAAAGCTATCATTTCTCCATCAGTGAATTTGGAATTGTGTCTTTAGCAAAAAAGGAACCAATGCTAGGATCTTCTGAACTTCCTTGGTAATTATTATTTTTATTTACTCGCAATTGAATCATCAATTCATTCTGGTGGCGTCCACGTGATGGCTGTCCCCTACCCCCTACCCAAAAGTTGATCATCCATATAATGGCTTGTTTCTGCCGGGCGGTGGATTAAACTTAGTGGGATAATCCTAGGATGACCGACGGGGCCTTGCCTCGCTCCTGAGCCTTGCTTCCTCTGCCTCGTCTGGAACACCTGAATAGCTCAAACTACCTACATGCAAACCACGTTGCCTTTTCAAAGCCTTCTTCCAGTATCAACGGCGAATATACACGAAAGGTGTTTTGGTGACCTATACAGTACCTTGCGATTCCGATAATCTACAATTCGTAGTGTGATACGATACGGGACGGGACGAGACGAGACGAGATATGCTTATGCGGCATTAATACCTTTCGACCTCTCCCGCCATAACCCATAAATAATAAACACAATGGACGTCGTTCAAGCTGTGTCGGGATACATCTCGAAGATGGTGTCTGCAGGAGATGGAACTTCCGGTACACCATCTGCAAAGATGAAGGTCCTATTACTGGATAGTGATACCGTGTCCATTGTTTCCACAGCAATCACACAATCTGCGCTTCTGAATCACGAAGTATACCTCATAGACCGGTTGGATAATCAAAACAGGGAGAAAATGCGCCATCTAAAGTGCCTGTGTTTTGTTCGGCCGTCGGCAGATTCTATACAATTCCTAATTGACGAGTTTCGAGATCCCAAATATGGCGAATACAATGTGTACTTCAGTAACGTGGTAAAGAAATCATCCCTGGAGCGATTAGCAGAAGCAGATGATCATGAAGTGGTCAAAATGGTCCAGGAGCACTTTGCAGATTATATTGTTGTGAATCCGGATTTATTTACATTTGATCTCGGATTTCCAAAGCAACGAATATGGGGTTCCAATCCGGACATGTGGAATCCAGATGCATTACAACGTTCTACTGAAGGACTCATTGCGGTTTTACTATCTTTGAAGAAGAAACCCCTCATTCGGTACGAGAAAAACAGCTTATTGGCGAAGAAGCTGGCTACGGAAGTACGATATCATATTGCTCAGGAAGATCAGTTGTTCGATTTTAGGAAAGTGGATACTCCTCCTATATTGTTGATATTGGATCGAAGGGATGACCCTATAACACCGCTCTTAACGCAATGGACATACCAGGCAATGGTTCATGAACTTCTTGGAATAAAGAATGGGAGAGTCGACCTTAGCGAGGTACCAGACATTCGACCTGAGTTGAAAGAAGTGGTATTATCTCAAGACCAGGATCCATTCTTCAAGAAGAACATGTACCTCAATTTTGGTGATCTTGGTGGCAATATCAAAGATTATGTCGAGCAGTATCAATCAAGAACAAAAAATAGCTCCAATATTGAGTCTATAGCTGACATGAAGCGTTTCATCGAAGAATACCCCGAATTCCGTAAACTTTCTGGTAATGTCAGCAAGCATGTTACCCTTGTTGGTGAATTGAGTAGAATGGTTGGTTCAGAAAATCTATTGGAAGTCAGTGAAGTTGAGCAGAGCTTGGCATGTAATGATGCTCATGCTAGTGATCTAAAAGTGAGTTACATCTTGAAACTTTATATCAGTGGTCTCTTACTAACATATATTGTAGAACGTGCAGAGATTAATCCAATCTCCGACTGTAACTCCCGATAACAAGCTGAGACTCGTTGCTCTGTACTCACTTCGATATGAAAAACACCCTTCAAATGCATTACCGATCCTTGTTGACCTCCTTGGCGCAGCTGGGAACGTTCCTCAAAGACGAATCGACCTCGTAGCGAAGCTCCTTATTTATCATTCTTCCTTGCAACTAAACCAATCTACGGGAGGCATTTCCGACATGTTCGAATCCTCGAACATATTTTCTGGAGCTCGGGATCGATTCAAGGGGCTGAAAGGTGTAGAAAATGTCTACACACAGCATTCACCTCGACTAGAATTAACGCTCCAAGATCTAATCAAAGGAAAACTGCGTGATCAGCAATATCCTTTCGTTGAAGGTGGAGGGACGACTCGAGATAAGCCCCAGGATATTGTGGTTTTTATCCTTGGTGGGGCCACTTTTGAAGAGGCGAAATGCATATCTCAAATAAATGCCTCTTCACCGGGTATCAGAGTGGTTTTAGGAGGTACTTCGATTCATAACAGCACGACTTTCTTGGAGGAAGTGGAAGATGCTGTATCCTTATGGCCTGAACCTGCTCCATCGACTGCCGCTGGAAGGTTACGAAAAGAGACAGGAAGACGTTGAACAAGGATGAGTCCAAGAATTTTGGCGAGTGGATAGGTCGGACATCGCTTATGTTAGGAGATTTCACGCGATCAATCACCAGTCATTTCGATACATAAAAATATCCTTTAGTCCTTGACAACACAATTTTGGCAGGAAGTTCCCTGTTTATTTTGTCAGAGGTTGGGCTTGTTGTCTGTTCAATATTGATCAGCATGGTCGCATCATCAGCCAGAGGCCAGCAGGGGCTCGTCAATGCATTTGGTAGATGCTATTGGGATGACTCTTGAAAGCCTATGATTGTGTTCAGAACGGTATCCTCCAGGATTCATTCATACTCCATAGCTGTTACTACTATGCGCTCCTATATGGATAGGTGCTCGCCGACATTTCAACTGTCCCCACTTGGCCTACAAGCGCACGATTGATTAGGAAACTTCAAGTGGGAAGTTCGAAGATAGTTTGGCCCTTGGCAAATGCGATGAGATAGCGCATTACTTATCGCTATCTAGGCGCATGGGGTGAGGGGTTTGCAAGGCGGGGAAGGGGTTCTGATACCTATTTGATGTGATTTCGGGAAGGGCGATCTGTTGTCTATGTGGATGACGAAAGTTGGAGATAGCCTATCACAATATTTGGCTGGAGATGGCCAAGCTATTATAAACCACAAAAACTGCGAACGTTAAAGGAGAGAAGGTAAATAGAAGCCAAGAGAGAAGCATCCTCAAACTTATGGCTAGAATTATCTATCAGAAAATTTATTAAACAGCGCTCCACGGAAGAACATTACAGGTAGTGCAAATAATAAATATACATCATTTCCGTCTCCAGACATGATTATTATATACAAATCCCCACACATCTCTCCTACTGACTCTTCTGCTTCCTCCTCTTTTCCTCCGCCTTATACCTAAATCCATGGGCTACAAGCATATAATTACCAAAAAATTCCTCGGCAAAATCGTCGAATTTCACGTATTCGGCTCCTAGCCTATAGGCAGCTGCTATGCCTGATACGAGGGCTAGTTCGTGCATATTCTGTTGGTTATTGATGCATTATTAGTATTGTGCTGCAAATATTCCATCCTTTTTTCTTTCTCAGAACCAAAAATCGATTGTGATTTTTTTTTACAAAAGTTGTTGAGGAAAAGAGGTTGTGAAGTGAAGATTGCAGGAAGGGAAAGGAAGGGAAGGGCAGAAAAGAAGAGAAAAGGAAAAACCATACAACTAAAGTCCAACTCCCAGCAAACCAAGTACGATTCTTCCCATTAATCCACATCATACCCGGCACGACGCGGGCATAATGTTGCCAGCGATGTCCAAGCTGATGCCACCATTTCTTCTCGATGATTTTATCGGGGGATATCTCGTCGATGGTCCAGGCGTCTCGGTTGGAGGCGTCGAGAAAGATGGATTGGAAGACGTGTTGTTCGTAGGGCATGGGTGCGGTTTCTGAGGCGTGGTCGCGTCGGAATTGGTGTTGGTAGTTTGTGCAGCTGGGGAGGAGGGGGGTTAGTTGGGGTTTTACTGGGTTGGGGATTGGAAAAGGGAAATTGAAACGTACTCGAAAGACATTTCTATTTTGGTAGGGTCGTGCGCGTAGGATTTCGTGTAATACATGGGTCGGTAACCACTTGGTTCATTATCGACACCGCGTTGTTCGCCTTTTGAAAAAGCGATTTGGTCTTTTTGGGCGCGGGATTTTGGTTCAGCGCAGAGAGAGGGGTCGAATTCGGTTTCGTAGTGTTTGCGGAAATATTCATGGTCGGAGCTGGGAGGTTTTTAGTGGGTGTCATTGGTGGCCGAACGTGAGTAAGTGAGGGAACGAGGGTAGTGAGTGACTTACTGCGTTATTGTTATGTCATCATAGAATCTTGTCATGATAATCAGTTCATGGGCTCTATGACGGTGATCAATTTTTACTTACCTGGCTCCTCCGAGCACGAACTTCTCCTTCAAAGTGGCGGTCCTACCAAGAATTTTAAGTGCATCATCAGCTAATACACACATTACCAATTCATCAAATGTTTCTGTCTTTGAGGTTGGCCCTGTATGTTCTCCTTTTCTATCATTTGCATCCGGATTAAACGGTCGCGTGCTCATCACAACACCCTTTGCATCTCGTTGAATAATTTCCGTAACATCAGTTCTAAAGCGAATATCAACACCTTTCGATTCGAGATCTTTCCTCCAATCTTCGTAAAAATTATGAAGATTGGGAAATGTCAACATTTGAGGTAGGTTTGGTAGAAGCGTATCTGGATCATAGTCCCAAAGTTTCATATTCTTATCATCGAATAAACGCTCCAATATGGCACATGATACATTTGCAGTTTGGTTGCCCGTGCCGAGGAATAGGGCGATGAGAGGATAAACCATCTTATCACCAAAATCTTTGCTGAAAAAGAACATCTTGAGCATGATTCGAATGGGAATTACACCTATTACAGGCATCGTCCACTTGATGATCTTTAACACTTTTCCAAATTTCTTGATATCGCTCGAGAAGCGTTCCACGAGATGACTCGGGAAACAGTTGGTCCAGAATCCATCTTTGCCTTTGCCGAATGCGACTTGGAGTTTAATACCTTGAGCTTCATGACCATATCGTTTGAAGAACTCGCAGGTATGTTTGAAAATAGGGGAGCCGCCTTGGACACCATCATTCATCCAGTCGGTGCCAAATTTATCTTTGTCTAGAGATATGGATGTTGCTTGACCTCCTGTTACACCCATCCGTTCAATCATGGTGACTTTGAATTTATCTGGGTGTTGGGCAAGCGTGCTAGCACAGGCCATTCCTGCAGCACCAGCTCCAACTATCACAATATGCTTCCTTTGATCGGTTGAGGCCATCTTGAAGTGGTGTGGCGGAAGTAAAAATGATATTAGGCTCAAGAGGACTTCTCCTTCGCAACTTGGGTGGATTATTGAATTAATGTATTATGATGAAAATAGAAGGGAATCAAGCAAATATGAGAAGATTCTTCACATCTAAGATCTTTTATACGATTATAAGAGTATTTTTGTTGATGTTTGAAGCATTAACACTTCAACCACCACTCATAGACGTCATGATTCATGAAGCTTCCCCACTCAAACCTAGACATGGAGAACTCAAAAGTTTACTATTTATTAGCCTCAAAGTTATCGACTTCGATAACTTAAACTAAACATCAAGAGTCTTCCTTCTTAATACGGCCTAATCGTAAGCTGCGTTCGTGTTTCTGTATTTGTGCTGAATGCAATATTCAAGGAGTCTACATTCACCTCCATTTTCAGATGTATTGGATATTTGTGTTTGCTGCATATACCCCGCGAAGTAGAGCTTCACAAATCTTCACCATTTCTGACACTGGCTGAGTAACACTATCAGCTTCATTGTAGCAAAGAAATGTAGGAATGCGTTTACAATTTCATGTCAAGTCGATATATAAAAATAGACCTCCGTATATCCCTCACGCTACTTGTTTATCGTTTTGCATTGCTTATCGTGGTCGTGACGCTTGCCGAGACCGATCCCAATCTCCCCGATAAGCTAGTACGTACTTGTAAAGTTTCTGCCGATGATCTCACCGCTTTTACACCTGACATTGATAAGTGCAACTTGATAAGTGCGCATCAACCAACAGTTATTA
The DNA here is from genome assembly GCA_025389085.1 of Sclerotinia subarctica. NCBI lineage: Eukaryota > Fungi > Ascomycota > Leotiomycetes > Helotiales > Sclerotiniaceae > Sclerotinia > Sclerotinia subarctica. Next base: position 4,326,613 of record QRFI01000001.1, on the reverse strand, counting down.
ATCTCATAATCTCTTATTAATGGTACGTAATTTTCATACCATCCGGCCGTTAAACCAATGTTACCTCTTTGATAATGAACGTGTATATGTGAGTACCTATGAAATTGCCCATACGCTGGGCTGGATAAGGTTATCTAATAAATTGCGGGGAGGATGCAGCAGACACCACTGAGTACTTGGCAAAATGAAGCTTTCTGCAGCTAGGTACCAGCAAATTACCTTCCCAATCCGTGGTGTCTGTCGTTAGAAACTGCATGAGTGACAACTAGGTACCTCACAAGTTCACAACCTCAAAGTTGACCAATACAATCGTAGCCACGTGCTGCGATGTGGTGGTTATCATGAATTGGTAGGTCTATCTTTGATCAGACATATAAGTATTGTTCATTCCCTTCTGCATGTTACCTGCCATCCACATGTCTCACAAGATTTGCGTCTTTCCTCTGTCAAAATGTACTTCCCGGTAGTTTTGACTACTTTATCACTGTTGTCAGTCACAACTGCACATAAAGGCCATAAACGGCGATCCGTTCCGTCAAGTCCTCAAGCATTGAACAAAACAATCACAAATACAATTCCAAATGCTGCTGGAGGTCCAACCCTTTACTACAACGGTACTGGTCCTGTACCTTCTTATAATGAAACCTCTCCTATCCCAGCCCCATTGCCTACCCTAAGGTATGATTATCCATCCCTTTCCTGTATCAGCACTAACTACCACTAGCAAGCAGGAGATCGAAGATAACATCTTCAATGAGATACAAGGAATTTTTAATGGAAATGGACTCACTACGGAATGCTCAAAATGCATTGCCGGCACCGAAGTAATGCATCTTGCGGCTATCATGCAACCCGTGGATACCATTGTGAACCTTCTTATTCGTGCCTGCGAAACCTTTCCAAAAGTCTATGACAGCATCTACGCAGAGACCTGTTATGAGGAATACTCTGGAATTGGTGGAACTGGTCCGTATCTTGCTCAATTGTTTGCCAAAATGAGCATAGCTACCGATGATATGCAAGGGTACTGTTTTCATGTTTGGGACACTTGTAGCTTACCTCCAACCATACTTATCGATGAATCGGCATACTTTAAATCAAAGCCAGCCAATAAGAGAGTGGCCCCTCAACCATCTAGTAAGTTCTAGCAGTCGGTCAGTCATCGGTATACTAAGTCTAATTACTCAATAGACAAGACCATTGATGTTCTACACCTCTCAGATTGGCATTTGGATACACGATATGATATTGGTAGTGAAGCCAATTGCTCGCAATATATGTGTTGTAGGCCATATTCAACAAATACCGTACTTGATACGACGAGCACTAACCCATCCATACCGGCGTCTCGGTTTGGATACCTTTACTGCGATGCTCCTCCTGATTTGGCTCTTTCAGCATTTTCAACCATGGACCAATTCATCAACAGATCTAATGTGGCATTCACAATATTTACTGGTGATATTGTGAGCCACGATAACGACGACCAAATAAGTAGAGCTTACGTAGAGTATGAAGAGACAGTTACCTACCAGACCTTCAAGGCTCAAATGAAAAATAGCCCTATCTACGCTACTCTAGGAAATCATGATTCCCTCCCGGAAGCTTTGAATACCCCAAATTCCATCAACAACTCTACCGGACAATCAAATGTGTTTTCCTGGAACTACAATTTATTGTCCAGCCTATGGCTTGATAACGGGTGGATTGACAGTAAAGCAGCTCAGTATGCCTCAAATCATTATGGTGCATATGCCACTGTCACGCCTCAAGGTTTAAAGATTATCTCTATCAATACGGACTTTTGGTACACGGACAACATCTTCAACTTCTTCAACATGACAAATCCGGACACTTCTGGAATTCTCACCTTTCTTGCTAACGAGCTCCAAAAATCGGAAGATATTGATCAACGTGTTTGGATCATTGGACATGTTCTTCCTGGATATGACGGCTCTCAAGCACTTCCAAACCCAACGGCTTTATTCTATAGTATTGTTGCTAGGTTTTCGCCAGCAACAATCGCGGGAATATTCTTTGGTCATACACACGAAGAACAGCTTATGATCTATTATGATTACCTGCCAAACTCGACAATCTCTAGCAATACAAATTCGATCATGCGTGACACCACCCAAGTTGATTACAACAATCCTCTCCAAGTTGGATATGTTGGGCCTTCTATCACCCCTCTCAGCGGGAACAATGCTGGGTGGGTCAACCTTCAGGTCGATGCTTCAACTTTCTCTGTCGTTAATGCTCAGACTTACTTTGCTAATATGTCCAATGCCAACTTATGGACAAATCCCATATGGGAATTTGAGTATGATAAGCGCCAAATATACGACCCCAATGCAACTTGGCCTTCTAATGCTCCTTTAGACGGCGCTTTTTGGCATGGAGTAACCGAAAATATGTTGGCAAACAATTCTTTGGTGGAAGTTTATAACTTTCTCGAGACAAAAAGTTCTGCGGTGACGAAAAGTTGCAACACGGCAGCTTGCGCAAAACAAAAGGTTTGCTATCTGAGAAGCGGAAGTGGGACTTTGGGATATGCTTGTCCTTACAAAGATGGCCCTTTTTGAGTGAACTTTCAATTTATGGGCTTTAGATATATACTCAGCATAATGCAATTATCGGTATCTTTCCCATAGATTATCATCACTTCCTTGCAGCAAGAAATTCTGAGTTTCGACTCGTCGGTAACCTCTAGGTAGTCGAGTGGCCGAGTATGCGTAGCATCATATTCTCACGCCGTCGCTGCACGCGGTTAGTATCGTGAAAAACTACAACATTCGTTCAATACCAATCCCAGTTATAATATGTATAAGTGATCTTAAACATCTTGATTGTAACTATAGCATCAATTTCTCTCTATGAACAAATACCCGAATACTAGTCCAGACCCCTGAATAACGCCTTGCAGGGGGCACATGGCGATAAAAATTGGCTTTGCCCCATGTCTTTCAGTCATCTTATTAAGCAAGTAGATCCAATTATTTCCGAACAATAACTTTAACCCAATTCCTCACCTTCTTTTCATCCAACAACTAAAATTGTCGTTTCTCAATATACCCTCGCGATAAGTAAGCAGAGGGCAATCGAGAATAAACAATGTTTTCCCACGAAGGAGACGAACGCGAAATAAATGAACGCGAACCCCTTCTCGCGCCTCTCACCGAACCGACTGAAATTCGTAACGCCTTGATCACGGGATCGCAAGTGTTTAAATCCTCAGATCTAGACCCAGATCAAGAAGCAGAAGGAAGAGAACGAGCAGAAAATGATGATGATGACGATACTCCTCTTCCAATGGGACAAATCATTAGTCTCTGCTATGTTCGACTCGTGGAACCCATTGCATTTTACTCCATCTTTGCTTTTCTCAATCAGATGTTGTGGGAGATTGGAGATTTAGGACAGGGAGAAGTGGGGTTCTACTCGGGTTTGATTGTATGTTTTTATTCTTTCCTCATTTTTTTCTTTAGGGGGGACGATATGGACAGTTGAATGTGTATATGGAAGTTAATCAAAATATAGGAATCATTATTTTCCATCACAGAAATGACACTCATGGTCCAATGGGGACGCGCCTCGGATAAATTCGGTCGTAAACCCATCATGATCGCTTCGCTTCTAGGAATCTCGCTCGCGACCGGGGTTTTTGGATTCGGGAGGAGTATTTGGCAATTAGTTATTTTTCGATGTATTGCCGGACTTTTCGCTGGGACAATCGTGTGAGTAGTTTTCATATACTTTTGTTTTTGTATAGTGAGGTACTTGGCTGATTGATAATAAAAGCACCGTTCGAACGATGATTTCAGAAAACAGTACCAAGAAAACTCAAGCAAGAGCTTTTAGTTATTTTTCCGTCGCTGGAAATATGGGAATACTTATTGGACCTTTGATAGGTATTTCCTCAATAACCTAAGTACAAGGAGATCAGCTCAGTAACTAACAGTCTCAAGGCGGTGCGCTCTCAGAACCAGCCAAACAATATCCATCTCTATTTAGCGGTATCGGATTTTTCGAAGAATTCCCATTTGCGCTTCCTACAATCTGTACCGGATTATTTGCCTTAAGTTCAGCGTTTGTTGCTACGTTTTTGATTAAAGAGGTCAGTTATCTACCTAAAGGTTTTTCGGGATCATGTGGAGTATTATGAAATTATTAACCAGATATCAGACACTGGGAAAAAAGTCCTTTCAAAAAGTAGGAGCACATGATGGAATGACTACGCGGGAACTTCTGAACTTTCCAGGCGTGGCAGGATGTGTTTATATCTACTGTCATCTAAGTCTTATGAGCACAGTCTATACATCTGGTTTGTCTCACTCTACTCTCTTCCTCTAAATGCCCTTCACCTATTTCCATTCCTCACTAAAACCCCTCCACCTTTTAGTTCTCCCAGTCTTCTGGTTCACGCCTATCTCCCTGGGCGGTCTCGGCTTCACACCTCTCCGCATATCCCTCTTCATGGCCCTCACCGGTTTCTCCCAGGCCTTCTGGATGATCGTAGTTTTTCCTCCCCTACATAAGCGTATCGGAACCATAGGTATCCTACGTGCATGTGCTTTCTTCTGGCCAGTCCTCTTTAGCTTCTGTCCTTTTGCAAATTTCATGTTGAGGATGGGTTGGGAGACGGCGTTTTGGATCGTGTATCCGTTGAGTATTGCTTCGGGGGTGGGTGTTAGTATGGCGTTTAGTAAGTCTTGTGTTTCTTCTTCTTGACCTCTGTTTCCTTCTAAGTTTCCCTATCTATTTACCTCTAACCCCATGTCCTTATCTCACCAAACCCCCAAACCAATTCAACTAACACTCCCCACCAGCCTGCGGCCAACTAGTCCTAAACGACATCGCACCCTCGTCCCAGACGCTCGGCACCCTCAACAGCATCGCACTCGCCGTCACAAGCGGCACCCGCGCATTCGTACCCGCCCTCTTCACCGTCATCTTCGCATATGGAGTTACGCATCAGATTCTTTGGGGATATTTTATTTGGGTTTTTGAAGTGTTGGTTGCGCTGGGATTGGTTATTGCGGTGCCTTTTTTGCCGAAAGAGGCGCATGGAAGGGGGAAGATGTGAGGATATGAAATTGGAGGAGGGAGAGAAGAAGAGAGGAAAAGATGGGTTGGCGATGGGTATGGGGATATGGGATGTAGAATAGATGGATGGATAAATAGATGGAAGATTCTGGGGGAAAAAGTTATAGAATTGAATATTATATTTAGAAACTCACTATTGTAAGGTACATAATTCAGTATATCAATAAAGTTACAATCAAACCAGCTCATTTTTGAATACCGATAATACTAACAATACCATTTCCAACCCGTGAATTACCTTCATGATCCTGTATCTCCAATTCATTCATACCCAAATCATCATTCATCTCCAACCATACCATCCATCTTCATCCAACCAATAAATCCAAAATCAAACCAAACCGAGCTGAGTCTTCTTCCAAATATCCAGATAGTAAATTCCCGGATCTAGAGACTGCCTGTGAGTTCTGCAAACATTCTATTTTATCTCTCATCGTATTCAATCAGTCAATCAAACAAACAAGAACCTTCCATCCCTCCCAAATGTGGCTTCACATCTTCATCTCTAAATACAAACTAAACATACCTATCTAACATCAAACTTTTCTCAACTCAAAATCCCGGCCTCGTTGATTTTCTTTTGTATCTGTTTCACCTCTTTCGCTTGTTTCGGTTGTTCCGCATATATGTGTTTTAGATCCAGATATAAAAATAAAAAAAACAAGCGAACTGATTTGTTTATTGATTTTTACAATTCACTATTTACTAGGTACCTACCTAGGTAGATACTTACTAGATATTTAATACCATTTACCTCTTCTCGGACTTCGACCTTGGGATTTCGCGTTGATTGTTAGCTTTGGCTTCATCTCAAATGTTGCCTCGAACTTCGCCTCAAAGATTGTCTTGAATTTTTATTTTTATCTTCTATTCTTATACTAACGTGGTTTATCATCGAGTGGCCCATATCATCGAGTGGCCCACTTTCACCTCAATTTACACCTGTCTCTTTCAACATGTGTTTTATCAACAACCTATAATGAATTCAAATAATCAAGAAGCTCGTATACTCCTTACTATCGAAGTTATTCATAAAGATAAAAAATTAAGTATTCGAAAAGCTGCTATGCTTTATAATATTCCTTATACAACTCTTCGACATAGAATAGAAGGTTTACCTCTTCATACAGAAACTCGAGCGAATCGTCATAAGATTACAGAATTAGAAGAAGAAGTGATTGTTCAATATATACTCGATATGGATTTAAGAGGATTTCCACCTAAACTAAAGAATGTGGAAGATATGGCGAATGATATTCTCGAATCGAAGGGTGCGAAATGCGTTGGGAAGCTCTGGGCGCATCGATTCGTAAAGCGTCGAATCGAATTAAAGATACGTTTTAGTTGTGTTTATGACTTTCAAAGAGCTCTCTATAAGGATCTTAAGCTTCTTGAAGAGTGGTTTCGACTAATTGCGAATATGCGAGCGAAATATAGCATTTTGGACAGAGATTTCTACAATTTCGACGAAACAGGCTTTATGATAGGGATTATATGTACAGCAATGGTAGTAACTAATACTGAACGAAATGGCAGAAGCAAGACAATACAGTCAGGCAATCGAGAATGGGCTACAGCAATAATATGCGGAAATGGAGAGGGTGAAACTATTCCCCCATTTCTAGTAGTTCAAGGATAAGTTCATCTCTCCAATTGGTACACCAAAACGAATCTTCCTGCAGAATGGGCTATTAAACCTATATCTAATAGATGGACGAATAATGAGACGGGTTTAGAATAGTTGAAACATTTCGATAAGTATATTAAGAATCGAAGAAAGGGCAAATATCGAATGTTGGTATTGGATGGGCATAAAAGCCACGAATCAGTAGCTTTTCAAGCATACTGCAAAGAGAACGATATTATATGTTTACGTTTACCATTGCATTCAAGTCATTTAACTCAACCACTTGATGTTGGCTGTTTTAGCAATCTAAAACGTTCATATGGTGATCAAATTGATGGATTTATCAAGGCACATATCAATCATATTTCGAAGGTTGAATTCTTTATAGCTTTTAAAGCTGTATATGAGGAATCAATCACTTCTCAGAATATGAAATCAGGATTCCGAGGAACAGGTTTAATCCCATTTAATCCTGAAGCTGTACTCTCGAAATTAGATATTCGAATTCGCATACCTACCCCCCCCTCTTTCGATCTAGATCAATAGATCTCTCAAACCCCTCGCAATCCAACTGAAGCTCTTTCTCAATCAATATTAGTTAAATCTCGAATAACTTATCATCAAGCAAACTCTCCTACATTTATATTCGAGACTGTACTAACTCTAGCTAAAGGTACAGAGAGATTAGCTTATGAAAATACACTTTTAAATACAGAGATTCATACATTTCGGGCAGTAAATGAAGTATTAAGCAAGTGTCGACGTACGAAAAAAACCCAATTACGTTAAGGAGGAGTGCTCACTGGATAAGAGGCTTTTGATATATTATCTCAGCAAGAGGTTGATATTCAGATTCAATACGATAAGCATTAAAAAGGGGGGAATTCTAATGGGGAAGCATCTTTTAATCGATATTGTAGTAAATACAGAAAGACAGGACATAATGTAAGAACCTGTCAAAATAATATAATAGATCCTAGATTATTAGATTCTTAATAGTTTCAATCAATTGATTCAATTGTTGTTGAATAATATGGGTTTGAAAGTGTAAATTGAGGTGAAAGTGGGCCATTCGATGATATGGGCCACTCGATGATAAACCACGTTAACCATTTTTTGATTTTGATTTTATTGTTGTTGCTTTTTTTGGTCCTGATATAATTATAATTAGTGTGTACTACCTAATCATAATTTTACTTACCTCGGAATCTAAGAATCGAAGTAAAGAAATCAAAAAAAGAGAAAAGGAGAGGGGGGGTTAATAATCTTATGATTATTTGATTGTCCTGAGACTTAATATATAACTCCTTTCTGTTCCTATAGGCTTTTGAGAGAAGACGCTGAAGATGTCGTTTGTGCACTTTTATAGAGATGTTTGATAGAGAGAAGTAAAAATATTGTATTTGTATTACAAGATGAGAATTGTGTATTCATCTTGATCGAGGGAGAAACTTTTGTAAAGGGGGTATTGTTTAGTGTTTGTATTTATATTTGTATAAATTCGTGTATATTATCATTGTTTATATAGAGAGTAACAAAGGTATGATGGAGATTAAGTACAAGAAATATATCTTGTAGGAAATAAATCAGAATCCCTACAAACATTATCTACTCACTAGGGTTATGAACCCGTGACATTATCTATTTAGATGAATATAAAACTAAAAATATATAATTAATCTTAGTGAATAATCAGGGAACGATTGTTTGTTTTTGTCAACAAGACTTGTCATTAACATTCTAGAAAGTCATAACAACGATGAGTTCTTGTTTGTTGTGAAAGATTATGATATGTTTTTAGTCCTACTAATGCAAGAAAATGGGTATATAACGGTTGGCCTGCCTGCCTAAAGACAGAGATTCAAAATTCATTCTCAGATAATGAAACCTCAGGTATAGCAAAGGTCCATATATACTATTCACTCAATGAGGGGATTTTAAACATGTTGTATTCAATGAGGCATTGAATATATTCTTGTGATACATCAGTCAATATCTTGTTCTTCCATTTTGTAAACAAATTGAACCAACCTGCCCTCGATATAAATACTATCCCAAGCAAAAATGACGTATATACAGTATTCACATTCACATCAACACATATATTTATATCAAAGAAAAGACCTTGATAGGTTCCAATTATGAAACAACCGATATCGGCTGCATTCTACACTAAGGCTCGAACTGAGGTGAGGTCAACTAAGTCACATGAACTTCCTACACAACTAAGTGAATACCTAGAGCGATGAGCTACTTATAGCATCAATAAGGTACACAAGCTTCAACCTTTTGCTTTCAGAATAGTCTCTTCAAACCTCCACATTCTTTTAAATTTGCTTCAAATCTTACATACATTACAGTTTCAAAAACTATGTTGTCAAATAAGATGGTTAGAGAACACGCCTGGGCTTTGAATTCCGTATTTGGATTCATGCTAATATATCTCTATAGCTTTGCAACGGGCTGGCTCCCTTGCTTCTTGCTAGGATACTCAGAATTTCTCCCGCCAATACAAAGATAATCAAGCGAACAACCCCACACATTGAAAGACATGTAAGAATAATCCAACAGATTCTTCTTCGGTGCATTTCTGATTTATGATTCACAGTGGTGCACCAAGAGGATTGCTCTTATGTTGTCAGATACTGGTATCGAGACAACTGCCGAAGAGGTTTCACTGTTGGATTCATCTCTCAGTAGTCCTCATATCCTTACTGTCCAACAACCGCCAACAACAGTCACCACTGATCACATCCTTGTTTCTATGGATTTGACTGTTCAGTCTCCAATGCTCTCCAACAATATGCCTGCATCGACCGAGGCAGCGGTTATACCACCACCATGTACCTCTGAAACTAAGATTCAAGTAGACTCCTTTGAAGTTATGATTCCTGATGGCGATGATTCACTCAAAACCGAATCAGAGGAGGGAATCGGAGCTGCTTTACTCGCAGGAGAAGAGTGTTGTCCACCAGCTTTCATTGATATTCCACCTTGCAAGGGCTCAATGCAACACTCGAATATGCTTGAGTCCAATATCGAAGGCTGGACAATTGGAGAAAGTTTCGAAAATTCAACCAAGTACACGCAGAAATGTGTTGAATATCAGTGTGGGTCTTACGAGAAGCAGAACTTAATGTTGGAGAAGTCAATGTACAATGAGTCCTTCTCTGAAGACGGGTGTTACTTCCCAAGATTCCCCGATTTTCCTACAGAAATCCAATGTCTGATCTGGAATTTTTCCATGGAAGAGGATCGCATTATCGAAGTCCACATCACAAAGCGTTGTGTGATGTGGATGATTGTTTACGCATCTACCGATGCCAAGAATCCAGCAATTCTCAGCGTCTGCCGGGTAGCAAGAGAGCAAGGATTGAAACGATACAAAGCATTATCCGTCGAGAACTCCTGGGGAAGAGACAAGAAAATGTACGATGACAGACAACAATTCCTAGGACTTCCATCCGACTTCGTTGGTCCCGGGGCCGCGATGACAAACTTCAAATGCTACGTCAACTATGACCGGGACATCATTTTTATCAACAGCAGCCATTTCCGAATCTACAGCGATGCTTTGAATGTTGGGGATAATACTTGGCGCGAGGCCTTCGGATACCAATTTCTGAAAGATCTGTTTTTCTCCCCAGGCGGCGATCGGATTCAAAAGCTTGCTGTGGACTACTTGCTAGCTGAAAGGTGGTTCGACAATGGTCGTAACCATTGGCAATACTGTCAAGTGTTGGCGGCAATGCCGCAGCTCCAGAAAATTGCCATCGTCTGGACCGGGCATCATAGTCTTCAGCGGGTAATTCGAAACGAGTGTTGCCGCATGAGACAAATCGAAATTCTGCCTGACGAGATTTTAACGGATGATGAACGCTACAGTGTGAAGTTTACCCCTGATGGGCTTCATCATCGTGTATTCAAGTTTCATGAGATGGAGGGACTTGGTTCATATCTCGGAGAGGGATGGATCAGTGAGCGATTTGCTTCTGGCGAAACCTCGACCACTTGGAAGAGAAATATCGTGACCGCAATTCAACAGAATCGACCGGTCAATCCGGCCAATTATTCACCAACTTCCTTTCACTTTATTGCGGGTGGAAAATCGAGATATGGAGATCTGGATGACTTGGAATTTACTGAAGTCGCCGTCGAGAGAGAATAACAGACGATTGTATGGCTTCGTTCGTATTCAATGGAAAGAATTAATTTTGATATGTGCTGGGAAATTACTGGTAACGAATGACCACTGGTGAAATGATTTGGCGTCAATCATGTATGGATCTTGACTGATTTCGCTGGATGGGATCGTTCTGGATGGAATGGGTTTGAACGGAGGGCAAAATCCCTCACCGCCTGGACGTACGGATGCCGACCATCTCTTATTACTGAGTTGATTCCCACATTGGGTGTGAGACTATATGAAGGTCAAGGCCAACCAACCATCAAATCTTCCTATGGCTTCACCAACAGCTCGATATTACGAATACCTAGTAGTAAAGGATTTATTTTGGGCAGCTGCTAAATTTTCTGATCAAGCATTCAAATGCAGAAACGGCATCATATGCAATCACCTGTCGCGATTGCGGTACGATTTTCGGAATTTCGGAATCTCAATTTCTCCCTTAAATCATTGCCATTGGTAGTCGGAATTAGTCAAACCTGAAGATATTCATCCCGCCGGTATTATGATATTACGGAAGCTCGGAATTCTTCAAACAACAAAATAATTTCTCGTACCATTCTTTATTCAATTCATCCTCTTGGTTGTGGGGCTATATTCCTAAGGATGGCGAGCTCCCTAGCGTACAGACTGGCTATTATTGTTGCTTTCATCGCAGTTCTCTATCAGTTTCTTTTCAAGCGCATTATATTCGATGTTGCCGGTTATGGACGCTCCGTATCGACAATCGATGCCTTCAATGCAACTTGCGAAAGAATTGACAATCTTGGCATTGAAGCTTGCGAAGATATGTGGCTTCATCATGCCACTGGATACCTATATATGGCCTGTTCCGATGTTCAGAGTCGTTTAAATTGGCTCCCGGCGTTCGTGCTCTCCTAGGCCTTGTACCCCATCATTGTCTTTTCTTCTTCTCATTGCCATAGTATTTGTTGACTGATTCACCGGGACCTACCACAGTGCTGACCGTCTGAATGCTTCCGGACGAGGTCTAACAGACAAAATCGCTATTTTAGATACCCGAGGGAATGGCTCTTTAGAGTCCCGGCTTCGGTGGTTGAAAACCGAGAATTTCTCTGGCAACAATGGAGATGGTACCATTGACCTCCATGGTTTTGACATTCGCCCAGATGCGAAGACTGATACCTTACGTATTCTTCTCGTCAATCATCGGATACCAATAGATCCTACCACAGGTGCCTCTCTTGATGCTGTCAGTCTAGGTGCAAATTCTACCATTGAGCTATTTCATAGCCAAGTTGGGAGTGGTTCGATGAGGCACGTGAGGACATATGCGGATCCCGCAATCCAAACTCCAAACCAAGTGGCCTGGGTAGACGATAATGCTTTTGTGTTCTCAAATGATCATAGTGCGAAGGTCGGATTAGTAAGTCCCATCAAATCTCCTATACAGCTCAACAATAGGCTGATCGAGACTACAGCGCCGCCACTTTGATCTGCTCCTCGGTGGTGGGAGTATTGGTTACTGCGATTTAAATGTAAACCACTGCAATGTGGCTTACTCTAGTGGACTGGGTGGCCCAAATGGGCTAGTTACGGGTCGTGATGGATTAATATATGTCCCAAATTCGCTTATTCATGAAATCCAGATCTTTTCACTTACCGAGGAGAGGACTCTTCTGAAATTGGACACGGTGCAAACACCATACCTAGTCGATAATATGAGTGTTGACGAAAATGGAGACCTTATAGCTGCGTCACTTCCCCAAGTTTACAAATGGTCACAAAGTTTGGATGACCGGTCAGTCAAAGTTCCTGGAGCAGCAGTACGAATTCGAAGAAAAGGGGCCAATTTTGAACGCATGATGAGAGAGGAGATAAGGGAAGGGAAAGATCTCGGTAAGAGTACGGATGGCTACGTTGTTGAGACTCTAGTGGAAGATGACGGAACTGTTTTGTCTGGAACAACGACCGCCGTCCATGATGCGAGAACGGGAAAGTTATACCTTGGGGGTGTCACGACACCATTTATTATGACTTGTGAGATGAAGGTCTAAAAAGGTTTTATTTTTGAGTCACGAATGGGTCGAAAGATAGTGAATCTAGTGAAAACTAATCCATCTGACCCTAGTTCTACTTTTGTGCATCCTTTATTGCTCTATCAATGCTCAATGCTCAATTCTCTTCGATATTTGGCTTCATGGACCGTGATCTCATCAACAAGCCTCTTAATATGCTCTTCGATAACCATTCTCATTTCCATCTCATCATCAACCCTCTTCTTTCTGCGCATGACAGCTTCATTCCACTTCAAGCTGTATATCTCATTCCATAATCTCGCGCTCGCTTCTCAAGTCGTGAGTATCACCTCTTTTGAAGCTATTGGGAAGCCATGACTTCATGCGCCTCATAAACTTGTTCAACTTGAAAAACACTTCGTTTCCTGCGTTGCTGGAACATATGTTGATAAAATTCCCAACGATGAACAAGATGCTTTTGCCAGGGAGAGATATCGTTTGTGCAACACTTGCAGCATTTCGGACTTTTGGCAATCGGCATAAGTGTAAGGATAGGGCAAAGTTACCGTATGATAATTGCAATAGTTCATGGCATTCTTGGATGAACACCATTGAGTACTTCGCGAACGCAGCCGATACAAAAGAGCTGATGAAAGTTTAATACACTATAGCAAATATGATGGGAGAAAATGACAGGCAGGATTGAATGATCATTTCACGACAATGTGCGGACATACCTCGATTTCTTACAAAGCCTTTTCAGCTTTTGCAATCTTTGCATTTTTATACATCTTCTGCGTGTTCTTTTCTCCTCTTTTAACAGATCTTGAGCATCAGCTTCGGACATGATTAGTGTATTTCTCGATTTCAACTTAAGAACAAACTCAGTTGCCTGTCCTTAAGGAAAAAGAATTGGGAAGTATTGAAAAGGAAAAGTGGGGAAAAGAAACTAGATGAGTGGAACTAAAAAGGATAGAAAGGTGGCATGTACTAATTATGAGTCAAAATAAAAGTTTATTTGCTCTAGTACATGATATCTGGCCACGGTTGTCAGAAACTTATGATTTAAGACGGTACATCAAAAGTCTTTGAAGCCGTGCCTTACGTCATACATACCATTTTGCATTATTGGGGGTCGAATCGTTGCGATCGATGTACTGTTAGTTTCAACCGCTAGTTTCTCGCTACCGAACACTGGCTGGGAGTCTGACAGCAAAGTTCAAAAGCCGACCCCATGAGAATTACCAACTATGGAAATTGATCTGCAGAATTCTTTTTCAATGATGACTAGTTGTGATTTCGTACATTGATATCCTTATTGTGACTACTTGTTTGTCTTGTCGATGTTAAATTTGAGAGCAGAGCAGAGGAAGGAAAATTTACTTTTACTTGAAGACCAAGTGCGATACGTTAGGTTACTGCGATGGGGTTTTCAAGTAAGGTAACGAATATGGAAACCTCGACTCACATGCCTGGCATTTTCCACCTATCTCCTAAATCTTTTCAAGCTATCAAACGAAAAGAATGACTATTTCACAATCTGTATTCAGAACCTGCATTCGCCTTTCCCTTTATTGTCCCCTGTCTAAACTCTATCGACCAATAGTTTTGTTAATCCCCTCTCTACTCTTCTCTGGAATCGTTAGGATAAAATAAAGTGATGAAGTAGAAGTCAAACACCGTTAATAACTTTCCGCCCTAAATTCAAACGCCGGTGAAAGATTGTAATGGTAGTGCAGAGGCTGTTGTCTTGAAGCTACGGTTCCTAGGCTATATGAGTATAAGCCCGGAACCTTATTGGGCATATTGAGCGTAATATTGGCGGTCTAATATGCTCGTAGTGCCCTCGCCATCCAAAGTCTCTCCCTTAGAGCCTCGCTAAATTCTGGCCCTCCTGTGCCGAAAAATATCTTGAGTATATTCATTCATAATATAACTTCTTCTCAAATCCCATCTTTTGTTTCTACGTTCTTACATCCTCCAAGATATTCTCAAGAATATCACAAGCCACGATGAGCCGTTATTACACTGGATATCCTCGCCACAGCGATTATATCTACCAATTTGCTTCCAACACGCTATACGATGCTCCTCGTTCTTCATATACGAAGGCCGCAGCTCAGGACGACGTATTTTCACCATTAGCCTCCAATCCCTTCCAATTCGACACTTCTCACTGTCGCACTCAACTTGCTGGTGAAAATAGCGAGTCCGCTAATGATAGCCAGAAGGAATATTTCTATGTGTCTGAGAAGCAGGAGCAGGAAGCTATTAAGCGAATGAGAGACAGAATGGCTGCTAAGCATGCCATGGAGCGAAAGAAAGCCAGAATGGATGCCAAGAATGCTGCAATGGGCGATTCAAATAACGCATCCACAGGTAAATCTACAAGGCAACGCCTTGCTTCTGGCGCAGAAAGTATGTCTTCTTTCGTCCTCGTTCTCCTTTACCTGCCCCCTTATCACCCCCGTTATTTTATCAAGCATCCGTACTAAGTCATTTATCTTCGCAGATAGACCTCACCTCCAACATCATAGATCCGGTAGATGCGGTGGAGGAACCATTCAAGATAGAAGCCGGCCAAACCTAGCTCACAGAAACGGTTCCGCCTCCGGCGAGTTCACCGGCCGCTCTGCCTTGAGACCTGCAGAGGAATATCATTCAGGTACGTTTTTAAATCTTTTACTGTGCACATGTAATGAATTCTCCGTTCATTGTAACGATACAAGTCATTTAACATATCCACTAACATTTTAATAACAGGCGATACAACCGTCTCTGAGTACTCTAGTGATGAAGAGACCGAGAGAGAGACCGAGGAAGAATCCGAGGAGGAATCCGAGGAGGAGGAATCCTCGAACAGATCTAACAGACTTCACGCTTGAAGATTCGGATGGTTGTTCTTAGGGTCGGGCAAAGGATGGTACTTACACCTTGGGTCACCCGAAGGACTTTTTTGGGGGGGAATACTTTACTTTACTTCCATAGAATAAAATAAATATATTCCCTATAAAATATCATCAGATATGAGTTGATTTATCGGGTTAAGCATATGAGTATATGTAAGTATATATAAGTATATGTGAATATATATGAACTATTTAATATTTAGATGTTGGTGAGGATAATGCTACCCTGAGGGGTAATAAACGAAAGCGCATCCGCATTCGCTTAATCTTATCCCATCAATTTTAATTCCTTTGCGGATGCGTAAACGACGTTAACGATGTCAAAATGACAAGTTATGGATGGGTAAATATGTCAGACGCACTTTTAGCGGCTTTTCTTGACAGGAGGATATCAATGATACTTGCCCATTTCAACGTCTACCAACATTATCTCCGGATAAAAGACATGCGGACAATCTTTGGCCCGATTATATACACAGATCGACTTCTTTCATGATATCTTCTGTAGAAATGAAAGTAAGTGCGGCTGACCGGATTTACACACTATGATGCTTTTGTCTTATCTTAGAATGGGATTAGAAATATATAACTCCAGAGAGTTCTGTTTGAATTGTCATCTTCATTCATCTACACTACTATACGGAGTATCGTAAAAGCTATCGGACACTTACAATCTACAATGATTCTCTTCTGTGCTAGTCAAAATGTTTGGATCACTAAACTGCACCTCCATATCGCCCGAATGCCCGGTCCAAGCAACCGTCTATGGCTACACCCCCTCCCTAGGCTTCAACGTCTTCTTTCTTGTTTTCTTCGTCCTAGCAGCTATCTTTCACATAGCCACCGGCATCCGCTACAAACAAAATCTATTTCTTCAGCCTAGCCATAACAATTGGGTGTCTGGGTGAAATAGTCGGATATCTTGGACGAATTCTTTTACACGCTAATCCGTGGTCAGATATCGGATTTGAGATCCAAATCTCATGTCTGCTTCAGTATATTGTGCGGGCTTTTGGGAGTGAAAGATCGAGGATTCCGGCTAGGTTCTATACCTGGGTGGTTATTTCTTTTGATATCCTTTCTTTGTTACTGCAAGCGATTGGAGGAGGTATCGCTGCTAGCGCTGGGGATAATCAGAGTACGAGGGATTTGGGCACGAATCTCATGATAGCCGGTGTCGTGTGCCATGTCTTTACTCTAACTGTTTTCGCTGAACTGGTTCTCGACTATGTTATTCGAACGAGAAGATCATGGGACCAAGTCCCTGAAGACACAAGAAATTTGGCTGTGAAAACCCCTTTTAAATTGTTCTGCTTCGGAGTTATGGCGGCTTTCATCACGATTTTTGCGAGATGTGTGTATGGAATTGGGAGATGGTAGGGGGCTGGGCTAACCCTATTATGCGGGATGAAGCTGGGTTTATTATTGTGGAGAGTTTGTGAGTTATTTTGATCTATTCTGTTGTGGATTTGTGCGAAACTAATGAGAGTAGTATGATTATCATTGCTATGTCGTCGCTGGCCATCTTTCATCCTGGATGGTGTTCTCCCCAAAATTTTATAAAGGCTAGAGCCAAGGTGGAAAACGTTGAAAAGACAAGGTTGGGATTCGAGTCGGAGTCTGCATGAAGGCGGGATGTGGTAGGATTGGAGTCAACTGCCTGGTTGGGATATGATTTGATATGACATGATAGACGACGAATTCAAGTGGTATTAATGCAGGATTAGATTTAAATGGTTAATGATATAGACTGCTGAATGGAAAATTTAACTTTCTGGATGGAAACTACCGTTCAAAGAGCCTTCAGGCTTACTCCTTTGCGAATTTCGAATTGCAATTCTATCAGAAAGTCTGAATGTATCATTTATTTCCCGCACAAACATTGTAGAAACGCAGATAATGCCGGCAGCAGCTGATATTGGGCCCGTGAGGTGAATTCCAGGCTCAGGGAAGAATATTACGACATCTGGGTTTGTCACATATGTGCTAAGCTGAGCTTTCTCATTGAAAAATAACTGTGCCTACCTACTGCTAGCTTAATGATTTAGGATGAAGGTCTCAGAGTAGTATTTCGTACATCTACCTCTTCCTCGATGTGAATTGATCATGAATAGAAGAAAGTGAATGAGCATTGCTGAAGACTACGAAGAATGAAAATTTGTAATATATAGTCCTTTAACTATGAGACGGTAAGCCCGAGGTATACCTTGAAGAATACTTGCATAACATGAAAGCCAGTGAGCAAATCCAACAATCTGATAATTGGTACAGTATGTGTTGCGGCTACATAAATCTGATCGCTTCAGCTCACGTGCGAAAGAGGTCGTGAAACGTGAGCCAGATAGATATGCATACTGCAAAGCAAATATGTAACTTGAGATACAGAGTGTATGAATACGAGGTTCCTGATTACGAAATATGGCAAAGCACGAAAGGAAAAGGCAATAATGTGAAAGAACATGTGCTAGCTACGAGCTGAAAGATGGAACAAGAGACAGCTGATGATGCAGGAGAGTAATGGTATCAGTAGCATTATGGACATCTTGACTATGAGACGGAACACTTGAAACCTATCCTATTGAGCGACTTGTTAGCCATCCCTTGGAGATTTTTAAAAGATTTAATCTTTCAGCTCACAATTCGTGCTTTTAAAAGGGCAAATAACTCATCTAATGAATAACCTTTTAGCTGCAGATGAAACATAATCACTTCCCGGTCGACTTGGCTTCATTTACAGGACTCCCAGCAGTATTACCGCGAAAAGATTCAAAGGCCTCATCTAATAACTCATTCGGAGCACACAAAGAATGCAGTGCGAAATCTAGCCACTATGTAGAATTGTTACTACACGAGAATAGAATTTATCTCATTATCATACAAATGCTTGATACCCCGTGTTGTCATACAGGAAAAGCTGGTGGAGAGACAGACACAAGACTTTGTTACCGATTGCGGGGAAAAGGCGCTAGGAATGGCCCTATCATCAAGGTGGTCGACCGTTGGGATATCATCGCTTGCAAATACAACACTTCACTTAACTTGCATTTTTCTTTTGCAATATAGTACTTTACACCCCTTTCTATGGATAAATTGCATGAGACACGAACTCATCAATGGCTACAATATTCCAATTGCTGCGTGTAACACAAGCATCAAAACTGTACGCGGTAACCTTATACCAAATCTCTCAATTATCCGGCCACTACATTGACACAGCCTCCCCACCAGTTCTGTTACACTTGTCACAAAGTCAAGAATGAGTACCATCGGCAGAGCTTTCCGATTCTAGACAATTGTACATCTCAGTACTCAAGAACACAGCCGCTAGCCCTTGTTGCAGCATCACAAACGTTTAACCACACGCGAGCAGACACATTTTATCTATAAGGCAAATGAACCGGGATGGTTTATGATACTAGATAGGTATAGAGGGTCGGGCCGCCTTGCAGCAACTTCTTTGGAATATCAATGGTGTTGGCTGATGTTCCTTTGGATGAAGATCTTTACTGAGCTTGATTCACTCGTGTTTTTAGTTTTTATGATAGCACACTGTTGATACGGATAAGTTGACCACTTTTGTCAAAACTGTATCCAATCGAGTTCTGGCCATAGTTGGGAGGACTGGCGGCGGGATTGTGATACCCAGCTTTTCAGAAGACCTTTTATTCTGATTGTTCAAGGGTTTGCTTACGTTCAGCATCTCCGCTTCAGTCAAAAACCATTTCATTCCATATAAGATTTCCCTCACTGGGAACACACGATTATTACTTTCACACTGTCTCACAAGCTCAAGTTACTGGATATTCTGCAAGTGCGTGCATCGAGTTCAGTGACCATCGCTCTGGGCTTTCACACCTCAAGCAGTTTTGTCCCAGACTTACCCGTAATGAAGTTGTACCTTGTGTGGTCTCCTGCTATCTATGGTTTCAAAAATGCTATTTACTGAAGCTCTTTCGCTATAGTCTTCCGAAAGATGAGGACTTTCGTCTTGGCTGCCTTTCCCCTCGAAGCTCGCAGCTGGTGCTCTGAAGTGATGCAAGCTTGTCTACATGAATGGGCATGAATCATTTAACCGACTGCATATATCGTGGGGGATACACATGTGTACTTACTAGGTACATGCACTCTCATGCCGAAAAATTTCGCCGTTGGAAGACGACGCAACTGATGGTCTACTATCTTCTCCACAGCACGGCAGTATAGAATGACATGCCAGCAACCCGTGGTGTCTGATAAAATCCCTCAAACCAGTCAATCAAATCACAAGGTAAACCAAAAATATTACTTTTTTCCATTCCGACCGTCCTTATGTTAAATGCTTGGAACTGGAAGACCTTGACATGATCTTTTTCGTTCCTTGAAGCGGCTAGCCATCATATCTCGTCTTTGGTAATCTTCCAACATCAATTTGGATGGGTTCCAAAGAAAAATACTTTGTACTTCATACTTCGACTGCCCTCGTCACCAAGAGAACTAGGTGGAGGGATTAACTACAGGATATCGAGAACAGGGAGTGCCGTCGCGGAAGCGAATTCGGCGGGGTAGCGTGGAAACTTTCCAAGCTTCGTACCGCAGACATGCCGTGCGAGGTGTGATGTGACGACATGATTCAATCGATTCAACCAGATCGGATAAATGACAAAGCTATACAGCTGGACAAACCGATAGAGGAGATATACCCAATATCGATACGCTCCGGATGGTAACGCATAGTCAGATCCCTCAATTTTGAGCTTCCTCTCACATATTGTTTCAAAGGACAATCAACAAAATCGAGGAAGCTCATGAATTCTTGTATCAAAAATCTTCCCCAAGGTCATTAGCCATCATTCATATCCCGCGCCAAAACGAGTAAGCATACCGGTACGTCCCTGTGCACAAAACCTACGACTCGAAAATTTTTATACCTGTAGGGTAAGACTGCACCAAAAAAACCTAACACGGAACCCCAGTTCCCCCCAACCAATGACCATCCAAATCCCCCCTCCACCAAATTTTTTACGCGCCCAACCGCGCATACAGATCCGACAACACACATATAGTGAAACAATAATTGGTAATGATCGATCAATTTTCGACAACGCTAAAGAATGATGGTGTGGGCGGGTATTTATTTTCGGGGGGAGCGGGGGCGGTATGAAAGTCGAAGGGCCAATATCGATGAGGATTGGAATATTTGCGCGGAATCGTATGCTGGATTGGGGGATCCGGATTGGAGGTTGGGTTGCATTGATGTATGTATGTATGTATGTATTGGCTTGGTCATTGCTTTGCTTCGTCCTAATTGATAGATGGATACTACGTTGAGTTTTGTACTCTGTCATGTTGTACTTATATCGTTGTGATCGCTCTTTGATCGAAATGGTTTCTTTAGTTATATATTTCTTTTCGTTCGTACACTCTCTTTTGCGATTCTGCTGATTTATTTAATAATCCATTTTCTTCTCTTTTTTCTCTCCATAATATAGGCTGTACAGTGCGGGCACTATTTCTTACGTCGAATCATTAATTTCATGGTTAATTGACCACTTCGCCGTTTCATTTTGCTACGCCGTTTCGTTTCGCCACGACGTTTCACTTTGTCTGGCTCTTTGGTTTCGAGATCATTCGTGTCTTGAGTTTCTTCTCAATTGATCAAGTGTTTATTTAATTGGAAAAATCACGAAAAGCACTTTCTTCATTGACATCAACATATACATCATGGCGGATAGAAAGCATGTAAGACGCTCGAGAAGCCAGGGCTATTTTCATCGAAGAAGACCGGATGATATATATATCCAGAATCCTCACGAATTTACATTTCCATACTCAAAACCGGAAGAACTGTCAACACCTGGATTGTTATTTGACGATGAAGAAAAAGAAAACATACATTTCCGAGGCCTGGATATAGAGGCCTCGTCGCCCCGAAACTTCTTCCTCGAAAAACCCCCCGCGGATTGGAAATCAGAGCAATCGCCTATTTCTCCTGGTGTTACCGTGTTGTTAACTCCTGCCTACGGGGATGTGGACGGCGATTTGGATGTGATGGAGTTCTTTCAGGCGTACGTTATAAGATTTTATTATCGTGAATTTAATTTGAAATTTTAATACTTATTCTTTTGGTTTGCAGAGCGGCATATCCCGGACCACGAGCAGTGCGGATTACTGCGGACAGACCACGAGATATACAGAGATCTGCGAATGTGGATAAGAAGAAACGCCCATCAAAAGTTGGTCTTCCGTCGCCGAAAACTCCCAAGGCATGGCCATCGATCGTGGAACCTGATATTAGTACTCTCCCCAGTCAGGAAGAGGTTGAAAGAAATGTTCTGGAAGCTCGCCGCAAGCTGGTGGGACAAAAGACCTCAGGTAATATTGGGCGTCCTCGGCTTGATAATTCATTGGAAGGATATCTTGTGGCTCCAAGACCTATGACAAGTCGAAAACAGACGAGATCGCCATCTCCGGAGATCACTTACACAAAGAGGTCTCCTGAGCGTGGTCAGAGTCGAAGCCCGGCGGTTGATGATCGAAAACGATTCGTTGAACCACAGCATTCGCTATTGCCAAATAGGCAGCAGGAAAGATTTCCATCCAATGAGGCTAAAATACTCAGAAGTACCCGTAGTGAAAAGAGTATGCTAGACCCAGCATCCGCAATTACCGGTGCCATATCAAGAACGCCTAGTCCAGTCTTTGATTTCGACGACTCAGAAATCACAGATATTGAGAGTGGTACCGAGGATGATGAGAGAAGCAACGAGAGATTAAGTAGATGTGAAACATTATCAAGCCAAGATCCGCATAGTCCGATGTTCGACAGCCCGCCAAAGCCATTGGAAAAGGATTGGAAATTTCGTCTTCAACAAGATTGTGCTATGGGTACTTTTGGTGCTTTAGAGTCACCTTCGATATCCTCCTCTGCTAGTCAAACTCCTCGAAAACTCCCAAAGTCGACGAATAAAAGACTGGGCGAGATTGGAATACCTAATTATAGTGCTATGTATTCAAAGGATTACGCAATGGGCACACATACAACTCGTCCTCGTCAAATTAGTGCCGAAATATCAGTACGCTCTCCCATCTCACCTAACGTGCCGCCTCCTCGAAGAAGAAGCCCGCCTATAATGGCTCCAATTCATCGAGACCAGAGTGAGGCAAGAGGTGCATCATTTGAGCCGGAATCTCGCACACCGAGAACTCTAGTGACCAATTGGCTTACGAGTATGTCTTCCAACGCTGGACGTAAGGAACAACCTCGAGAGCATGATGTTTTCTGGAAACGGAGTTGGGGTAGAAAGACGAAACCTAAAATGGAAGGCTGGATTTAATGAATCGAGAGATGAATGACAGGAAAATGTTGTGTGGTTTTTGGTGGGGCGGTGTTAATATTGGTGTACTGATGGTTATGAATGATGATTTGTTTATGAATAGTAAACGTTTGGAGGAGTTGATGAATACCTAGCCTAGAGAGGTAGCTGGAAAATTGTATGGGTGGGGAAAAATGCAACACTTTTGGAGGAGGCGGGGCATGGGGAAATTGGGACCACAAATTGTTTTGGTAGACAGCTAGCTTGGACACATAATTTGTAATGATACTACTCGTAGCTGTCAATCTATTCTCTACTGACCAAAAATAGCCATTTCTCCCACCTTCGGTCGAGTCCTCATGAAAGAATTTTGATGTGAAGTCGCAGGGTATGCGCGCGGCGCTCATTATCACTCGCAGGTAAATGACTCTCGACTCCACCGACAACTAAAGCCGTGTCTAGTTCACCAGTTCTGTCGCTCTAGCCTTCAACCACTCAACGATCTACAGATGTAATTAAGGCGGGGCATGTAAGTACCCGATTCGCCCAGCCGCCAGAACATCACTGCAGAGCAGCAGCACCCTGGCACGAGTCTTCAGGCATAGAAGATTGGCTGACGGTACGAGGAAGGCTGACGGAGATAAGATGAAGAAGGTGATGGAGAATGGAGAATGGAGAATTGTGAATCTATGAATGTTCTTCTGTTAGCAACCCAGGTTTCAGCTGCAGATGATCGATAACTCCACATGTCGACGTAAATTCAATCTATTCGAGGTTGTGTATATATGTCTATATATAAACTTAGTCATAAGTCTCGAATGAGCAGCATTCAAACAAGCATTTCAGCCTTAAGAAGATAGCAATCGCAGAACGTGGAGGCTATGTTGGAGATGCATCCATTAATAAATGATTTTGATGTCATCCACAAAAATGTGACGGAGGTCCGCGGGTTATGCCAAGAATGGTGGGTGAAGAGGCACAGGCACAAACTTTAACACAGAGTACCGATTTTAGTTCTAGAGTCGAGAAGTCAAGACTCTTCCTAGTTCTTCAACCAATCCCTCGCCATCCCCAACCAACAATGGGATTATTGTGGCAGAAGACGGCGATCTTTACGTTGCTTCCAAACGAAAAGACCTTGATGGAACGGGACCACCCAGTACTCGACTTATCTAGGCCCACTTCTATTTGTTGGTTGGCGGTAAGAAATGCTGATAATGGTAGGTGATAATGGTAAGCTTTGTTTTTCTCTTCAAGTATGGTTGTGGCGCAGACTTTTGGCATTACTATCATGGTAGTATTGGTATCATACTTATCGTTTCATATCCTTCCATAATGATTGATATCCTGTTTTCTGTCGATCTTCTGTTACACCACTGATACGATACGATACACAACGATACGATACACAAACATCTGCACATTCAAAATCGTTAACAGAAAGGAAGAGAGTGAGGGGTGGGTGGAATTCACATTTACTGCTAACGATTATCTCCGCATTCACTCAACATGAGTGCCAGTGCCAGTCCGGCTGAGCCAAAAGGCATTTTAAAAGCGAGCGAAATTGATCTTTCAGATACTTCAATTGCAGTCGCATCTTCTTCGCTATCACAAAATATACCAAAATTGTCCCATCAAAGACACGGCTATCGCAGAATGGACTCACAAGGCTCCGTTCGATTTTCCCCAAATCCTGAAAGTGCTCCCCAAGACACTCCATATTCGACAGTTCCCTTAATAGTGGACGGTGACTCCAATAATTCTGCGAACATGTCTCAAGGATTGGGAATATCTCGAATGTCCACCACTGCCAGTCGCAAATCTACAAGTCCACCCAGTCCTTCAAGTGGATTTTACAGCCCGCCAATTGGTTCCAGGTCCTTGATGACTTCTCCTGCGACTTCCCAAAACCGTCTGCTGCCATCTCCAAGCTGGTCGGAAAATAATACATATGGTGAAGGTGGAGGATACTCGGGGCTAGATCAAAGGCATACGCGCAATGAATCCCTAAATGAAGAAGATATCTCCAGGGGAAAGATTTCAGCTTTCACTGAGAGTTTAGACATAGCTTTTGACGGTCCAAACGTCTCAAGACTGAACAGTATCCGGGGAACTCCTGTGCATGACGAGAAACACATTGGGTGTGGATGCGCAGCGAATAATGATATTCATTCGCGGGTCAGAAGTTGGACGTCAGTATCAGTTTTATGCCTGTGCATATATTCAACTATATTCTCCGGCATTTGGTTTTTCATAGCTGTTTTTCGGCCACGATATGGCGAGCGTATCAAAACCAATGGGTCGTTGCCTCCGACAACGGCTTCAATTTTGTTTGCCGGTTTCGCAAAAACTATTGAGCTATCTTTCGTCACTATATTTGTCAATTTTCTAGGCCAAGTCTTAAGTCGGAGATCCCTTATTAGGAATTCGGATGGTGTCACCGTTGCTGAGTTGACAATGCGAAATTGGGTAAGTTTTACCTCTTTGGTGCTTGATATGGGTTTCTTTCCATCTGATGTGGAATGTTCGTGTGATATTAACTATGCTCCTTTAGGTCATTCAACCAGGATTCATGCTCACGAACCCCAGGATTTTACGAAGGGCCGCATTGTCAATCTTGGGAGGAATCACATTAACCGCAGCTTTTGTTGCTATGTTTTATACAACGGCATCGGATGCCATAGTTAGCCCTAGTCTCCAATTTGGGAAATGGGAAAGCGTGGTAATGAAAGGTCTGGTCAAAACAAGCTATGGCAATCCATATTATGTTGGGCAGAGTTGTCAAACCCCTATTTCAAAGGCTATGGATCCGTTATATCACAACTCCACTTGTGTGGATATCGATCATGCTGGAGAAGGTGTGTAAAACCCCCAGTAGGCTTGTTTTTAAAATACGCTAACCCTTTAGCGTATCATAACTTTCTCGAATATCTTCGTACTTGGGCCAAAATTGCTGCTCCTGGAGGGAAAAGTAACTCATCCGAGTTAGCACATCGTCCAAATGTGACAGCCATGCTCTACGACAACACTACCGTCAAGGCTTCATGGATTCGTACCGATACTAGCGATATGGGTGCTAGTTACAAAAAGTACAACCGTGTTGTGAACAACGTCACTCTTGCTATGCCACACTCCGGTGTTATCTCAGCTGCGACCGATCAAGTTAATGGTATATTACAGCCTGCTGATCTCGAGGGTGTAGGAGAATACAAAGTAAGAGCATCAGTAGTGAGCCCCACTATCAACGTTTTATGTGCAAACATGAATAAAACCGAGCTATCGCCAATTATCTACGTTGATTGGCCGAACGCAGTCACAACCAATTCTACGACTGTTCCAAATCAAAAGCTGGCTTGGGCCGGTTATATATCGGAAATTGTCTTAGAGCCGGGACAGGAATATCTTAATAGTACAGCGGTAGATGACATCTTTGGTTGGGGGGCAAATGATAAACAGCCTCCAGTGTTTCCGATGGTGAGTAAGCTAAGTAGCATAAGTATGGTTGAATGTTTGCTAACTTACTTTAGTTGCCCATTGACTACAACATCATAAGCAACATATCGGTATACATGAGCGACTTCATTTACATCCTTGCAAAATCCAGTCTTACAACCGATTATACCATCTGTGAAATGAGTGAGTACTCCTATCGACATACTTTAATTCTTTTACTTCTACATTCCAACGTTTTGATCTCCATTCGATCAAGGAACAAATCTACAATGCTATGGATATTTTAGAACATCTGGCTTTGGTACTAACAATAACCTTCTAGGCTCTTTTCTTGCAACTGATTGCAGCACAAAATATTCAGCTGCTGGGTCAGGAGGGATTCTCGAGACCACATGCGAAGATCCCAATGATGAAATGGCCTATGCCAAATCCTACGACCCTCCACCTCCACCTCCTGTCACACAATTAGATTTTCGAAATATAATTTCAGAATGGGCACTTACATTGTCCCTTAACACTGGGATTTCAAACGACAACGCTTCTATTTCTCGATTGTTAACACAATTTATCCCGACGACTCCAAGTCTCAATACCACATTACCGAGTCTGGCAGAAGCCCTCGCTTCACTCGCTGGCTGTACCCTATTAATTAGTACCCAGGACGCCACTTTCAGACATTACATGGGATACAATGGTACAGATAGTATCGTAAGCCCTGGCATATACGAACCTTTCAATGCATCCATCTCCAGTCAATCTTACACTTCTGGCCCTGCCGTTCGCTGGCAAAATATATTCTATGTTGTTCTCCTGCTCGTTTTCCTAACCAACCTTTTCTGTCTCGGCTATTTCATCCGCCAACGTGGTCTCGTAACTGATTTCACCGAAACTCAAAATCTATTCGCTCTAGCAGTTAACAGTCCACCTTCTCAACGCTTAGGTGGAAGTTGTGGTGCTGGTCCACAAGGAGATCAACTAAATGTTGATTTCCACGTCCATCATGAGGAAAATTCAAGTCACTTTTACTTGAAGGAGGGAAATAGTAGTAGTGTATTTGAACCGTCGAGCTTCGAGTTGAAGAATCGGAAAGGACCGGGTATGGGGTTGAAATCGAGGACGGCGAGTAGTTATAGTATGTTGAGTAATAAACGGAGAAGTATTCTGTAGTTATGGGATATACGATAGACGATATGCGACTGAGTGGGTGGTTAATGGAGGGTGGATGATTTGCATATTGAGAAGCGAGCGAGGGCGTCTTTTCATGATTGTACCTACAGATAGATAGATTTAAGATACCCATGATTAATAATCAATTTATGAAGTTTAATACTGAATTACTTACTATTTACTTCTTAATGCTTAGTATATGCATGAATCAAAAGTTTGATGAGATCGATCTGTCTTTATTTCTAATGATGTTGAAAAGATGTATTTTTAGTCTATCTGATTGATTGATTGATTGGTAGTGGATATCATAAGTTAAGAATTATAGAAATCCTGATCTTCAAAAGGTGTATAGGTATGGGTGTGGGTGGGTGATTTATTTTCATTTCAGCTCTGGAGTTTTATTGGGGGGGTATTTATTTATGTATTTTCTTGGATTCTTGGACTTTGTTATTCTTTTTTTTTTGGGGTTGATAGATGGGTGATGAGTGGGTGCTGGGTAGGTTTTTCTTTTGGGGAACGGGGGGAGGAGGAGGGGTGTTGGTGGGATAGGGAGATGGGGAGATGAGGATACTTACTAATTAACGATGCTGTCTATAATTATCTATTATATCATTGATAGGATCTAAGGATATTATTTAATTAATACATAAATATTAATAATTATATTAAAGAAAAATATATAAAAGTATAAATATAAATATGAATAAAATTATTTATTATTTAATCAAAATTATATTTGATTATCTATATTCTTTTACTTTAATATATCATATATATTTTTATTGAAAATGCTCTTTCTTTTTATATAAAAACTTTTTTAATTTTATAATATTTATTAAATACTTTATTTACTTTATAAAAATTATGAATTTCAATAATTAAAAATGTATTTATATAAATTAGAAATTTTATACTTTTAGTTAAAATTATAATTATCTCAAATATAAATCTAAATAAATTGTTTTGATATTATATAATATAATTTTTGATTAAAGTAGATTGAAAAAAAGTTTTGATAGGATTATAAATGTAACGATTCTGTACTGGAGGCAGCAGTTGCTTAAGGTTTCGTTGGTTAATAGTTGTAGGTTAAGACTTTATCACAAAGATTCACTTGGAAGTGAAGTCGTTATTAGATCAAGTAGAATATAGGTAAACTAATTAATAATTAAGTTGAGCATAAAGTTTCTAAATTATAAAATTATTTTAATTATATAATGATTCCTTTTTGGAATCTTGAGGAGCTTGTTGTAACAATACTGTACTGGAGGCAGTGGCTGCCTGAGGTTTCGTTGGTTGGTAGTTGTAGATTAAGGCTTTATTATTAAGATTCACTTGGAAATGAAGTTGTTATTAGATTAAGTAGAATATAGATAAACTAATTGATAATTAAATTGAATATGAAGCTCCTAAATTATAAAACTATTCTAATTATATACTGATCTCTTCATAAAGCCCTGAAGAGCCTGCGCTCCTAAAGGTTCTTAGAAGCCTTGAGAAGCCTACGCTCCTGAAGGCTTCATTACATAATCCATTATTAGCCTCAGAACATTAATCTTGGAATAATTTCAATCCTGGGATTGTAGAGATCCTGAGATAATAATCCTAGAACAAATCATATCCTAAAACATTTGTTTTAGGATTCTATAATTGCCTAACTTATTCTTTCTAGGATACTATTAATCCTAGGACAACATTTGTTCTAGGATTCCTTATCGATAAGGATCCCTATAGGAAAAACAGCTCAAATACCAGTATCTAATTTTATTTTATAATAATAAGCATGATTCGTGACAATTGAGGGGTTTGATATAAAATCGACTATATTATTAAAAATCTTCAATTATAATAAAATATACTAAATATATCTTAGTAAAGGAATCGATAGTATATAATATAATCAAAAGAGAGATATTAGAAAAGGATTAGAGAAGAAGATAATTCAGGAAAAAGGAACACGACTTTTTATAATTGTTGAAAGCAGCGGCCAATCTGTGCACACACCTTGCCTGATATGGTGGCCATTAAACTCGGGGGGGGCAGATCGGTGTACTGAGATAATATAAATAAGAAAATGAATTTTTTTATTATAAGATTAATATTTATTATTTATTTATTTCTAAACTGTTTTAAGAATATCGGTTTTATTTATATATAATATAATTATTATTAAATTTAAATTTATTTATAAGTATTTTATTAATTGAAGTTAAATAATAAATTATAATTATTTATTTATATTTTATTATTATTATATATAAAATAAAGATTTATATTTAAATATAATTTAGAAAACTTTATTGAACATTTAATATATACAAGTCTAGCTCTCTTTAAAGATTAACTCGAGTATATATATATATATGAGATTTAACAAGTGCTTACTTAGATACTTATATAGATTATTGAGTATTGAGGATTGGGTATCAGATCTATACTATCTTGAGAGATCATCGGGGTTTTGAACAAGGCAATCTTATATATAACGCATGGATGCCGTACAGATGACTATTTCACAAGAAATAGAGAAGTAATTAGAACATAGTAAGACTATTTCTTCCCCTCATTGCCAAGCGAGAAGTGGGATGATAAATGCATATGATGATGACTCCGCACCCACCTGAGCTCAAGCCTGCGCGGTAGTGTAACACTTACTTTACTCGAGTAGTTGGAAAATATATCATCATAATCATAATCATACGAGAAAGAATGAAATTATAAATTCATGCATCCCCAATCCCGGATATTCACTGCTCGAAATTTCATATCATAGGTAATTAAACATCACACTGTACCAACAGAAAAGTAAAGACTACGCACTATGACCGGTAAATATTTACCCTTTCATCAACTCATGCGTATTATAGCTAAATCATACTACGTATACAAGAATATCCACACTTTCCCTTCACTCGCCTCCTAGGTGCTGACCCCGCTCCCGAAAATGAAAAATTGCGTCGCACATGTCCAGTTACTCGGGTTGAATTGTTCGATGGGAAGAAAGTGTGGTTATTTACTAAACATAAGGATTGTTGCGAGATACTTGCCTCGCAGGATTTTTCTGCTGTAAGTGAGGTTTTTTATTTATTTACATCTATATATATTTATTAAGTTTGGGTTTGAGTGATGAGGATGAATGGATAGATGGAGCCATGTGTTAGAGGTGTTGTTAATATTGGAGCAGGATCGAAGACAGGATGGATATCCCGAGATTCATGAAGGGGGAAAAGTAGCTGCGTTGGCTTCTGCACCTACTTTTGTGAATTTGGATGATCCGGCGCATTTTTTGCAACAGTAAGTGACTTCTATCTTCATGTTATCTCATTCTAAAATCTAATCTTACATATTAGTGATCGAATACAACCCTTCTTCGAAAAAGAAGCAATAGATAAACTTCGTCCTTTTATCCAATCCATCGTCGATAGAACCCTTGATCAAATGATCGCAGAAGGTTGTTCTTCCCCTGTTGATCTGATTCACAAATTCGCAGCTCCAATTCCTACATTGACTGTGTATCATATGTTGGGGATACCAGAGGAAGATATTGAGAAATTGGCTTATGATAGTGAGGTGAGGAATAGTACGAGTAGGAATGCGGCTGAAAATCCGAATACGTAGGTTTTGTTTTTATTATTGAAAGTGTTTATTAAATATGAGACTGATGTGGTTGTATAGCAATCTTCAGGGATATATTAAAGAACTGACGGGGAGGAAGATGGTTGACCCTGGAGATGATCTTATTAGCGAACTTGTTAATCAGGTATACTACCGCGCTCTTAAATCCCTTTTACCTCGAAACTAATACAAGAAACACTTAGTACAATCAAGGTATTGGCAATCTCTCGGAAATTTCGTCTCTCGCCTATTTGGTTCTAGTAGCCGGCAATGCAGCAGTCATAAACACTATTGCGCTTGGCATCCTCACTCTTCAACAACATCCCTCTCAACTCTCCGAGCTAATCACCAATCCGGATCTCGCACCACAAGTAGTCAATGAGATTTGTAGGTATCATACTGCGAGTGCATTAAATTGTAGACGAGTAGCTTTGAAGGATATGAAAATCGGAGGCCAGGTATGGAATTCCTCTCGCGCTTAGTTGTGATATCTTTATTCAGATGCAAGTAAGATAGAGGCCTTTATCTAACAGCCAAACAGAAGATCAAGAAAGGTGAAGGTGTGATATGCGTAGTCCAAGCAGCGGATAGGGATGAAGATTTCTTCACGGATCCTGATGCCGAAACATTTAATATTCATCGGAATCATGATATTAAAGATGTGTTGGGATTTGGATGGGGAATCCATCGATGCCAAGCAGAATGGTTAAGTAAAGCTGAGTTGGAGATTGTTTTTGGTAAGTTGTGTTTATTTATTTTGTGATGGAGGGAGATGAAGCGAGATGGATAGGGTGAAGTGGATAAGGAGTATGTCAAGGCAAGGGCAAAGAGAAGAAGAGTTTACTGATCACATTAATAATTTAGGTACATTATATAAACGTCTACCGAATCTTGAAATCGCGGTTCCATTGGATGAATTGAAGTATACACCGCCTACACAGAATATTGGGATATTGGAATTACCGGTGACCTGGTAGGCGAGAGTATGGCATAGGTAATGTGCGTGGTTGACAGGAAGGACTGACTCCAAATTGTTTGGCCGAAAGTTGATTTTGATCGATAGTTGGTTTCAATGTTTTGCTATTCTGCTTATTGGTGCTTGATTCTCTGAGAGATGATGAGGGAAAAGTAGTAAAATATGGTGACATCTCCTTATTGCCATGCTTATTTCGTATGATCTTCACTTCCTACCCTACTCAGGTGAAAAGCCCAGCACTTTCCAAAAAAATCACAGCCATAAATGGATTTCTAGCTTAACTGGCCACGCCCTCTTGGGTTGGTGGTCGTTCCTGCCTTTTGTACACCCTTCACACTCGATCAAAACAAACATGGAAGGAAATGAAGCACAAGCACTACCCAAGACTATCTTCCTGTCTTTGTTTTTCCAACCTTTACAATAAATCAACACAATTCTCTTATCACAAGATACTTCACTCAACTTTCAAAGTTGCTTCATCTTGCTTCGTATTACTTCGTGTCACTTCACTTTGCTGTGCTATCAATTGAACTCATTATATTCCGCCTTAAACAGCATTAAATGCACTGGGTAAAACAACAAGACATGTGTTGTAAGTTCTCATCCAAATCTCTCTCATAACTATCTCGAAGCCTAGACTGAACTTGTCTCTAACATAGTCATTCCAACAGATCCAAGCTTCGCAAGAAATATGAATTCATCACCTGCCAACCCAGAAACAGCAAGACTCGTAAGTCTTTTATATTCACTTCTACTCTGATTGAATGCCTCATCTTCTAGGCTCAAAAGAGCTCATATCACCACATCCAATACCGAAGATGGCTTTGCATATTGAGAAGTCTCAATTTAAACCTGTCGTTGCAGTACTTTCAATGTCCATTACAAGTGTTGGTTTTGAGAAGTCTCATCCCAAGGCCACAAACTCATCATATCAGCATTTCCATTGTTCAACACAGATTCAAACTGAGAAGCTCAAATCTAAACCAACCCACCACAGAAGTTAGAATTCTTTGCTGTCGGCTACAAACCCGAGCCACCCCTCGTCAACTTTTACCGCTGGTTTGTTCTTCACAGCATCCATAAGCGTTCTTTCAAAAACGGTGCCTTCCAAAAAGACATTCCCTGGGTCATCTCCGGTTCTTCCGCATGGAGAATCGAAAAAATTCTTTTCGCCATCTGTGATTCGACTCTAATTACCGATGATGAAAGATCTATTCTCCTTGAATTCCTGATGGAATATCAACAACAACTTGCAGACGAAAAGACCGTTCTATCCTCTGGTTTAAAGACTATCCCGGCATGGGAGCGAGTTAAGCGGATGTTTGACATGAATGATCCTAAACACATTGCTGGAATAGCATGGTTTGAGGAATCAACTCGTCAAGCTTGGGCCGTTGATATGAATGTCAAGAAGCCTGATGAGAAAGTCACATTGGACACTTTAAAGGAATCTGAAGCGAAAGTCACAACGGCCGATGTCCTAGACTCTGAGGAAGAAATCATGGATTCTGGGGGAAAAATCATGTCCCAAGAAGAGACATTCCAAAACATGAAAATGCTCAGAAGGGTATGCTCGGTGCGCTGTAAGAAAATGGATAGTGCCAATCAAAAGGGGACAAAGAGAGTTGTTTCCGTTACGGCTACTCGTTCAACTAGCCCGACGAAGAAGTGCAAGGCAGGCCTTCGCGTTCCAGTTCTCAAGGTCGAAGGTACGTAAAATTTTCGATACATTATGTATCTAATGCTAATTCAATTAGGCGACTGTCGACACGATTCCGGTGTAGACATTGATTTTTAGTACGGTTAGGCTGGTTGAAAGGTACAGGTCATGGTTACTTCATTATTACTCAATGGAAAAGGAAGCTTTTACGGTGAAATGCTGTATGTCATTCGTTAGGGTAGTGATAATTCAAATACAAGCTGAATGTGATGCTTGACATTGTTTTCTTCTCGAGACAATTAGGTATACTATAAAACTTCAGAACATTATTTCCGTTTCCTCCTTTTGAAATATCTTTCGTGTCTCTATGAAAGTGAAGAAGTGAAGACTGAGAGTGATATATCTATAATGTCATTGCTCAATTGAAGCATAAGAGGATCATATTTCCACCTCCCTTCGCTTTATAATGAGTGAGTGTATTATATACACAAATAAATATTCTTGATGTGGATATTTATATACTATCTCAATCCCAATCTTCTCATCCAATCGAAACAAGTAAGTAATTCATATCAAATATTACATTCTCGTTTCTCTCCTCTCTCCCCTTTATGAATTCATCGGTGAGGCTTAGGGGATGTGTATAATTAAAATTAAGATGATTGAATACTTGGAAGTTTTGAAGTTTTGAAGGGGGAAATGAGAAAGAAAGAAAGAAAGAAAGAAAGAAAGAAAGAAAGAAAGAAAGAAAATAGAAAGAAAATAGAAAGAGAAGAATATATCGGATATATTATATTAAATTAGATTTACGATTACGAGTATGTATCATTTTGTGGTCTATTGAAAAAAAATTTAAAAAATTTACCTTTCATTCATAAGTACCTAGGTAGGTAGGTAGGTAGGTATTCAATCTATCTATTTCAATCATGCATTCATTTATTTACTTGTATATTCGTTCGTCTTTTCATTTATTTATATCATAACCTGATCTTATTTCATCATTCATTCATTCATTCATGATTCGACTTCCACCTGAACCATGTTGATTCTTGTTTTCAACTGCTAAACCAATGTAGAAAATCTCCCAAGATTACGAATATATTGTAAAATAGCTATTGTTTTGCTAGTCGTTATATCCTGCTCCAAATATCGCAGGTGGGTATAATAAATCCAAACCCCTATAAACTCGTTCACCTACACCAAATGAGGTTCATCAATTCTTTTCTCAGTGACCCATGTATAATCTCAATCCATCCTCTTCATTCCCAATTCCTCCATTCATCATTTAATCTCTGAATCTCCCTTCCCATTAGGGGATTCGGAACCATGCTCTCCCTACTCTGTCTTTTCGTCGCCGCCACATTGACCTTCCATGCTAGCTCAGCTCCTTTTCTCTCTCTCGCTTTGCTAGCTAATAACATGTAATCATTAGAATCACAAGCTTTTTGGAAAATGACCCTCATTCTCGGAGAATACAATTGACAACTAGCCTTTTCCATTCGCTGTGGCGTTTTATTAAACGTCAATGGGATTGATTTCCTGTCCTCTAGTTCTGGAAGTACGACGTCGTCGAAACATTCTTCACAAACGGTGAATTCAGGAAGTTGGGTGATGATGTACCAGCGGCGATCGAACAAATCAGTGAATTGTTGACACTCAGCTAGAATGGAAAATTTGCGGGCCAGTTTGGCAAGAGCGCGAGTATCAGGGGAGGAGCTGTGATAAGCAGCATCTTCTGCAGTTGTTTCTAGAACATCAAAGTATTGCACAAAGCGTTTGCTGTCAAAACGAAGATCACAGACTCGTGGAATGGAGCTGGAATAGTCTGTTTCGATAGTACGGATGAATACACCTCGGATAGGAGGGAGGAGTACTTCGATCGATTTGACACAGGAGTTGCAAACATCAAAGTCTTTTATCGGTGAGCCTGTTTTCGGATCGATTATTGAGTTCCAAGATCTGTTAAATGCTTCGCGTTTCCCAAAACAAGGTGTTTCAATTGCACCTACGTTCGCAAGACTATAGAACAGACCGAGATCATTTCTTCTGTCTTTGAGTGTTAAAAGCCATGCTATCCGATACCACGGCGAACTTCCAAAGTCACATATGATTGAAATGTCTGGTCTGCGAGGAGCAAGTATGAAGTGGTCTCGAAAAGTTGTTGGAGCTATGATCGAATTGAAACAACTTGGACAAATGTCAAAGTCGGGACATTGAGGTAATGTCAACCAATCCTGATAACCGATTGTGGGATCCATTCTCGGACAAGATGGAAGTGGTGCAACACCACCTCGTCCTACATCTTCCGAGTAACGACGATAACTACCGATAGGTCTCTGTAGGTTATCTGACGGGAATTGAGAAGGTTGAAAGGGAGGCGGCTGCCAGTAGGGCTTATCATTAGGAGCTGGACGTGTGCTTGGTGGCCGTTCATCCTCATATTGAGGCACAGTAGGTGTTCGTTCGGTCTCAACTGGGGACTGAAATTCGATTCTTGTTGGAATTGAGATTGGAAGAAGTCCGTGATGAGGGAAAGGGGCTGGAATCTGTTGCATCTGTGGAATTGATATTGGCCCTGATGCATTCGATTGGCGAGAGGATGGTCTTAGGACCGAGCCTGGGCTCAATTGATTGAGTCTGTCGACGTGAGATATCTCTTTTGAGCTGTACAAAGGTGAGCCAGGCCTCGAACTAGACCTTCGACTTTGTGGAAACGTCTCCGCTCTTTCAAATGGCTCTGTTCTGGGTAGCTGATTGGAAGAGATCTTTGGAGAAGGAAGCGGGGATGAAAACTTTGAGTGACTGGGTGACCTATTAGACCTTGGGGAGTCTACACGGCGCTCATAGTCACCTTCTTGCCGTAAATCCTTAGTCCTGCGGTGTTCATGCCGTCTGCGTCCAAAACCTCGCTCAGACCCGCTGCCTACAAGATCATCTTCACTGCTGCTATAATACTTTGAGTTAGAAATAGCCGACCTCTTAGGAGAGTATGCACGTTCTGATCCGGATCCTCGCTCCGATTCACCCGCTCGGAGTCTCTCGAGTCTTTTTACATCTTCGAGTGTGGGCTGTGGCTGTGCCGTTCTGTCATTCGAATTCCGCCTGGATCTTAAGGAAGCTTCAAAATTACCACCATCTTTACGTGAAGCCAGGGGGGTCCCGGACCTTGATATGTTGTTAGGGAGATTGCTTTCGCTATTTCTCTTCTCGTTTATGGAATTACCATGTCTTCTTGAGGTTTCTTGTAGTGGATGGTATCGAGGGCCGGGCTGCGCAACGGACCCGATTGTCTCTTTAAATTGACCCCGAGGACTATGTACTGCATCCGGGGAGAGGAAGTATTCGCCAGTCGAAGTATGAGGTGCAGCATAAGTATTTGGGATTTCGTCGGAATCCCTGGAGCCGTATGCAGACGCGCTCCTTCGATATTGAGACGGAATTTCCCGAGGGGCTTTTGTTTGTATGTTTGGCAAATCTTGCCTACTTTTTCTTCTTTCCAATGGCGAGGGCTTCAACATAGGCTCATCGCCGAAATTGTTTGTCTCATCCTCCTCCGTGTTTTCCGCAAATTTGCTTTCTGGTCTGCCTCGCCCCGATCTTCCCGTTGTTTGCCTATTTTCACCTCTAAATTGGTCGGTAGATTCGTCGTTTGAGCTTGTGTCTGTTTCTGGCACAAGAACAAAGCGGCGTTCGAAGTTTTCATCACAATCTTTCGACTCGTTTGGTCTTGGCGTAGCATGTAATCTCTCAGCCTCGCCCTCGCTGACATCGGACTCGAGTATGATAGGGTATTGATCAATGACACCACGAGAAGGAGGATCGTACGAGGAAAGGGACGATGGCGAAGATTCTCGTGCTAGTGAAATGGCCTCATCTTCCACTGTTGGTCTTGGTGGAGGTGGCCCTCTATGTCGGACACGACTTTTACTTCTTCCGCCATCACGATCAAAGGTACTCAGGAAGCTGGACGTATAATTATTTTGCGCAGGAGGACTCGGAGTTCTTCTTCTATAGCTATAACTAGACAAGAATTCAGCGGACCATGAAAACCCCCGAGGAAACTTATCAAGGGAAAAACATACGGCGAAGGACTTCTTGCTCTAGAAGTTCTGAAGAATCCATTTGCCAACAACTCGTTGACATCTCTTTCTTGTCGTCTTTCCGGTCTTTCCATCCCGGTATCCGTATAGGTTGAGCTGGTAAAGTTATGATAGTACTGGGTGAGGTAGAAGAGGAACTTTTACGCAATAAAGCTTGTATCCATGCAATTTAATTGAGGGCGTGCTAGGTATAGCTCAGAGAATAGAACGATGATGAATAAATAAATACAATGTCTTCTTCTGTGGTTGAGAAGGTTTTGAACATTCAAATCATTGTAATTGTCTCTCGTAATATCAATTCGTGTAACGATTAAGAGTACCTCATTAGCGATAATGGTAGTTTATTTCAAGTGAATGAGAGTTTGAAGTAGCATGATGACGGCACGAATTACGAGTGGTGACTGGAATCCCTTCATTTCTGAGACACAGACATTTTTCATATGCCTAAAATTTCTTCATACCCCTCACTTGATCATTGATCACCATGGATCCTACAGATAAAAGATGGACTTGGAATAATCAGGTCCAAAGATACTGACATTGTAAGCCTTAGCAAAGAAATGGGTGGGTCGAAGTAGGCACTATGGGCATTGTAGAAGGTATCAATTGAGAATCTAAGACTGCTCTGCATATTTTGCCTCGATAATGGGACCATAGGACAGGTTTATCCACCCCCCATTTCTGATATCTGTCCAGTAATAATACTTCCCAGGCTTGCTATGCCCCCAATTTTGACAAGTTAGTTGCCGCAGGTCCCTGGAAATTCAATTCGCCATCTTGATTGCCTCGTGTTTTGCCTTTTTGAGTTTATTGATCAACCATTATCCGTAACAGGACCACAATGATTTCACAAGTAACACGAGGAGGTTCTTGAGCCCCAGTGAAGCCTTTTCTTAAGATAGCCATAAAGTAATATTTCGTCAGAAGGATAGGAAAGTAAGTGTGTTTAAAGTTGGTATTAAGGTTGATGACATGGAATCGTATAATCCTATATATACCCAGGTATAGCCCGAGGAAATCGTTCAGCGTCTCCACCATGAATTATTGTAAAAATTCCTGAATATCCTTATCCTCATCATCCTCTTGTTGTTGTCTTCTCAATTTTTCCTCCTGGTCCAAAATCTTTCTGATCGTCTGCCTTTGCTTCTTTCGTGCTTTACCACCCCATTTGACATCATTCGAATTGGCTTTCACATCCTCCTCGCTATCAGTATCCTCGGGGATCTTGACCGAATCTCTGAAAGAGTTTGCGCCGACGTGCTTTTCTTTCTCCTTCTTTTCAGCATGTTGAGCCCTTGCTTTAGCATATTCTTGCTCCTGCTTCTTCGCGCCAAGATTGATGAAATATGGTCTAATGAGAAGGTATGCTCCAACCACTGCGACAATTCGAATCCATTTTTGAAGTTCCATCGTCTTCAGCTGTTCAAAGGCTCCTGTCGAATTTCTATAGAAATTGGTAGCTCCCATTTCTAGGAGATTGGTGATAAATTCTGCCATGTTTCCGACGTTGAGTTTCGACTCGAATTCAATAGGGTATTGTTTGAGGGTTAAGTTTGGAGGACGGATAGTGCGGTAGATGAGGTTCTTAAGGAAGGTTGATTGAGGTGAGTGAGATTACTCGTGGCGAGCAGTTAGATCTTATGGTAGAGGGGGATAAGAATTGGGACACAGATAACCCGTCAGATGGACTTGAGTGAGCTTCGAGTGGTTGAGGAAAGGAGAAAGAAAAGGTGTCTTCTTATTTATTGCCAGCAGAGCAGAGTGAATTGAAAGAGATAAAAAAATGTGGACTGGCAGGTTTCTTAGCTCCAAGGCGATTAAGGCGGTCTGGCTTGACTCCGGTAAAACGCGTTCACCATAATTTCACTTAACGCGACTTTGACTTTCAATCCATTTCAATCCCCACACCATACCATATCATAGGTATCATATTGCATTTAAAAACGCCGCAGATGGATGCCGACCTCCACGATGTGAGTTGATATGGACAATTTCGCAAATTCACATTTACTAACATGAACTTCCAGCGGCTCAAAGCAGCTCTTTGGTTCTCAATTGGCAAGATTGTGGAAGAAGAATCTATTCGACTTAATTCAAATGCTACAAACCAATTCATAGGAGCATTAACTGAAATGGTCTGGCATCAAATAGGTGTGTTTTACCACTCTATCCTTCTGTCGCCCTGTCTTTCTAGCCTTCTATATCTATCAATATGTGTTTCTAATGAGATCCTTCATAGAAAATGTGACAATGGATCTCGAAAGCTTCTCGCGACACGCTGGACGATCTACCATTACCACCGATGATGTATTACTCGTTACGAGGAGGAATGATGCGTTGCACGATATGATCAAGAATTTTATCGACAAAGAAAAGGCCCAATCTACAAGTGAAAAGGGAAAAAGTCGCACCAGGAAATAAAAGGTTCGCTGTTTCTACTCTTTCAACTTTTTAAAAATATCCGATACCCCGGCGTTAGGAGTTAGAAATTATTATATCGCAGAATAAATCGAGCGTCACAATTTATCTTCATCCATCTTGACTCTTGAGGTATTTTGATGTTGGTGTCATTTCAAGACGAATCCTTCCAATATCTCGAGTCAGTGACATGACGTGTTGCTCTCAAAAGACTGGTGGACTGGCCATCAAGGTTCCCCGCACCAAGCCTCCGCATGAATGGACCAGGGAATTAGAGCCGCCCAATACTATACTATGATCTTACTGCATAAGTATCATAAGGTTATCTCAAGACCACACAAGATGATAGATAGGTGATGCTGACACTACCATTTTTTCCGCTTTTTCCCCATCTCCCATCTCCCATCTTTCTTCATGTTCCTGTCTTTATACTCTCAACGACAACAACAACAACAACACTTCAAATCAACCTAATTTCTCCATCATGACTGAAACCTCTGCGGTATCAAGAGTATTCTCAATTCCAGAGCTTCTTCATGGAATATTATCTTATCTTCCTCAATCTTGTCTATTGCTTACAGTACAACTCGTTTGCAAAAATTGGGCCATAGCACTCACCTCACCATCACTTGAAAGAGCTCTTTGGTTTCGACCTGCAATCCATAATGGGCCATCGACATGGTCAAGTCTTTTAGAACAGCAATTTGGTGTATTTTTTGATTTCAGCTTCATATCGAATCGTCATATAATTGACTCAACCGCATTTGACAGTCTACCTTGGAAGCGAAATCTCGAGGCATTTGTAAGTCTGCTTTTGAAGGACTGGTTGTTCTAATTTCCCTTGTAATTTTCGTGCTATATCAGTACTCTCTTTTTCCTCGATCCCAGTGATTGAATAACTATTATGTTCGCAACTTGCTGACATCATGGTTTAGAAGAGAGCTGACGCAAGCTGGCGTGATATGCTCGTATTTCAACCTCCTGCGTACGAATTTGCGATAGAGAGAATTAAGCATGATCGACGCGGCCTTTCGCAACAGACAGTCATTCTCCCTTGTCCAGATGGACTTCGAATGGGAATGGTTTGGGATATCGCCCAAGAATGGTGCTTGAGGCGAAAACATTGGTTACAAATGACTGGTCCTGAGGGTGAAAAGGAATATCGAAATTCTGAGGTTGGATATGCAGAACCAATGATTCCAAAGATGATACTTCACTGGCATATAACTTGTCCCCGTCGAGGTTCTCTGGCTAGTTTAGAAGATGACTGGGTCAGTAGGGGCAGAGAGGAGTTTGACTTGTTTAAGCTATAGAAATTGAGGTTATTCTTAAGATGTTCCTTTGAAAGCAAGTCAGCCAGAAGCTTTCAAAAAGTTGGAATTTATCTTTTCCAAACAGAGCATATCCTAATTCCGATAAAACTGTTGGTCACGACCTAATATTCTAGGCGACATCTGTGCCTTGATCCCTGGTGTCTCACCTTCATCTATTTCACCTGTATGAAAGGACGAAGAAAAGATGAATCATGAATATGTTTCGTGATATCCCCCCCCGTTGGCCTTGGCTCGCTCCAAGTCGAAACATTCGATTATCAACTCCTCGCGAGAAACTGTTTCCAGGATCCCTGTAAGACATGCCTAGGAGACGTTCAAAGCTAAGTGCATTGAGGTTCCGGTACAATCCGGTACAATGGCGAGCGATTACTTATAAATCTCTACATGAAGTCGTCGTCGTCGGGAATGATGATGGTATCTGTTCCGTGCTCAAGGTTAACAGCGGATGTAATGACCTGTGCTCTGCACTCTGCGCTCTGTGCTTATTTTGTTAGCACTACTTGTCTTCAAAGGAAGGGGGGCAGGGTTAATCTCAAAGAATCAAAAATCAAACTCTTTCTACTTTCTAAAGGCTATGTTGTATC
The DNA here is from genome assembly GCA_025389085.1 of Sclerotinia subarctica. Lineage (NCBI taxonomy): Eukaryota > Fungi > Ascomycota > Leotiomycetes > Helotiales > Sclerotiniaceae > Sclerotinia > Sclerotinia subarctica. The sequence continues at coordinate 4,284,207 of QRFI01000001.1, read as the reverse complement.
CTAGACGGAGGCTGCGAAGATGTGAATTTTTCTTTGTACTCGTAATAAGAGATGGATGTTCAGCCATTTACATTTACACTGGCTTACGTGGATCTCGAATGTGGTGGATGGATAGCCATACGTGTTGATCTCGAGACGAGATACAGATACACGCACATCTCATCCCGGCATCTTTTACACACGCGGTTGTGTGTATTTATACAAAGGTGCTGCATATATATACATATGTATGCATACATAGCATATGACTCTCGTTTCCTCAAATCGATGAAGCAGTTGATTCCTCGATAAAAAGTAATCATAAGTTACCATCACACTTCCTATCCCTATTCCCTATTCATATTCATATTAATATTAATATTGGTATGATTATTTCTTCCAGTTGTTGCTTCATAGGTAACTAATACAAGATTACAACAAAACCATACAATAAACCCCTAACATATCATCTCTCATCTCTCATCTCTCATCACTCAACTCCAAAATCAAATCTCATCTCTCTATTCCCTCTAATTTTCCACTTCCTCTAATAATTCATCCTCATAATTAATCTTCGTACCAAAAGCCTTCTCAAACCCCGTCAACGTAACCCGATATCGAACGTCATTAACCTTAACCTTCTCAACTGCCTTCTTACACCCCTCCTCACTAATATCAATCGTCTCAATCATGGGCTTGACCTTCTTATCAGCAGCCAATTGCAACATAGCCTGAGCTTCTTTGCGAGAACCAATATGTGATGCAGCGATCTTGCAGCCATTGCTGACGAAATCCTGGGCCTTTAATTCTGGGAGAGGTTTATCGGGGAGACCGACGTTGTGGAATTCGCCGTTGACGGCGAGTGTCGACATGTATGCAGTGAGATCAAATTCATTGGTCATATCTGCGCAATTGAGGATGAAGTTGAAGGTAAAAGCGAGGGGTTTTTGCCAATCCTTCTCTTGGGTGGAAACGAAATGATCAGCTCCTAGCTTGAGAGCTGTATCTTTCTTATTTGGAGAGTGGGAGAGAGCCCAGACTTCGGCGCCTAAAGCCTTGGCCCAGAGAATACCAAAATGTCCCAAGCCACCAATGCCCAGAATTGCCACCTTCTTGCCTGGACCAGTGCCAGCTCGAACAAGAGGTGAGTATGTGGTGAGACCTGCGCACATCATTGGTGCTGCATCTGTAGATGCAAGACCATCTGGGACCTTGAAGACGAATTGTTCATGAACTCTCGAATGACTGGAATAACCTCCTTGTGAGAAGATTTGATTTCCATTGCTGTCCTTCATGGGTTTATCACTATGTCCCTCATCTTCATTATACGGTGCCATATATGTATCAACCATTTTAGGACAATAGTTCTCGTTGTCACTCTTGCATTGTGGACATTCCATGCAGGATTGTACTTGAGCACCAACACCGACACGATCACCTGGCTTGACCAGTGTTACCTTGGGGCCGACTCGGAGGACCTTGCCTATGATTTCGTGGCCAACGCAGAGAGGAGTGGTGGCTAATTCACCCCAGCCGCCAGTGATGGTGTGAACATCGGAGCCACAGACTCCACAGCACTATATGCAGATCGAAGAGTCAGTTGTTGCTAATCAATATAGGTTGAAGATAGATGTATGATCAATGTCATTACAGGATGTCAAAGAATAGGCATTTGGAGTCGAGAAACAAATCAGGTATTGGAGAGAGCAGAAATTATGAATGGATAACTAACCTCGTTGATGATGTCTACATCATGTGCTTCAAAGGTTTTGGCTGGGAACTGTAATTAGGTTAGTAAACGGTATGTATGATAACAGATCGATATCCCAACGTTCAGATGAAAGTGCAGCAATGTAAGGCCCTCATTCTGGACCATTAAAACTCTGGATACGTTAACAGACGTACCTTTGTCTTTGAGAAATCACTCCATTTCTCAGTGGAAGAGATGGTGAATCCCTCGATTTGATCTGGAACCTTCTCAGACATTTCGATACGTCTTATAATTTCGTTAGCTTCGTCTTTTAAGCCTTGTATATAATCTTGGAGAACTTGGGATTCTCCTCTCGACATTGCAACAGATGGTGGGGGAAGCTGTTATATAGCTAGTTGTTCGAAGTGGAGACATGTAATATCAATCAACAAACGAGATCCAAAGTACCTACCAGATGCGGCGAACTTCAAGATGGATGCAGGAGTAATGAACCTCAGGATCTCTGAGTGAGGTCATTCTTTCCATATTTATATTATCCCGGTAAGTTTCTAAAGGAGGAAGAGCCAATTGGAAAAGGGAAAGAACCAATTGCCATGCAAAGCACAATGGAATTTTAGAACGGAAACTGAGTTTTGCCAAGTAATATCATGGCAATTCGACTTTGAGCATCGATCGAATTATTGAAACTTTCGCAGATAATTGATGGTTGAGAGTGCCTAGTAGTATCTCCGAATATCTCTTGGGATCGATGGATCGACGTCATGATAAAATGTGGAGGGGGGGTAAAAATATTGACGTGAGTGAACGAACCGCTTGTTCGGCAAATGAATGTAGAAGAGTGGCATAAAAAGAATAAGATGTTCATTCTTCTCGAATGAGAACTCTTTGCAGGAATATGTGGATGAAGAGGAGGAAAATGTCCGAAAAAGATAAAAAAAAAGGGATAAGAAACTGCAGTCTACCTACGTAGTACCTATTTTCTCAACTCGAGATGATGAAATATGAAAATGTGAAATCACTTTTTGACTCCACATGTGTGATTGATGTGTGTGTTCCTTGATTTGATCTCGAGGAAGCTGATCCCCGACTCCCGACTCCCCACGGCCTTTTACTATTTAAACCTACTCTGTACAGAAAGAACTCCTATATTCAAAACGATGGTAGGGTAAATTCAAGATTTTCATCGAGGCGATGAACATTAACAAGCAATGCTAATAAAGTAGGTTGAGGTCTGCCTGAGACGTCCGTCCGTCTTCATAGAATGATTATTTACTCTGGTAGTAGAGAGAGACCTGGTGGACTACAAATCGGGCATGAGTCTTGGTATTTCTGCCGACGATCCGTTGAAGATAGAGTTGGAGTTAGGGGTCAATGATGATTTCCATCTTCATTATGAAAGGGTCGATAGGAAAGTGGAACTCCCAGAATGATACACGCAGTACCGAGTACCATACGCGGGAGTATATATGTTATTTTCATAAAGAACCTTGACGTCTATCGTTAATCTATCACGGCAAGGACTTATTTATCTATGGAGTCCTTGTACAGAGTAGTCTGTTGACTCGTCAACCAAATTCATCATCCCTTTTCGAAATACGGTTCGCCAGATGACAATCTACAATCTACCGTTGAGGATCTAGAACATTTGCCGTTGCATTTATTGGCGTCCATGAAAGGCTCCTCGCTCCACACCACAGGGGCCCGCTGCCGTTGAAAGTGACATTGTGAATTCGTAATACTCCGAACCGTTGCTCCTATCATAAACCCTTGAGAAAGAATTGTACAGGACAATGTACAATGTAACCTTACAGGCTCACACTGCACATCTGTAAAATCCATAAGCAATCTTTTCTCGGCAACGTCCATCTACATCCCATCACAAGCATCAATGAATGCATCATGCATATATTAAATTGTCAGGATTACGAAATCACACGTGCACATTGCTGGCGCACGTCCCCTTTGTCCGGTTATGCTCGGCAATCATGGTCCATTGCTACTCTCAGTGCCAAGACTGAGTAATTTCTAAACTGGACTTGTTACTGCACCAAACGAGTCGTGTGAGCGATTTTGCTGCCTTTGCCAAATTTCTGTCTGTATCGTATTTGAGATCGGGCATTATTTCGGATTTACGGATTCAGAGTTGGAAATGTATGCGAATATGTGGCTTCTCGAGAGGTCCAGCTGCTGTGTCGGTGTGTCGTGTGTGTGTGTGTCTTCACAGGGGAAGTTGGTCTGGGGATGGCTGGAATTTAATAATCATCATGATTAGAAATATAAAGCCATCTATCGTAATTGAAACAGAAAAAACACGAAAGCCATACTTGTACTGCGTAATCAAAAAATCATCGGAAATAGATTCCTTCTTAGTTTTGGCTCCCGTCGTTTTGCTCCACCACTCCAGTTGTTCTGACTAGGTTCTTCTTTTCCACTTCCGCTCAGAGCCGCTGGAAGCATCAACAGCGGGGCAGTACCTCACTTGGGGTCTACTACCGGTAAGGATATGCGTTTTCCCTCTCTGTTTTGTGAAAGGGGTTGAGACATGCTAGTGAGAACTTGGTGTACCTTGCACCATTCATTACATTAGCTGCCACAAAGTTGTTGATTGATACTCGAGTACGGAGGAGGAGAATCCGGTCAACATGTTGAATCACAAATGCCACATCACCGATCACTCAACCGTCCAACCCTCCAACCGTCCAGAGATACTGTATATCCTTCGCTGCCGCTGCCGATCGACATTAGCCGTCTCCTGCGCGAAGATGGCGTTTTTCTTCATCACACTCCCCTAAATTTCAATCTCCATATTTTCCGTCTATTGCGGAGATGTGGGAGGTGGGATGCCCAGCAATCAAATCCTTGACTCTTGTAGGTTAAGTTGTGCCGTACCGAGTCCTTTTTCAAGCGGGAACGGAAAATGGTAAGAATGGCTTAATCCAAACCATGAACTCTTTTGGAGATGGATCTGGAAATCTAGGTCAGAGCATCAATGTCTTAGATCTCATTGGATGCTATCCGTAGTTCAGCCCTCGCGAGGAAGGTGTAGTGAAGGAGGGGTATTTATTAAACTTTGGTGGGGAGAAGTTATTGATAATGCAATAATTAAAGTAGGAATGTGATGAATCTTTATCCACATACCTAGTCATCCACCGATCTAACTACTGGGATGAACGAAGAGAAGATGTATTTTGTGAATCACCAAAGGTTCAACCGTTTCCATGAGAAGCACGGTCTTTATGTAGATGTACTTGAGTCGTCTGCGTGTTGTACTCAAGCTCATACATTTGATATGCGGTATGCGTGGACGCTTGAGTAGGCATGCATGTCATGAAATATCTCCTTTTGACCTATCATGATTTTTAGATGTTGATGAAGATGAAGCTCTGATCCACACGATTCAAAGTTTTGCTCTGTTTCGTTTCTAATCTCACATGGCGCCTGAGCTTTTCCTGCTTTCTACTTTTTGCTTTCTACTTTCTGCTGTCTGCCTCCTGCTTGCTCTCTTAAGCTTTTTATCCTTGCCCCTTCCTCCACAAAAAAAGTGCTCCAGTAAATCCAAGCTGCTAGGGATATTCTTTAGTGTCCTCTCTTCAATTTCATTTCTACCACCTTATATAGTCGGAACTCCCTTCCACACCTTGTAATTATTATTTATTATTATTATTGAACTCCCCTTCCCTTTTGTCATGATTATGATTTAATTCTAGCTCGGTATATTCTTAGTGCAGATTCAGAAGAAGGAATTTAAGTATACAATTTTATCATTATTTATTATTATTATTATTATTATTATTATTTTCATATCACATGCCAACTCGACCCTTTCATTCTTGTCTACAATCATTCCTGCATACACCTTGTCGACTTTCACATGTTTCCGTGCTCTTTGGGAGTACTTAGCCAATAACTTTTCTGTCTCGCTCGAATCACCACTATCACAATGGATTCGACATCGGTGAATTTGTTACGATCCGCAGTGAACGGCGAGGAGGATCTAAGTTTATCAATGGGAGACGTCGAAAATTCTTCTGGAACCTCCAATCCACAATCTCCAGGTGCCAAGGCGAAAAAGAGAAAGTCATCTGATGGGAATGGAGAACCAACAAATCCCGAAAAAAAGAAACGTTCTTCGATTGCGTGTACAAACTGTAGAAGTCGAAAAGTACGCTGCGATGTGGAGCGCAGTGAGCGTGTCAATGATGCCGGTGAAAGAGTGTGTAACAACTGTGCGATTGATGGAATACAATGTCTAGTGCCAGGAAGTAAGAGGAGAAGGTTAGTCACCGGGACCTCGGAAGCCTCAATCTCAAATCTGTATAATTGATTGACTCATGCAATAAACAGAACCAAACGAGGTAGTGCCGACAATGTTGAAGCAGCGCCACTCCAGGTCTACCCAGATAATCTCGTAAATCCGCAACACATATCGAACGATGGCCTGAGACGAGTGTCTGAAGCTAGCATTGCAAATTCACCTCAACACGCCCTTCCACATTCATCTCAACATGTACCCCATTCAATTTGTAAGTAGGAGCTCGATCAGAGACCGAGATTCTTGCGCAATGATATACTAATATTACCAGACCAGTCAGCCCTCAGTAGAAAGGAAAACCCCGATATTGATGGGCAAAGACTCGCACAACTCACATCTCGGGCTTCTATTCACGGCGATCTGGTTCGCACACGTTTGGCATCCTCTCCACCTCCCTCGTTCAAACACTCACTCCCGGCATACATCAACCCCCTTCCTTCCAAAATGACCTCTGTCGATATAGAATATCTTTGGGCGAAAAGCGCATTACTTATCCCGGAACCTTCCTTACGAAATGCTCTGCTTCAATCCTTCATCGAATATATTTATCCATATATGCCACTTCTGGAACTGCACAAAGTTTTACAAATAATCAATGATGAAGGCGCGTCTGGCTCAATGAGTCTCTTGCTTTTCCAATCAATCATGTTTTCTGGGACGGCTTTTGTGGACATGGACAGCTTGAAACGTGCTGGATATCGTACGAGGAAAGCAGCGAGGAAGGCTTTCTTCCAGAGGGCCCGAGTACGTGCTGAATTTACATGGACTAGCTTGGAGCAATGCTAACCATATCTAGGTTCTCTATGATCTGGATTACGAAAATGACATGCTAACCGTAGTGCAATCCCTCCTTCTCATGACGTATTGGTACGAAACTCCGGAAGACCACAAAGACACGTGGCATTGGATGGGCAGAGCCATAGATCATGCATATACACTTGCATTGCATCGAGACCCGAAAGGAATGGACGCTGATCATAAATTGAGAAAGCGAGTATGGTGGTCATGTTTTATGAGAGATCGACTCATCGCATTGGGAATGAGACGACCCACTAGGGTCAAGGATGAAGATTGCGACGTACCAATGTTGACTGAAGATGATTTCGAGATCAAGGCACTTGACCCACGAAACTCGATCATTTCTTCGGAATGTTCTTTGATAAGAGATGTTGAGGCGCAACGAGATTTGGCTCTTATGTGTATATCGAAGGCACAATTGTGTTTATGTATCAGCCAAGTCTTGGTAGCACAATACTCGGTCCTTGGAAGACATCAAGGTGTGGTCGGCGATGCTGCAAATACCACATCACAAATTATGCTATTCCCCAAGAAGTCGGCGTCAACAGAAGAGGTCGAACAATGCGATTTAGCACTCGACCATTGGAAGGAGAATCTTCCCCAAGCATGTGTCTATTCGAATCGGATGAAAGATGAGAGTAGTGGACGACCAGTATTCGTGGCATGCTCATTATTACATATGATTTACTTTACGGCAACTTCTGCCCTGCACAGGCCACGGGTTTTACCTGCTGGCCCAAATCATTCAGAACCACCAACACTTTTCGAGCTCTCACGTGAGGTGGTAACCAAAGCTGCAGTGGGGACGACAAATATTATTCGCGATATGCATAACTTTGACCTGGAGAGATACCTTCCCACCACGGGCGTCACAGCTCTACTTCCAGCTATAATCATTCATTTATTGTTGGTCAGATCTCCAAAGGAAAATGAGAGGCAATCAGCTCTAGACGGATTTTGTCTATGCATGACTGTTCTCGAAAGTTTACGGGATAACTACTCATCAGCGGATTACGCCACCCAATTCTTGGAGGCAGCTGTTCGAAAAGCGGGTATGGAAGATATTATAAGTCGTGCCAGAGAAACGGCAAGACGTGAGGATGCTAAACGTAAAGCGGCATTAGCATATGAGAAGCAACGGGCACAGCTTGAACGCATGCAAGGTTCTATGGGTGAGAGGATCACACCACCGGTTGATACTCATCTAAATGGATTTGAGTCTTTGGGGTCTCTCGTCGATAACTCGACGGCGATATACAATGGTCACTTGGCTCACTCACCTCCAGATAGTGATGCCCTTCTTGGCGGAACAGGCTCGGCACTTCCCCCGGATCCAAATGATATGTTCGAATTTTTGGACATAAACTATAACGAAGGTGGTGAATCAGGAGGATTTTACGATATGGATCTTTTCAGTCGAGAGATCCCTGGATTTGGTAGCACGATGCCCAGTCCTCACATGGGAGGAGATAATCTTACGTTGTTTGACCAATCATACATGAGTGTGATGGGTATGTAAGCTAATCTCTGAGGTCTGACGTGGTGAAATTCCTTCATTTGGTGTTTTTGCTTTTGTGTAAAGACAGGCGTTCCTAGACTGGGCTTGATTGTGTATATGGGAAAAATAGCAGGGACTGAAGAGAATTTGATACACCGTTGTATAGCCAATGGTGGCGTATAACTTGGATGGATTGAGCGAAATTGGCGCTGGATTACGAGGGTTTAAGGTGCTATGGATGAATGAAATGAATGCCAGTCTTTTTTGTATGCATGGTGGGAAATTAGACATCGGAAGAGATTTTGAATCATGAAAGTAGACTGAACTTTTTGGGAAAATTTTGTTTTGGCACATGGAAATGATGTCTTTTCTTGTGTGCATGGTTGGTTTGGCTGGCGCTTTCATTCTAGTATTTGTATCAGGTGATGAATAACGGCTGCCTCTGTTATGTATGGTTTGAGTTGAGGCTATAGCTATGGCGAGGGCTAAGAATCTTTAAATAGAATTGTAATGATGATAGTGATGGTGATCGGTATGGTAATGTGGATAAAATGAATAGAATGGATATTAGAATGGACAAAATGGATTAAAAGGATAAAATTGATAAAATTGATAAAATTGGGAATATTGTTGTTTGGTGTTTTTTTGGTTTTTTTTTGGTGTTGTAAAAGTTAGATGAGTGGGCAGATGATAGATGAGTAGGTAGTAGATAGATGAATGATTTGATAATGAGTGGTGGGTGGTTTTGAAGAGGGTAAATTGAATGAATGATTTATTTTAGTATACAACGTGTTATTATTATGTTATTATTACTGAGGGAATTATGATTAAACATTATTATATTATGTAATTAAATTTTTTTTATTCATAACGCGCCCGAAAACGTGATATTATTTTTCACCCGTATGCCAGTATAGCCATCGAAGAAAACGTCATTCGCAATAGCTGGCTTGGTAGACATATAATAGATATTCCCCTTCCAAATCGACGATATAACTTGATCATCCAGAGAAACCACGTGAAGCACCTTACAGGCCGATCTATCATGAACTGATGAACTCTTCGGCTAGTAAAGGGGTAGTAGTTATGGATAAATTGCCTTGTCTTGTGAGTTCCCCCCCCCCCCCCCTGGCTTTCAACATTAAGGAAAGGAGAAAGCAAAAAGTAACCCAGAAGTAGTAATTATCACAGCCTCTTTAAGTTTTGGATTAAGTAGTGTAGTGTAGCGATTCGCATACCTCGCCTTGTACCCGCGGTTGCAGCAATAATTTGTAAAGGGGAAGTAAGTCTTACGTATACCTTAAGTGTATATGTCTGCCGAGCTCTCACTGCTCTTTTTCTATTATTTAATAAGTAGCAATAGACTATTGTTTCTATAATGGCTTTATCGTGCAATATGCTGGAGAAATTTTCACTTCTTTTTCATCTTTTAATCTAGAGGGATAGCTTGGATAGAATGGTGTGGAATTAGAGAAATAGCTAGTAGCTTTTAGTAAAGGGCAACGAGTGTGTTTAGGCCAGAAGTAGGTTGTGAAATCTTTCGTTTTATTTTCGAGGGATTTAGAACAGATCTCAATTTCGAAAATAGTCTTTGCTTATTGCGAGTTAAATTTGACATTCAGTCCCCTTTCGGAGATTCGGTGTGGAGCTCGGTGTAAAGTAGGCATCCTGCAGCTCGAAATGGAAGATATTTTACCAAAAGTCATCCACAGACCGAAAGACCCCAAGTGGCGAGACTGTTTCGTCCTTCAATCTAATGGTTTTTGACATTATCCTCATGATTATCCCCGAGCAGAAGTAATACTAGATATAAAACCTACAACATTTTCTGTATGATCATCTACCTCATTAGTTTCTTGATGATCATCTACGAGTATGTTGCAGACCAATTAAGCCATAAGGACTGATATCCCTCTTATTTTTTTACTTTCATCACCGGAAACAAACACGCAGTATACGAACAGTATTATCAAGCAAACATCTATAGGTTATTCCTTCGTATGTTCTTATCCGTCTAAATGTCTGAATTTCGTCATGTTTCGGGTAGTTGAATATGTCATACGTCGCGACGAACCAATAATTAAAGCACGACATGAAACATCCACCAAAGCCCACATTCTGGTTATCATGGTCAACAATCTAATTTCACTTTAATGCGGTCCTTCGTGTACTGATGATGTGCCGTGCTTCACCATCTATTTCTGTTCATAATCGGAAACTTCAACAGTGTCAGCACCTCGACTATGATACTTCTCCTTCCCCCAATTCCCTATAATATTTTGTTCATCCTCATCGATTTTTAACTTTTCGTCTACCTCAATACCCATACTTATAATTTCCCTTTCGAAATAACCCGCCCCTCTCTATCCTCTCTCTTCAGTAAAGCTAATCCATCAACACTTCCCAACAAACTCGAATTATCTACTTCGCTAGTTGGAGCTAGATACTCCAATCTTGCCACAACCATACAAGGTTTCTTGGGAAAACTTCTAACATGATGGCGAGGTCAAAAGAGAAGTTCGATAACACCAATGATCATAAGTGAAAGGATACCCATCGCGAGATAAAAATACGCTAGAAGCACTAAACAAGTCCCTGTATTACTATATAGTATATTTGCTATGGTTGTAGGTAGGGATTTGATAAGATATATAGAACAAAATGAAATCCGAGAGACTAGATAGTGTTTTCGCCAGAAGGAAAGAATGAGGCCTATGTAGGGACTTATATGTACAGAAGCTAAAATAAGATTTTGAGGCTTAGCGTTGCCCGAAGCAGATCTGTGCTCTAGTTATCAGCTAATTTTATTTTGAACGAAACGAATATTTTTGGAATCTAGAGACGGAATTTCGTCTATAAGCGACCACAGGAGATCGTTACTTGTTCCTGGAGTTGTCATGAGAAATCGAACTGAGAAGCCTTAAGCTTGTGAATCAATTAATCGATCAAACTTAATATTTGCATCTGTTTGGTAGTATACAGCTACCACCGAGAATTCCGCAGAACTGGCAAAGCCCGCCAAAGTGGATTAGTCGAATTTTGATTCCATTCTATACTTTTGACAAGAATGTCTTCTTCGAGCCATCTCGTCTCTTGGACATCAAGAGAGTTAAATTCGAAGTTATCATAGCCGCATCTGTTTCAACAGTCAACTCGGCTGATATGTAGCCTTGGACAGGAGTGTAACCCCCCCTCTTTTATATTCGCTTGAGGTTATTGATTGCCTGAAGTGAGACAATAGTCTCGCGATACATGACAGCCAATCCAAGCAACGTCAATGGCTCACTACTCGGTGAAATTTTTAAAGATGCATAGACAAAATTAAAAGCACCTATAACTTTTTCAATCTTGAATTAAATTCTATAAAATTCTATATTATTATTTATTTATAAATAATCTATAATTCTTTTAAATTTTATATAATTTAAATGAATAATAAATAAGTAATAATATATCAAAATCAACAAATTAAGTTAAATTTTATGATTTTCTAATTTCTTTTGAACTTTGATAAATTTATAAACTTTAAACTTTGTTTATTTAAATTTATATCGTATACTAATTGAAATATTGGTTTTCGATTAATCACTTTACTTTTTTCCTATTTTCATTTTTCAGAAAGTTATTAAAGATTAAACTCAAAAAAAGACCAGAATTATTGTGTTTTGAGAGGTAAATTGGCCTATGCGTCTTTAAAAATTTTGCCGAGTATATACTCCTGTATTTCAGCGTAATCCGGCACTCATTGAAATCCTACAAATGGTGCAATATATTCCACTATTCCTCTAAGAATCCGCCCAAGATTCGGATAGATCTCCCAGCTATCACAGATGATGATACCAGTTCCTACAAAATAGTCACTCTAAACTACAACTATGACATGTAAAGCCAGCGGTGCGACTACGAATACAAGCATAGTAATGGATATCAAACTTGTAAAAAAGACTGTAAAGTATTTCCGGGATATGGATTTGAAAGCGATAATGGATATTGATGGACTCTCGTAATCTAGATGTGTAGCCTCAGACTCGGTCGAATGAGAGGAAGGTCTAAGTTGATGAAAAGGCTCCATGATCAGAGTGTGTTTTCCAAAATGCGCCATAGAATCGTATATAATATGCCCCAAAAAAGGAAAAGAAAGTGGAAGGAATGATACAATGAGGTATTGTCGATGGGTGGTTTGATTAGGTGCGGTAAGATCGCCATTAATATGGTAGACGAAAGTTCCACTTGAATTAACACTTGTTGCTATCCATGTGGCTTCCATCAGAATTAGGAAAATATGTATTAAACGTAATTTCCTCGACACAGGCACTTTCCGGAACTTGTTGGTTAGATGTAAAAGAGAGTGTAGTTACGTTTTTTCTGGGTCGATAGGTAATGGTCCTTTGTTTTCAGGGGCGGCATTGGTAACAGTGAGTCAAAATATGGCCACTAGTGATAGAAACTACAATGGGTCTTGACCCTGCGTTTGTGATAGTATTTTTAGAGACGGTGATGGTCGAAACATAGTTACTATTGATAGGGATCCAAATTAGCGAAGGTGTTGTCATTGCAAACATAGAACCTATATAGTCATAAAGCCGGCCATTTAGGACAATTCCAAGAGCATGTCTTGGGGACTTACCCGGAATGGTGATTTTAGGTGCACTGGTATTGTACATAGTATACTTCTCTGTTGGTACCGAAGCAATCATTAATCAACGGTACATGAGATAGCAGGACCGGTGCCAAATATCTGCCATTGTTTGTCTGTATATTCACTGATCCTTCAGACAAGTATGTACTAATGAAGTGGATGCGCCTACAGTAGTAGATATATCAGTATTCAGAGTCAGGTACGAAACACTGGCGGCTGTAGCAAAAGTTTCCTCTACACCAGGAGTCAAACACGTGCCTAGTATAATATAGCGGTGTTTATGCTAGGAGTCAGATATGTAGTATGAGGCAGAGTGGGTTTTGGCACTGTTGTTGAGATCTTCGGAGTTAGTTAAATATAAAGACACAGCAGCGGCTAGAATGGTGTTGTCGGGAATAGGTTCAATCTTTAAAAGCATGAGAGTTAAAGATGTAAATGGAGAAAAAGATATTGCTGCACCTTTCGAAGATTCAGCGCCTGTTTCAATCGATAAGTTAGTAGTTTCTCCATCCACCCTTTCATGAGATATATTCGCATCTCTCCTCCACCCCCAACATCGAGCGAGTAACCTTGACAAGCTCCTCCGCAGTAGACCCAAGTCCGGAATGCTGTGGAATCAGACAGGAGAAATATTCAAGCAATACATGGAGCAGTAGCGTGATTATCAACAAGATTGCTCGAGTTCCAATCCTTGTTATAGGAGGCCTATAATATTTATTCCTACCAGATAATCCTATGAAAGACAGTATTCTGCAAACATAATTACAATGCGTTAGATTATAAGAACACAAATACGTACGATGACTCACCTTAAACGGAACGCATTTTTAATTTCTAGGAAACTAACGCAGTGTGATGAAGAATTATTATTGGACAGTAGATGGCTAGCTTCCCATATAGCCTGTGAGCCGGATAGATAGGTCGTTTAAATGAGTATTTTGCGGCTCATCTCTAATTAGTGAGAAATCGACGATATTAACATTCCACAAATGAGTCTGATAAAAGACACCCAAGAAGCGCAGCAGATGTTTAAATCAAGGAGATCTCAGCAGCATACTTGAGGCACCGTCTGATCCAAGTGATCCGAATAACTGTGTTGCTTCCAAAAAAAAAAAGAAGTCGGGCTTTGTCTTGTAGAACCCGGCGATATGGTTGAAACTCGCGCCAGATAAGGCAGGGCTTCTTCGTGTTGTTCCTTGTTAAGAGGCTCATATTCTGGTTCCTGAATACTCAGCTGGGTTAATTTGCAGTGTGCCCCTAACACCGCCCCAATGACAGGCGCTCTTCCATATTACTCATTGGCCAAATAGTGTTGATACAATGTAACACGCAAGCGCGACTCCTTATAGGCGTGATCGGATCAAGAATCAAAGGGCCGCACCTACGGTGCGTTTCCTTGGGATAATTCTGACACTTGGCAGGTTCATGATGCGTCAAAGGGGTAAGTATGGACACTAGCAGATTCAAGAAATACTTGTATGCGATTATTAGGAACTGGATATCACGGCCACGAATGTAAAATGTCATGATCCAAAAGCCTGGGGATGAGAGAACTCTGGCGGTCTTCAACTTTGAGCTCCTTCTTCAAAGATGGTTATGAGAGCAAGCTTTTGAAAAATTTCACATGAAAATGGACGGAGATACAGCAATTATAGTTCATCAATTCCATTCAATAGAAATAACTATCATAATGATTTTATTAGTTCCGAAGACTGATCTCTAGAATACCGCTTGCCCAAGAATATAAACTTCTTTGGGATATTAATTCCGTCAAATGCTGTTGCTATAAATAAATGCTCCGATGTGGCAAGCGTACAGAAAAGAACCGTTTGTGTCCGTGTGATTTGATACAAGAGAGAGGGTGAATGGCCTAGACTGTTTTGTAGTAGAAGTTGGAAAAAATAATGTGGCCCCAGCTGCAAGAGCAGCGAGAAGGCAGTGTTTGATATAAACTATTATTACGATTGTGATGAGCGGGAGCATTGTTTGTTGCGTGTTTGGTTTATGTGAATGCCGTAAGTTGAATTGTGTATGTTTGTATAGATTATTCAGTAAAAGCTCGTTTGTGTGTTTGGAGGAATGTTGAAAATGCAATTGTTAATGTTGTGATAGATGAGTTGTAAGATTGAAAGCGAAAGTGAGTGTCGACCTACATAAGTCTTCCGATTCGAAAGCTCTTTCCCTACATATTAGCTTAACTCCGTTATGAAATTCGTGACTTGCATCGCTATTTGTCCCCCTTATTAACTTCTTAAAACTCCAGTACCACGGTGAGAGCGATTATGGCGCACAGCTTTCCCTCTAGGAATGAGTGTAGAAAAGCAGGGGATGTGAAGAGATCATAGATGCAGAGCATGGCTTCTTTTTAGTCCACGAGCAACATATGATGAGCAAGGGAACTTCTTTAGACGTAAGGTATTTAAACACCCCCCTTTTTTTTTACAAACTCCAATGCAGCATCATTAATGGTAGCCTTGTGATATCTCCTGTGAGTTGCGAATGCTTGCACTTAATGTACGATAAAGTTTTGCCTATCATTGAAAGACTTCCAACAGAAAGAGCAACCGCGATTGAGGATTTGAGGGACTAGTTAATGAGGGCTACTGCCAACCTATTTGAACCACTGACCCGAGAAATGTCAAAAGTAAAAGAAAAAAATAAAAACGTGAACTGCGGAGCCGACAGCTTCCCATCTTCCAAAGCTACACTTAGAAAAAGATGGGAATACATAGTACATAGCATATGTTTGTTGATATGGCAGCTACTTCGGAAGCGAAAGCATATGTTATCTATCAGTCGGATGACTAAGCCAATGTTTAGCCCCACTGAGTGACATCCCATTCGCATTCTAATTTAGCCTGGAGGAATTGAGCTCTACAAACTGTTGGTTTGATGCTACGCCGCTCTCACACATGAAGGCTTCCCATTTCCACCAATTGAGATGTCGATAAAGAGAAAATTTGTATCTTGGGATTGCAGAGCTACTGCAGCTGATGAGCGACAGCTCCGGTCATGATTGCCTTTTTGGATTTCTATGCTAGCAACCGAGTGGTGCAACAGGCGTTTCTTTTGTGTGCTTGGTGCTTGCAGTTATATAGTCCAAGGATAACCAAAGTTTTGTTTGTATTTTGGATTCAAATCGCGAGTGCAGAGCGGGGGATTACTTGATTATTTGTGTCACTTTCATATCGCAGCGAGCCTTATCTCACCTTCCTTTCGCGGGGTTGTGACCAACAAATGACAGCATAGGGAGGACGCACATTCATTGCTGCTCTCTTCCGGACACACCACCAGCCACGCCCGATGACAATTTCTGATGTCTACTTCTCATAGTCCTGCATACACGATCAAATCAGCACCATCTCGCATCTCTTGATTCCTTCCGCCCCTGGTTACCCTAACTTCTTGGAAGTGTCTCGACACCCAATATAGTATGGCACAAATGTCCAATCGGAGAAAGCTACCAATCATCAGCCCATGTCCGTTATTGAACCCAAAATGGAAAACTTTGGAGGCTGAGATAATGCTATGGATCCTCAGCGGCACAATCTTTCTCACTGTACCAAATGCCCATTTGTGACAATGCAATTCCTAGTAAGAATTTGTCCATCTTTTAATATCTGTTCATTCCCTCTTTCAAAAAGTGTTCATCTATGTCCCTGCATCACGTCTCACCGATCGTAAAGCTATCGATGTGAGACTCGTAAGAGGCGTCTTTTGCTATATTTACCCTTTTCTGTATTCTGTTAGGAGTTAAAGCGGGTGAAAACGAGGTCGTCAGCTTATTGTGCTGCCGCATTTCCGCGACTAGAAGGCCACAGCTGCTCGAATCGAATTCTCGAAGAACCTTCTTTCCTTGTTACAATTTGATCCATGACCATAGTACAGACCGCGCCGTATTCCAAGTACAAACCTCGCGGACCGATATTAACTTGCAGGCTGCAGCTTCAAGTCTCACAGCGTTCAGCCCAGCATACAAATCCTATAGCCAAAAATAATCGCCAAACACATGATTCTCACATGCTTTGTCGCACGATTACTCTCGCGATAGGGAATATTCAGAAGCAATCGCAAGACGACATCTACCGAGCGACGAATAATTGGTGTTAATGAAGTCAGTCACAAATCGCGAAAGGATGGCAGATCGAATGAATAAGGTCGAGAATCAATACCCTGAAGGTATTCAAAATTGTGCAAACAATGATGATGGGAATTGCTACCCCGCAGATAAAGATTGCGATGCGGAATCCTTCTTGCCAACTACCACAACCCAAGTCGCAATGACAACAAGATTCCCAAAATTATCATACCCAGGCATCACAAAAAGGAAATTGGGTTCGAATCATTGGGACAAAATACATGAGGCAATTCAAGGGCGGAAACGCGACGCATCAGAATGTCCGACCGATTATCAATTGTGCCCCAAATCGATGAATGGAGGGTGCTGTCCAAATAATAGATCCTGCGGTACTAGTAGTTGTTATCTCACCAGCGCAGCTCCTGCGTCAGCATGTGGAGTATCAGGATATACCGCTTGTGGGATTGATGCTGGAGGTGAGTTTTCATTACATGCCAAATCATTGTCGAGCCCCCTCTAATAATCAAATAGGCGGTTGTTGTCCAGATGGCTACTCATGCGAAATCGATGGATGTAGTGCTTCTCCCGGTGTATCGTACAGCGAAACATGTGGAATTGGTTCATATCTCTGTCCAGCTTCATTAAACTATGGATGTTGTATGAATGGCATGGGCTGTGGGCTGAATGATTGTTATTCCACGGCAATATCGACTTTCACCTTAACTGAGACCATGACCACGACGGATAGCAATTCAAATATACAGACTCTTACTTCCACATTAGTTACAGCATCCACTCCAGCGTCACCCTCAGTTGCGGCAAATACATCAAAAGCTTCTGCTGTTCCAAAACTCACACCCACCGCGACGGCAATAGCGAAAGTTAAGGCAACCACCGAGAGTACGAGTACGCCAACAAGCAGTGGCCTTACAAAACCAGAAATAGGTGGGATTATAGGTGGTGCAGCTTTCATACTATTAGTAATTCTCATCGCCGCTTTCTGCATCCTTAGGCGTCTAAAGAAGGCTACGAAAGCATACAAAGAAGCAAAATCACGGAGTGGATCCAGTGTTCCTCGATCACACAGACATCGACCTTCATACCCATCACCATCTGATATGAGTTCGATATCATTCGATCCTTTGCAAATGAGTGGTTCACAAAGGTCACAGAGCGTCCGCAACAATTCTCACCCAACTACGGAGCCATTCTCATTCGATCGACATGACGGCCCCGAAGTCGTAACTCGACCCATCTTTAACACATACTCACCCTTTTCTCCTCATGCCTACCCCAACATCTTAGCACAAAACCAAGGTCGGGGATACTACCCAGTAGCCACCTCTGAATCCGCCTACTCTCAAACTTCCTCGGGCCGCCGAAACCCATCGGTAGAATCCACCCCTCCTCTCCAACAGCCGCAATCTTACTTCGACATCCCTCCCCACCAACAATCCGGAAATCCCGACTTCCGAAATCAGAATTTACGTCATGGTCACGATGTAAGTCCCGTGCGCCGACCTAGTCAACATGGGAGAAACTGGAGCAACGCCAGTGACGTCAGCGCGTCATCATCTAGTCCCCTCGTCGAGCTCGAAGCTGGAGACGACGGAGAACAAAAGTTCTCCCTCGTCAAAGCTTGGAAAGTTTTAGGCATAGGAGGGAATTGGAAGGGGAAAGTTTCCACAAAGAGGAAACATGAAAATTTATCTTTGAAAGATTCTCCCACGAGCACTTTAGATCGCGATCTCAAAACTGTGTTGTCGAATGTGCCGGAAGAGGCGGGCAGTTTTATTAACGCAACAGAGGTGGAGGGAGATGGTGATGAGGTAAGGATTCAGAGACCAAAAAGTAGTGATACTGGGAAGGAATCCCGTGCTTCGAGACCGAGGAGTGGACTTTCCAATGCGGAGTTGAGGGAAGCGAGTATTAAGAATGTGGTGAAGGCGAAACCGAGCAAGGCGAAGGAAATCATGATTCGGAATTCAGGGGGTGCGGGTGCGAGCACTAGTGCCTGTGGGAATGGGAAGGCAGAAGAGGCGGGATTTGGAGGGTAGCTTGAAAGGAAGATTGGAGGGAGTATATAGTATTTTTTGAGGACCTGGCTTGATGGATGGGGGATAGGCTTTGGATTCGGATCAGGGAGTCTTTCCGAGTTATGGAATGCGATTCGAGGGTTTTATCCTGCCTTTGGAGAAGATTATTCTTTTGGAAAGCAAATACATATTTGGTGTAATTAGCTCACGGGGTTAGGAGACTATGTACCTAATTAATGCACACGCATCATTGATTTATCATGTCATTTTCACTATCTATACCATTTCAACTTTATCTGTGATACTTTTGATTTCTGGGGGATTCATATATGCTGAGACAGAGGATAACAAATGCTAAAATTTCATGGGCGTGCTGTGTAGCCCATCACTCCGCGACTCCGATTCCCATGGCGAATGAACGAAAATAGTTCTCTACTCGATGTGGTAAATACTAGGTATTAAACACACACATCTCGGACAACAGGAGATATGTAACAATAGCTTGCAGAAAGAAGAGATATTGATATGTCAATATGTCGGTATGTCGTATTTTCTCTTGGAGAGATGTGTAGATGTAGATGTGTATTAGCTTAGAATTACTGGGGTCGAGAGAACCACTCGAGCACAGATCAGGCTCAGCACAGACAAACCTGGTGAACTCCGGAATCTTACCGGCGCTCTGCAAAACACCGAACCCATCAATCAAATCTTTCACAGCTGAATCCATGCTTTCATCCAGATTTATCTATTCTCAAAAGGTTGCACGAGTGTATATCGCACATATGGAATTCTCCATCGGGAACAAAAAAGACACGCTTTCAGATGCATGGAGCGAAAATCGAATGCTTCCATACAGGATCACCTCCATCGTAATCCACGGTAGTCTTTTCGCTGCTGAGAATATGCTGATGTTAGGGCATGGATGATGGCACAGCAAGCACAGTCAGTATGCGGGTGCTACTTCAATGACTTGTACGACCGGCCACCGAGATCTTATGTTCACTGTCCCTGTACTTTATGACAAATGGATATACAGATATACATATATATATATATATATAAGATAAGACCGATATTCCTCTCTTCTACTCTTTGATCTCAGACTACCTACTCACTATTATTTTGTGATCTATTTGAACTGCGTGCATTTGGGCAAAATGAGGTTTTTATGTTTACATGGAAAAGGCACCAGTGCCGAGATCTTTTCTATCCAATCGGGTATGCTATACTATCATTTGACCCAACTTACAGTACTCCCCTCATAAACACACAGAGATATACTAACACATAACCTCCAGCAACCTTCCGCCGTCTTCTTCCCCCCTCATATACCTTTGATTTCCTCGATGGTCCCTACACATCCCCACCTGCCGCCGGAGTATCCCTCTTCTTCAACCCCCCATACTACGCCTACTACCACTCCTCAGATCCATCCGCCATCCGCGAATCGTATTCCTTTCTCCAAGAACACATTGATAAAAACGGTCCTTATGATGGCGTAATGTGTTTCTCACAAGGCTGTGCACTGATCGCAGGTTTCTTACTAGATCATCAAGTTACACGTCCACATATCCCTCTCCCATTTACTTGCGCCATATTTATATGTGGCGGAATGCCTTTACCTATCATTGAAGATATAGGCATTGAAATATCTACCACGGCGCGAGAATTAGAAGATCAATCGGTAAAAGAACTCTTCGCCACAGCGGCCGCCGTCGAAACCGCCAAACCGGGAGACGATTACTGGAATACCAAGGCGGTAAAGACGTCGATTTTAAATGTGGAAAATGTAGATTTGGAGAATCCATATGCATTGCAGGTTCCAGAGGGTTGGAAAATACAGATTCCAACGGTGCATATTTATGGGGAGAAAGACCCGAGACGTCTGGCGAGCTTGAATTTGGCGAGCTTTTGTGCGGGGAAGAAGAGGGTTTGGGATCATGGGGGTGGTCATGATATTCCTAGGTTGTCGTCTGTGTCGAATGAGATTGCGGGATTGGTGAAGTGGTGTGCGAAGACTGTGGCGGAGGAGAGGGAGGCGAAAGGGTTATGATGTGATGTGATGTGATGGGATGGGAGATGTTATTTGTAAGATTATGATTTTTATAAAGTTATACTGACGTGATTGGAGTTTATTTGGATGGTTTGGGGAAATACTTAATATAGAAGATCTGGAAGATTTGGAAAATGCCCAAGATAACAACATCCTTTGCTGATTAAATCATTTCCTTGCATGATCCCTCGCTCTGCTGCTACTTCCAGTCTCGAAACTTAGAAGAATACCTTCCATACCTATACATCAAGACATCCTCACAACAATCACCAAGCTAAAAGGAGGATAATCCACAAATTTACAAACTTACACCAACACATCCACAAAAAATAACCCCTCCTCTCCACTCCTCCTCACGGCAATATCTTAACCCCCTCCCTCCTCCCCCTCGCCTCCTCACTCAACCTAAACGGTCCAAGCGGCACCTTGATCTCACCCGCATACCCTACATCCCCTCTCGCTTCCTGCAATTTAGTCGTGATTTTCCCGACCATTTTTGCGATCCAGCGGTCGTTTATCGCGGTGGTGAGGAGGGATTTTTTCATTCCTTTTTGGGCCTGTGGGTGGGGAGGGGTAGGGGTGTTAGTTGGTATTTTATCTTGGTTGGGAAAAGGGAGAGAGAGGGAGGGAGGGAAGGAAGGAAGGAAGGAAGGAAGGAAGGAAGAGAAACAGGAAAGAAAAGAGAAAGGAGGTAGCATAATACATACATCCCTCACACCCCCTTTAAAAACCCCTACCAAATCCCTAAACCCATGAATCTCCTCATCCATCCATCGACCCTCCACCTCCATTTCCATCACCTTGCTCGCTTTCACTACGCTCGCTATCCAGTCTAATAACTCCTGATCCATCACCACTGGTAATCGCGCATGTGCTCCTATCCCCACTATACATTCATCATCCTCATCCTCATCTTTCCCAATACCTTTCCCCCCCGTCTCAGTCCTAACAACCCCTCCAAACTGTGCATCCTGTCCCCTGAAACCATTTCCCTTACAAACAACTTGTTCATAAACAGGCGGTACAGGTAAAAGATGCTCATGATGCGGGAGCAAAAAACTCGGAATCTGGAACGAAGCATCCGCGCCTCCAAGTCGTAGTACCTGTTTGAGTGTTGCGACGGAGGGAAGACTTCGATAGGCTATTATGCTGCTGCTGGATACGGAACATTGGATGTCGTGTGTTGGGAGGATGGGAATTTGAGCAATGCCTGTGAGGGTGTTGAGTTCGAGGACGAAGTTGGCGGGGAGCAGCCAGGTGTTGATGCGGTGTTGGATTTGGGGGATGGTGTTTTCTTCCTCAGGGGTGGGGTTGGTTGGGTTTATAATTGGGGGTGAGAAGGCTGGGGATGGAGTGTTTAGTTTGGATGTGAAGGAAGAAAATGTTGAAGACGGATTGGTTAGTTTGGAGGTGAGGGATGAAAATGTAGGGGATGGATCAGGTAATTTAGGTGTGAAAGATGGAAATGTAGAAGCCCTAGGAGAGGAAGGTGGCGTCTGTATATCATTTTTGAAGAGTTTCTCCGAGAGGATTTCCTGGATCCATTTTCCAGAGCCGGTGACTGTCACAGATGATATTTTCACAGGATGGAAATGAGCGATTGGGCTAAGTAGAAGACGAATGAGCATGGGGAGGCGATGGAGAAATGTCCGGATATGCGGTGGGATTAATGTTTGTAGTGTTGTGACTTTGATGGATCGAGTTGGAGGGTGTGTGATTGAAGGTTGACGGTGGAGTTGTGAGCAGATTGCTGCGCGGATGTCTTTATTGCTATTTTCGTTCATCGATGCCGGGGCTTCGGTGCCGTATGCCTTTTTTCCTACACCAGAATTGACGAGGCGTTGGACCTCTTGACGACAGATTTGGATACTGTTTGTGGAACGGATCGCAAGGATGGTTTTGTGATATTGATCGTTGGCTGCTTTGGTGTCGTCTGGCGCAATGGTTTTGATGGTTTCGATTCCTTCTTTTATATCTGTATCTTTTGGTGCATGACCGTCTGTTATCTCATTCTTTACCGTTGTATTCCATTTTCTCTCAACCTCCAAGTTTTGCTGTCCATTTTGAACATTCTTGTTCCCGTCCCCATTTCCCCCCACGGCCTTCAACATCTTCAAATCAACGTCCGATACCTGATCACCTGCCAACCTCCCACCACCAATCCTTTCTTGCGTGTCTTTAAAACCCATCCCCTTCTCCCCACGCTTCACGCTTGCAAAACAATCCCCCACCTCAATTCCCCTCCCCAATCTAACCACCACCTCCTCACACACAATCCCTACATCAATAATCTCCTCATCCTTTCCCTCACCCAGCACCAATTTCAACCCAACCTCCACCCCATGAACAGTCAAACTCATCTCACTCAAAATAACCGTGACTCCTCTAACCACCAGCAATCCATCAACCTCCGTATCAATCTCCAATCCAGGAATATCAAAAATCCCAATCCGATCTTCAATAAACTGCAACCCCCAAGTCTTCGATAGCAGTATCTTCCTCAGCTGTTTCCGCAACAGCTGTCCCGCGATAGGAAATTGAAAAAGACATATAATAGGTATCGAACCCCAACACATAACTGTGAATAGATAGTAGAAAAGCCAACTAGTGCTACAGATACAGTATATTAAATCTAGCGTGGTAGTCAATGACCAGAGAGGAACAGCGGACAAGATACGAGTACAACAAGCAGCTGAATCCGTGACCGCATTGTCCAATCCCTCACATCCCTTTCCTAAATTCCCTCCTGTTCTTTTCTCCCATCCTCCTGATCTCTCCCCCGCAGCCCCAGCTAGCAATACCGCCTCCAAAATCGGCGCGCCAGATATCAACCAATAAACCGGCCAGCGACATGGAATACACAATCCCAAGATTAACAGTAAATACAGATACGGGGAAGAAATCAAATAAACCGAATTATGATACAGACTATCGTTCCTCGCGCTCAATGATTTGCTAAGCATTTCTGATTCCATGATCGATCAACTTTTGATTTTGATTTTGATTTTGATTTTGATTTTGATTTTGATTTTGATTTTGATTTTGATTACCGCGTGGTTGGTTGATATTAAACGAAATCAAATAATCACATCCCATCAAAAGTAATCCACAGACACAGCTAATTAATAGAAGGGTAAAATGAAAAGTTTATATTTAACCTTACAGAAACGACGTCATGATGGCGCTACCTAGTTATTCATTGACTAGACTAGTAAGGTAAAAACTTAGGTTTCTTCACAAAGAGCACTAATGGATAAGTCTCTGCTTGATTTTCTTTCAGGGGTTTATTGGACTGGAATTTGTCTGCTTTGATGAGTTAGTTTAGTTACTTTCTTATTTTTGAGGTGAAAGATTATCAAGGGAATACTAATGTGCATTTATTTCACTTTTCTATTACATTTCATACTTTAAAGAATGCTTTCATATAGATATCGTACTTCATATTCATTCCATCCATAAATAAACAAAATTAACTAAATATACATAAAAGCCTTAAGCCTGCAATAATACAATGTAAAAAACCATTAATCATAATAAATCATTAGTCATCTGAAAAATATCATCCCTTTTGCTTTCTCGCTTGCTGCCTTGCTCACTTGCTTTACAAAACTCGACTGTTGCTATTGGCGTTTCCGAATTCAGAAGTCTCTCCCAATCTGTTCTCGCCATAAACACCATGGGTACCGGTTGACCCAGTGAAGCCAGAGCCATGGTTGAGGCCGGTGGTTGTGTTGTGCTCAGTAAGACCAGAGTCATATCCCAAGCCTGAAGTACCGGTGGATGTGGTGTTGTTTCCAGTAAAGCCAGAGTCATAGCCCAAACCAGTGTTACCGGTAGATTTTGTGTTGTTTCCAGTCAAACTAGAACCGTGGTTAAGACCAGTAGTGTGGTGTCCAGTCAAACCAGAATCTTGGTTAAGGCCAGTGGTGTTGCTTCCAGTCAAGCCAGAACCTTGGTTAAGGCCAGTAGTGTTTTGTCCAGTCAAACCAGAACCGTGGTTAAGACCAGTGGTGTGGTGTCCAGTCAAACCAGAATCTTGGTTAAGGCCAGTGGTGTTGTGTCCAGTCAAACCAGAACCGTGGTTAAGACCAGTTGTGTTGTGTCCAGTCAAACCAGAACCGTGGTTAAGACCAGTTGTGTTGTGTCCGGTGAGGCCGGAGCCATGGCTCAGACCAGTAGGACCGGTGGATACAGTGTCATATCCGGTCAAACCAGGACCTTGATTAAGGGTGGTAGTGTGGTGTCCAGTCAAACCAGAATCATGCTTTAAGCCAGTTGTACCTGAGGATGCAGCGTTGTGACCGGTTAAGTTGTTATGGTCCAAACCAGAACCTGAAGAGGTGTTATAGGTGTTCTCTCCCAAGCCAGAGCCATGTGTAGTGGCAGTGTTACCCAACGGAGCAGAGTTGATCTCATGCTCTAATTTCCTGCCCTTGCCGTGCTCATGCCCACCACCAGTAGTGAAGGTGCTTTCATCAGGATAAGGACGCCCATTTTCGGAGTCTCGACGGCGGTGTTCATGCTGGTCGATCTTTCCTTCTCGGAGGGCTAAATTCTCCGCAGGATCATCCATGACAGGGGCAGTGAAGATATGGTCAGGTCCTGTGGAGTTATGAACTGGGGCATCAATGCTGCCCGATTTGTGATGGCTGTGGGTGTTGTGGGGATCTTGGACATTTCCGCGCGGAGCTCCTGGAACACCACTTCCTACTGGACCAGGCGCAATTGTGTGACCGCTTTCATGGGGGAATCCAGTGGGTCCATTGACACCACGGTTTCTCTCGACGCCATGTAGTTTATCTCCAATGTCTTTACCAACGGGCTTGTGTTCTTTACCGTGAGCATTGTGATGCTTGTTAACTTCATAAGCTGTTCCAGCAGCTCCACCTGCGAGGGCGGCATCTCTTCCGTAGTGATGCCCTTCCTTGGAGTGATCACTGTCAACTCTTGGATCTACCTTGTTCTCGAGGTTTGAAGAATGAGGTCCGGTAGTAGTGTTTGGGTTGTTGTGGTGATGCTTGTTAGCTTCGTAGGCTGTTGCTGCACCACCACCTGCGAGGGCGGCATCTCTTCCATAGTGATGTCCCTCCCTAGAGTTGTCACTGTTAACTCGTGGATCTACTTTGTTCTCCAAATTTGAAGAGTGAGGACCGGTGGTGGTGTTTGTGGTTGCGGTTGCGTTGTTGTTGTTGTGATGATGTTTGTTGACTTCATATGCAGCTCCGCCAAGACCTCCAGCAACGGCTGCGTCACGTCCATAGTGATGTCCTTCCTTGGAGTGATCACTATCAACTCTTGGATCTACCTTGTTCTCCAGATTTGAAGAGTGGGGACCTGCAGTAGTGTTTGCACTGCCGTGGTGATGTTTGTTGGCTTCATATGCAGCCCCACCAAGACCTCCAGCAACAGCAGTGTCACGTCCATAATGGTGATTGTTTTGCTTGGAGAGATCACTATCCACTCTTGGGTCTACCTTGTTTTCAAAGTTTGAAGAATGAGGACCAGTAGTAGTGTTTGTACTGTTGTGATGATGTTTGTTGGCTTCGTATGCAGCTCCACCAAGACCTCCAGCAACAGCGGCATCACGTCCATAATGATGATTTTGTTGCTTGGAGAGATCGCTGTCAACTCTTGGATCCGCCTTGTTGGCCAAGTTAGATGAGTGTGGTCCAGCATTGGTATGGTGACCATGGCCAGATTCGTAAGCTCCAACAGGAACTACACCAGCACCAGCTGAAGTACCTGTAGCACCGTGAACACCATCAGCCTCTTCAGCTCCACCGCCCTCAACACCGAGTCGAGAGTGAGCTCCGTGGCCGTGATGAGTGTGAGCATCTTCAGTGGTGACTCCAGAACTACTCAAATTAGGATCCAAACGATTCGCGGTCGCCGTGCTGTGAGGTCCTTGAGTTCCCCCAAGACCACCTTGAGCGTGTTGGTTGTTGTGGTGATTGTTGTGGTGGTGAATACCCTCCCCAACAGCTCCTGCTGCACCAAGTGCGGCTGCATCACGACCCAGATGATGTCCCGAAGAGCTGGTCTCAGTTGTGCCGTAGGCGTCCTTGGTACCATATCCCGAAGAAGTCTTGTTAGGGAGGCGGTTTCCATCCAAGTCAGAATCGACTCTTGGGTCGGCAGCATTTAATGCAGCGGAGTTATGAGGTCCATGGGATCCCTCAGTATGTCCATGGGTTTGATTTGAACCAAGACCTGTATTTTCATGTTTTCGGTGTTCATGTTCTGCCAAACCAGCAGCACCTACTGCTCCACTTCCGAGAGCTGCATCTCTGCCAAGGTGAGAATGGCCATGACTTCCAACGTTGTTTTGGTCAAGTCCTCCTGATGTATGACCTACACCAGCTGGTGTAGGATTCGTGTGAGAGGTATTGGATGTATGTGTGGTATTAGTGGTTGGATGAGTCGTAGAGTGGGGATCATTTCCGAGATGGCTTGCTTCGCCGTTATGTGACAGTGAACCATGCTTTTCAGCCTTCTTCTCCTCTTTCTCCTCGATCTTTTCCGCCTTCTTCTCTTGCTTCGCCTCTGCCTTTTCGGCTTTCTTCTCTTCCTTTACCTCCTTCTCATGTTGTGGTGTAGTGCCGTGACTATGTGAAAGTTAGCACACCCGCCATATGGAAAAAGGTATAGTTGGATAACCTACAGGATTGCCTTGATCTTATCCATAATTGCAAATTTGAAGTTTGTGATATAAAGTATGTAGTTGGTGGTTGGTGAATGTAAAAAGTGCGATATTAAGTTTGTAAACTAAGGGGTATCTTAAGCAAGTAGTAAATTGTATATGGAAATAAAATCAAAAAGTATCACGGCAAGATTGAAGTATTTATAACTGTCCTTGGACTACGACGCGTCTCTGTGCATCTTTGACAAGTATTTTGACAAGTCAAATCAAGGTAATTGAGGGGTACAATTTTGACATGAATGATGTCGTCAGCCTCCGCAACTTAGTAAACATGGGAGAGGTTAAAGAACATCCCGTCAGTTTGGTCAAATTGTGTCAACTTTGCATGGAGATACACGAGCCGAAAGGCTGATCAACCATCAATTGGATAACAAAGAGATTGAATGATGTAAAGTGGAATAGCCCCGGAAGTATGGCGCCATAGACGACCAACTGTCAAGCATAGTTTCCAGAGTTATCCTGCCATGCATTGATGTATTCATGCATTTCGATATGACATTTTACCTTGAATTCCATCCTCTTCTCTTCTCGTGATGGATGATGAAACGGTGAATAAGATCTACCGGTTCGTCGGCTGTTTCCAGCAAATCATGAAGCACGATTCTCGTGGGTGGACTCACACAGATATTACCCAGATATTCCAATCGAATCAACGAGAAGTGGGAAGAGGAAGATAAAGTTGGCAGGGACCCGCAAATGATCGGTTTAACCCTGACGGTGCCTGCAGTCTTTTCCAAGTTATAATTGCCCCCGCATGTCCCTCTTCAGCCACTGTGGCGCTTGACATCATTTGAAAGCATGATCGATCATGATGACTTCAAATGTTCCAAGTTTTGTCCTTCTATTGAAAAAACGAGATTGAATCCAGTCTTAGTACCAGGAAGATACTTATCGATAAATTTTTATTACTGAAAAGAATTCCCCTTGAAAACTTTCTAAGAATTTATTAAAGAGATATATTTAACAAGGAATTTTAAATTTTATAAGTTATTATTCGAGATTAGATAATAAATATAACTTTTAAGATTTTCATACCAAAAAAACATACAAATAATATTATAAAATGATATGTTGAAAAATTATCATCTTGAAGATGTAAGATATATATATGTAACATTAGCAAAGGCAGCAATTGTTATAGAGCCAGCAGCAGGTGGTCTAATGTCATGCAACGTAGAAAACCTCGGGGCCAATTGGTAATTGTTGTATTCGATAAAGAGGAAAAGATCTCAGAGATCTTTTCCTTTTCTATTTAACTATAAAGGTCTCTGCATTAAACTAGTTCTCCTTCGCTCATGACATCTAATACCCTCAAAATTATAAGTATAACTCCCATCATTATTCATTACTTACGTTCGCCCTCCAAATAATAGCCCCTCCTTCTTTAATATGATAGTAGTGATTGGACACCGGATCTAAGACCCAGTATCGGGATTATGATTCTGCACTCCCTTCGAGTACACCCTCTCGTTCCTGTATGTGAGTCTTCCTCTCATTCCCCCTTGAGTCCTGGCGGCTACGAATTTCAGAAGATGAAGTTGAACTTCTTTTTTGCTGTTTAGGTCCATTGTCCGATGAAAATAAAGGTGGTGTGCGACATTTCAACTTCCCCGAGACACTCTTCCTATTCTCCTCCAGAAGAAAATCCAACGATCTTTGGATCTCTTTCAATCGTTTGTCCTTACCCTAGTCAATAATGTTCAAAACAAGTTTTCGAAACTCGATATAGTCTTTGGGGTTTTGGAGTAAGTAGCTGTTGAGCTTTTGTACGTAGTAATCGAGTTCATTGTGTTTCCAGGAAACATAGAGACGAGCTTCAGTTCCGTTCATGGCGATGCTGAAGGCTGTAGTATCGAGCAATGTGATGCTTTCGTTTTGACATTGCTTGAGTTGTTGGTTAAGTTTTTCGGCGATGTTGACACATGAAGCGGATGCTCCGACACATTGTTTTGTTGCCACCCACAAACTACCAGACGTCCCAGGACCATCAGCCTTAAACTCAATGGCAAAAAAGGGATACAAGAGATCACAAGAGTTGGCCGCTATCTCATTTCCCAGATTACTAAGTTGTATTTGTTGTTCTTGGGGAAATGCTGAAGTTCGTTTATAACCGTAAAGCATATCAGGGCACGGATTGCTGATTCTGTATACCGAGGAGGAAATAGGAATAGCATGCTTAGACACTGGATTTCTGTCAGTATGCATTAATGGACCCGATACTTTGGTATGAGGGAATATGTTGTTCTTGAAATAATTTTCGATATCTGATTCGCCCGTTGCCATATCCAACTGCTGCAAATCCTCATCTTCCTCAATTTGTTGAAGTGTTGGACCAGGAGAATCACGATCTCTTTGTAAATGGTCAACTAAACTGTTGACGTGTTCTGGAAATTGCTTAGGGTAACTGTTTTGCAAGAAGATATGATTGGTACTCAAGTTCAGTGCTCGGTAGAAAGGATCCTCGACCAAGGACCTGCGACTTCTAGCAGCAGACGGATTGGAACCGGTGTATAGACTCGGTGTTGGTGGAAGTATAAATTCATCATTGTCCCGTTTAGGCACGGAGCTACCCATATCTTCTTCTGTATATGGCATATTCGATATAGATTTAGCACGTCTTCTCGGTATGTAGACGACGTCTGAGGAATCGAGAAAGCTATCCGAACGACAGTATGTTCGCCGGTGTGATGCTGATGCAGCGTCCAGAGTAGATTCAAGCCAATGTGTAACAAGATTATCGACAGATTCAGAACAATATCGAGGTCTCTTCGAAGGGGAAATGGGAGGTGGTTCTGCGACAAGGCTTTCGAGAAATGAGGCGTGCGACCGCTTCAGATTAATAGGCTTTGGCTGCTGCTGTATCATTAGCATGAGCATCTCCATTAGCTGCGAAGACTCTGGCATACCTTCGTCTCCAGCTCTACTTTAAAGTTTGGGGATCGCAGTTCCTGGTTCCAGTTACCGTCGGCATTCAGCAACATTTCTTCTGATGAGGAAAGGGCAGGAGGCATTTGATATGAATTTTGCAAACTGACCATCTTGGATGATTAGGTATGAGAGTTGATTTGCGACCTGGAATGTTTTGGTGAAGGTGAAGACGTATCACATCAAGTATAATTGGTGATCAACTCAGGTGGCAGCATCTTGTAACAGGCTTCGATACGCGATATGTGACCGATTGATCAGATGAAGGAAATGGAACTACGGAGTGCGATATCCCCCATAACGTAACTCACCTACCCCGTTCTACGCTTTTCCTAGTATAGAATAAGCTTATTGCTACTGATAGTATTTACTACCGGTAGTGTAGTGTAGTTTGCTTGAGCTTGATAGAATCTCATATCTCATAGTGAAAATGAGATTTTAATGTATTATATTCACACCCATGCTTGAGGCAAACACGTTACTCTCTACAGCATCCACCAGTCAAAATCACCATGTCATGGATATCTCGTGATGTAATCAAAATGGTTGCACGTCTATTAATTTGGAATTATCTAGAACTATCGTCAATAATTTGGAGTCACTCTTGCAAATTTGACATCATTTCAGATTTAGTAGGTGGTGGTAGTAGGTAATTGGCCTCATAATCCAAATAGACTCAAAAGTTTCAGATGTAGTCAGTCCTTGGCATTAGTTAAATGGTCCAATGAGTTCCAATCTATGAATAGATTCTGTTCCTTGACCCACTCTCGTACATGCCTTTTTCTTTCACACGGATTTTTCCTTCAGCTGAAATTGTAGGTAGCAGTTACACCACTTCTTTTGCCCGTTACTTACCTCGCTTTCATCGATACGAGGACAATCCTTATAAGAACAACACCATTCGCGGAATCGGTACAACTCTCGGGCCGTGATCAGACAACGATTCCTTTCCTCCGAAATGGTGATAGCAAAACGCGGGGGATCGGCTGTCCGATCTCAACATTGGCCTTTATACGAGTGTTAATCTGAACGTTCACATATTTTTTTACAAGGAACGCGAGGATCGGTAGACAAAGAAATGGGTGGGATAGTCTAAGTAATAAGTAGCGAGATCCTGGATTGTTGGGCTCGACCGTTCGAGGTTAAAAAACCCACCTACCTAGCGCTCTCCATTATGAATGAAATTTAAGGTGTTGACAAAGTTTCTAGCCGACCTCTCTTGACTCCGTACACTCAGACACCTTGAATGTTTTAATCAATCATACACAGGCTCGAGCCCCAGAGACCAACAGCCGAGGATAGATGCTGGCTTAACCCTGTGAAGGAGCAATTCCGAGTACTTCCGCCAGACACATATGTGCCCAAGAGTGTAACTTATGCACCGAAGATGGAAGCAATCATACTGTGCAGGTTTCTTCCAAGCCGATGCATTAAGTATCGTATGTATCTGTACTCCGTTTGCATGCTACCTCGCCTGAAATTTTACCGTCTGAACCAATCCTCGAGTACCAATGATGCAGGCATCTTCAAATCTCCACTTCGAAACCATGAATCTCGTATCCACTACTAGTCAGGGCCCCTTGCCTCTTTCAGCTATCAAAACCGATGAATGTCACGAAAAGAGAAAGGGTGCCCCGACGAAGGATGGTTACTCGAGTAGGATTCCATGGATGGCAAGAGGCACCAGGGCCTTACCCCGCACGCCATCCTCCCTGTCGGTGGCCTGTCTGTCATCTGCAGCGTAGAAATCATTTTTGGTAACATTCTGTCAGATGTCGTGTAACCATTCGCGCGCAAGTAGACCAACATTATTTTGAAATTCTTCCTATATGCTCGGTCTTTTGTATCCAGTCTCTGTATCATAGAACGAGGTATTTTTCGAATCGTTTGTGCATAGGTTTACATATATATATATATATATACTCCATATCTTCCACTACCATGCTCCTATATACCAGAAAGGCACCTCCAAAAGTTCCTAAGAAAAGGTCAAGAGCCGGTAAGTATTTGCTTTACTACTTTACTACTTTACATAACTGCAGCTAATATTGGTTGTTATAAAGGTTGTATATATTGGTAAGTTTCTTTTTTTCTTCAGCTGGTATTCTCCTGTGCTAATTGTGTCCATAGCAAGGAAAAGGTACGGATCATCACTTATCAATCCACGCAAATCCTTAACAACAACCGCAGAAGAAGAAATGTAACGAGGTGCGTCCACGATGCGATCGATGTACAGATCGAGGTCTGCAATGCGAATATGAAGCAGTAAAGCCACGGAAACGAAGAAGGGCGTCGTCTGCGGAATCTGCACTTTCGCACGAATCCGGCTCCCCGGGTTCTGATCGCGAACAATGGCCGCGACACTATTCACAAAGCCTCAGCATTATTACAAATAAAGATGTGGAAAATGTACAAAATAAATGGGAGGAAAAAACACAATATCCATTATCTGCAATCTCCGAACAGTCGAGTTTTACCTGGGGAAGCCTTTATGAGGATGACGACGAAGTGGAGGAGATACCACGGGAAGACCTATACGTCAATTCTCCTCCCGCCGGCACACTCGTTCGAACACAAAGTCAATACCCAGATTTAGCAATGATTGCTCCTTCGCCGGTTGCCTCTCCTCTCCTCGCATTTAGTTCACCGGTATTTCTAGAATTTGCAGAGACAAGAAGTCGCAGAGCTCTCGTTGATCATTTCTGCAATACTCTATCACATCTCATTGTCTTCAAAGAAGATACGGGCAATCCATTCCGGCAACTTATTCTACCCTTGTCCCATGTCAGTTCACCGGTAATGAATGCGATGTACGCACTGAGCAGTGCCCATATGGAATATAGGGGAGTGGAAAATGAGGAGAAATCTCTAGATTTTCACAACAACGCTTTGCAAGGGCTGGCAAACCTCATTCGGCAAAACGACAAGGCAAATAGGGAAGAAATACTAGGCGCAATTATGTTACTTGTTTACTATGAAGTGGTAAGTGATATTACCTCTGGATTAGTTGTTGTGGCGCAAACTGACCACACTTTAGCTTGTACAACGCGGTAACTCCAGTATTGTACATGGCCATCTGAAAGGAGCGATGACAATTATGAGCTCTAGGAATGAAGAGCCGACTCCGACAAGCATATTTCTCGAGCGGGTACGTTCTTCGCTGATCAATACCTGAGCTCATTTCTAACTGGACTAGGCCTTTCGGTTTTACGATGTCATCACAGCTCTTTCTTTAGGTACACCTCCAAATAGTACGACGCAGCCTACAACAAGTCCATTCTCTTTTCCAAGTGTACCCGATGATGAGAACAAAGATTCACAATTAAATTCGGTTGACACACTCCTTGGACTATCAACAGAACTATGGCCAATCATTCATCGACTTTCCCATCTCCTCTCTTACAAATCTTCTCTCCAATCCGCCATTGAAGATGGTCTGTTGAGTAAGGCTAGTGTTTTGCGGACTGAACTCGAAAGCACATCTAAGGCTATAGAAATGGCTCTGACGAACTGGAAGCCAAGCTTCGTGGCTAAAGGGCCATCCTCACCTAAGGAAAACGAAGCTGAAGAAGACGCTTCTTCAAAGTATGATATCGATCTCCAGGAGGCACGTATGCAAACTATCCTCAACAATGCTGAAGCATATCGTCACTCTGCATTTGTATACCTCTATCGTACCATTCATTCTCACCCCAGATCCCATCCTCTAGTCCAAAAACATACAAAACTTTCCTTAATTGCCTGCGCAAACGTCGTTGGCTTAGCGGAGATGTGCAGTGATGGACCAATGTCTGCATTGTTGTGGCCATTATTTGTAGCAGCATGTGAAGCGGAAACTGAAAGCGATAGGGAATTGGCGACGAAAGCTTTTGGAAAGACGGAGAGGAGACAAGGAATGCGGAACATTATGCGCGCTTGGGAAGTGGTGCAAGAGGTTTGGAGGAGGGCTGATGATGGCACATATGAGGATGGAGATTGGAGGGGGATATGTGAGAGTAGAGGGTGGAATATTGTTTTAGGGTAGAAGTGTGATTTGTGAAGTTGAAGTCTTGTGGTATCATGCGTTAAGGGTTTTGTCCCAGGCCATGTTCTTTGCTGTGACAGGCGGAAACTAAAGTCACGACCACTCCATGTTCACCGCCTGGTCTAGGAGTCGTGGGAACCGCTGAGAACTTCTTTCCAAGTGGCGCTATGGCAGCTCTTCGTTTGGAATACTTGAAATGATCACCTACTTTGGCTACAACTAGCCTGGGGAATTTTTGAAACCAAGAGTTAGTTGTGTTTGCTTGTAAAGAGGCGAAAGCAAGAACCAATATCAGCATTACCGAGGAAAAAATCCGACGAATCGCAAATAACCAATGAGGCAGCACCTTGGAGTTTACCTATTACTAGAGTCAAGAAGGGGTCTTATGTGAGCATGAATGTGAATCAAGAGCAAGTGTGTTTGGGCTAGTTTGGGGAATATGCATGGTATGGATGGATGGATGGGTGGGTGGGTAGGTGGAACTAGCATTATTAGCATGGGAAATGGAAATGGAGATGGAGATGGGGATGGGATGCATTTACTGTTTATGTAATCTCATATTGTTAGTTGTAATGTGGATTGGATGGATGGAGTAGAAATAAAAAAAGACTGGAAAATGAAAAGGGAAGACGAAATTGGAAAGACGAAATTGGAAATTCAAGCGGAATCGCAGATTGAGTGAGTCGTAGATGAGATTTGTGTGTGCTGTTTGCTGTGTGGAAGATGCGTCTAATAAGTGTCTTGATTGGATGTAATGATTTATTCAGACAATAGCGAAGACCTGACCGGGAGTCACTTTTTAGTAGGTATTCACAAGATCATTCGGAAAAAAGTGGTTATCACTATAATACTCATGAGGGTATCTATCCTATTCCAAACCAGTATTCCCAATCAATCACGGCGCTGCAATTTAACTAAACCAACCAATGACCAATGGCACCAATCCCACCACAGCTCAAAAGGTATAAGTAACCCTTCCCCTCTCCCCCAGCTAAAACAACACAATCCTCAATACCCCACTCCAACGTACAACATCAATTTTTCTCCACTCCTTCAATTCCTCCACAACATCAACTGTAGGCACCGACTCAATCTCCTCCTGTTCTTCTCTCCTAGTCGGCGCACGACTATTCTCCTGATTTAGAAACGAGAAATCCTTCGACATTTCCTGGTAGTAAGTATCCGCATCTTCATCACCCGTAACCGATGCAGCTTCTAAAGGTCGAACATTATGTTCCTCGGGTAAGAATTCCAATGCAAGTTTCCTGAGTCCGGGATACAGGAGGGGAGCACGTCGACTCTTGATGTTCTCGCGCGCGCGGCGGATCGTAATTTCTTGTGCTGCGAGTCTGGTGAGAAAGGACTTCAACGCGAGGAGGAGCTCCTTGCTTGATTTGCGAGGAATGGATGTGAGGGTTAGAGAGCGAAGTATTGTGTTATGGTGAGGATCGAAAGGAGGGCCTTGTTTTTCTAGTTTTATTTTGCATCTTTCTCCGATCTTGATATTCGAGATTGCTTCTTTGTCGTCGTATCTGTTGCTTTGGCTTACGACCGAAGGGCAGCGTGTTACAATAGAGTGATGAATGCGCAGAACTTCTAGACGGGGTTGCCACTTTCGAGAGAGGAAAGGTACAGTATGTTCTTGTGCGTAGATGTCAACACCAGCACCAGCTTCTGGTGCTAGACTTGTGTGGCTAGAGCCGCCGTCTAGGACTTGAAGAGAATTGGTGTGAGAAAGGAGGTACCGTATCCCTAGGGCTGTAAACTTATTGTTGGAGATATAGAGGTGAGTAATGCCTGTAACCATCGTGAGATTATCTTTGACCTTGTTCTTTCGCTCAAGGATATTCAGTGCGAGTCCTCCTGGAGTGGACCACTCAACTTGCTTGATGGTATCAGGACGGAGTGTAGTCATGTCGGTATGAATGGGGTCAGCACCTTCGCTATACTCACGATAAAATGGAGGATGTTCGAATAGACACTCGTCGGCTGCGCGGAGTGGACCATATGCAGTATCTGGGAATCGGTCGAGGAAGCAGCTTCGTAATAGTGGAAGAATGAGACTGTCGGTCAAGAGATTGTCACGGAGATCTAAAGACCAAATCTGTCGTCTAGAGTTGGTAACTATGGGAGGTAACATGGTATCCATGAGTCTCAAGCCTCTTAATTTCAGGATCCTAATGTTCGGAAGGTTCTCGATGGTAAACAAGGCTCTCCAGTTTGGGCTGCGGGCAGTTTCGGATGCATCGAGATAGATCAGATGCTTGGTTATGTTTTGGCGAAGAATGAGGGAACAGTTGAAGGTAGTACAACCAGCCGCGCTCAAGAATTCTAGTTGCGGTATGCCATCATATTCACTTGGCAGGTCAGCGCCATGAAATATGCCGTAATCCTCGGAGCATGTAGGTGCGAGAAGGACGCAATTGAGGTTGGGGAAGTTCTTGAAAAATTTGAAGAACAACTCCGGCTTCAAGTAGGTCCCAAATATGATGTAATCGCTAGTGTGAGCTCTATCACGCCTGATCTCATGTAGTGCACGCATGTCGAGGATTCGAACTCTCTTGAAGATTTCAGGATCATGACAGTTGGAGGCAAATAAGAACCCCGAAACAAGTTCTGGGTCCAGTCAGTGAACTTCTCAATAGAACTAATAAGATTAGACCCTTACCACACGGCCTAATTCTGTTAGCTAAGTCTCTGAAGGGGTTGGCCCAAAGATAATCCCCAAAAATCCGATTGAAATGAGAACAGACAAGACATCCAGAGAAAAGATCGGGAGTATCAAGATATGGAGCGACGAGCGTTGCAACATCTTTGTCGAGCTCATGGTATGCGGGGAGAGGATCCATAATGATTTTTAATCGTGGAACAGATTCTAACGTGTGACACAGCTTCGATCCGTGCTATTCAAAAAAGAAAAGATACAAGAACAAGTTGTTGAAGCTGCACTGTCCTCCCTGTAAGAAATCTCGATATTCTCAAGAATATCTTTAACTGTGATTGACTTAACCAAGATTACCAATGTCAAAAAAATGAAATCAATGTTCTCTCGAATGAATTGAGGTTAATGGCATTGAACAATAAAATATTGCCTTTAGAATGAGTTCGATAGTGATAAGGTTTGAACTTCGGAGGACTTCTCGGAAAGTGCAATGCTATCAATCAACACAAAGCAATTTGGATTATTAAAAATGTCTCCTTGATCAAATAAAGCAAGGGCGAGTCGAGGATGTTGATGAAAGATTTGAGAAGCTTTTGGCTATACTGAGTATCTGTAGTATGCCGAGAGATTACTGTTCGATGCGATCCTTTCACGAAGGATTAGATGAAGCAGGCTAATGATGCCAACATCAGCTTTAGGCCCCAAAACTCGAGCTCTACATGTGGAATCTACCTTATTCTAGGTTTCCCGCTTCCTCCAAAGTTTAACTTGCTACCCTATGTCAGTATCCCTATCGTCTATTCTCATATCAAGAGACAATTGCTTGGACAGGCCTTTGCTTACACGAAGGATTGATAGTTGGGTCACAAATGCGTCACTACTAAATGGGAAGGATACACGACATTGATGCTTCCACATCTAATCAGCATGCCACCCTCCGAAAGCAGATCCTACACTGGGGTTTAGGTGAGGTTAGCTCGAGTTGTCAGGACTCAACTCGAGCCGAAATCTATGACACTAGGATGGGCCAAAGCCTGGGAGAAGTCAGTCTGTACATGTGAGATACATGGTAGCCACATTCCGTTGTTGCCAACAGGGCACTGCGCAGCAATTTCCATACAAAAGAAATTGACTATTCACGATTATTTGTCGTTTGTGGCCCAGATGAGTAAAGGACACAGCCAGTCTCCATAAAATTGGGGTGTTGCTCACCAAGTCTTTAGGCATATGAGATTTTGTGAGTAGAAATCTCACGGATGATGTTGATAAGACTGCGAAGCTTTACATGAAGCTATAATAGATTTGCTCTTTCGACTGAAATAGAAATCCAGAACTCATCAATACAGGATGAATGTTTGACGTTTGGAGTGCCAACAGCGTTACGCAGGGTGGGTACGCCGTAGGGTTTAGCGTATGTGCGACGAAAGCCTATAATCCTGGAAAAGTCCTTAAGCTTGGGCTCTGCTTTCTCCATCCATCGACACCTTACGCAGTACAAGCCGAAACGCGATCACCGAACTGTAGAAACAACAGAGGCAACCTGCTGTGTGATGAGATATGACGGCGGCATTGATATTGATGAGGATGTCATGGCTATGCGCGGACTTCGGAAAACCCAAACATCATTTTTTGTGCCTGAAAGGGTTAGGATCGGTGGCTGCTTTAAAATCTTGACGGCAGTCAATTAAAAGTGGCGCGGCGAGGCTGTAGTTTCCAAGTAATCGACTAGTGCTACTTTTACAATCTCCGCGGGATCTTCATCAAAACCAAATGCCCGCGGCGGAAAACTGGACCTTTGCCCTCCAATGTAAGCAAGCATATATTTGATTTCCTATCATGGTGGGTTACGCCCTTCAGTCAACATCCTGACAAAGCGGTATCGGGTACGTATTGTTAGGCTATACAAAGTCCCGCTGAGATCGTGATACCCGTGATTCATCCTAAGAACTGAGTCTACACCTTTCCTCTATTCTTCGTCGTAAGAAATCATAACTTCTCAACACATCATGCATCTCCCCAGTTGCAATGCCGAGAAGCGTCCAGAGATCCTGCACGAATTCATCCGTCAGAACCCCCTTGGTATTTTGACAACCGCAATTAAGTCAGATTTCTATCCATTTCTTCAAAACAGTCATATTCCATGGCTTATTGATGCTGAATTTGATGGTAATACCAATGGACTCGGCAGACTTCGCGGTCACATTGCACGACAAAATCCTCAAGCAAAAGCTATTATCGAAAGCTGCACAGCAGTCTCTGAGTCATCATCAACAAATGTCCTCGAACATGACGTTCTTGTGTTATTCAATGGACCGGTTCATCACTATGTGACACCTAAATTCTACAGGCAAACCAAACCCGATACTGGAAAAGTAGTTCCTACCTGGGATTACGAAGCTGTGGAGGTGTATGGCAAAGCGAAAGTTTACTACGATGCAAAGTCAACCGAATCTGGAGTTTTTCTTGCAAAGCAGATATCGGATCTATCTGACCATATGGAGACATCAATAATGGGTTATGGCAAGACTCCTGGGACATACCCATGGAAAGTGACGGATGCACCCGAACGATATATTGAGTTACTCACGAAAAACATCATCGGCATGGAGATTGAGATTACCTCTATGGCGGGAAGGTTCAAGTGGAGTCAAGAAAAGCCTGTTAAAGACAGAGATGGTATCGTTGAAGGGTTCAAAAGTCTAGATACACATGATGCTGCGTTGCTGTCGGACAAGGTTAGGGATCACGCGGCTCTTTTTGATGCCAAAAAAGCTGCGAGTAAGTCGGAAACCTAGTATCAGGGGAAGCTGAGAGGCAGACATGTGTGTAATGATTCTATGGTAGCTTTGTAAATGTGATACCAGTGTGTTATCTGACCATATATGAGTTGAAAACTCACTCGTATAGTCAATTATATCCATGATAACTTTCAGTCTCACAACTTGAGAATGTCTTTTTGTGTTTTGACCTGGTGATTTCACGTATATTTTCGGTCGTTAGGGGCGACCGCAGTCATGGAAAGCTTTTCTTTAACTGCTTCTTGCCTTTCACAAGTACTCAAATAGCAGCTATTGTTGAGTATGTCACGCCGGAGACAAAAGAGGCTCTTTGAGCAAGGATGAAGAGCTCCGAAAAAGGAGGCTAACCACTAGATAAGCAAGTAGGTAATCTTACTGAGGATATAAAATCCTCAAATGGGAACTTTGGTAATCAAAATTGTGGCTATAGAACCATACAATGGAAACGGCCACTGCTTAACAATAGCTACATATCCCTGAAACCAAAATCTGACAATCGAGAATCAGCACAAGGTACGCTTTTGCTGCAGCGTGCTGAATGCAGTTTGTAATGAGTTGTCAGCTTGAGCAACTAACCTTTCAGGTAACGGGTCGTGTATCTCGGCCGACATGAAGGATCACATCTTGACATCGCACAGCTCCTAACTAAATCCAGCCATCCTCAGCATTAAATCAATGACAATAGAATCTATGTGACCAAAATAATCGCATATAATCCAATGACTATATTTTAACAACATGACAGTAAAGTTACCATAGCGTCAAAAGGAACAGCTAAACAAAAAGAGTATGTGATCGGTACATATCAATAGTGTCTTCCCCAGAACGAATAAAACTCGAGAACTAATGGTATACTCCGTATAAAGAGCACCATTCACCATTCAATCCATCCATTCAATGCAGTCCAATCCAATCACCAGGCTGTTCACCCGTAAGCCAGAAAAGTCAGTGCTTACACCCAAGCAACCAAGCAAGCAAAAAAACGAAGAACACAGCAAAGTAAACTAAACTAAACTAACCTAACCTAACCTAGCGAGCCAAACTAGCGTAAGCTCAAACCCCAAGTTCACGCCAACGCTGCAGCTGCTAGCCCCCCCCTCCCCATTTTGTAAACAATGTCTTTCCACCACATGCAATCTCACAATCTTACAATCTCACAATCGACGGTGGCGTGATGTGAACCCTCGACTGGCTTTTTGATATTATATATCGTGTCTGTTTGTTATAGCTAGCTATCATTCTACACCACTCACTCCATACGTGACGTGACGTCTAGGAGCTTATTCACGCAAGGGGTCACCTTGAGCTTGAGCTTGCGATTGGATGTGGATGTGGATGTGGATGTGTGGGGTTGCCTGGTACAACGGCTCTACATGTGTGCAGATGAGTGTGTGATGTGTGAAAGTGAAATGGAAAAAAAATACTCCTAGGTTATTAGTTTGCTGAAGATTTATGCGCACGGGTTTGATGCGTATGCATTATGTGTATGTATGTATGTGTGTTTGTATGCAAATGTGCATAGCCGTCGTACCTGCAGACTGGAGTGCAGGTTTTTTTGTGAGATTTGATTTTGTATTTTCATTGGGTATTATGATTGTGCATCATACTTCTCTGTAGATTGTTCAAAGTATTGCCTCTGTAATGATTGATATCTTTTGTATCTCATGTTTGGGTCACATCTCTTGCTTCCGGTCAGCTCTGCTGTCGATGTTATCGCTAGCATATTCATCACATTCACGCCGAAACTCCTCATTATTTGCACCAAACATATGATTATCTAAATGAAGTTCAATATCAAGTAGATGTACGACCATAATATCAACTAATTTCTCCAAGCTCCAATGCCCACAAAAATCCCAATCCAAGTAAAATACAACCCAGTACACCCAATCGATACCAATACATCTGAAGCCAAACATGAACGTTGGCCATTCCCTCCTGTGTCTTTTGTAGTTTTATAATCCTCCTCTCTATTTATCCACTGGTAAATAAATATAAATATGCCAGTCAACCAAAAACATGGCTGGTAACAATGAAAGTGAATGAATGCATTTGAACGAAATGACCCCAGCCTGATTTTTCATCTACAACTCCCATACCATTGTTCCAAAATGAATTAATAAGAATATTTGCTGATCCCCCCGATGGGCGGTTTCGCAGTTACAAGTATTGAAATGCCTCTTTGATCAACATCTTGTATCACTCTGACCTTAACAACCACTCAATCTCGTCCTCGAAGGCAGAGATTTCGCATCCAAGCCTTTAGCCTTACGACTCTTTTTTTTCAGGGACTCAAACACCCTCCTCGCATCCGGATGAAATTTAGTTCGAGCACCCTTTTCCTTTTCGTGGAGAATGATGTGAGTTCTCAAGTTATCCGTGCGTCCGAATACCCCTTCACAGAAGGGACATGGGTATTTGGGAGCATTGGGGTCATGTATCACTTCATGTCTTTTGAGATGTTCTTTTCTTTGAAACTTCTTGTCGCATCCAGAATGGGGGCATAGAAGCTTGGCACTTTCTTCTACTCGTATGGCCAGCGTTGCTCGCTTTGTCTTTCTGCGAGCTTCTGCTCTTGTAGGTGTTGCTGCCTGGATTCTTTGAAGAGCAGCTGTGCTTTGAGGCGACTCAAAATACGGCCTTCGGAGTTGTTGCTGTCGTACTGGAGAGATCGAATTGTGCCTGAGGTCCTGGTAATTTGATGGAGGATGCAGATATCCTGTAGTGGATATCCCTGCGGGAGAATTGTTGTAAGATCTTTGAGCATTGAAGTCCGATGAAGGAGTTCCAAACTTGATAGGCGTGAGAGGGCCTATTGGAGATGACTGAAAATCGGCAAATGTGTCCATCAACGTCGTTTGTGTCGGGTCCACAAAGTCCATGGCTGTCGATGATTCGGATGTGGCCGTTGGCGAATACAAATCATCCATCAAAGATGGAATATCACTCGAAGGACATTGTGAATCAAAAGACCCAAAGGCGGCAGGTGCGTAGCCTTGAAAGCTGTTGAACGCGAGAGCGGGGTTTGCTTCGGCCAATACCTTCCCGTCATCAGCACCAAAAAACATGTTGGATTCTTGGAAACCTGTCAACATGTCTTGTGTCATTGCTGACATATCACAGAAAGAATTGACATTTGTATTCCCGTATTGCTCTGGGAGACCATGGTGGCTATGGAAAGACAGATCCTCCATTTTGACGGTCTCATCAAAAGACGTACGTCGAGTGATGGAACTCGCAGGTGTGCTAGGCTGAAGCTGTAAAGTAATGTCCCAAGATGAATTTACAGACTCTGTGTAAGAGTCACTCGCTGGTGGCGTGAGTGTACTTGTGGGTGTATTGACTGGATAGGATTCTCTCCTGTTCTCGTACACCAACATGGTTATGCGGAGGTGATTAGTGATGTCGTGAAGCGAAAGCTAGATGGCGTTAGATTACCACGAATATTCTTAGATCTGTTGCACTGAGAACTCACAATATTTTAGGTGCTCTGCACTGTGTATGTATAGTTTAAAACACTTTAGGTTGTCAGTGAGTCGATGAGCTCGATGAACAACAGCGTAGCCAGGAAGGCTCATGGTTCCATTTATGAGGGAAGACTTTAATGTCGACACCATTGATGCCATGAAAATCGGCACCACAACCAATATTATTACTCCAGAAGGGATATAGCTAGACATAACTTACAGACTATTTGCGGCTGTCAAGACAAATTTAAGTCGCGTTTTGAGTCGCGTATTGTTAAACGACCGCAGTGCGGAACACGCAGCCTCCGCGAGAATAT
The DNA here is from genome assembly GCA_025389085.1 of Sclerotinia subarctica. Lineage (NCBI taxonomy): Eukaryota > Fungi > Ascomycota > Leotiomycetes > Helotiales > Sclerotiniaceae > Sclerotinia > Sclerotinia subarctica. The sequence goes on along the minus strand of QRFI01000001.1, from coordinate 4,240,210 downwards.
GAATAACCAGATCAATTCCGGGACAATTAGACCTTTCTGAAGATCGAATGACTGGATCTTTGCTAATCGCAGGATTAGTAGCGTTCAGAGACGCGCCGCTGTACCAAGAAACACTCACTGAATATCTACCAATTCTCTGGGTTTTCACAGTAAGGGAATCAAGGAACTTGTTTGACTTCCGGAGACGTATAAGAAAACAGTATGGTACAAGTAGAACTTCTGAGACGAACTATTGTTCAATTTTAATCGTACGGGTACCTTGCAGAAAAGTATCCAAATCCCTTGAAGGGGGGCCAGTCTCTCCCTCTTTAATGAACCCTCGCCTCACGAAAGCCGAATCCTGCATGTCAAATGATGGCGAAGAAGTCCTCGAGTAGGTTGGATCAACACTAGTCTGTCGAATTGTGGATTGTGGGGTTTTCCATAAGACACTCATGATAGTTTATTGGCGAAAGGCCAAGAAAGTTAGTAGTGGGCTTGGGTCTCACTAATTGCGTGCATATGTGTCTGATAGAGCAGGGATCGAACGCCTTTCACAGATAGAAAGCGAAGAATTATGCAGGTCCTTCCTCCACATCACACACAAGCTTAACTGGATAATTCGGCAGAGAGCTGTCAAATTCTGAGTATCATCCATAGATTTCCTCCCTGGGTGCAGATCTACATCCTGCATAAGATCTCACATTCCTCGAACGGTCCATCACAAGCCATCCATGGCCCATTACGAGGTTGAGTTTTCCACGAAGAATGAGACGATGCCTCTGGAATGCTCAACATTACGACGGTTTTCAATATCAATCATCGTTTTAACGACGTTGAGATAGCTCGAAGGTGCAGAGACATCGGATCACTGTTAAACGATGTGTTCGATCGCTTTGACTGCCACTGGCGTTTTCAGTCCACCTTGGAAAGGTCTCGAGCGATTGTTCAATTGAAACCCTCGAAGCTCGAAGGCACTATCTCAACAAAATCCTTTATTTGTGCGGGTTGTTCCAAAAAAGTATGTAATGATTGGTCAAGTAGAGATTCACGATAGTTCATGCCAATCAAATGATTGTGACACGGCAGCCAAGTTGCGCTTACTACTACCAATAAATGGAAAAAGCCTTCAACCACTTGATAGACGCCCCAGAGGCTCCCAAGATTATTGTTGTAAAGTTGAAATGCCTAGTAAAAAGATTGTGGCTGATCAACAAGCTATTAATTGGCAGAAAGGACTAAAATATTATCATTTTATGATAGAATATTTTACCAAGATCCAATCCTCGCGAAAATCGTAAAATTTGACCAATCGAAAGTTTGAATTTGACATATTTGACATAACCAAACACGAACTCTTTTCAGACTTACATACACATAGAAGATATGCGAAGGTATGCGAAGATACAGTCAGACCACAAGAGAACGAAAGTGTGTACCCGTAGGTTGAGTTGAGGTTGAGGTTGAGGTTGAGGGTGGATAGGAATACTTCATTTGGTCTAAATCTGATCAGGTCGGCCCTCGGCTATGGAAAAGAAAAAGAGCAAAAAGAGCAGAAAAGAGCAGAAAAAGATAAAAAAGATAAAAAAGATAAAAAATGTCATATATGACATGATCCGTATACGGTATGGATGATTAAATGAAATGGTGATAACCTTGGAGATGTACAGGAAACCATTTTCAAGACTTTCCGATATTTGCGATAAAAAAAGAAGCAGAAATCTAGTCAGGGCATTACTACTATGACTATGACAAACGAAGTCACTAACCACCGCTACCCTGCCTGCTCATCATCCGATATCAGATTAGGGCCTGGTAACCTTATAAGATACCCTGCAAGTATCATACCTAACCAGTACCCAGGTTCGACTTGCATGTCTCGTCACGCATCTGGTGATCCTGTCCTATCAATATGCAGCAAGAGAAATTGGAAGTATACCCTCGTATCTTCATCATCCGTCTTAAGCCTTCATTGAAGCATCTTCCTTATTCTTTCGAACTATCTATAAATTATTTTTTTCAGCTGCAAAGCTGCTGGGGAAGCTTGAGCAAATTATCATAATTCGAACTTTTACCTTCTATAGCTGAATATCCAAATATATTCCAAGTATGTTATACTTGGACCGAAACCTGTTTCATTTGTAAAAGATTTATTGGAAAGATAGATATCGATCTTTGTCTATTAGTAAAGAAATCTGAATATGGAATAGAATATTCAAAGGTTATATATTTAGTAGGGTAATATCTAATAAAACATGAAAAGATTGTTAAAGTAATTATATATTTTCCTTAGAGATTTTATATAAATTATTTCATAAAGAAGTTATATAATATAGAAAGTAACCAAATATTGAAAAATAGTGATTAAGCAATCAATATAATTGGCATTGACTAAGCTTTATAAGTACATCCCTATTTCATATTTAGCAGGAAGAATCAGATACTGCATCAATGTCTGATACTCGATCTGCTGTAATATTTCTTTCCTTTTTGTTTAAATAGGAGGCTAAATAATTAATAATATTTTTCTTCTATTATTTTCCTGGCAATTTGGGGTAAATATATTACGAGATTGTAGGAAAAGATAATGATCATTAGGCCCTTATTTTCTTTCAAAATCTAATTTGGAATAATATTATTGAAATTAATGTAAATTGTTCAAAAATTTCTATAATGATATATAATGTTATTATGATATCGAACTTGATGTGTTTTCTCCAGAATTCAATATATATTGAGGAAAAGATAAGTAGGATCAATATGCGACTAGTCAAATAAGTTATTTAGTAAACTTTCAGGGAATATATATCCTTAATTATTGTTATTTTGATACCTGTGTGTAGTATCAAATACATCCTTCAAACAGGATCTTCTCTACGATTTTCTTTATCTCATTTGCCCCAGTCCACTATAACTAAGATTCCTTCTCAAAATGTTGGCTATATGCACAAGATGACAATAGACCTCGTGCTTGCCAGGTACTCTATGGAGTGCCGAAGGAGTAGAGCGGGGCTTTCCTCGCTTGGAACGCTTCGGAGCATTTAGTACCCCGGACTATCAATAGGTGTAAGTGCCAAAAATGCTTACTATTCAAAGTTCCAAGATATGTGTCCAATCAAAATGGACAAGGCGAGGTTGGAAATATTGGTTTGATGACGCCTAGATCCCAATTTGCATTCACCAAGATTAGACAAGCAACATAACAGTTGGTATTACAGGCATACCGCCCAGTTATACGTCGTATTGGTTCGGACTGGTGTGATCTCCTATCTTTTTTTACAGCTTTGTCTGAGAATTGATACTTCCGGGGAATAGGAGGATCCCACAACAATCTGCTTTGGGCTATGAGAAGCGAGTTGGCGAAGTGCATTCGAGGGCTAGGGTGAACGAGCTAACTTACTTCATCTTACTTCATCAATACGCAACTCGACTAAGGGCCCCGAAGATGTATGGCTTCAAAGCATGTGATAGCACACCATCATACATACAACTGTCATTTCGACCTTCCATCTAGAAAGGATTCTACCAAGAGTCACTGCTATCATTTAGCTTTTGTTGAACCCGACTGGTCAGGATTTACTAGCAGCATTACACGAGTTGAATGCATATATTCAATCCCTGAGCTGCTGAACGTTAGGGGCAGCGTGGCAATCACTACTCATCGCCACCAAAAGCAACTGCCCCTCCTCCCGGTATTCGGGTTTGTAAGGAAGCCTATATTCCGTTAACCATTGAATAGTATTTTGCAATAAAAAAATATGGTTGATACATAATTAAGACTACCATCCATAAGATATTGTTATATTTTGATTCCCGATGCTGCCAACTGCAATTTGGCGGCAGTACTACACACATTTTGTAGTGTGAAGACGCATTCCAAGTCCTTAACACAAACGGTTGAGATGGTCACTCAAACTCCCTCGGGCAGCATAACTTGCCCCAATAGATCTTGTACCATGCCGATCTCGATATGCATAAACGAGAAGTCTCGCCACAAATAATGCGGCTGCAAATTTAATTATTCAAGGTCGTCTTGCATACGAACTTGTCTTTATTGGAGCAAACCAACCACAAATTCCCGAGCGAGTTACCTGCATGTTCTGGACTTTCCATCGTCATTTTCAATGCAACATGATAGATCGCTGGCTTGAATCTTCGTACGACATTCATCGTATCGTTGATCAGCATCAACGGATGCAGAAGTATCACAAAAGATTACCCTAGCACATAAAATAGTTTATTCGACAATCAACTTCATGTGAAATTACGTTTGCATTCCTAAAAGGTCTCGGAAGTACCATGATATGCGCCGCTTACGTTTTACACGGCCAAGCTACCTTGTCAACTGATATGATGTTGCCGGCCGGGATACTCGCAAGCTTAACAAGCTCCCATCAAGCTCCCTTTCACCGGGCGCGTACAGACCGAATTGGCCGACTAGGAATTGCCGAATTGCCTTGCCTACCTTCCACATTACTGTCTTCAACTCCTAATCCGTATGCCACCATCCTACCAAATACGCCACCTTGACAACCAAGCATGGCTTCCTCGAAACTACAAAGGTGTGAAAGACACCATGATTTTATTATTATACGACGGATTTCGGGCCTCTTGATATCAGATTGGCTGCATCTACGGGCATGACAAACTATCCCTGAATCAAGCCTTCCCCAATTCGCTTCAGCAAAGGACAGAAATTCACTTATTCATCGACTGTCAACATACGTACCTCTAACAAATTATGTCTCGCCATCGGCCTTTCGTTACCTTCACGGACGACTAGCACGCAATAATTGCCCATGATGATATTCTGAAAAGGGTAAAATAGGAAGGTAGGCAGGGAACCAAGCTAGGTTTCAATAGATCCCCTGCTGTCTTCTGGATAAGAGACATGCATCATTCAATTATGGGGCCAAGTTTTCGTTGGCCATCTACATAACTTTTACAAAGCAGGGTGGATCAACTGGGGGCAGACGGTGCTTTCGACGTTCGGCTCGCTGCCATAGCCTCCTGGAGCTAGCACTACCATTGCGACCAAAAACTGCAGCCAAAGCCGATAGAGGAACTAATTCTCAGGACGGAATCAGATCTTTGGCCCTGCCACTGCTCGCAGAACTTGACGATATATGTATGACGAACGCCATTGAACCAGCTTTTCTTGCTGTCAGCTAGGGATTAGATGAACATGAAAGAGTTAGTAAGCTTAACAGACGACATATAAAAGCTACTGAAAAAAGTCCTCGTGCGCCTGGGGGAGAGACATCCACGATCAGTAGGGTTTGAGGATAATACCTGTCCATATTAGGATAGCCCCATATCGTTAGTTGGACTAATTCATTACTAGCTTGGACAATGGACAATATATGACAGGAGATGGGAATTTCTTCCTCTAGTGAGACGGGAAGCATTCAGCTTGCGTGCTAGTGTCTCCAGCCATTACTATCAGTAATATTAGTAACTTACCCATGAGTTCCAGCAGCCGAGTCGTTCTTTATGGTACACCCTGCACCAGACAGTGCCATTGTCAAATTTCATTATAAGCTCAAATCATTTTTCTGCCAATCACCCTACTCCCTGTCAAACCCTCTGAAGCGTCAATAGTCCAAGAACACTTGAGCACAGGAATGAAACCACACATCCATCTACCGACCCCTACCAAACTGTCGTAGCAATCATCTCAAGACGCTGTCATATCCCTATCCGGCTACTATTCCATCATTTCCGAACCCGGTAAGCCATCCTAGTCTTTCAATGACCGAAATATCTGTCACGGATCTGTATTCCTGGTATGTGTCTCTCATTTCGGAAGACGCCAACATGTTTGTTCATCTAGCCAACCAGAATTCATGTCAAATGTTATATAACAATCGACTTTCTTGTTCGCAATACGTTCAAAATGGTTTATGATCACCGGTCATCTGCACAAAACCACATTAACTCGAGGAAAAGATTTCCAGCATCACCAATTCTTTCCAGTCTTATTTTAAGATATTGAGGGTCATCCCGTTGGCGGGATCTGGTATAGAAGAATGCTATGAGGAGCGGGGAGCTGATTGCTTTGCTTTCATTTCCCTATATTCCATTGCATGTCTTTTTTTGTGACGATAAGTATCGATACGAGTATCTATTAATCACCGGGGCCATCATATAACATGGATATATATCGCATTTTAAGTCTTAAACCAGGCGGAGAATAGCTGAGAATATTTGCGCTTACAGCCCCTGTTCTGTTGCACGTTTCACAAAGATTTTAAAGGGGGGAGAAGAAAAATTTCGCTTATGGACGGGATGCACAAAGCGTATGAAGATCTTGGTTTACTGTGGGATTATTAAGTGGGTTTGTATAGGGTGACTGTGTGCAATATTTTGAATTGAATTCTTTTCTTTTTTACCAAAAAAATTCAATATTTGAATACGGGCATTCAATGTGTATGATTCTCGATAACTTATGAGAAACGAAGCATGAGTGGAATTTGATAGAATTTAGAAAGTAAGTAGCTTTGATGTTTATGCGTGAGTTTCCAGCACGGCTTTACTCTAGCTTGCTATTCGCTCAATCCAATCGCTTCATCTTGGATATTAATGGAAGGAGGGCATTCATCTTCTGCAGTTTTGATATCGGTCCAGCCGCACTGGTTAACGCTTGTGCTTGGGAAGAGATTGATGTGTTCTCTACAGAACCCAGTTAGCGATTCTAACATCTTAATAAGAAAGAAATGGAAATCTATTTTACAGGATTACTTGTTATTATTATTATTATTATTATTATTATTATTATTATTATTATTATTATTATTATTATTATTATTATTATTATTTAACTTGATAAATTAAGAGAAACAGCATTTAATATTAATTCGCCCATTTCTCAGGGATCAGCATTTCTCCACCATCAAGTACCCAATACTGTACTCCGCAACACTAATAAATATTATCTCATTTTCAGACCCTCTGGTTCGATTTTACATTCTGTATTTTAGCTTCGTTTTATGGTAAAATGCACAGATTTTTACTAATTATTTAATAATTATAATTCGGTTAATCAGGATTTGGGGAACGATAATCTCCTAGAGGGTTTGAGAGCTTTTGGTCGCTTTTTTGGTCGCTCTTTTGGTAAGGAACCATTTTTGTTTGGTAAGAGCATTTCAACAATATAGTTTACCTTTTCAAATCTAATTTATCAAAAAAGTAATTATATCATTTGAAAGCCCTTATTTTCTATTATATTCTGAACTTATAATGAATTTCTGAATTTTGTGGTTGATTTAAAAGATTATTATTTATTTTATTTTTTCAACATTTTTTGTTTTGAATTATCAATTATAACAATCTTAATATTTATATGCTAATTATGAAAGTAGTATTAGTCGAATTATCTTATTGAATTGAATATTCTATGAATTTGCTAATTGTATTAGTGGTGTTGGAATTATATTGTGGGTAGGATTGATTGAGGTGATTGAAGTGATTGAGGTGATTGAGATGATATTTTGAATAGGAAAATGTAAATGGAATTAAAGTTTTTAGAAGTCTAAAAAGCTATTCCTAGATATACAGGATTATTCAGGAGTATATAAAGATATGTAGGATTATTCAGAATATATCAAAAGAAGGTAGAAGAAGGCAGGAGTTAAGGTAGTGATAGTGATGGTAATGGAAAGGGTCATTTTCATTTTTCGAGGTGAAATGCCTGAAATATCAGGTTATTCAAATAACAGAATTATTGTTTTTAAGTACTCAATCCTTTCGAAATCATCAATTATAACTCTTTTTGAAAAATCTATTGATATCTTGAAGATAATATCAATTAAAGGATCTTCAAGATATCAATAGATTTTTCAAGAAGAGTTGTTATTGATGATTTCGAAAAAGTGTTACGAAGGTAACAGCTGACTTGTTTGTATGAGCTTGGGCCATGTGCGAGCAAGATACGATTCGACCATATTAGTATGTGATTATGGTCACCCGAAGATCATATGTGCACATACCATCAGAATATACAAACAGGAAAGCTTCAGGCGTATACAGCATCAATCACGAGATTGAGCATCACGTGATGGACAGCTCTAGAACGACAGCGCTCCAGGAGCGCTCGGCTGTCCCAGCTGTCCAAAGGAGACGAAGGTCTATATAAGGGAATGGGATATCATTAAATATAGAGCTTCGTGCTCAAGATCAATCATTTAGTATACCATACTATTAGTTACGAATTGCATCATCTTATTATCATTACTTTAAAGTCCCTGCTTGATGCCTAGTTATAAACCTACTTCGAGAGCCTAGAGCACTTCCACGTGATCTAGACGGCAAACCTCGTAACAAAAAGTTAGATACTTGAATTATTGAAATGTTACTTTTTGAAAATATAATTTTTATTTTTCAATAATATATATATACCTGATTAAATAATGTTATAGTAATATGATATATATAAAAATGAACAGAAAAATCATCTCTATTTATTGAATCTGTACCAAAAACCTATAATTGTTGATGAATTTTTAATATATTAAATAACAATTGAATAAAAGCCCAAATATTATTTTTTATACCAAAGCCAGAACCAAAATGTTTCAGACCCTTCAGAGATCTTATAATAGTACCCTATATACCTCTCATTAGTCGGTTTATAGATTTTAGGATTATGTAATCTCCGAAGGATCTGAGGATGAGATAAGATAAATAGACGTACGGAAAATACAGAGTATATACAGCCTTAATGGCTACCGGTATTCTCCCCACCGTCGCGTCTCCAATGATTGAAAGTCGTCAAAAAAAGTTCCCACGCGATTAAATATTAATTTTATGCTCAACATCAATTTGACTCGGATCAGTTCTATCTTCATTGATCAATACCTATTAATACTTCTTAAATCTATCTACCATGCCTAGCATGATGGAATCCTTCGTCCAGCGTTTCAATATATTAGAAGCGCAAAGAGAAACGGGCAATGAATTAATTAAGGTGCGTTTGTTCGCCGCCGTTGCCGTGGTCGGGTGTCTGGGAAGAATTGATTATGCTGACTTCAACTCTCATTAGGACCTTCTGATCTATATTGAAACGGTTGAAGGTAATCTGCGACACGAAAACGATCGTCTTACAAAAGATTTGAATGATGCCCATCTGGATTTGGATGATTCGAGAAAGTCTAGACGAGAATTGCAAATACATTGGAATATGACCACTCAACACTTAAAACAAGCTATCACGGAAAATGGCATTCTGCAGGTAGGAGGGACTTGATTCGGTGGTTGCATCCATTACTGATATTCACAAAATAGAATCGAAATCCATACATAATAGCCTTAGTTGATGCCGATGGCATGATTGTTAGTTGCACCTCCACGTATCCTCTCCAAACTTTGGCTGACTGCTGCATAGTTCAACCAAGAACTTATAAATCAAGGGCTCGAAGGAGGCAAAAAAGCAGCAAATCTTCTCAGAGCTTCAATACTCGAACAATGTAGTGGGCCTCAAACTGAGGAGATTGAAATTATGGCCAAGGTCTGCGCGAACTACTCGGGATTATCAAAAGCCTTGATGAGAGATGGAACCCTCGAAAGTCTCGAAAATTTCAAATATTTCACTCTAGGCTTTACCCAAGGAAAAGCACACTTCGATTTTATAGATGTTGGTCATGGGAAAGAGAGGGCCGATTCAAAGATTAAAGGTTCGTTTCAATTGATGTTGATGATGATTCAGGGTCAACTCACGGCAGCTATCATGGTACTAACTTTTACAAGAATGTATTAGATGGCATTTAAGAAATTGGAATTGCAAACAACTCTTACTTGGGATATCATTCGATAGCGGGTACGCACCATTTCTCGAGGAAGTAATTACCCAGGACGATCGAAATAGAATTACAATAATGGAAGGACCCCCAATAGTCCGAGAACTCTCAGCCATTGGCCTTCGAACTCTCAAATTCGAACATATATTTCGCTCCGAAAAATTGATAGATCGGGCAACAGAACCTAGCCCTACGTCTGTTCCATCAACCTGGGCAGGTGTCACATCAATACCCCCACCTACACCACCAACTGCCGTGGCATCTCCTGCTTTGGGTAAAACCGCTTCAACAGCGATCAAGAAATCAGATGTTACAAGTAATGTTTTCGCTAGATTGGCCTGGAATCCCGAGCCTCGAGGACTTGACCCTCCAATACATGTCAAAAAAGATGTACTGGAAGCGGTAAAACAAAGAAAAAATTCGAATAAATTATGCAATAATCATTATCTACGAGGTCCTTGCTCTAAAGGCGATGAATGTTGCTTTGAACACGATCATAAAGCTACGGAAGAGGAAGTCAAAGCTATTGCATATTTAACTCGCCAAAATCCTTGTGTCAATGGTCAAGATTGCGACAATGAGGAATGTATTTATGGACACCATTGCCCGAGTGTGGTTATTCCAAGTATTGGAACGAAGGAACCTACTTGTATGGCATTTTCTTGCAAATTCTATAAGGAAGATCATCCTCCAGGAACAATAATCAAACACCCTAAAAAAGAGTACGTCGAACGATATTAGAACAAGTTCATTTCTTCCATTGGTTCAATACTCGTTACACCTTCTTCACACATGGTTAATGTTGTGGTGAAAACACAAGAGTTCATCGCTTCATGGAGAATGGGTTTCTAATTTGATGATGGATATGATTTTTCATAGACAGGAAATGAAAAGATACTACTAGGTATTTAAATTTGAAAGGTCTTCATTGCCGCAGGGGGGTGGCTATAATGGATATGTAATTTAGTCAAGTGATGGAAACGAATTATTTATTGTTGTGGGATAGTTGCTCCTGTAATGTGAATCATGGTTGCTTTTATAGGCTACAGCTTTCAACATTTTGATAGTATTATCTATTTACTTAATGCTATTTCATATACTTTACTTTATCCTATTTGTGTATTTGTGATAAATATTTGGTTAGGTAAGTGGAGGTTTAAATATTATTTATTTGATTCAAAGTATTTATTTTTATATCAAATCATCTCTTCTTTGTTCGTCTTTTTATAATATCAGATCTTGTATTTAACTTATATCAAGTTCTGGAAAACTATATGTTTTTCTATTATCTTATCTCATTCTTTGTGTATGTGTATGTGTATGTGTGGGTTAGTATGTATTTGTATTTGTATTTGTATTTGTAAGAGAAATATTAAGGAGAAGGAGAAGGAGAAGGAGAAGTTTATTTTGTTTGTTCGAGGTATTTATGGTGTGGGTGGTGTTTGAGATTTGATGTGGATGTGGATGTAGATGAGGATATAAGTGAGTGTGAGAGAGAGGATGGGAAGAGGGAAGGGAAAAGAGGGGGTGGAGTGGTGGAAGAGATAATGGATGTGGATGGGGGTGGAGGAATGGAAGGGGAAGGGAAGGAAAGTGGTAGGAAGCCCGGGAGAAATACCCTAAAGATAATTATTCGAGTTCGTGAGTGGACGATGAGGAGCATGACGATGAATACATAGGAATGAAGGGCATTTATGGCTAGGGCCATTATATCATATTATATTTTACATATATAGTGCTGGAAGTATAATAGATAATAAAAAAAAGATTATATTTATATATATCCATGTCCAGGAAGAAGAAGTGTATTGAAAAGTTCATGGCAAGTTGTGAAATATTATAAATGTACAATGTACTTTGATATTAATGATTTTGGCTACGATTTCGGAAGTCGAGGATATTTACAGCTTGGGAATATTTTACCATTCCAGATCAAATTAGAAGCAATGATGTGTGTGTGTGTGTGTGCTTGTAAAATCTTTTTAAAATTTAGAGCTGGTGTATAGTTCAAGTTTGGGACAGGAATGATTGTTCAATTCGTTGCGAGAAAGGAGTTGATGGGATGTAGATATGTGGCTTTGGTATTTATTGACTTGTATCTTTAATTTGGGTGGATAGATGGATGTGTGGAGTTGTAAAGTATAAAATACAAATATAGAGTAAAAAATTGGACTTCGTTTATTTTGAGAGGAAGTACAGAATCGTGGGTACAATATTATAACATATTGAAGGCAGAGATGGCACACCGGATTTTGTAATTTTAAATAGTACCTCTGAGGTGTTATTGCTTGAGATGAAGAGAAAGGGGTTTCTATGGTTTGTTATATTGGATGGCGTAGAGATTGTTTGTCAGGACACAGGAAAGGGGTGGGTGGATGGGTATAGGGTTAGCGATGTACATCGATATCCTGGTATAGATGAGAAAGTGGGTGGGGACGTTAGTGTGTAGTGGTTATGGATGGGTTTGGGGTTTGTGCTGTACTGAGTAAAAGTTTTTGGGTGTTTGGGTAACAGGTTTTGAATGTGAGAGGAAGATAGAGGTATTGGTGAAAAAGGTGGGGGGATGAATGGAAGATAGGAAGAGAGGGGACAGGAAGAGGATTTAGAAGCTCGCAATGTTGGAGACAACAAGATGTGCTGGAAGGGTTGATGAGGAATAAATATAGGGAAGAGGGCTTATCGTGAGCTAGGACTTAAAAGAGAGTGAAGAGAAAAGGAGGGGTGAGAAAGCGAGTGTAATGAAGGACTATACTATTCATCTAATTCAGAAATTCTTGATGAACACTCAAGCTGATGGGTATACAGTTTAATACGCCCAAATTCCCAAAAGCAGTTTCCTTCCCCCCTACAGAACTTTTCCCTTCCCTCTATTATCGAAGACTCAATCATTTACATCCACATCCTTTTAAACATCAAATTCACACCAAATCTCTTCACCCATCTATCCATCCATCCTCAACCTCATACCCTAAATCTCAAGAATTTCCCTCCCCAGAAAATCCAACATTCAATTTCCCCCTACACAAAAGCTACCTCCACAAAACCTCAATTCACCACCCAATACAAATCCCCTACCAATACAACCACGTATCACAAAACCCACTCGCCCGCCTGTACGACCACAAAATTTAGACACCCGCGCGCAAAGCGTTTATTTTCACGTGTTACGTTGTATAAATGACACATAGTATTACAACGTATGACAACGTATCACAAAGTGTTACGACGAATACCGTGCTACATGATTGACGCGATCGGTTAGTTGTTGAAAGATTATATGTATAGATATGTAAATTATAGACAGAAAATAGCTGTTTATGGGAAAGTGGTGAAAGGTGGTGAGATTGCTGTTTTGGGTATAGTTGCTGTAAATGGTATTTAGTGAGATTTGGTTGTGTTGGGAAATACTTATTTATATATGATGTGATGAGGAGAAAGACCCGTATGGAGACTAGGCTCTGCATTGGGAGTCTCGAGATATGGGAGGGGTACTATTGAGGTGAGTGGAATGGGGAATTGGCTATGTAGGCAAAGGACTGCAATGAAGGTTGAGGAGTACAAGTACTAGCCCAAAGATGAAGGGCGGAAAATAGGAAGGAATAGCCCTCGCAGTATGTATGAGGCAATAGCAATATCAAAAACTTTGGACTACTCCATGAGGCTTAGAGGAGAGAATCATAACCAAGGGACTACGTGTAAAAGTACACGAAATATTGATAGTGGAGAGAATCACGGATAAATGTAAGTGCGCGCAATACGTATTGTCAAGCACCTAACAATCTCCAAGCAATGCAATCCTCAATCCATGCCGCATAACCAGACTTTCATCTCTGAAAGAAGACTGTCAGACTGTCAGACCATTAAAGCCGCTAAAGCCACCGAAGGCGCCAAAATAAGAAATCAATGTGGCAGTGCAGTGCATTGCATTGCATTGCATAAAAATGATTTCGCATCCTACATATCAACCGTTGAAGGCGTTCTTCAACGACCCAACGAGGGAATGATCACCCCGACCCCTTTCTGCATATACACGGCACGGCACGGCACGGTACTTGCTCGGACTTGGTCAATGTCCACATAACGGCGATGCATAACGATTGTATAAAAGCCGAGTACTAAACGTAAGTCATTAATGCACTTGCATGTGATTAGCGGGTAGTACTTAGTGTAAAGATTCAAAGAGTAATGGCGTAAAAGCTGTAAGAGAAATGTATGAAAGAAGATCTTTAGTAGTATCGATAGATATGTTTTGCGTGGGGGAATTTTGGCATATTTATTGATTAAAAAGCTAGCTTGATTCGGATCCGTCGGAATCTTCATTTCTGAAATCTTGAATTTCTTCTTCGGTGGCTACGCCTAATCCAGCAGCACTCATGAGTCTGTCTTTCTTTTTGTTGGCTATAATGATAAATCCGATCAGTAATCATATCTCAAAGATTTGGTATAGGTGGAAGAACTTACTCCCAGGGTCAACGTCAAACTCTTCTTGAACTTCACAGTCTTGCAGCTCCGATCTATCTCCGATCACACTTCCCTTTCCTAGTACGCAGTCCGTTAATGTGCATGATTGTCCCACAGTAACCCCATCCATCAATACACAACGAGTCAATCTTGCTCCAGTTTTAATTTGACAGTTTGCACCGATGACACATTCTTTGATAATGCATTTCTCTTCAACAATTACGTTCTCGGCTAAAAGACAATCTGGTCGTACTGTGGTCTTCTGGGCGATTCCTTCTGGCCAGGCTATTTTGCTATTATGGGCAAATGGAGAGGCAGCATCGCGGCCAACTTGATCGATAGCTTCGATTTTAGCCAGTTGTAGGGATACGTTTAAAAGGATGGGCGCAGTATCGACTCGTCGAATAAGAGGTGGGAGCCCTTCTGGTATGGGCTTTGAAGGATGGATGTATGCTAGAATCGGAGGAATAGCAAAGCTTGGTTTTCCATTAGAGATCGAAGAATCCGATGCGTTGGCCGATAGTGCTTCTTGGAGTTTAGATGTCCAAGTTGAACTCAGATTGCCGTAATCGACATCATCACTTGCAGGACCATTGTCAAGCATATTATCGTCGGACTCGTCGGGTCTTGTGTTCTCGAAAATATCTCGCAAGCCCAGTTTGTCGCCTAGACCTTGTTGCCACCCCGCCTTAGCCCACCAGCCAATAACATCCTCACCAAGATTGTCCATGTGCTCGTTTGCGTTGATCATGTCCATGACCCAGGCAGGGAAAATGTAAATATGCGCATCTCGATGTGAACTCAGCATTCGAATGCGGGGATGATTGCGTACTAGGGCATGTCGAATTGGTAAACCTTTTTTGTCTTCAACTATATCCTTTAGTGTATCGGTGGGGACAGAATAAACCAGCTTCGAGATATGAGGAATCAAAGATGATTTGGAGGGTGGTACGGAGGTGGCAGCGAGGGGTGATGTTGCAATAAAATCTGTTTCTTCACCTTTGATTATTGTTTCGCTCTTAGTCTCGTACCACACTCCAAGCCCGCCACGTCTACCACCTCGTTCACCACCAAGTGCCATTTTTGGGCCCTCGTGATGCCCTCCTGTGGCCCCACCCAACCCTCCTTCCTTTACCATCCATGATTCTATCAAAGATTCGCCGCCAAGCTCACAAACAAGATCACAGGGAAGTACAATGAAATCACCCTTGATGATGTTTCGTACCTCCGGTAATCGAAAGATCTGTGCAGTACCTGTCGTTTGGTCTAGATCTTCGGGTGCTAATAGATCTGGTTTTGGTAACGGTAGGCTAGTCAAATGCGGATTTGTGGCTAATGCAATTTTGATAGCTTCTTCAGAAGAAGGTGGTGTAATGAGAGTGATATCTAAATAAGTGTTAGTCTCATAAGAACCTCAAAAATGTACATTCAAGGTAGTCCCGAGGAATATTGACCATGTAGCTCGCTTCAACGTCGCATTCGAAACTATACAATCAAGATTATGCACTCAAATTATGCATTGAAAAGTAGTCTCGGGGATATTCATAACAAATACAGAAATATGACTCGACTTACTGGTAACACCCATTCGATAACAGAAATCAATAGGATACCAAACCATAGGACGATTTGCTACTGGTATCAAAGCCTTTGGGTTCTTATCAGGATTGGAAGTGAAAGTAGGAAAAGACGATCCTGGCCCGCAAAGAATTATGGCCTGGAAGCCAGGCGCTGGCATGGCATGAGGCATTGTCGGTTATTTGCTGTTGTGAAAAGGGTATTGAAGTACAAGTCGGTGGTGTGGATGGAAGAGATATCCAGTTCACAAAAATCACTGATTTGTAGTAGGATATTGTAAGAATGATAAATCGAGCGACTCTATCTGTGGAGAGTTTTCGAAGACGAATCACAAAGGCCTGTTTCCTGATATTTAATTGTGGTTATTCCAAGATCTCGCTCGCTACCTTTTCAAGTCGCAAAAAATGTCGCGACTAGTGTCACATGAGTCACATGGTCACGTGACTCAGCCAAGAACATCCCTCCGATGACATTTCGCATTCGACTTGAAAGACTGTATCTAAAGTATGATAAACTCGAAAAGCTTCATTTGGATCTAGTGAGCGAAAATATGAGGGGAATCTGACGTCCGTTAGTTCTAGAACTCGTGGTTTCTTCAAGACAAGCTTCATGGCATTGTTTCCGTTAGGAGAATCTTATTATCTGCGATATCATCATTTCATTATTTGTGTCCTTGCTGGCTAAGCTGGGAACAGAATACTCTCCTTTGGTTGCGGCAGCCCTGTAATGGGTTGAGCGGGGATAGGTGGCAATGATTGGATTTCAAATGATTTCAATATCTCGAGTGATTTCGAAATCTCGATTCAGGAAGCCGAATAGATGAACTATATTTAGTGATGCAATACTGTCCAGCAGAGGGTATCTCAAGTTATTACAGGCTCAAACCCAATTGTTCATACCTTTCTGAAAGGTCCAGTGGCCGAGAAATTACTGGGCATAGGTATTTACAGACAATCACAATGGCCCTGTGGTAGGATGTCAAATAATATTTTCGAAGAACATCAATTTATTTTTAATGTTCAGATGAGCAGTGTCTTCAATTACTCAATTCTATGTACAAAAATAGAGCGAAAACCTTCGAGTAGTCTTGATGTATTATTGAACCCTTCTTCCACCAAATCACCTCTTCTTTTTCGCACTCCATCAAATCTCACCGTCATTCTCACCATCCATCTCTGCTTCTCCCTCCTGAGACTCCCCTCACTCTAACCCACCCTCATCCCTTCCCCTTCCCCCAAACTCTTCCTCACCCCCCAGCACCGAAAGTGGTAACCAGGCCGGAGCAACGAAAAGACCAAATCATCAACATCAAGATCAGCATCACCCAGAAGCAGTGTAATACCAGGGACACCTTTACTCCCCCCGCACGACTAGTCGCACGAACGAAGTAAAAACAACAAAAAATTATGGAAAACCATAAGTTAATCTTTCTTGCGAAAGAATCCAAGTGGTTAAACATGGATAGAACAGATACTACATTTGATCTAAGCGAAAGGTGGGAGAAGCACCAGCTAGATTGATGGAGAAAAAAAAAGATCTGTTGGAGAGGGAGGGAGAGAGGTTTTTATAGATATTTGGGATGTGATCTGGCAGACGCAGTTGGTGCAAATGGTGCAAACATGGCTATATTGGGATTGTGTTCGGTGTGAGTCAGATGAGAGGGGCGATGTTGCCTGCAGCATAATGCGGCGAAGTAGCATAAGCAACAACTAGGTAAATTACCAATCCGAATGAACCTTATTCAAGTTTTTATATTCAACAGAATTATGATTTGTGCATTTAATCAAAAGATATCAATCATACATAATATTCTCGAGTCAAATTCATGAGAAATATCCTATGACCTCAACGCTCCCAGCCCAGTATTGACCATTCATCCTAAAAAAAAAACATACATCAAAGGTATAAATAAAAGGAAAAGGACGCCGCTTATTTGCCTATCTGCTTGCTTATTCCACACCAAGAACCTTTCTAGCCCAATAATCTCCAATACGATTTCCCTCTACTACCACAACACCTCTTCCAAGACCAACTCTATCTTCTCTTTCCCACCATTGTTCTTTTGTTCCTGACACTTGACTCTCGGCTTCGGATTCACTATCTGCGAGTCCACCGTGGCCTCCATCAGCGCCTACAATTAGGACAACATCTTCCCGGAACCAACTTTGTAGATGGTTGATGACCGACCCGTTTTCTCCGGCGAGGGATTCTTGTAGATATATAAATTCAGGCGCGATATTGCGAAGGATATGGACATGACCGGTTGGGGTGGTGAATGGTAAGACCATGGTCTCCTTTTCCACTAAGCCTAATGCTTCGTTATAGATTGTGCCGAATGCTAGTGGACTCGTCGAACCCTTTGGAGCAAACATCGGGGTTCTAAGGTTTATTAGCTGATGACCTCTGTAACGAAGTAAAGGGGAATATTCTTACAATTGCCTGTCGCTTTCTTCCCCCGGTGTATGAACATCTGCAGGGCCAATGTTCGAAAACGAGGAACTGAGAGATCCACCGGCTTTCCCACCTGCAGCGTCCAGCGGGTGCTCCGTTAATCCTGGTGCATATATTAGAACAAAGAGTCGTATTTTCGAGAAGTCGGTTTTGCGAGGAAGATGGGAGAGGATTGACTACGAAAATCATTAGTAATTACTGGCTAATATCTTCAAATTGACGAACCGCAAATTCATGATGATAGCCTGCTTCGGATGCTGCGTCATCATCTTGTGATTCTGCAGAAACTACAATGGCTACAGTCTTCCTCTTTCCATTCTTTACTGGTGCTCGAGGTGCTGGGGCAACACCTGCAGACACTCCTGCATGACTATCAGAACGCAGCTCGATTGGCCCTGGGGCTAGTGTTGTAGTTGCAGGTGGACTTGGGGCAGCATTTCGTCGTATAACTGATTCCTCCTGCCATGTTCTATGATCGTCAAATCCGTGTTTGTCTTCCTCCCTGATTGAAGAAAGAGCACTCCCCACAACTCCACCGACAGCAGCGGCTCCAGCCGCAAGACTTCTACCAGCGCTATTGATAAACTGTTGTGGACTAGGTGTTCTATGTAGTGCACCTGACATTTGAGCTATGTAACCTTGGGATTCATCAGGACGCCGAGGTTGTGGTGGTGGTGGTTGTTGTTGTTGTTGTTGTTGTTGCTGATCTCTCGTAGATTCACCCGGTCGCAAATCGCCGGCGTGCGAAGGAGAGCCTGTTCCAAAGATGCCATCTGAGTTTCTATTGCTATATTCTGATCCTGAGCGTTGAAGGGGTCTGTTATCATCATCGTCATCTTCATCACCTCTCGTACTCCATATCCATGCTACTACACCTACTGCGGCTGCAGTAACGGTGAAAGCCAGTGGTAACCAGTAGGAGAGATTTCCTCGACGCGCCTGTGCGCCTCTGCGATCGTATGGGGATGACATTTAGGAATGAAATGGCATCACATTCTCCATTGATTTAAATCCCCGGAAATAGTCAAAAATCGTAAATCATAAATTCATAAAAACCTGAAGTTTACTCTCATTCAATTGTGGAGATGGAGCATTGATCAACAAATCCCGAGGATAGATTGGAGAGGCTGGGAAGCTTATGTTGACCTGACTTTTTAGCCCTGTCTTGATTTCTACTTCCTCGGTGTTGGCTCATTTCTCTTGTTTGTCTTGATTTCTGACCGCCTTCCATAGCTGACACGTGAACGCGGCAAAATTATTTAAATGACATTTGACCTACATTCTTTTTTACCTTGGGATGATGTTAATATAGAACTACGATTGCGTATATTGTTGACCTGTAGATCGAAAATATTGTTGTTCAATTGTATAGGGTGTAAGGGCATAGAGGCATACAAAGCCTCCGTCATTATTGCTGCCCAATCCATGGTTCCCGAGGTTCAGATGTTCTGATCGAATATTTGAGCAAACTTTTTATAATGTTCGAAAACTTCAGATTGTAGGAAGGGAGGGATGAAGTTTTCAAGGGCCAAAGTGTCTGGAGGAGTGAACCGAGCTCGTTCTGGCCGAGCTCAATGGAAGGACGACTTAGTATGTATGGTAGTTGCTGTGCCCGTTGTTCCTCGCTCTGTAGTTGTCTGACTTCGAATTCCATTTCACCATTTATCCTCCATTTGTCTCGTTGTTTTAAGCACTTTCGCAGTTCCTAAAATCCCGTCAACTGTCAATCTTTCCTCTAACCCTGCTGTTTCCATGCTTCGGCACAATATTAGTCTTTTTGGATGCTTGCGCACTTCTTTCAAATCACCTCTAGATGCGACCTTTACAGAACCATTGCCCTCTGAGCTTGGCTCGATGTATCTGAGAAGCCACAAATCATCGTCGGACCTCTTGTCAAAATCATTCGTACCTCAATGGCCCATTCCAAACCGAACATCTGCGACTGTATGTCCAATTCCAATTCCTGCATTGAAACCTGGCCCCAGTCCATTATCCAAAGCCAAACTGCACTTCAACTACCAGTATTAAGCCAAAGTCACCATATATTTATCGAAGTACTCGCAAAGGTATTGGCAGAGGAATTCGATCTTTCGGCAGATCTGTGACAAATCTGCGACAGTAATATAGCTGGCGCAAATGTATCTAAAAACATTATTCCTTCGAAAATTCCTCCCATTTTGTCAATTGTCTTCCCGTAGAAGCCTCCTCACCTTCCTCCGACAAAATCCTTTGTAGTAGTGCGGGGATTGTGGATTTCGTCGCAAACTTGTAAAGTTGTGTTTGGTCGAAGTAGAAAATGCGATGCGATTTTCGTTCAAATTTAGCAGGAGAAAGACAAGAACCCAGTTCAAAATTTAGATAATTGCAAAAGTTGATTTTAGAAACTTACCAAACTTTTGCATACCATTGATAAATACCTTCTTAGTCTGTACTAGTAAGTTCAGAAAGAACCTGCTGGTAGAATCTCCTATGTGGTCGATGTAAGACGAACGATGTAAAAATTCGCCAAATCCAGCAGAAGACAGGAAGCCCCGCAAACTACAAATGACAACATCTCCAAAATGTGATCTTAGAAATTTACCAAACCTTCATACAAGACCAAAAGACACCTTCTTAACTCACACTACAAGTTTCAAAACAATCCCACGCTTAGGTTTCCCCCAATCCCCAAATGAATTAAAATGGCCATTTCGCCGACCAATGGCAGACCTCCATTTACGCCAACACGTGATATTTACAGGATCTAAACAGTTTTGTTGCACGTCTGAGGGTGCCTCCAAACATGGGGCTTTTTGACAAAGTACAAAAGTTTTTGCACTTCTCGACAGCGCTCGATCGTGCGAGTTTGGGAAAACTATCAGAATTCGAATCCGAAGAGAATTGCGGTTGCTACAAGTCGAGGCGTTTTGATTTTTTTGGGTGGTGATTTTGGGAGCGGGAGGTTCCGGAGGGGTTTGATGAATTTGCCTCGGCCTTTTTTTCCCCCTAAATTGTTTGATGATGTTGGGATGAGATGGACCTTGATAGTGAGCGGAGGGGAAGAGATTCACTCGGATTCAGTCTTCACTAGTTGCATGTCTGCGAATGCAAATTTATGCCGTTCAATGGCAGTCGGTGTTTGTGTATAGAAATTTTCTAGCAAGGTGATCTGATGGACAGGTTCTTGACTTCAAATAAGAATCTCAGATACCTGTAATTTTATTTCCAGAGGAGTAGTGCTTTTTACTTGATCTGGGAACGTCGGCGCTCAACAATTGGCTAGAAATTCTACAAGTATAAATACAATGCAGCATAGGAAAAGTTTGGTTGCACATTTACACTGCCAATCAACTTATTAAGTTCATTTGTTTGAGATAACCATAGGAATCCTGGCGACGGGAGCTTCATCTTCTTAGTCCCGATGCTTTCATATCGGGATCTCTGAGGGTTATGAGGGTACATGTTCTTGTTCGGTGTCACTTTATGTTTACGTCGGCGCTGGGGAACCTACTAATGAATCCGACTTGGGCACTTGGTGTGGAAGAAAGTACCAGCAATCGCATTTTGGATATTCAACAATGATTTTTTAATTTCATGCCGAGGTTCGGCAGGAATATAGTTTTTCCACTTCGGATTTATCACCTGTGGGACGCCTTCCGGGGTTCAACCGAATTGTTGCACTTCTGGGGCAAAATGGACACCCCGTACAATAAATAAAAAGCCTCTGCAATTTTGGGAAATGTAAATATTTGATAGCCGAAGATTGTAGAGGTGACTTTGAATATCCTAGGGATGAAGTTTTGGGGGGTTTGAAAGAGCAAGGTCTTATGTGGTCAAGGAGGGATTCTTGTTGGTTTGGAGTCTGGCAAGTGGCTATTCATCGTCTGCGAAGACTTTGATAGCTGTTGTGCCAACCCGATCCTCCGCCTCGATTGCCTGTCCAAGTTTTAAGTGTATTGGTGAGCTGGACGGTATTGATGGAAAGTGCCACGAGTGTGCCGAAGAGTTTGCCCCGTTCCCCGGGATCTTGGATCCCAATTTCAACCATTTGTAAGTATTTGCCTGCAGGCCTGCGTTTCTCGATGCACGAGGGCGGGAAGGAAAGAAAGGTATATGCCACGGCAGATCACATATGTCAGCAGAGTGTTTGTGCGAGACTAAGGAGAGTTCGGAATAAGGGCAGTAGTTTACTAGCCTTAATCCAAATCACAGTGAAATATTGGACAAGTTCTGTTCATACGTACCAAACATTCTCCTCATCCACCCACTCCTCGTCGGCAGGTATTACAATTGTTTCGGGTGTCGAAGAGGACTGTTGCAAGTCTGCAGCATTATGAAGGATTTTGACCTTTGCGAAAAGTACAACTTTAATAGTTCGGTGTTGTTGTTGATGGTTTTCTTTTGTGAAATCCAAGTTTCGAGAACATGGTGAGGCGAGAGAGAAACATGAGATGGTGATTTGAGATATTACCTTTTTTTTAATAGGTGTGATGACTTTTGTTTCGGCAAGACGGGGCGGAGAGGCGGGATTTGGGAAGGTATCTGGAGAAGGTAGGAGTACACAAGATAAAAGTTGCGCATTGACAGTATGTGTATTATGCTATGAGAAGTATGAAAGCTAAAGAGGATTATGAATGATCATGAAATGAATTGTGAGACCCGTGTAAATTTGGCTCCTACTATATGGTGATGATGTTACCTTTGCTACCAAAGGATGCCCTTGCGGGTACGAGCCCAGTTTGCTCTTGAGCTGCGGGCTCGTGTAGTAGACCAAAATTTTCTACATCTAGGTCTTCCAATATTGTGCTAGATGAATCCCTCTCCGGGTCAAAAACAATGCCTCAGCCCTTGGTCTTCTTCTTCTTATCCTTCTTCTTTGGATCCGAGGCTGCGCTACTGGATGGGCCATCCATCATTCCGGCCATTCCTGGCATTTGTCCTCCCATTTCAGCCACCATATCTTTCAAGAAATCCTCACTGACACCACCACCAGATAACGCTGCGCTATAGTATGGTAATATTTCCCCCATCTTCCATCCTTTCGGTACTGCAGGTCTTGGTAATGGTTTGCTAGGATCATGGGGTGGTATGCCAGCTAGTTGGGGTTGCATGGCCGTTTTCTCTGTGGTGGGATTGCCCTTCAGGTGTTTCGCTATTAAAGTGTAAAGGTGGTGCTCTATTCAATGTATGTTAGTTTATGTCATCGTCATACCGGACATGGTGCACTGCGGAAATTACAACAAAACGTACTGTTCTTGATAGCTGGGTTGGCCCCTCCTTTGATATTAACCTTAACCCGACCCGGATTTGCCCAATCCTTTGGATGAGTCTTGACTGGCTCAAATAAGGTTTCGATTCGAAGCCTGGAGCATGCAGCTACAATTTCTCGGGCGATGGGGTTCTTGACAGCTAGCTCCATGCCTACTCTTCTGCCTTCTGCTCGACTTCTGGTAGCATCGAAATATATCGGATAAATGCATTGAAAATCTTTGTATTTAGAGCTATCTTCCGTTGAGCGGAATTGTGTGCCATCTGCCCCGGTAGTAATTTGAGAGCCGGAAAATGGAATATCTGCGAGATTCATTCGAGAAGCTTGAACATTAGGGGGTGGTGCGCGTTTGGTGGATGATGGTGCTGGTGCCCTCTTCATGATAATATCGCGGTCTTCGAAATCCGAGGCCACATCTGAGATATCCCCTTCGGATGGATCACTGGCGCCGTATTCATTGTCGCTATCCTCAACCTCTTCAATTCGTGCGTGTGACATCTTGCTTGCCCTTGTGTCGCAAATAGGAATGAGGATGTGTTGAAATCTAAAAGATGTGGGGGTGGGGTGGGGTTTGGACAGTCGAAGCTCAAACAGCACAGCTTAAGCTTTCAACGGGAGATCTAACAATGGTTGTCACGTGTAATGACCCAAGCGCCTTTAGCAAGCGCAATTTGCACGATTAAGAGCTCGAAACACAGATCCAAGGGAAATAACAAATTTCGTCCAGGTACGACTGATCTTTTCCTTCATTGCGAAGAAGATTGATATATTGATGAGTTTATGAATGTGTCGCAGTCATTGGATGATTCGTGAGAGCGGATTGATGACAGAGAAGATCGATGACTGGAAGTAGAGAATAAAAACTCGAGGGAATGGAGAATCCTTTCACGTTTTGTATCTTTGCTTCGTTACGATAGCCTCATGAACAAGTCATATAATGCCAGTTCTATTTTAAAGATTCATAGCCTCAAAATTCCCCAGCGAGTAGGCTATGTTGTATATTTCGAAAGGGAGCGTCGTATTTACTCCGTAGGATCAAGTCAGCCAACCAGATGACGGATAAACGGCAACCCCTTAATCTTACCAAGCCACTCTCGTCAAGCGGCTCAGATTGGGAAAACAGCTACAGACTAGGTACAAACGACAGACTACGTCTACATTATTATCATCCAGATTCCAGTCGTGAATGACTGAGCCTACCGGTGCGGAGTATAGATGAGACCGAGGAACTTCTCGCAGATTTGGAAAACCGAGTGCGGAACTTTGAATTTTGGGAGCTCACAAACGAACGATCCCGCTTCTCGTGTGCAAGATGACGAGTTTGTGTTTTGTGCTATACGCAGCAGCTTCCTATTTCGGCATAACCGCACGTGATACTCCGGGGGACCATGCCGTGGCCCGTGGCTGGTACATTGCAGCTTTTCCTTTGATTCTGTGTTCCTGAATCTTTGCAGGCCGAAAGTCACGGGGTGCATATATTTTGGTATGAAGTATTGAGAATCTAGGTCTCCTTCCACCTGAAAATTTCTGTTCTCCTGAAAACTCGGCTATTTCTGGATAATGGTTGTGACTGACCTCGCATTGGGCCGGGGATGGCTGATCTTCAGGTACCGTGATAAGTTCTGAAAGGTAAGAGATATTTATCATTAGGTCAAGTGTGTTTTTCAAAATTCGATGAATTTTTATCATATTCAAACTCACATCGTACAAGACCCACCACACCAGCTTGGTGGGAAGATTAGTGGCGAATGATGTTTTTGTTTTTCAGAAAAAGAAAAATGATAGAGGGGGCTAGGGTGTCAGGACAATCAGGCTTCAATCTCGAACCAAACCTTTGGTTTGACATCCTGGAAATCTGATCTCAGCGGTGACAGTGTACTGATTCTCTTCGAAAGGCTCGGGCGCTGTAGAGGAAAGGAACTGGTTTTGAGTAGACTTAGAGTCATACGAAGAAGACATTCATCTTCTTTCGTCCGGCCAAAGACAGAGCTAGTTGCCTTTCGGCCGTCCACACTGCGAGGCTTTTGGAAGGATTTTGGGAAATTTTGAGGAACTTGCGTGTGACGGGCTTCGATATCGGTAATGCAAAATTTGGTCAGGGTCAGGAGCAAATCAGTAGGAAAGATAAAATCAATTATTCTACTATTGAGATGGGGACTGGTACTCGTGGTGAGTTTAATACATTGTTTCGCTCGGTTTCGGAGGGCTTTTTATATCTTCATAAAGCTGTGGGATTTCAAGTGGCAGCCCAGCCAGCGTTATATGCTAGACTCCTCAGAATGTTATGATGGCCATTGGTTTGTCCACTACTCGACTTGGCTTTCAATTCGATATCATTGCATGGAGAATGGCATCCTATAAGTCATCTCAAGAAATCTTTGTCATCTTTTTAATAGAAAATAATTCAATATGGATTATTCACTCTATTTTGGTAACCTATTCTGGCCTATTTTCACCTTCGAGGTAGCTGTGTTTGACAAGGCTGAATTAGCGAAACCAATTGGGAAAAGTTTTTTGAAACAAACTATAAAATCTCTTGAATCTCTATCTTGTTCTTCAAAGTTTATGATCAACCATTTTGGTACTCTTTAGTTAGCTGATTACTTGTCTTGTTCATCAAGGACATACAATGGGCTCTCTTGACAAGGCAATCCTCATTGATGATGGTATTGATGATGGTGTAGATGTGGAGTTTGGAATTGATAATGGTAAGAGTTTCTTTTTTATACTATCAGCATGCTACCTTCAAGTCGGACCATTTATAAATTGAATGTAAACGACTGTAGGTCAATCGTGGAAATTTTTAGCTAACGTTATGGTGAAAAGTCTCTTCCAGCTACGCATCTAAAATGAGACCAGCTTCACCAGCTTTATCGCAAGCATCTTCTTGTACCCTGAGAGAAGATAGTCCAGAGCCAGTAATAGCGTCAAATTCTGTAGTTGAAGATTCCATTGCCCTCAATGCGAGGCCATATTCTGCATCTTCCTCTGAATTGCCTATCACCATCCCTACGCCCATCAAGAAACGGCTGCGAGAGGACGTTGAATTGTCTTGGTCAACTCGGGAGATCTTTAACACAGCCAAGCGCCACATCGGAGCTCCGGTCACAGCTTTTCATACTAACTCTAGACCTCTTCAACCCCGGACTGTTCCTCAAGCTGCCTCTCTCAACCAGAAAATTTCGTTACACAGTTTGCGTACCCACCAATCAAAACCTCGGGTCAATTCTGCTCCTCTTCCAGTTCAGCCCAGTGCCCCTCTCGCCAATTCTAATGCATATTGCCATGCTCCTCTCCCAATGGCACCAAAGCAATTCATCAACCTCGACGACGAAGACGTCCCCACGAAATTTCAAGTACCTCCTGGGAGCATAGTCATCGATCTAGAAGATTATGAGATAGAAGCTGAGCTGGAGAAAGAGATCTTTGGATTTGAGCCACAAATCGCAGCCCAAGTCAACTTTCAACGTGCCTCACTTGCTGAACGAAACCCTAAGATCGTACTTCCCAATGTCGAGGATGAGTCCTTACCCTGGAAATCCAATTTTCTCAGACCGGGGGGAACAGTCGAGCTCAGCAATGGAACGTTTCTGAAAATCAAATCAATTGTCAGGAGTGTTGGAAATGATGAGGTTTCTATTAGAGGATGGAAGCTCGTACGTACTCGCGACGTGATTCTTGGTGGAATTGCAGGAAAGAAGAGGAACGAATTGGCATTTATCCATGAAATAGATGGGAATGATAGACGTGATGCTTTGGAACAGTCTGTGCACACAATTCGAGTTGACGAAGTTGTAAAGATACGATGTTTAATTTGTACTAATAAATCGTTCCCCGAATGTAGATACAACAAAGAAGACATTCCTCCAGAAATTCGAAACAAGGGGGAGAAAGAAATACTGCAATATGTAGAGAATGAGATGGTATTGGTAGCTAGGAGAGCTTTTGTGGCCAGATATACAGACGCGGAGGAAAGATCGCGGAATGGCCCACTCGTGGATCGACCTAGACAATCAGCGATTTTGAGATCCCTCCAACAGGAAGAGTGTACGGAGGGAGAGTTTATTGATCCGGATATTAAGAAGAAGGAGTGGAGAGGCGAAATTGTTCTATGTGGCTCGGGAAACCTCAACAATGTCGATAATCCATCCAGCTCTAGCTCTAAATACACGTACGGCGATGGATGTAAGTTCACCTTTTCTCTTATACATGTAATCATCTAACAGCCACTTTAGATTGTGGAGCAGGCGGTATGACAGTGGGTGCTGCAACTGCCGGCCTTAAAGTCAAATGGGGCTTTGATCTCAACCCTCACGCAGGCCTTACATGGCAAAACAACTTCCCTCTCGCAAAATTTCATCTTCTCCCAGTCAATGAATTCGTAGCTCTGCCAGATCCTCGCAAAAAGCTCTGGGTCGACATCCTCCACCTATCTCCTCCCTGCCAAGTTTTTTCGCCTGCCCATACGGTTCCAGGGCGCAATGATGAAATGAATTATGCGAGTCTTTTTGGCGTCAGATGTGCGATTGAAAAGGCTCGACCAAGAATTGTCACTCTGGAACAGACTTTCGGAATCTTACATCCGCAAAATAAAGACGCTTTTAATGGGTTAGTTACCTGTTTTACCGATTTGGGATTTGATGTTTCGTGGCAAGTGGTGAAGCTTCAGGGATATGGGTTGCCGAGTAGGAGAAAAAGATTGATCATCCTTGCGTCCTGGTATGTCGTTTTCCTATCACTTCATTCACTTCAACTTAATTCTCCCCTAATCCTCTTCCAAATCATAACCTAACACCCACCAGTCCAGGAGAAGCCCTCCCCCACATGCCCGAATACACCTACCACCCCCCACACCTCAGCAGCGCCAGCAAAAAACCTTACAAAACCCCCAACCAAGTACTCTCCACCATTCTCCCCGACCACCCCAACCACGAGCCATACACCCCGCAACTAAACCGTGCGAACTATGTACCATGGGACGGCTCCGTCATCTGCGGCTGTATACTAACTAGCGGCGTTCTCGGACTCGGCTTACCGGATGGCAGTCGTGGAATGACGAATAGAGAATTAGCTGCTCTGCAGGGATTTCCTCTAAAACATGTTTTCCATGGACAGGAAATTAGAAAACAGGTGGGGAATGCGGTACCGCCTGTTTTTGGGAGGATATTGTTGGGGAGTATGAGGAGACAGCTTGAGAGAGGGGATGGCTGGGTTAGGGGAGAGGGAATTGTGATTAGTGATGATGGGGAGTGAGAGATTAGGAGATTGAAAGATTGAAAGATTGGATGGTTAGATGCGTCAGTGTTAGTTTTCTGCGACATGAATATATGGGTATATGAATTTTTTTTCTATCTGTCTGGATAGATACATAGATAGAGTAGGCAAAGATTCGAATATACAAGGTAACCTTACACGATCCTGATTATTCAGTATTTGGTTTTCGATTTCCTCATTTTATGAATATCACACGTACTATATTTTCAGGGTTCCCATTCCACTTCTACATGATCGATCTATAAAGGCAAAATAATGCTTGATATGATCAACCAGATAAGGTTATTAACGAAGAACCACAGATTTTAAACAAATCCCCTTCTTCCCATGTCCTAACGCTGTATTTTCAAACAACTCCATTCATACACACTCCTTTGGCACCATTGAACACAGTAAACCCTCTAAACCCTACCATTTCCCAAAACTAGAGATATCCCTATGCTTCCAACTCAGCTCCCCCTAAAATCCCAATACATCTTTCTTTACAAACTTCTACAAATCCTCCTCATCTCGTCCATCACCAACCCTATACCCTACAAATATCTATAAACTCATCTTAATTAACGCACATCCTTCAAATCAAATTCAATTTCTACTTATTCATTGCTTGAACTCCCTCGGGAGTAAGCTTACATCCTAATTTTGCGACATCTGAAATTCAAAGGTAATCAATATACAGCGCGGTAGATTTGCTTTTACTGATAGATGAGGAGGAATAATCTTGGATGTAGATTTGCTATAAAATTACAATAAAAATGTGGCTTGTAGAAAAAAAAATTTTCTAGCTTGAAGATTATCTACCACGCAACTTTCAC
Organism: Sclerotinia subarctica; assembly: GCA_025389085.1. Taxonomy (NCBI): domain Eukaryota; kingdom Fungi; phylum Ascomycota; class Leotiomycetes; order Helotiales; family Sclerotiniaceae; genus Sclerotinia; species Sclerotinia subarctica. The sequence goes on along the minus strand of QRFI01000001.1, from coordinate 4,210,610 downwards.
TTAAATTAAACATTAAAATAAGAAAGCTATTCCAATTACCATCACGCTCATCAATCCCATGCAACCAAGTTCCAAGCTTCCTGCCCCGGAAGAAGATACTGTTGCGGCTGCTGAACTACTTGTCGCGGTCCCTGTCGAAGTAGACGTTGAACCATTTGAACTAGTACTAGCAGCGGCTGTTACGGGGCAGTCTGCATCGTATAACGACGGATTGGCAACATTTATACCCGTCTGATTATTGTATGCCAATCTAATGAGTGTATCCTTTTCAGGTTCATATTTTGGCCATCCATAATTCGTCAAGCCATTTTCAGGATCCTTGGCAAATGCAGCCCAAGCTCCACGCATATATTTTCCGATGGCTATTTGCTCGGTTGTCTCGGGAGGGTTGGCAATGTTTGTATCAAAAAGGAGAGGGATCTCGGCGGAATGCCATGCACCTGCATTTGGAATGATCATTGTGTCGGGGAAGGAACCGAAATAACGATAACGCCAAGTGGTAACATCGGCTTGAATTGAATAATTTGCGCGATAAGCAGTCGGGCAAGTAAACGCAATCAAATTGAAGGTTTGCCAGTAGGAATCGGGATAGCTTAATCCTTGCAGGGAGCTTGTGGCGATGAACAAACCAGCTTCATTTTCATTATTTCCAATGAGCAGTGGCTTTTTGGTGAAATTGCCGGCTAACGAGCGTTCAGTATAGTTGGAAAATACCACAATCTCATCGACAGTGGGACCGAAACTTCCTAAAGTACCTCCAGATCCAGAGGTGGCAGATATGCCATTTATAATTTCTGTTGTGGTTTTGGTGCGCATGCAAGCAGTAACATTGCCGGAGGATGCACCACCACAACCAACTGCTTCAGTAACGTTATACCAAGCTAGAGCAACATTTTCTGCTTGATTTGGCATGCCCCAACTCAAAGCTGTACCAGATTCTGGAATGAAACCAGCAACAATAGGGTCTTCTACCCAAGCATAGTTGTAAAAGTCGACGGATGCTGAGCCAGCTGATTGTCCAAATATAATGATGCGGGATGTATCACCACCAAAGTTTTCAATATTATCACGAACCCACTCGACGGCCAATCTTTGATCTAGAAGTCCGAGATTCGCGGGACTATCTGGATTTCCCGGAAAGCCAAAAATATTAAGTCGATAGCTAGGTAGTTCTTGATCAGCAAAGCTCTAGAAGTTCGAGCAACTCAAAACCTACTTTATAGACACCACAATCACATCCTCTTGTTCAACAATATGCTTTCCATTCATCGATGGAGTGGAACTAGACCCGCTATTGAAACCGCCTCCATATATCCATACTAATACGGCTTTCTTGGCGTCGCCAGTCTGTGGCTTCGTCCACACATTTAATGTCAAGCAATCTTCGCTTTGTGCCGTCGAAGGAGTTCCAACTGATTGTAGAAGTGGAAATCCTATTGCCAAAGAAACATTTGATCGTTCGACTAGTGTAGCGTTATACGTGGTAGTTTGAGCAGGACAGGTATAACCCTACCAACTGTGTCAGCAATTCGCTGAAAAGTAAATTCCCCCAGGGTTTGACTTACAAAATTGGTACCATTGAGAGTCGCAGTGCCATTATATGCAACCGGTGCAGCGAATCTCAGGTCTCCAAGGGGTGGTTTAGCGAATGGAATTCCCAAATACTCGGATACCTGGGACTCATTCAATGCAGCATGTCCGTTGACCGGACCACTGGTCGTCTGAACTGTTTGACCGATGGTCCAATTCAATTGACGACTTTGCAAAAGGGTAGAAGCTTTCGCGGATGCTGCAATGGCAGAAATCAAGACTGCTGAGACCTTCATACCTAAAGATTGAAAAGTGGACGGTGAAAGAGGTAGGACAAAAAGAGAGGGATAAGAGAAGAAGGTAGGCAGGAAGCGGTGGGCGAAGCCAAATTTTAAGGGAATGAGTCAACACAGAGACGTGTGTACCTGAATTACCTTACCTTTGTGGGGTTAATCCGAGGCTATTCGATTCTAGCTAAGGGGGGTGATCATCTTCAAGATCTATCCAATGGTACATTAGATGCCAACGTTCCACAAGCACTACCAGCCTTTGGTGTGCAGAAGCTGTACGCAAGTCTGATTTAAGACCGGTTTTAAGGTCGCCAAAAGGTGACAAGGATCTTCATTTGAAAGCTCATCAAGGTAAGACACAGCGAGCACATATAGAATGATGATGCTATTCATGCATGCGGATAAAAGTCTTCAGATGGGGCGACAAGGCCATTAGAGATATATGGGGCAGGCTGCTAATCGGGGTAAATGAATCGTGGATAAACTCCGCACAGAAATACCGGAAGACTTTTCATGCAAAAGCGCAACCGAGGTCTTGATCTAATATTGATTATTCCAAGGTTGTCTTCAATAATGCTAATGATAAATGAATGTAAGAAGAATTTGGGGCAGATTTCACGGTCTTGGCATTAGGTTTGACTTTGCCGGAGAAATATCATGCCGACTGGGCTTGAATGATGATGCTAAATGGATGATGATTAAGCATTTTGTGGCTCAAGTGTGGCTGACTAGTTAGAAATCTCTAGCCACAATAATCGAAGCGACTGCCAGAAATTCTGAAAAATGAGGCTGAAATTTTGAGACTGGAGATCGAGGCTGACTACACAATTACTGTGAAGGACTCTTGTGCACTTTTGTCGCACATAAAACGAATCTTACATGTAACCTCTCTAGAAGATCAACCATCGATTACCATATACCATATCATGACGACACTAATGGGAAGCATAGTGAAGTATTTAGATTGTGCTAAGGTTTACAACAGAAATTCTACCGCATCAACGTTAACTCTATCTAAGGCTCTCTAAGAGTGATCTACGAGTTATCAAGCACTCACTCTACCTTGTCTTCACGAATACTCCAACGTTTATCATAATACTATAGGGCAGGGGCGGGGTACAGTACAGAGGTTCTCCTCTTCCTAACTTCCCGTGTCCCAGACCTTCGAGGTATTTTGATATTTGTTGGTGATCAACCCACCCGGTGTGAACTTCAGTTCAACGATTCAATTCAACCCATTTACCATATGTTCAATTCATTTATTCTCGCCTTTCGTTTATTATTTCCAAAGGTTAACCTCGTTGTTAAACGATCATGTACCGAGCATGCTATGTCTTTTGATAATATTCATTCCACTTCGTAATGCAAGTGCATGTTCATAATACAGAAAAGAAGTCATATATTACAACAACTATGGCATTTTCATATTCCTTCTCATGGGAATCATGTCGCATTGCTTCGACATACCGCGGAAAATATTTGATTGTTCATAGATGATTTTTATGAGTTATGCGCTTGTGTATGAGTCCTCTCAAACAACGTCAAAGGGTATGAATTTCAGTCTGGCAAGTCACAGCTTCACTTAAATAACCATGATTAATTTCAATCGATGATAAAGATGATAAAGATGATTCGGACTTGACCAAAAGTTGTCAGTCGAGTCATTCCTCAGCACAATGTATTGTGTATAAAAGGGCTCAGTTTTCTTCTCACATTTACTTCTTCCCATACACCTTACATCCTCAACCAAGCAATACTTTCATACTGAGAATACCATCCACTACTTCATACTACCATTACTTTTACCCAGTCCTCCAACTTCAACCATACCCCAAAAACATTATCAATATCCTCGCCTTCATCATTCTTAGACCTGCCACCTGCCTCATATTTTCTACTACCTGACTGACAGTCTATATTCACAAACAACAAAATAATACCATATAGCAACAGACCTCATAACCATCACTTACTTTCATCATGTCTTATTACCACGGCTCAGGATATTACAAATACCACTGCAAGTTCTGGTTAATTCATAATTGCCAAAATTGGTTATGGGTGAATAACGAAGCGTGTGCGGCTTGTTTGGTACGTCAGTAGACCGCTGTAAGCCCTTACGTACTAACATCAACTAGGTAGCTGGAAGAGACGAACCAGTCATTTCACCATCCCAGTTTCAATCCTCCTCCACTGCTTCCACAAACACCAATACCCCTTCCACTACTTCCACAAACACCAATATCCCTTCCACTACTTCCACAAACACCAATATCCCTTCCACTCAACCTGCCTCCATCAGTCCGCCCGCCCCTCCGGGACAGTGGTTCATCCAGGAACCAGGTCAAAAATGGTCCGAGAGATGGGCCTCCGCTACCGACTATGAGAAAGGTAGGTACGCATTTGAGCTGGCTGCTGCTGGTGGACATGGCATGGCTATCATGAGCACCACTTCTTCTGAAAATGTGAAAGCTCCGGAGCATTGGGTACATAATGATACTGTGTGAGAAGTTGGCGAAATAAGAGAGGGTTAGCGAGAGGAGGATAAGGACGAGAAGTGGAGAGAACAAATTGTTAGCTATTTTCGAAACATAGGTTGTGATATTTAGTTCAATGTCTGTCCTTTCAATATTCAAATGCCAATCTTTTACAAATTAACATTACTGGGTATCATATTCACATTATGACATCGAATCCAAATATCCACCGTGATCCTTATGTTGATATTTCGATGATAGTCGTAGACAAAACTTAATTATATAATACACATCTACTTATTTGACTTACCTACTTACTCACTTATAATAACACATCACACATAAACTAAATCATACATCATGCACTCCATTTTAACAAATAATTAACAACAAAATGAATATCATTCATATCCATTCAACCCATTTAAATAATCTATTTATAACATATTAACATAAATATCTCATCCACGTATCTCAGGCATGGATATGGGCACCGGTACCCGACCCCTGGGTATTTGACCTCTGTAGAATGGTTACTCTACCCTATAAAAATGAAGGGCGAAGATTCAATACCTGTACACGGTACCCTCTAGCTCTTTTATTAGAGTCTACAAAGTTAGATTGAATCATTGACATTATTTAACAAAATATTAAATCGTATTAATTTCATTTTCAAATTTTCTGTATTCAAGAACTCAATCTCTTAATATTTATCGATATTCTTAATATTTTGTGTAGTATAAAATCAATTTATTATTATTCAAGGAATTATAATATATGATTAAAAGGAAAAAATATTAAAATAAAAAAAATAAAAAATTTCTTTGAAATTTTTTTTAGGAAAATTGAGATTCATATAAATATTGAAATTTAAGATTAGAATTTGTTTGAAAAAATTTGAATTATTTAAATTTATTTTTTATTCATTTATTATATATTTATTTTAAATAAAATAAAAGAATTATAAATATTCAATAACAATTATATATAAAAAGTAATTATAATATTATAAAATCAATAATTTAAAATTGTTTTTAAATAGATTCTTTTTACTTCTTGTAATTTTTAAATCATTTATTGATAATATATTTTTACATTCTTTAAATGATCTTTTTAATATAAAATAATAATAATAATAATAATAATAATAATTATTATTATTATTATTAATTATTATTATTATTATTATTATTAATTATTATTATTATTATTATTATTAATTATTAGAGTACTATAGAGTAAATTAAATATTTTGTAATTGGTCGTTTTATAAATATTATCTTAAGCTTTTATATGTGATAAGTTAGTTGTATAATATCTGAGTTATGTAATTAATTTATTGTTGGACAAACTCCAAAGGTGTGCACACAAGTAATAAGTAAAGTAAAGTAATATAATTCTGTCTAATCCCCTCTCCTCTGTATGGAGGAGGGGGTATCATGAATTTTAATTTTAATTCAATTTTAAAATCGTCGATTTTTGATATGATTTGTAATTTATTCAAAGGTTGGCCTGACAAATCTAATTTTGCATCTCTCGCTTATTCCTACTGTGAAGGAGTTTTACTACTTCTGCGGGGAGAGGTCATGGAGCTTAATCAATGGACAGCTGGACATTCGGACATCTCTCCATAATTACCACAGTACAGGGAACTTCTTTCTAGCTTCCTTCCCCAAACCTCCGACGCATCTGTATTTAGGTCAACCCGCCAGTCGGAAATCATTGACTGCCGATATTATTGTTCGTTGAAGATTTTTGCCTGGAAATGCCGAGCAGAACCTTATAATAGTTATCTGTATAGGGGTTTGGCAAATGCCAAATGGCTGGGTCTCTCAATATTATACAGCTCAAGCTAATGTTAAGCAAGATGGATTATTTTCCAGCACCGAAAGGCCGGGTCAACGCTTGTGTGTAGACAGTAGGTATTTGAACTACCTATCTCTATAAGCTCTTCAATTCCAGGTGTGAAATTTGCTGGATGAGGCGGGTTCAATAGGCCTTCGATGATCGAGTAGCTATCGTCCTAAACTAACTCAGTCAGTCACTGAGAAAGTCTCGTAGATTATCAAACGATCTCTACATTGCCCTTTATAATAATAATGATATGCCGAGAAATATTTCAAAGCCCAGCACCCGTTGATAAATTTACAGTACATTTGATTCGTTTCACTTAGCAATTCCGGTGCATAATTACCAAAGTAGGGTGGTTGATGATATAGCAAGGCAGTCATAGATTGCAACAGACATGAAGAGTTTTTTTATTCTTTTCCACATGAATCATGTCGGTGTGCTTCAACAGTTCCCATATCGCAGAAAATATTACACTATTCATAGATAGCTTTAAGGCTTTGTTTCCATGTAATGATGTGTCATTTTCGCTATCTTCAACGATTCAACGGTTCTCGGCGGGAAAACCGTGAATCATGCAAGTTCAAGGTCTATCTCTACCTACAAGTTTAAGTTAGACAACTCTGAAAGGATGCGCATCAACACTCCCAACTACAAAAAGCCGTTTCGAATATTGCTATTAAAATATTCCAGTCTGCAAGTCACAGCTTCACATGAATAACCACGATTCAACTTCAACCGATGGCAACGAGGATTCAGACTGAACCAAAAAAATGTTAATCGAGTCATTACCCCAATACAATATACTATATATGAATGCCTCAAATGCTTCTCACATTTACTTTTTTCTATACACTTTACGTAAATTTTAAAGCAAATAATATTCCCATACCAAGAATATCATCCACTATCTCATACTATCACCATTCTTACCCAATCCTTTAACCTTAATTACAACTCATATACATTATCAGTATTGTTACCTTTATCATTTTTCGAATATCAACTATTACTTCATATACTACTCTTGTTCGTCCATTCAACCTTAACAATATCTCGCAGATATTATTATTTCCTCACCTTCCTCGTCCCACAATTTCTAGCTGCTTCATGTCTTTTACTTCCCGCCGGTATTCACAAACAACAAAATAATACCGCGTAGCACCAGGCCTCAAGCCGTCGCTCACTCACATTATGTCTTTACCGACGACAGATCCTCCTCCTCCTCCTCTTCCTCCACCGACACCAACATCCCCACCACCAATCCTACCTATCCCTACGCTCACGATTAAGCTCTCAAGTATATATAAAGCGATTGATTGCTTGGCGCTACTGGCAAGGGGGAAAGTCATAGCAGTCACAAAGGATATTGAGTCCTATCGCGATGGACGGGATCATCATGATCTATCTGGGGGATCTTTAGAGACTGTAAATACAGCCAAGTTTTTTGCGAATTAGTCAAGATATGGTTATGACTCAGGTGAAGGGGGAGATGAGTAGGCTTCAATGCTTGGAATATTCGACTAGTACCACTGCAGGTGGGGAGGAGTTCAATAACGTTTTGAGCATGGTCTTGAAGTTCGGAGATGATATCAATAGCGTGACGAACATCGTCTAATGGAGATCAAGATACCTAATAAATCAAAGAATGCGTTGCTCTTTATTGAACTGCAATCTGAAATTATGGATTTATAATCAATAAAGAATGAATTCAAATAAATCCTAATATTACAGAGGACGGCTAAAAAAGGATGCGATTATAGGCCTTACAGAATGTTAGCACTATAATACACTGTGATTTAACCTCTCAGATCGAGCACTGAAAATTAGTGCTTAATCAGGCTTCAAAAAGTTCATTCAAACCCTGTTAAATAAAATTGACGGTTTGCTAAGTGTTAGTTGGCGTTAGCTAGATAGTCCGGGTGTAAAATTATAGGCATTTTATAGTGCTAGCATCCTGTAAGGCCCTATAGTCGCATCTCTCTTCGAGCCGACCTCCATAATCACAAGTAAATTCTATTAGGCTCAATATGGCAAGTACAATGATTTTGGGTCTACTATATAATCAGGATTTGTAGTTCCAATAATAAGACAAGCCTCTTCAATATAGAATCATATAGGTTGTTGACTCTATGTAGGAGAAAAAACAGGCCGAAATTGACAACACGAAATTATGTGCGGCCTCACCAAATTTGTGCATTGGCCAATTTCGCTTATCTCATTCTCAGACCCTCTGGTTCAATTATATTTTAGTATGATATATGGAATAGTAATAAATATTTAATTATATAGGTTCAATTAATTAGTAGGAAGCTTGGTAGGGGAAGGCTGGTTTTATTACCTATATTGCCTTCGCTCACCACCTTCCTATTTCGGTATTGGATAATCACAATTTTCAACATTTTTTTATTGAGGATATATCATTCAATTAATTAATCTATTAGACCTAGTATTTTCTTAAATCTTTCAAAGGCAACCCTTATAATTAGCTTTGTTATACTATATGCTATTATATTATTTATCCTAATATAATTAGTATTGATCTTCCCTTTCTTTATCAAATCCCTAATAAAATAATGACAAATATTTATATACTTTGATCGTTTGTATAAATACAGATTTTTGATTAGGGTTAAAGCTTTTTAATTATCTCTTAATATCTATATAATATTCTTATTTTCTCCAATATAGCTTAGCTTAAAAAGATCCTTAAATAATTATATTATTTATCTTCCTTATTTTATAAATATATTTTTATTATATAATATAATATCACCCTTATTTACATAACCTTCTGTATCTTTAACCAACTCTCTTCCTATTTTGACAATATACTTTACTGAGCTATACATACATTTTAATCCTTGAGCTTGAGTAAGACAATCAAGTGGGAACTGCTGGTATTACAGAGTTGGTCATTGTCTTCCTTGAGAAGAAGCTTAATGAGTTCTTGTTTATTGCTAATTTCAATGTCTACGTTTTTTCTGATATTGCTATTTTTTTTTTCTAGGGTAGAGCGGTTTTGAATGAAGTCCGATACGGTTCGCCCATCGCCAAAAAAACCAAAAAATGATGCTGATAATCTCTTCATTTTTTCTCGCCCTCTTTATACTCTAAACAAACTCCATATTACCCCTTCTAAACCTACAACTCTCTTTTCTCCCCATAACCTCATCTACTCCCATTTGGCCAAGGTTACCACACAAGACTCCTCTACTCACTTTCCCAAAAACCCCCTCTGCAAATTCCTTCCCCTCTCCCCACTAACAGCATCCAATCTCACAGCCATCAATACGCATTCCAACTCATTTGCCAATGGATTCCCCGGCATCCCACTTCCCTGCCCTCCACCCGCATGTCTCTGGACCCTCAATCTCCACTGTCCTGATTTAATAATCAATCTGTCATCCTTTAGTGCTCCCAGGCCTGCGTTCGTATTCATTGGGGCTGCCATCCCATCACCCATTTTTCTCTTCTTACCACTTCCTTGATTATCAGTACTAGAATCCTCATTCACAGTCCCTCCAATATCAACCACCTTCCCATCACACACCACCCCACAGTCATCCCCGATAACCACCCTAACCATCTCCTCACTCAGCCCACTCTTTCCCGAACTAGCTGGCCTACTACTTGCGCCGCTATTCTTCATCAATAGACTTAATGGTTGTTTAACGGGCAGATTCATTTTTGCAGCAACAACCTCCAATAATCTACCCATCCGCGTGTTCGTTTCCCCAAAGAATTCTAAGCGCATAGTATTCCAATGGAGTAAAGTGGCCGAATCACCTATTTCGAGAATAAGTTCGTAGGGTGCAGAATCTGCGAAGGGACGTTGGTAATGCACGTAGCCTATCGATGATTGGGGCGGGTTTGGGGGAGTGAGGGCTTCAGGAGAAGGGGCAGTAGATAATGGAATATCAGTTAAAATAGAGAGGCCTGATTGTCTGATATCTGATAGTCGGATTGTAATTTCTGATTTATTACGTAATGGATTATAGGAAATTGAATGAGGGATTAGTGTTTGCTCAAGACCTTTAAGATGGAAATATCGACAATCTCGTAAGAGTTCGGCACGATGTTCTGGACTACGAATTTCGAGCGGGTAACCACGGAGAAGATGAAGGATTTCGATAAATGTTTTTGCGGAGCGATTGGGTACTGATGGCGGTAGGATGGACGGGGGTCTAAGAAGCCCATCCTTATTTAGGCCAGGGAACACTTCCGAAGGAGTGCTGAAGAAGACAGCGAAGCCCAGGGAGAAATAGTTGGGACTATTACCCGGATCAGAAAAGAGTTCGCGGGGGATTTGAAATTCCTCATTTCCGACTTTTATAAAGATATTTGCTTCATATAGCTGAGAAACTAATCGTGGTACTGCCTCGTGTTAACATCGATCATTACGTGGACGATGGAGGAGACCAACATGAATAGAATTGAGCATCAGCAAATAACTTCACAAAATGAGTTGAATCCCTCGGCTCAACATGATATCCTTGCAAATGAAGTGATATATCCTTGAATGTAATCGGATCACGATCAATATACAGGGTCCTAATACCTGTATTTGGGTCTTCTCCATTTTCTTCCGCTCTCCTCAATTGACACTGAAAATATTGGGAAAAGTATGAGGGTGCTCTAGGTTTCTTAGCTTGTGATCTCATCCGTATTGTCCATCGTCTCTCTCGCGATGCACGAGAAAAGAAAAACACATACCATCAGAACTCAAACTCGCACCGCTCAACCGAAAAAGCTCCGTCCCGATCTGGATTGGAAAAACCTTCTCATGAGGTAAATATTTCGGAATCTCCGTATTCAATCTTCTCGGCTCTGGATCCCTTAATATTCCTGGGGGATCTCTCATTCCCCCTGCGCCAGCCATTCCCGCGGAACTTGAAGCCCCTGGTGGTGTATTGCCAAAATTCATTTCTCCAACTCCAGCACTTCTCCCTGTCGTGGCTCTATGGTTCAAGGTGCCGATCTTACTTGTCTCACCAGCTACTCTACCAGGCCTTGAAAGCTATCAGTCCCCAGAGCAGAGCTTTCCGTAAAAGACAACTATGCTCAATTTCCCACGTGACTGGTGTCTCAAGCAAAAGATCTACGTTAATCCGATGACAAAAGAATTCGAGGATGCGTCAACCAAAATGAATGAATGAATGAATGAATGCCTACTTCAGGACAGTATTTGTTATAAGCGTGTGGCCTCTAGTATTATTTATGAAGTGTGATCTCTATGAATCATGATAAAACTTTCTGTTCCAAGAGACAATTGATGTAATCGATATCTTGATGGCTTGGGAACAATGAAATGTTGATCTGAAAGCTCAGCTCCGGAGATAGCGCACCAAATCTTAAAAATAATTCCGATGTTAGATCACGTGACTTATCTTGGGTTCTACCTCATCCCCTTCAACTACATCAATCACTATGCTTTTAATGTAAGATTTAGAGTCAGTAATGGAAACGGGGTTGTTGAAAATTCTTGGCACCTTGCTAGTCATATGCGATGTCCCAATGCGTGACGACTTAGGATGATTGGATTTTACTTCATTTGGAATTGAGCATTTGAAGTTGATTATAAGATCTAACAAAACCTCTTTGATTATTAAATGACGAATAAATGAATGAAATTGCTTAAAAATTGCTTGATATTCTCTGTCCATTCATAGATTTATCCTCCAAATTTATGATTCTAATTTGACTTTATCCAGTCAATCTAACATGTGTGGAAGCTGACACAGCTAACACCTATCTAACAAAAAACATCGTTCATATTCGTTAAGATTTTGCTAATCACCCATCAATTTTCAGCAAGAATATCCGGGTATAGCATGCTTGACTCCTGACCCTGAAATTAAAGAAATCCAGCCCTACCCAGCCCATGTTGTATTCCTTTCCATTGTACCCTTACTTTTCTTCCTCATCAATAACTGGGTGACTACTACTTGTCGTCCCGCTTCTAGTTCGATTTGTTGGTGCACCTCCGACTAAAGTCCGACCAGGAGCAGCTTGTGACGTGCTGGCTGCCGAATTTGAAATGATACCCGTGGATTGTTGTCCTACGGGGTATGATGGAGATAGTGATGTTGAAGGCATACCAGCTCCGTCAACGCCCAAGTTTTGACTTCTAGTCGAAGCAACAGAAGCATTGCGTCCGAGCTGACCCGAAGGGTTTACAGGGAATTGTGTATACTTTTGATAACCACTTCCAGTGCCATATGATGAATTATATTCGGTAGAACCTGAAGAACCGTCATTCATGAATGAGCTTCCATAAGTTCCAGATCCTGAAGGTCCGTCTATTGTAACACTGAAACCAGGGGACGATTGGAATGCGTTTGGTGGTAGATGCTCTCCAGGCTTTCGTCTACCTCTGGTGCTTGCTCTCTTTAATAGAGATGTCCTTGAATTGCCGTATTGATCGAAATTGTCTTCCCCCAAGGTCGCCACATCATCGCTATCGTTGTAACTGTTACTATGAGCAAAATCTAGTCCTGGACGTCTTGAATTCAAATGTTCCGCTGCCTCTTCCTCAGTGTCTATTGGACCAAGATCTGGATTGGTATTCCTGAGAGGTGTCGTGGGTATGAGGCGTTTTGAGTCCTTGGTGACTGATGATTTCTCCCGAGCTTCAGTAGCCCATTCGTCTGTCACAGCGACAGAGTAGTTGGGGTTGGCAGGTCCACCGAGAGCATCTCCACCACCTCCAGGAGCGTTGATTGGAATTTTACGCAGAGCCAAAACAAGAGCGCACATGAATTTGGAGCGACGAGCAGCGCGAACCGTCTCGTTGTGCCAGTTAGACTTGTGTCTGATTTCGACCTTTAGCTGGAGCTTATCCATATTGCCAATACCCACAGCTTCTAACACCACATCGGATTGAAAGTCGCGAGAGTTGTCTGGATGACGAACAAAAGCCTCCATCTCCGTGCGAAGAAGTTCAACATCTTCGAGGGTGGTATCAAAAGAGATGAACATGTCGAGCTGTTCTTTCATTGCCTTGCTACGGGTAATGTTCTCGATCCAAAGGTTGTTGAGTACAATATTAGGTACCTGTACCATCTTCATGTTGTCAATACGTTTGAAAATGGTGAAGAGTAGAGATATCTGTTCCACAACAAGGTATTCAGAGCTGATATCAACGCGATCACCGACATCATATGGATGCTTGACGAAAAGGAAGATGCAAGAACCGAGGAACTCTTGAGTAGTGGCGGCGAAAACGAAGGATAGAGACAACAGAGTTGTGCCGGCGGTTGTCAACGTAGCAAGGAAACCAGTGTCTTGGAAAGCAACTAATCAAATGGTTAGAGACTGTGTTTTGCTGCCGAAATTTAGAACTTACTGTAGGCAAAAATAACAATGATAAGGACAATGATGAGTAAAACCTGATCAAGTACACCAATGGCCTGACCAACATCTCTCATACTGTTTGCAATCGATTTTCGGTCACGACCAATATCCACTACCTTCATGATCATCTCATCGAGAGAGATATCGCCATTTCCATCATTATCTAAAGCCTCGAAGATCTCTTCAGCTTCCATCTTACGACCGGCGCCAAGGACCTCCTCGAGATCTTCTACGTAGAGAGAATCCTTGCCTTCAATGACAAAAGACATCCATAAACGTTTGGCTAATGCCTCGGAAGATTTCGTCTTCTCAAGCGCTTCGATAACGACCGAGTGGGCAGAATTTGGGTTGAAAACTTGCTTTCCAGTAATCTCAGACGCAATGTTTCCAAAGACCGAGGTAACTTTATCACCAAAACGACCGATGTCTCCAATAATTTTCAATGGCGCATTTGAACCAGCTCTACTATGACCCATTAATCTCCTGTTCGTCTTTTGGAGCACGGCTTCAATGCTGTCACTAATAATGTAATCTTCCTCCGCAAATTCGGGGCAATACATCGGAAACAAAGTTCGGGATGCTTCGTAGAGGAGGCCGAGCAAGTGGATGAGGTGTTTTGATTCTTTAATTCGTCCATCGAAAGATCGTCGGTGGTAGTTGACACTGATCAATTGAACGATAAGTTTTTCTATCAAGAGTAAGATTGCAGCGATCAGCGTAGGTATTAGGACACGCTTCATCGTGTTGACCCATGGACCCATAGTACCGTCCCAGTTTTTGCCATCCTTATTTGTAATTCTGTTCAATTGCGGAGACGTCAAGGCCGTAAATGTAACCAAGCTCGTAATGGCCCACCCGACTAAGGATAATGGAATCTCCAAAGCTCTCAATATGGATGCATATTTGCGTACACCAGTGCTGACAACCCCACACAAAAACATGAAGATGTATGGTACGGCTTTGGAACATAGCTTCGAAACCCAAATACTAAGCCAAATAATCTCAATCCAAGTGAAGAACAAGTACACTTTTAATTTTCCAATAGTGGCCTTTGGGTATAGAACGGCGAAAATGACGATTGGCGCGGCGAGGACAATACCAATAGGCACAACGTAAAACATGTAGCGAGTAACCACCGAGAAATTGACGATCGTGTTGTAAAGTCTACCCAAGCCGTTGACTGCAACCTCTTCCCCGTTTGTTCCTCTTCGTGCAGGGTAGACTTTCCTTCTACCCGCAATTCCTTTTCTAAACGCTCCCTGCTTCTCATCATCTTTACCTGAATCATTCTCCGAACTCCCTCCTAATATTCCTTCTCCGGCTCTTCGTGCTCCAGTGGAGGAGGCTGCCGTTCGCACTTGTGTGAGGGGGATATTTTCGGTCATGTCGCTGCCGTCTATCGGCTGAAAGCCACGCCGCGAAAAATCTGTTGGTGATCGAGGGGATCGAAGTGACATTTAATCGAAAGGTAATGTTTCGTGCTTTTAAAGGCGGATTCCGACACTCGCAGATCTTTCAAGGGATCTGAAATTGAAACCCAAAAAGTGGCGGAGGGGATAAGATTTGTTGTGGAATGTTTCTCGTCTCAAATATAAAACGAGATTAGAAATAAAGTATGATTTGTACAATTTGTGTAAAAGGTGAATCTCAATATAGAATCTCAGCAGACTTATTCAATTGATAAACTGCCAAACGAATGTAAGGAATCAATGGATGGTCGTCATTCGTACAACTCGCATGGAGCGTGTTGAGGGGTCTGATCAACAAGTCCAAAGACTAATCAGTAGCACCGTACTTCGTGTATATTCTGCTACATCCAACAGAATAATAAATCGCATCAACCAACAATTTCAACAATGAAATTGAGGAAACAAAGTCCAAAGGGTGAAAGGAGAAGAAAAAAGAAAATGAATGAGTGGTTGAAGAAAAGCTATTAAAAGAATGAATCTGATTAGTATGTGTCGACTTTTCTCTACCCTTCCATTTCTCGAAGAGATATGAGATAATGAAAGATCCAAGAGCAGAAGCGGCACATACAAGGTAAAGATTGACCAAAAAGAGAGAAAACTGGATGAATCTTGTGGGGAAGCTGAAGATGAATCCCGTCCCTTGAACAAAAGAAAAAAAGATCTAGAGGTCTATTTA
This sequence comes from Sclerotinia subarctica, assembly GCA_025389085.1. NCBI lineage: Eukaryota > Fungi > Ascomycota > Leotiomycetes > Helotiales > Sclerotiniaceae > Sclerotinia > Sclerotinia subarctica. The sequence goes on along the minus strand of QRFI01000001.1, from coordinate 4,194,964 downwards.
GGTTAGTAAACACTTGTATCGTACTTATATTTTGAGTGAAGGCACCGAACATTGAAGGGGGTCAAGAATGCAAGGTACCAAAAGCCCACCCATGGTCACCATGAGTTGTAACCAATAGGAGATTCCTAGTGGGCCACCACAGTTAGCCAAAATACGAAACAACCAAGAAAAGGTTCAAGGTTTATCAAGACCAACAAAATATCCGACCTATCATATCATATTATATTCTAGAGTCTAGTCTAGCTTGTGTATCCTCTGTATCCTCCTGAAAATAACAAGAAAAGATTGCGAGAATAGCTAATCGGGTAAAGTACTCCTGGCCTTGCAAGTTTCATCAATGGTTTAAGGGGCTTTCTCTGCATACCTATGTACTGACGATCATGAAACTAAAGAAGGAATTTGGCATGTGTAATTAGAAAGAATCGTTTGACTCAACAGGATCTTGGAGATTCGATGTTTTCGTATTCTTCATCATCATCATGAATCACAATTTTCCATCATTGTCCAAGTTCCTCAATCCCCATTTATTTGAGATCGATCCTGAAGAAACAAACTACTGAACAGTGCGGATCTCCAAATAGCTCACAGCCTCACACAGCCTTTTTCCATGAATCACGAATGGACTCGCGTCGATGATACACATTTTGCTAAGGAAAATGTGGGAAATAGGGAGATCCATCGACCAAGTCAGCCACCAATTGCATGCATGACGATAGAGGATCCAATATTATGATCATGATCTTTGGAAATGGCATTCCAGCATGTTTGGATCGTAGAACTGAAACATATTCCCAGATCCGGTGTAAACATACACGGGGTACGCAGGTACATCAGTGGAAACGTTCCCCAAAGTACAGCATAGAAACTGGAGAAGAGCTTATCAAATTATGAGTCTATCATTTTGAAGATGGGTACACTGCTATGTACACTTCAACCCTCGTACATTAAACATCCCGACTTTTTATTATACGATATACTAGGTACATGCATTTCTGCTTCAGTAAATCCTTATCATTAAAATAATCCTTCTAATCCAAGCCACCAACAATAGACCTTCGAAATTCGACCTCTTCGACTTCTTCCACCTTCTCGACCTCTGACTTCCCATCGGTCCACCAACTGGCCACAACAGTCGTCTAGTACATTGGTATCTAGGGAAATACGTACCACCAACATCACTAGACCTTCTATTCAACCGTCCTCACCATCCCGTCTCGAGCCATCCAAACACATTGAATGCATAGACAATGACATAAGATAAATCCACAACTCATCCGGTCTCAAAGTCACGAACATGCAAGAACCTGGGTCGAAATTTTTTCGGCCGCGTAGATATGGATGTATGTTTACGGAGTATGCCGAAGCTTACAGAAAGTGAAAAAAGGAGTATCCACTCAAAACATATCTTTTAATAGAATTTTTCGTGTCCTGGAATACCTAGGTATCATGCACGGTGCCAAGTAATTCCGCTCCGCTCCTCCAAAATTTAGATTTCTTATCGATAGAGTCGTCATTGAAAAAGCCGAGGATAATTAACAAAATTTGATAAGATTACCATCATACACCACATAAACTAAACAAACCAACAACCAATTCAACCCAACCCAACCCAGACCCAAAATGAAACTCACCTGCGACCCAGTCCGCGCTAAAACCCTCATCTCAGCCTTTCAATCCGTCTCTGAACGCGTTAGCAGCGCCGCCGGAACCAGAAATGTGTGTTCATTGCCCCTCATTTACATAAAACCCATGTGTCACACGTGCTTTCTGTTCATTCTCTCAACCATTATTTCTATGATTTATATTCGATTCATACTGAATGCTACATACTATCACAAGAAAGCTAACATAAAATCCAGGTAAGATTAGTAGCAGTATCTAAGCTCAAGCCAGCAACCGATATCCTAGCTCTCCATGAGCAGGCAAATGTAGAGCACTTCGGAGAGAATTATGCGCAGGAGTTGATGGAAAAGGCGGAGATTTTACCGAGGAGTATCAAGTGGCATTTTATTGGAGGATTACAGAGTAGTATGTTGGTTCCTCTTTACGTGGTTATGTGTTTTGCTGGGTTGGGAAGAAAGTGCAGTGTTGAGATCTCTGGAATGAGTCACATGATACTCTTGCAAATTAGATTTTGGATGTTTTCTAAGCCCCAGTGGACTTCAGAGCTCTGTCTAGGCAACTTGGAGAAAATTTCTTCTCATTTCTTCCCGAGAAATTTCAAGCTAACCCCAACTATCAGATAAATGCAAACCTCTGGCCTCCACAATCTCCAACCTCTACCTCGTCTCCTCCGTCGACTCCCAAAAGAAAGCCTCTCAACTATCCCTCGGACGTTCTCTGCTTCCCGTTCCCGCCGATTCATCCTCACCTCCTTCTCCCCTAAACATTCACATTCAACTCAACACGTCTGGCGAGTCCTCCAAATCCGGCGTTACGCCCGGAAAAGAGACAACGGAATTGTGTAAATACGTTATTGAAGAATGTCCGTTTCTGAAACTGGTGGGTTTGATGACTATTGGTGCGATAGCTAGAAGTCATATGAAGGAAGGAGAGGAAAATGAGGATTTCATAGTGTTGAGGGAGGAGAGGGATAGAGTGGAGAAGGAGTTGGGTTTAGAGGGATTGGAATTGAGTATGGGAATGAGTGAGGATTTTGAAGAGGTGAGTTTTGTTTCTTCGATTCTTGCTTCCTTACTTTTGCTTTGGATTGGGGAGATAAGGAGCCGTCGTGTAAAAAATAGAACTAATGACTTTTAACAGGCAATCCGACAAGGCAGCGGAGAAGTCAGGGTCGGTAGTACGATATTTGGACAAAGGCCTGCAAAGGAAGATTTCAAGGTTTTAACCGAAGTCGAAGGCGAGAAATCCTAGTGTTATCATATCCTGTCTAATCCAAGAAATATACGTTCTTACTCTCCTCTATCCTATGAGTACCATATGAATTTCTTGCTTCGCGCTTATCTTGAACACCAGCTACATAATTAGTAGGGGAACATGCAAGGATGGTACTAGTACTAGATCTTTGTAGTTTAGTGCAGCGTTGAAGATGTAGTTGAAGCTATATTCGATGAATATTGATATCATCCGCTAGAGGTTCAATACATTGCCATTTTAACATCACATTCGAATAGGTGCTAGATGCACAGCATATACATATATATTTATTCATCGACATATACTAGTACTTCCATCCGAATATAGTACGTCACAATACCATGGAAACACTACTAACACATATCCAATATCAAATATCCATTTAATTCATAAAGTCATAAACCCCAAACTTAAGCTCCCATTCCCATTCTCTTTCCTATTCCCAAACTCACACAACCAAAAAAATATCCCTCTCTCCAATCCATACCTACTAACCCTCCTCTCACCCTTCCCACCCCTCCACCCCAAAACCCAAACCCAAACCAAACCCCTAACAACAACACTCCAAACACTCAAAACACGCCAACCCCGCACAAATCCCACAACACAACCCTCCATTCCCCTTTCCACCCCTCTGATGTACAGGCACGCTTCCTGCTGCGTGAACACTAGCACTAGCACTAGTACCGGCTGAAGAATAAGAGTCGTGGCTGTTGGTGCGCGAGGGCAACATGGTCATGTGTGGGTGTTTGGACTGTGGGGGAAGGAGGGAGGTTAGTGGGGTTTTATTTTTTGGGGGGGGGGGGATCGGGAGGGGAGGGGAGAATATGGGATGGGAGATGGAGAGAGAGTAATTAACTAACCGGTTCACTCATTTCGAAATCCTGTCCTTTGGTATTATAGGTAGGAGCCGGTTGACGGATCATGGCGGGGTGAAGAGTAGTGCGGGGATTTGTGGATGCGTCGACCATTTTTTTGGGGGGGGGGGGTTTGGGAGGTTTTTAATGAGATTTGGTATTTGAGGTAGAATGAAGATGAAGTGCGTATGCGTATGTGAGAGAGACAGAGAGTTGTATAGAATTTATCGAGATTTAGTTTTGAATTTGATTTGAAGATTTGTGAGATTGGATGGATGGATGGATGAATTGATGATTGAAGATTGATCAATGATGAGAGTAATATTGACGATAGAGAATAATAAAATTACAACTCAGTAAATAAATATGCAAACCACGAATCCTATTCACCCGGGTCACACGCACTCTTATATAACAAATATCCTTCTCATTCACAGCCTCACTATTACAGCGTACAGCGTATAGCGTATAGCGTATTAATTGCAGGATATACTATACTTTAATCATCATTCATCCATGGTTTCTCCGCTAGATTGTAATGGGTGATGTAAGCCTTTACGTGTGATACGGGTATGTTGTGGCTGCTTGGCTACTTGGCGTGGGTAATGTGATGGCTATCCTTGTTCCTTGGGATTGGGAGGTATATCACATATGTAGGATATATATAGGATGGTGGAGTGGAGAAGTGGAGGATGGGATGATGGGGGTAACATGGAGGTAGGTAAAATGGATGGGTTTGTGTATTGTTTGCTGGGGGTGAGGGTGGCTTATGTTGCATGGAGAAGGGTAGGATGTATATTAGTTGTTATTGTCTGAGTTATCAAGTTCATCAAAATCATCAAGATCATGTACCTGAGTAAAATGGGGGGGGGTAATGATCATGCGAGGAAGCATCAGGGCGCAAGCTAGCGCGTTAGAAGCGTTAGAAGCGAGTGCGAGTGGAGTTGCAACCCGCAGTTTTATTATGCCTTGCAGCCTCCCTGTTAGCATAAACATCAATCACCATTTCCAACCCACACTAAAAGCGGGAACGGAATATTCCAAAACAGCTTACGTACGCAAACAAGTAACTTTTTTCGGTTTAGTTTGGATGAACCATCTATGCAATATAAATAATGAAATGAATTATATCCGGGGGTTTTTGTTTGAAATAAAAACACTCTAATTATTCAAATATATATTATTAAAATCTTAAAATCACAGTGTACTGACTTCATGCTGCGCGAATACGTACTCCATTGTGGAGAGCAGGCATCACGCTAGCTGCAGGGCTGAGCCGGATATGTCGGATTATCCGATTAATATCTGAAGCGGGAAAAGCGGTGATTGAGTTGAGATGTTTGGAGTGGGATTGAGAGATAGGATAAAGATGAAGGGAAGGTTTGCTGTGTAGAATGGTGTTGAGGAATTACCTAGGTACTCAGTGGTATTTAATTTTTAAGATAATACTAGATAATACTGAAAAAATAAGGGCTCGGTAGACAAGCTAGCCGAAAATTGATCAGCTACAAGTATTAGGGTTCGAATTTGAGCTGTAATGAAGTGGCTGTTGTCATATATAACGGTTTTGCTTGGATATTATTCCTGTATTGTTTCTTGGTGAGTAATTATTGACTTTCTAATTTTATAAACTTATCACACATGTTATATTTTGCTAGTATGTTATTTATGACTTGTTAGTTCATCAACTATTATATTGCTACTTATATATCTGGTCGCTATTCTCATCAACCCTTGTGTCTGCAAATTCTTCAACGCACATCTTCCCGTCGATAACTTCAATTCCTCTTGTATGAATTGCAATTGCCTTGTCTACATCAGTATTTATTGCATACCTTTTATCTCACGCTCAAGTTGATACAATGCCTCATCTAAACGAGACCAGTGATGTGAGTAGTATGAATTAGTAATATAATAACTGATATTGAAGTAAGAATTCTAGAATCTACTCACCGCACATCATTCGAATTCGTGACAAAATCCCAGCAAAAACTTCATTATCCCATATAAATTAAATATCAAATAGCCTTTTTGATATTAAATAAAATGAAGTAGAACTTTTAAATACGATAATTAATCATAAAATTATTTTAAATTATTTTTGTTCAAGAATTATATTTATTTAAACTCAAAAGATTTTAAATTTTCATTGGTATGACGCTTTTTTCAACTTTTCCTCATATAAAATAAATGAATTTTTCGAACTTTTTATTCTTTTAATTTCGAATATATATAATATCAAAATTTAAATGATAAAAAATATTCTATTAAATTTTGATTATATTTCAATTGATTTTCTTTATATATATATAAAAAAAATTAAATCATCTTATTATTTAATATATATAATCAAGATCGGAAAGAGAGAGAAATCATTGGTTTTGATATAGTTTCATTCAGTATACAATTTATTTTATTAATACACGTAAACTATAATATTATACCTTGATATATATTATTGATCACATACAAAGATACTAGAACTTAATATTAAGGATATATCTATTAAAATTATTAAAATTTCATAAAATATAATTAATGTTGTTTTAATATTATTTATTTCAGAAGGAATATATTGAATTCCAGTATTTTTGTATATTTCTAGTGATATATAATATTCTACATTATGTATAATATCGCTAGTAATATAAAATTCGATCTTACAGACTTCAATATGTATCGAAAAATGCAATACACCTCCCTACAGTGGGGGGTGTAGGAATTACGCAGTATACTACTTCTATCACTGAACGAGCCTGAGGGCCGACGGATGAATTTTCTTCTGCGTTAAAGTATATTTTTAATGAGGGAAAAGGTAAGATCATTAAGATATTGAGGTAGGCCTCGTTGAATTTCATCTTTCGAAGAACATGGTTGCATCCTCCATAGCCTCTATCTGGAAAGCTGTGATTTCATATGCAGTGCTATAGATAACGGTAATTGAGCCTTGAGTTTGAACAATAAGGGCATTTAATGGTACTCCGAAATTGCTTTTTATGCCTAGGTCTCCTCTGAATTTCAATGAATGCTATCTGTTGTATGTTTGCGACGAGGTTGCTCCAATCAAGATAATAGTGGTTGTGAGTTAGCTGGTTACCCGAGGTTACGTTAATCAATTGGGCTTGACAATGAGGACTCAGTTTTGTAGTGATAGCGGGCTGGGTAAAGAGGGTCAAGAAATGGTGTGAGTCTGGGATCACACGTATGGGTTAGCTATGAACTGAACTCTAGGCAGTTAAAACATGGAGGAAGGCTCAACGGTCAAACTGATATTGTTGGTTCCGTCGCTGTCGGTGCAGGAACCTCCCAATGGTTAGAATTTACTTATAACATGATGATTAAGTACTCGCGAATGTGTTAGACAACCAGAGGTGCTCGGACAGAGTGGATTGATGTTCAATAATGACTTCCACAATGCTAACTCAATGTCCTGGTTGGCATTTGCGAAAAAAATTCCCGAGGTGAATAGTTAAGGATGTGATGCTCAATATCTCGGTTTAATAAACACTAAGAGTGGCATCCGGAAGAGCGTGAAAAATAAAAGAGGTTTGGAGGAGTAAGACTGGACAAATGAACGAATGTTTTGAAATGAGCCAACATCTCGAGGACTCATTTGAAGATCCGATTTTCATTCCACATATACAACACTCATTCTCTTAACAGAACTCGAAATGTGGCAAGAGTACCGTAGCTAGATTCGTGGAGGTTTCCACACAAACTTCTCAGCAGGATTTTGTAGGCATGCAGCAAAAGGACTTTGTTCGTGAAATGAGGGAGAACATATATATAGAATTGAGTGCTTCAATTGAGATGTATATTCATTAAATGTTGCAAAGCAAGAGAATGAATACGCTTGTTTTTGTAAGATATGTTCAGATGGAACTCCTGGCCTTTTCGGAAGCAATTAAATTTGAATTGAACCATGATAGCTTGAGGCAACAGAGTGTCTGGAATATTTTTGACCGTGAGAACACTGGACGGGAATATTTAGACCACCGATACCTTGAACAATCAAGGATTTTATTGGTCAGCCTCGTAGAGTACTACTAACTTTATAGGAAGTTATGCGAAAACATTGATATTGGAAAAAGGAGGTTCGGAGAAAAATTTGTTCCCCCTATACATTTCCATCTTCGCATCGATGCTTCATTCTACATCATAGGGTTCCACTTCAGACGAACAACTACGCTCTGTAACGACATGATTCCTTTTTCCACGAAGCTCTCGTCCGAAGCTCCAAGTGTAGCCATCGATTAAGCCACATAATCCATTACTCTCTCTTGTCCATCTGCGCCATGGTGTAAGTAATAGAGAACACAATCTGTGTTTTCAATATGTGTTAATGAGATATCCCGCTATAGCATGACTCAAATAGAAAAGCCTTTGTTCTCCCTACATAGAAGGTGGTATCATACAACTCATGATTTTTTGATTGATGTAAAATACACTACCCTGGTAGATTGAAAACTTCTTCTTCAATACCATTTTATACATGAAGCTCTAATTTTATAGCAGCATTTCATATACCAAGCCCCACTTGCAGTAAGCACGCGTTCTTTGGCTTATGTAGACATATGCAGGTAGCCAATAATCCTATCAAATATCCAGGGTTAATCCTTTATGATTTTACCATGCAAATAAGGCTAGAATTTTGCCGCGTGGATGTACCTTTACCATTTTATTGCCAATGAAAATGTAAGGGTATAACGATCCATGTGGTTGAAATGCAGACTAAGTATATCTCTTACGTATCCTGAAGTATAAACATCCAATTCGTAGTCTTTTGATGATCTGCCTTCCTCTCCCGGGTATTTTCCTCTGGATAGATGCTTGAGACTTCATGCATCTGATTGGTTTTCGTGATAAGCTTTTAGCTCGTGTAACGGGCACTCCCGTAATGTGCAACATATAACCTCAACGTCCTGTTCAATCATTCGTTCTGAAAATGATGAGGGACTTGCATCGATCGATATCACTACTCTACAACTATCTGTTCTAGAGCACTTTAGTACCATGAAACCTTGTTTCTTACTTCTGATCCCAGTATGCCCATCCTTCTCGAAAAGAACTTTCTTCTGGTGAGGACGGTAAAAGGTACGCGAAATGAGATTTAAGTAGCTTCAATACATTTCACGTGACATTTATCGCCAATTGCGCGAGCTGCGGCTGCTGAGAAATTACTCCACCTAAGTAGCGTGAGTTGTCCCATAGAAGGGATCTTGGATGTTAACCAACATTGGAAATATAAATACTGAAATTATCCCATATATTTGTAGCTTTTTCTTGCCCTCTCCTTCCAAGGAATTCTACATGTGTTTATTATTTCCCTTCACAAGCGTTGTTGAAGATCTATCGATTCGCCCACGATCCAACAATGAGATGCGTGAGACCCATCGCGAATTCGAAGTCAAAGACAAAAAAGGGAAACTGATTTGAATTATTACTACCTGTATCATGATCCAAAAACGGCCTGAAGCCTAGTGTCTTACTACCACCTCAAAAGACATTGTCTCCTTGCAGGTGTAGCGCTCCCTGTTTCCCGACGTTGCGTTGGTGTCGGAACCCTTTAAGATTCTTCCTTTGCAATTGCTTTCCACCTCACTCTTTTTTTGGTATTTTACTAGGAACGCGTTCCTTCCCCCCTTCATTTCGACACGTGTCGAGATAGTCGATTTAACAGTAAATAGATTGGAGTTATCTTCGAGAGACAAGTGATGATAGAGGGTGAAGAGAAGTCTTCGAGTTCGAAATACTTCCAAGGAAAGCATGATAAAAAAGGATTCGAGCATGCCACCGACTTTCATACTCATATTTTTGACGACTATTAAAATCGTTTGGGAATTAGGTGATCGCAATCCTGCCGACCCTATCAGCCCCGCCTTCTAAAGTTCCAGAAGCACCGAATACCATTTATTGGTAGCGAGTGTCGTCGCAATTTCTCCACAACAGTCTCACTTACATCCTCATTACCGAGCCATTTTGGACCTTCCAAGGATAGGACCTACATGTATAGAGGTCGTGCGGGTTTCTAAAACGTAGCAGAGTGAGAGGTTAAATTCAACAAAGCAAAGATGCGACACTGGAAATCCATTTGTCATATCATTGCGACAAACAGCATTCGCTATCTCTCAAAGTCCTTCAAATTCGAGGCAGGCATGTGGGCTGCAACGACGACGACGACGACGACGACAAAGAAGAAGATGATGATTATGGAAGGACGACAAGTCTGGGCTAGGAAACAGAGCATCAGCGAACGGAGAGGTATCGAGAGTTTCGGAACCATCAAGGTATTTGTTATATTTCGAACTGCAAGATGTGCATTCCAATTTGAACACAATGCATATGTTTAACAACATGAAAATTACAATTAAAGGGAATGTCGCGTCAAGGGCTTTCGCTCCCTTATACTAAATATCCACCAGGGATCTGCGAAGGGAAGGAACCGACTTTACGTTCCGTTCCATGTCGTCGCACCTTCCCTCATTTTAAATTGAAGATTTCTTCATTGTCTTTAATATTATCCGAGCGAAAGCTTTTGAACACAGAAAAACGTTCGCTCTATTTCCATTTATTGTTCAGCATCTGCAAAGTCGCATCTCTGAAGCAACGAATTCGGATTCTTAATACTCTATTCAACCTATCATACGTCATTCGACAGATTCCCAATTGACAAACACACATGAAAATCCTCAAAACTATGGTTAGAGTATGATAACCCGCACATTACTACATAGCCCGGTGCTTTGTATCAAAATCCGCGATGGTTTATGGGACCGGGACGCATGTATAATTGTTTTTGATAACCAGCAGCTGGATTACCACTAATTGCGGTACTGGGTGTCTCCATTCGAAAGCTGATGGGAACTCCCGATCAATGCTGTAAAATTGAATCACATACCCTAGCGATTTTTCTACCATTTATGTATGAACTTAACTGGTAATGCTTGCGACGGATGTTACGGGATTTAGCTTGAGGTGCATTTAGGCTGTTTCCAGCCGGGTACCTACTTGAGCTCGGTGCTCGGCACCCCCCTCAAACATGTGCGGAAAGCATTTCTGCGCTGACAAAATATCGGAGCAATAGATTTGTGAAAGCACTGCCTGGGGCCAACTAATAACTAGATTCTGCGATATTTGCGAGTTTTAGCGAGTGAATGTTGATCATACCATTTTGGCAAAGCAAAGTCCAGTCGTTCCTGGAGCTCGGGTTTCCTGGGAAATCTCACTTGAGACAAGATCAACGACTTTGAGCAAACCCCAAATACGTATTGCAACTATGACCTCGGTAGCTTGCATTGCAACGTGGATTGGACCACACGAGTCTCCTTTCTGGGTTCCTCTCGGGTAGACGGAAATTGATTTCAATGCGGCCGGGTCATGTACTGACTGGGAAGCTCTGCATTTTAAGCATCGCCTCGGAAGGCGACAATACGTTAATTTCGAACAAATCCCAGGAGTGATAACAACTAGACTGAAAGCACACAGCTGATCGCCTGATCGTTCGAAGGAATCTGTAGTAACATGCACATTCGAAAGATGGTGCAGGATACATGTTAAACAACAAACAACATTCATTGGGTATTTCTTGCGAGTATTGAATTCCCAAAGAGAACTCAACATTATTCCCGCCCTTTATACTTGCACGAGTGGTTCACAGCAATGTCAAGGGTCAGCACGATTCAACCATATGACAACATTTTATTTCGTTACCGCTCGTACTGAAGCCTAGAATTGGTTACGTTGCTCTCGTCCTAATCTCAGAGCGGTTATTCAAGGTTTCAAAAAGTTGTGAAGCATCGGGCAAATACGAGGCCTCTTGTGTTGGTATGTCAGGTACTAGACTATCAACTAATGACTTCATGGTATACATGGATATAATATCTCAGCCCACACCACGCTCGAGTCGACCCCGCGAAGCCAAGTGACCCGATGACACCAACACAAGAATCCTTCCTTCTGTCTGCCAGAACGTTACGTTGTCTTTCGGGCCACGTTAGCTCTCGAATGGGTCAGCACCATGACAAAGGTTCAAAGCTCCCTCGGTCGAACTCATGAACATGATCGGAGAAATCATCCGAATTCGTTAATCCTCCGATTTCCCCCCACCTTGGGTATCTTTAATGTGCCTCCTACATGATACAACCAGCAATTGCTACCAATTCTGCGGGAAACCAGCAAGCCACCATCTTGGTTACTCACGGTTGGCGAAATCCACATCGCCTGTGCACGGGAAAAAATTTGGTTATGATTTGCTAAGCTTTTAAAGGCTTCATCCTGCAGCCAGCTTCAGCTCTAGGGTATTGTTGAATGACACACACGTGTGCATCGCTATCCTATAAAGGTTTTTGACGCAGCAGCTTATGATGTATCCTGCACCATTATTAGGCGACTTCTAAGCGTATCATTGTCCTCTAGCCATCAATGCAATGCACAAGTGTAGCATGATATATGCATGGCCGGATTGACTTGCAAGATCAGTTCCTCAGCCGTGGATAGCTAAAATGATCAATTATTTCTAACGCTAATAAATATTCATGTCAAGCTATTGACGAAGTTGTATCAATCATCACGGATATCTAATTTTAGCTAGTACGCATTTAAGCTTGCTAAATGCTGTTGAAATCACAATACCAGTGAAAACTTGTGCAGAAGAACAAGCGCCGCCGGGAAAGCTTTGTGTAGGTAGATATATTCCCGAAGCAAATTTGGAGATGCGGCAAGCCCATGTCGAATCTCGGTCTGCTGATCGATACGGTGACATCGAAAACAATGGCCGATAATCCTGCAAAATGGACCAAAAATATTGCGAACAACCACACAACCTTTTAGGCGAGTGTCAAAATATCTTATTGGATGAATATGGGATGATGAACCATGATTACACGACTTAGGTCCGTAGGACCATGAAATTATGAGTTTATTGAAGGACAAAATATCATATTACCAATTTTGGGCAAATGGCCTTTTAGAAGTTAAAAAGGTCTTTAGCGTGGGAGAAAAAAAATTGATGTTGTGGAATCAAAAATGGATCCATCTTTTATTATTTTTTTGGTGGTTTTAAATGAACAGGGTCAACTTCAAGCGTGGAACCACAATCAATGGGGACTATGGAACAAGTGGGACGGGTTATAATCCTTGGTGGAACTCTTGCGAACACGCATTTCTGAACTTTCCATGCACATCATATTTTTCAACTTTCTTAATTTCCAATTTCCAATTTCCACAGCCATGTCGGGGTCCTAGCTTGTAAAGTTCAACATGGGCAAGAATAAATGCTCACTTCGGATATATCCATCGTAAATTAAAGCAATTGAAGTTCACAATTTTAGTACCGGATCCTCCGAATAGTTTCCACACATTCTCACAGTTTTGCATAGCCTTGAAAACTTTACCACAGGTCCCATGTTCCTCGAGTCGCTAGAACATTTCAGAACATTGAGCACAAATGTTCCTTCTCGCTTCAAGCCCCACTTCTGTTTTGTTATGCCCAACGAAGAGGTTATTTCCTATCAAACTTTACGCAATGAGGTAGGTCCCCTAGGGCCCTAGACCTATCTAGTATGTGTGCGAAGTTTTAGTCTCATGCCTGCAGGTAACTAGGCAACGGATTATGGTGTCTAATTGAGGTCCCTTCTCAAATCAAAGGCTTTGCTGTACAGTTGTCGTATTCTCTACAATGGTCTAATGTCGTTCGTCTTGTCCTTTCATCCCGTCCTGGACTTGTTCACTTGGCTTAAAGCAAGGATGTTTCAACTCCTTCGCATTAATGCCATCTTAGCTATTCCTAGTCACGCTACGATTCCAATGTGTGTCACGGGCCGTTGCGTCTAAGGGGTCATACAAGCTTCGTCATTATCATGAGTCCGTTTTGTTACGACGGAAACTTTATCTCCTACTGGTTACCATGTTCTGGAACTCCCATATGCACAATCCCTGTAGTATATTGACCCCATAATGCTTTACTAAGTTGCTGGGCTTCTCAGTTCTCCATTATCCCATGTTCATCGTACCCTTGGATGATCAGCAACCACTACCATGTCACACCATCGTGGGTCTACACCGCTTGCTAATGTGTTATTACTGCATTACAGTACTGATAATCTCCAATCTGACGGAGAGCTAATAGTAAGCTACACGACAACCGTTGAGCTCCGCATTTTAAAAACGGTTGTTATTGGCATCGCTCTAACGCTCTTTTGCTACCCTACCCTCATCGCAGATAGATTTAATGTTTCTTCAACCGAGGATATCCCAAGCATTAAGTACTTAATTTGTCGAAGGTCCGAGAGGCTCTCCCCCCCTTCTCACATATTTATATCAGTTCTTCATCTTCACCTCGATATACTCATCACACTTTATCTCTTTTACCATTCATCACAATATAGACACATATACACTCAGCACATTCAACACATTCATCATGGCACCTAGTCGACTTACAGAAGAGGATGATGTAGCTGTCCCTGAGATCAGTTACGACATTAATCTGCCATATAACCATGTATCCGATGAATACGATCAGAGCTCAAAACGTCGAACAGAGTTTCCAAGTTACCTTCCATCGGTAAGTGTTTAGGTTCAATTCTATATCATCAGTCAGCCACTAACAACCACAAAGTGGGAAGACGATGTCTGGTTCGACGAGCTAAAGCACTTCGAGTATTATGACCCAGCGCTGCGGGCCGATAAGTCTAAGCCAAACCTTTTCAATGGTGGTGTTAAAGCCAAACACATCACACCTAAAATGGGAACCATTTTGACTGGCGTAAAATTAGAGGAGCTCTCTGATGAAGGCAAAGACGAGCTTGCTCTTTTGATAACCGAACGAAAAATTGTTGTACTCCGTGAACAATCCGACTTTCTTCATTCCGGACCTCAATTCCAACAAGACTTCATGTCGTATTTTGGACCTTTGAGCATTCAGCCTGTATCTGGTTCCGTCAAGGGACACCCCCCTTTCCATGTTATTCATCGCGATCACAACGAAGAAGAAATCGCAAATTTCTTCCAGAAAAAGATGACCTCAACACTCTGGCATCATGATGTCAGCTACGAAAAGCAGCCACCTGGATATGTTATGCTTGGCAGTAAGTTTTAAACACAGCTACAAAAACCGAGAAAATCTAACACCCAACCAGTATTAGCATGTCCCGATGTTGGTGGTGACACGGTCTTTGCCGATACAGTGGAAGCCTACAAACGCCTTTCACCTACATTTCGCGCCATGATTCAGGACTTGAAGGCAACCCATTCGTCACAGAAGATGATCGGTTATGCCCGTGCTGCACGAGGAACCGTCCGAACCGACCCGATCGATTCCCTGCACCCAATCGTTCGCGTACACCCCGTCTCGGGCGAAAAGGCCCTTTATCTCAACTCGGAGTTTTTAACCGATATTGTCGGGCTCAAGGATGGAGAGAGAGAGATGCTTACGAAATTCTTGGTCGATCATGTTTGCATGGGTCATGATTTCCAAGCTAGAGTAGGATGGGAAAAGCACTCAGTGGTTATGTTTGATGGGAGAAGTACTCTTCGTACGTTGTTATCTTTCTTACTATTGTTTTCACATGCAAGTTCTAACGAGGCATCCAGACACCGCGACCGTAGACTACGATTCCCGTATCCAAGCGCGCCACCTGTTCCGCTTGGCAGCCATGACGGAAAAACCCATCTCGGTCGCTGAATGGGAAGCCCATCTCCATGATGACAAATCTTCCGAGACGTCGGAATCTTCAAATTCGAGCGTGAGCTCGGATTAAGGGATGGGACGTGAGATGAGACGAAAAGTTTTTGTGTGATTATTTTTTTCATTGCAAGCAAGCGGAGATACCAATACCAAAACGTTTTGATTTTCTTTGCTATCTCGTTTTTGTTTTTTATCTTCTAATTTTTTTTATCTCTTTTTGTTTGGGGTTCAGCTATAGAGGGTTTCTTTCTTGTCACGATGTATACCGGGATAAAAATAATTTCCTTTCGCATTCTCGGGATTTTTGGGGCAGGGGTTTTGGGGTTGATGATATGTTGGGGTTCCTTCTACTGCACTGTTACTAGGATTGATTGTACTGAGCGGGCGATCTGGCTTGGAGTTCGTTGACTTTTAGGCTTTCCTGTCCATTAATGATTTTGTTCATGAAAAGATTTACAATATCATATTAGTACGATTGAAAGCCAAACTCGAATTCAGATCCAAAACCTCAAAATATACACATGTTTTCTTGATATTTATGGTGTTTGCATCGTTGCGATTTATTGCGATTTTTTGATTATTATTTTTATTTTCTTGGTGTCCATTTCCATCAATTGATTGCCTTGGTGGTCAATTAATTGAATTATATCTCGAAAGTTTCAGAGCGAGCTACCCCGTTAAGATCTTACGAAACGTGGAAAAGCAGGTATGGGGTTATTTTTACGTATGGGAAGGTGCTTTCTTTCACGATTATGTATGATAATGGATTGATTACCGGTATATTCGGCTTACGGAATGGGAAAAGAAGGGAAGATAGGTTCTACAGCATGTGTTTGATGTTAGACGGGTGCACTGCAGATTGCATGCTTAGCCTCACGTCAGAAGATGCTAGGTTTATCGTGGCCCATTGAGATGGGTACCGCTTTTTTGGCGCTTTTGGTTCCTTTGGCTATTTGATGGGGAAGTGGGCGAGAGATGGGATTTTGGGAGGATTTTTGGGGGGGGTTTTGGAAATTCTTTTTTAGTGTTGTGTTTTTTTGGGGGGTATGGGGGTTGATTAGTGTTGGATGATGGTGATGACTGGAATTGGAATGGGGTTTGGTAAAACTATGTGTATGCGCTTTTGATGGCTGCAGCCTATGATATGTATGATGTATGCCTGTGCATGCGTTTATCTATGCATATGTATGTATGTGCAAGCGTGGGTGAGCGATGAGCGGGAGGGAGACTTGATTTATTGGGTAAATAGGTGTCTCATGATGGATGGGGGTTTGAAGTTTAAAGATTAAAGATCAATGATGTAGGATTTTGTTTTGTGTTTGTAAATCGTATTGTGGTGCTGGCTGGTATGGCTTTTTATGGGGAAGTTTGGTAGATAGGTTGATAAGTGGTGGGCAGGAACGGAGATGGTTGAATCAGGTACGGAGGTTACGGAGGTCACAAAGGAGAGACGATGAGGGGGTTATTGGGGGTAGGACTAAGTACACACAGTTATCGCATGCTTCTTCTAGAGATTATAGCTAGCTAGCTGGCTGGCTAATTATACTGAATAGTTGTTTGATAGGTATTGATAATAAAAGGAAAGGCCAGCCAATGATACACATTACCTAGCTACGATTCTATTATCTTAGCATTGGCTATTGGTATTTTCATCTAATGCTACGCGATATACTTGCTGATCAATATGATGATGAATATGATAATATCTCTTCACTGCGATTTTGGATCTAAATATTGGTGTGACGGCTTGTCTACTTACTTGGGTCAATATAGCTTTGCATGTAAGATGGAGAGATCATGTGTATGTATGTCCGGAGTATATTTGTTATCTATTTATTTGTTAACTAATCGATTTCTTAATTTAATTAAGTAATCTGAGTGACAGGTTGTCAAACTTCTAGATTATACATAATATTAATATACATTTATTTATTTACACAAGGCGAAGCGTATCCATCTAATTTTCCCAATTTATTTCTCTTGGCTCGGAAGCTGATTCTTCTATCCTTATTATTACTATAAGATCTTACTTTTGATACTATACATACATACATATGCAAAAGTATAAATACCAACACCGGACAACCAGATCGCTCGGGATATTTCGTCACTGTCTTAGGTTACCTCGTACCTAAGTCTTACCAAATGGAACGAAATTGACCCGATCGACCAGTGCATAATACCACCTCCCATCCCATCACATCACATCACATCACAAATACTCCGAAGTTCTATAAGATAAACCCAGGTTCTCTAATTATCAGCGCAACTAGCCGCCTTATCAAATTGAATTATAAATAATAATCATAATGATAATCATAAGGTTACTAGGTATCTGTAGTCTTATTTACTACTGACCGGGTAGATTATGTATGTGTGTATGTATTAACAATTCCTCGACCTCGTACTCCGTTCGTACTTTAGATGAATGATGAGTATTAGTAATTTAAATTTTGAAGAGATTCAACGAATGAACAAAGATTTAATTTAAAGAAAGGATAATGAGTGGAGGTAGAGGTGGTAGAGGTGAAAGGGAGCGGCTTGCTCCGACTCCCGGGGGATTGATTATTATTATATAATTATACTCTCTCTAAAGTATAATTAATAATTGTATATATTATCAGTATCAGTATCAGTATCACTAATAATAACCATCTAATAATAATAATAATACAAAAACCATAACTACTATACTGTACTATTTCCATCCCGTCATACTAAAAACCAAAATATACACTCTTAGTTTACCGGTGGTCCGGAAATTTGATGGATATCCAGCCTGTAGTTCTTAGCCTGTAATCTATTTCAAGTAAGACTTACCTGGTAACATAACCTGGATTCTTGAAGGCTGAGAATACCCTGATACCTACCCTGATACCCTACCTTGATACCCTACCCTGGTGGATACCCTGAAATGCGCAAACGGGTAGGGCGAGCGTATAGTACTGAATATAAACTAGTGTATATGATACTATATAAGTTTTAGATATTATTTATTATATATGAAATAAATTGAAATAGAAATAAATAAGATTTTAAAATTCAAAATCTTTATTATAAAAATAGAATCTAATATAAATTTAAAAGAATTTATATTTTTTAAAAAATTAAATTAAATTAAATAATTTTTATTATTTTTATTTTGAAAAAATAAATATTTAAAATTAAAAAAATAAAAGAAAATTCCTCAAAAAAAACTCTATATTTAGAAACTTAAAAATTAAATTAATATAATTTATAATTTTAATTATTTTTATTTAATATTTAATTTTTAAAATTATAATAATAAATAAATCTTTAAATGATATTATATAAAGAAGAAAAAAAGATATTTAAAAATTATACATTTATATAAATTAACTAAAACGGGTTATAAATTTATAATATTTTATATAAAAAAGATTTATAAAATATTATACTCTCAATATATATAAACTTAAGAAAATACTTTATAATTCTAAATAATACTCTGATAGTATATATAATTTTAATTATAATCTCAAGTTTTTTAAATAAATAAAAATGTCAAGAAATTATACGGCTCAGCGGCACAGGGACTCGGCGACGGGAGGAACGATTCAGATGACAAGGTGAGAAGGTGAGATGAGGTAAGATTCATCTCATCTCATCTCATCTTATATATCATAAAACATATCATTATAAGAATATCACATTCTACCTGTGACTGTACGAGCGCATATATGCATACATGAATATCGGAAGCAAGAATAACGATGTAATAAAGACAAATGATACGTACCTATATGCAGTTGTGAGGCACGAGAAGTCGGATCAGCTTATTTGCAGCATTTGCTATGCATCATAATTCATTCATGTGATATCTTTATTACGTGGAATCGAACGATGTAAGTAAGGACATAACACGACTTTGACTAATTGCTTTGGTTACTTTTCTACTCATCTCCGAATACATTCCATCCAAATGTATCTTTCAAATCCACGAACCTTGTCTCTTTGCCCTCGGAGACTTTGTTCATCGTTTCGAATTCCTCTTCAGTCAAATCGACCAATGTGCCATTGGTTTTAATCCTTTCCTCATTCGAACTCATAGGGAGGACTACGTATCCTCTTTTGATACCCCAAGCTATCAATATCTGACCTATGCTAACACCTTTCTTTTCAGCGATTGAAATGAGTTCAGTGTTTTGAATAACAGTTTTTCCTGTAGTGGGAACCTGGCTTTGGGACCCGAGTGGTGAATATGCCACTGGAAGGATATCCTTTGAGAAACAGTAGTTGATCAACTTGGTGTTAGGCCAGACCGGGTGAATCTCGACTTGATTCATAGCGGGAGGAATTTCCGCATATTTCAACAAAGCTTCCAGGTTTGAAATGGTAAAATTGGATACCCCGATGGCTTTTGCCTTGCCAGCGTTGTTAAGTTCTTCGAATTTACGCCAGATGGGTTCCAAGTTGGCAGTGATGTCTCTCTGGATGATGTACTGCTCAAGGTTATTGAGTTGGCCACGATGGAAATTTTGATGTTAATTGGTGGATCATACCTTTCCATCATCTCCGAGCTTAACCTCATAGTCGTCGGTTCTCTCGGCCGCGAAAGGCCAATGCATCAAGAAAGAATCCACATAATCAAGACCAAGTTTCTCTAAACTATAATTTAGACTCCACTCGACATCTTCGGGGGAACCGCATAGATGAGGCCAAACTTTAGTTGTGATGAAGATATCCGAACGTTTGACACTTGGGTTGTTGGACAAGAATTCCCGCAAGCCTGACCCAACCTCTTCCTCATTTTTGTAACTGCGATGTGTTAGTTTCAGATTTCCAAACTCTAATCCCAAATGAAAAATCCCAATACTTTGGCACCCCATCATCAAGGAATACGTTACAAGATTAGTGGATCAATGGAAGGGATCAGCCTGGGAGATTTCCATAAGACAGCTGAGAAGAACGGATAAACATGAGACATAGGGGTTAAACCTACTACCAAGCACAATCAAGATGACGATAACCTGATTGTAGAGCCCAAAGAACAGCATCGTGGCATTTCCCTGGAGATCCTTCGCTTTGGAAAGTACCAAATCCTAACGCTGGTATTGTGGCTCCATTGTTCAATTTCAAAAGAGGAATTGACATGATGTTGGATATTTATGAATATCCGTGTGGAGCTAGGATGATAAGGGAAATAATTTCTGAGATTGGAAGATATCGCGATATTTCGGACGTCAAAGAAAATGCACCGAGGAATCTGTGTACGTGTGTTGGGTGTTGGCCACGGTCATGAAAAGGATTCTTCGATAGAGAAATGTTGAAACTTGGAACTTGGAACTTGGAAGTCACAAATAGAGTGAAGAAAACGTGGCTAGGTGGAAATTGTGGAATCCGAATCCGAATTTGAATCTGGAATCTGGGTTTGATGGCTATAATTGTGGTATTATAGGAAGATGTATCATGTTTGAAAGTATATTTTGATTTTGGTTTTAGTTGAAACGTGGTAAGTATAATCAATCAATACTAGTTTGTATGGGCCGTACCGAAATTCAAGAGTGGTGGGTCATCCTTGCCTTGACATCTGTCGTTACACAAACCAAGACAAATCCAAAATCTAAAATCTAAAATCCAAAATCTAAAATCTAAAATCTAAAATCTAAAATCTAAAATCCAAAATCCAAAATCCAAAATTCAAAATGCAAAATACAATAATGTAATGATTTCTTTTCATACAAGGATTCTCGTGGGGGTCTTTGGGTCTTCTGGAAACAGATGAACCTTTCTCGACAAAGTTAAAAAGGTTCATTACACTTGTAAACTTTGATCTAATTAGACCTAGTCGTGCGTCTATTAGCTTCCTCAAGCCTCATATACGGAGCACTTGCTACTCATGGTTAAGAAAGGCTTAATGTCCTGTGGATTTGTGCCCAATGTCATGTAGTAAAAATGTTAGAGGGCCCAAGTAGAGGGGTCGTTGATAGTTGAAATGATTGGTCCATCATCTTGTACCACTCGACTAGTTGAAATCGCACTCATTGTTCATGTAAATGAATGCCTGCTCGACGCTTGTACGTACTGATCCCCGCTTGTATCACCTTGCGGCCCGAGCCGCCCTAGATGGGACAGGAGTGGAGGAAGTCGAGGGAGTCGAGGGAGTATTCTTCCTGATGCATGTTGTATATCAAACAATATGCGCACTGCAGTTAGAAAGGTAGATAGGATATTTTGAAGCTTTCACCCTGCATGTAATTTACTTAGCTCTGTTTCGAGTCAGCTAAAGCAGGATATGATCCTCCTCAACACGAGATTCTGTTCGTTGTTACCTCTTATCTGATTTGTATGCAGAGATTCGGAGTAGGACTTGAGCAACCAGTGCTACCTGTATGACACGAAGCCGAACAATGACGCTAGATTGTGTCATTTGGAGTTGGAAAATCTCTGCAGCTGCAGTGCAATGCAGAGGTAGTTCCCACAGGTAATGCATTTCTTCCTTACACGCCAACTGCATTGTTAGCCCCTTGGAACTGACGCATCTGAGGGATATTTTCTGCCCCTCTCAACACTCGTATTCTCCTTCGCTCCATCACTTCTTTCTCAACAACAAATGCGCACCAACAGTTAGTAATCCACTACTCACCTTGACCAAAATTACACCACCCAAATGGGATCTAAACCTCCTTCAGACCCTAGAGGGCAGCACAGAATCTTCCATTTTCACATGACAAGCAGCATTTCCCTAGTACCCGCAAGTGAATGCCGCACTCTCCAAAATTCATTCCTCCCTCCTTGTGTTTATTTCCGGCCCATGTTTCCTCCTTAGAATGGTTTGACAATTCTTCCAAGTGTCAAGCTTCGTGCGTGATTGCAACTCTTAAGCTATGAAGTCTAATCCTTCACGGGTCCACGAAAGGAATGTTCAGTTATACTCTAATTAGTCTCGAGCTACACTGCCTTTATTTAGTAGCGGTTTGTTCATTGAAGAAATCGCATGGATGAGTTTAAAAATTCCCACTTCGCTCTGCCTGCTACTTCTTGAAACTTACTGCTTAGAGCCTAGCTGAAATAGCAAAGGTAATATATGTAACAAGTAGTCGACAAAATAATTACAGATGCACAGACAAAATAAGCGAATGGACTCAAAATAATGATTCTGAGCTAACATATATACCACGCCCCAAGTTACTATCTAACAGTAATCAATGCTATAAAATTATATATTTAACAGGGGGGTACAACATCCAAAGCCAAGCCAGATTGATCCCATAGACATATTTCAGAATAATCCAAAATCGGATCTAACGGAATGAAGATAAAACGAGGAATAGACATCTGCTATTCTGAGAAATGATCAGAGAGTGTAAAACCAAGCTAGCAATCTGATAACAACTTCTTTACCTCGACGACTAGCTCCAGAAATTAATTCATTCAATTGAAGGTGTTTCAGCGCATAACAACATCCAAACCTTTGCGGGAAAAAACTCTTTGCGTTGTGTCAGCCAGAAAACATTGATCCATTTCGTGCACCAGCGGAAGCAATTATTCAATTTTGCATTCAGATATTCTGGCAAACTCCACTGTATCATCTCTTTTTTGTCTTTTTTTTTCCTTATTCTGATATGTAGGGAAAATAAAAATCCTACCCGAGCTTACATATGTGATAATAGGTAGCTATGCTACCTTGAACATATGGATTCTCTCTCCACTATATCATCAATTCCCTTCCAGATGAAAATTCATTGATACTCATTATTAAGTACCTAGATAGTTCCCATCTATCTCTATCTCCAGCCTGACAGTCCAAAAATCTTTGTATTTAAACTGAAGTGATGGAATGCATGCCACAGTAGAACTATTTCCTATTTCCAAGTCCTCATAAGCCCAGCTTCAAATTTCTACCCTCATCATGATTACTATCACTACCCTCATCTACATGTAAAAGAAACCACCAATTTCCACCGAAATCCACTAGATACATAAGAGGATTCAATGCTACTTACTACTACTACTACTTCTCATCCATATTCATATTGATCACTGTCCCCTATATATGCCATAGAAAGTCAAAGGTCTCACACAAGTCACTGGATTAACTGCCCAAGCTTCAACTTTTACTATCTCCTTAATCTAATAAGAGTAACCACCCAAAAAAGTGAGGAAATCCGCTTCAGCCTTCAAGGAACCAAATTAAGGGTGCAATTAAGCTCACCCTTCCCCTATCCCTCATCTGTTCCACCCTTCACCTTAAACCTCAATTCCCAACACCCATCCCAATCCAAGAAAAGGCACTCACCCCAATCCCACTCTTCTCTAATCCCTCCCACTCCCCCTTTCTTCCTCCTCCTCCCCAACCCAAAAACTATACATCTTGTCCCCTCCCCTTTCCCACCCCTTTCCCACCCAAAAATCATACACCCCATCCACACCCATCCCCTCCCTTCCCTTTACCTCCCATCCAGTCCTACACCCACACCCTCAACCCTTCAAATCCTAAATCATAAACCACAAACCCCAACTTTCTCTCCCGAGGTCTCAAAAACCACATACAAAAAACGCAGCTGCAATACCCAATTAACCAGATACATACAGTACCCCTATACATACACACATACACTTTTCGAACCCTCAAACTACAACCCTAATATCCTTACAATATAATAATATTAATCTTGACCTATTTATTCATTCAAGAAAGAATTATCCGGATTATATGAAGTTTTCATTTTCTAAATACAAGACCCATATCTATTATCTACTCCACACTTAAGTATACAGCTGGTCGACTTTGATTGATATATTAACTAGTAGCTCTTATTAAGACTATAAATTTCAATTTGATACCCACACGAGAGGAGCAGTGCGGAAGCGAAATATAAGATGATATTATTTTGAAATAGTATTTACATCTTGAATTATAAATCGCATCAAAACCTCGTAGCCGCCTCCTCACATATATCAACGAACAATCTAAAAGCCGGAATTATGGAACTAATGGATTAGAATTGTTAATTTCCTATCTATACAAATTCATATCCATCCATCCATCATATGCATCGCTTCCCATCATTCTTCCCTATGATATGTAGAAAACCGTCACCCTTTCTTTCCCTTCTCCTCCCACTCGATAAACGCTGAATTTACAAATCAATCTACCATAGGCACGCTGTTTTTATCTAGGAGCTTTTCCATCCAACGATAATATCATACCACATCACCACCATCTTATCCATCCATTCATCAACCAACTCAGTTAGGTCTAGAATGGAAAGAGAAAAAAAAAGAAAACGCCTGAACCATGCATACATAATATTGTAAGTTATAAGAATGTCGTCAATCATCGCTTCGCATTTATCGTTTGCGTCATAAGTATTTTTTTCTCCTCCTTTCCGTGATGCTCATCCCTTTACAAACCCCTCAATCACGAAAGATCAAAACCAGCCCCTGCATTAATTGCATACAACAACTTCTCCTTCAGCTTCTCCTTACTTTGATACCTCGGCAATTTCAACAGATTAACACACGTACTCGCACTTGGCAGTCGCTCCTCTTCCGCACCACCATCCCTGATACTAAACCGTGGAACCAACGATGAGAATCCCAGTAAGGGTGCTCTTGGTGTGCTCGTCACATACTTGAGTACTTTTCTCCTATCCTCATCTTCGAGCTCTTCCATGACTTGCCAGAACATCATGACAGTTGGGTGTTCAAGTCCATCATCTCCAATCTCATATACACCGCCATATCGTGTGTTTCTACGTAAATCATCAATGTTGATCTCGGATGTTTCGCCGGAAATTAGAGTTTGAAGTTCGACTTGGTTAAACATGCTTAACCATGAAGGATTTATGATTTGGCCAAGACCGCGAAGGAAAGCTTGGGTAAGTTCGTAAGGTTGAATATGGAGACGGTGGCGAACGACGTATGCGATGTAGAGGAGACGATTTTCATTTGTAACAGGAATATTGGAGCCATTTGGCATAAGATCACGGGTGATAATTTTAGGACGGCCACCCGGTATGTGACTGGGAATGGTGTCGGT
The DNA here is from genome assembly GCA_025389085.1 of Sclerotinia subarctica. Taxonomy (NCBI): domain Eukaryota; kingdom Fungi; phylum Ascomycota; class Leotiomycetes; order Helotiales; family Sclerotiniaceae; genus Sclerotinia; species Sclerotinia subarctica. The sequence continues at coordinate 4,169,538 of QRFI01000001.1, read as the reverse complement.
TATGGTGAAGTCGAGCGAGAAGTCTTCGACATTTCCAGGATAATTTTTGAGTTTTAATAGCCCTTGATATAACCTTTCGTCAAGGTCACGTAAATCGTTGAGATTGCCACGGCTTGTTGCTTCTGAACCAGAAAATGCAGCAGACCATTTGAGAAGGAAAAATCCAGCAAAATTGATATCGACAAGAATTCCCTCATACAAACACTTCCCTACTATGCGACCTAAGAATTGCATGCGATTGCGCAGCTGTGCGCTATGTGCCTTCCAATCAGGGTTGGTCTCGTTTATCCCATTCGATCTCAAAAATTCATAATCTTGTTCAGTCGCTGTTGGATTGGGGAAGAGTAGATTTTGATCATTCGTCACAAAAAGGGATGTGCGACTACCATAGTCTAGAGGGCCGCGAAATGCTTCATTTGTTGCACTGGTAAGAAACTCCTTCGTCACTCCACCGCCGTCAATACCAGCCTCAACCGTACCGAAGCTGTCAATAAACGTGATCTGAATTGGTTCCTTAAGACCTTCTGACAGTGGATAGAAGGCCTCAAAAGCATCTTCAAAAACGTTTTGTCGACGAATCCGTGCATAATGCCTGCCAAGAACTAATCGTGCAGCAAGCAGAGTATGTGAAATGTCTTCCATTCGCATTCGCCATAAATCTGGATCTAGGACTCCTGCTCGTCTCTTTAGTTGATCCAACATGACGAACTGACGAAATATCTCAACACGAGTTTCAAAAGGGATAACAAATGGCATATTTTCTAACACCTCAATTCTTGGTCCAACGACGGCCATGAGTTTCCGTTTATTGATTTTTCGCTGCTGCCGATTGAAAGTATCCTGCTGTATCATCAGATGCGGTCGACTCAAGCGCCTTATATTGATGCTCTGGACACGCCCAAACTCTTCTGCGTCTTCATCAATCTCGTCTTCAGTACCTTCACCGTCTACAACTTCTTGTCGTCTTTCTTGCTCCTTAATAACATCAACAATAAAGCCTTCCATGTCAAAACGTGTCGTCATGAGCCAATGATCCTTTGGCAAAAATTGTCGTCTCGAATCTCGCTCATAGATCATTCGCATGACCCCGATAACAATTGTCCTCAAATAGTAGAAGGTCATGCCCGAAATTCCGGCGAATGGCCAACTTGAGTTACTTGTCGTTGGCTCCTCGTCGAGGCTCTTTCTTTCCTTTCCAGATTGATTGTTGATGCTGATATAGGTGCTTAGACCATCTTCCATACCGGGCTTATCATCAGCAGAAAGTTCTGCAGCATTATAATAAGTAGTGAATGAGATGTTCTTCAGGAAAAGGGTGAGTTTCTCGACAGATTCCAATGGAAGTGCACTCCCTCGAATCTTGGAAACAGTTCCACTTGCTTGACTTGACTCCATGCTGCCACCGAGGAAATCCTCATCGTCTATGAATTTTAGGACAAATGTATAAAGTTCTAGAAAAAGAAGAATGGTTCTCCATTCTCGATTTCTTGACATAACTTCCTGAGATGGTTCATTACTGTGTTGCTTTTGATATCGAAGAATTTCTAATGCAGCTTTCGAATCCGCCATGATAGCTTTGAAGGTGCTCGTTGAGCTCATTGCCTGCCAAAAAAACTTGAGAGCCAGCACCTGGTCCCCATTTGAAGCTGTCATAGAGCTAGAACAAAGCCACATTCTAATTTCATCCGCACGATGTGGGAAGATTCTCAACAGCGTAAGAGCATAACTCGCCAAGAAGCTTGCATCCTCCTGGCCCGTTGTCGACCTTTTGGCATAATCGCTGATGCCAAATTATTAGCGAAGAGCAAAAAAGAAAAACGTACTTGACTTACATGTTAAATCTCTCCAGTAATCCTACTATTGAAGCTTTATTTACCAAAGATATCAACTGGCTACTGATGAATGTTGGTAAGTTCCGTACAAGATGGACTCCCGTTTCTTCGCTTTCCTCTTCTTGAGAAGTATTAGATGTTGGTTTGACGCCATCAATCTTGCCAATAATATCGACCGAGCACGCCGTTAGCTGGAAAGACAAGGCTCTCAATAGCTCAACTTCTTGTTCACGATGCTCTCGCATATGATGTATTGCAATGAAGTGAGCAAGCAGCCATAGCTTTGCCTCTGGGTTTGACTGCGAGGAAGAGATATTTGAGTAGTCACGGACTATAGCTGTAGCTAGACGATTGCCGCTCATCTTAGATGCGAGTCCTTGTAAATCTCCCAGTCTAGTCTCCAAATTTGGAGTGGTAAGGAACCGAGATGCCATGGCTGAATAGATATCTAGTGACATTGAAACTATATTGGATCAGTAACTAGGCATGACAGGTTCACATAGGGCAGGGGAGACATACTGGACGAATCTCCTGGAGCCAAAGGAGGTTCTTCAAGAGGAAATAATGCTGCCGAGACAAGCTCTGCACGACGCCCCTTAGTGAGACTGCTGTTGACCACTGCGGCTGACAGAAAGTTGTAATAAGGAATTGAAATATGTGAGAGTATATCTCTTTTGTGCACTAGTACATTCAACAGGAGCTTGAATAGAGCTGTGTCGTAGCTGGGTAAAGAACTATTGAAGAGGTTAGAAGTTGTTCAAGAATAAACATAACTGAGTAAGCGTACCGCATGAGCGCTCTGAGTATGAGCTTTGCTAGTTTCAGCAAATAAGGTTGATAGTCTGCTTGACCTATAAGCTCGGCATTATTATTAACCAACTTTCTGCCAAGTGCCGTCAACTGTGCTATATCATCCTCCCGTTCGGAGCTGCAAAATGCAACCAACAACTGTAATTGCTCAACCGTGATGGGAACATCGGGCCCTTCTTCCTGAGAAGTGTAGGACAACTGGTATTGTCGTCTTCGTGCATCGGCAAGCTCGGTTCTGACTTTATGGCCCCTCCATACTCTCTGGATTTTCTTCGAAGCGTTGAGCCTCTCTCTTTCTCTCTGACGCTGCTCTCTCTCTTGTTGCGCATGTGCCAATGTCTTCTGAGCAGCGGAAGCCGAAGAGTTCCAGGAGCTGGCAGCGAATGGATTTGGATTTTGGCCAGAAAGATTGACTTGTCTTGGTTTGCGAGAACTCCCACTGAATGTTTGGAACATTTCGGAAGTGTGATAATAAGGGAATTATCTATCACTGTTTGAGAGATTCTTTTTTGTCTTGCACCGTAAATGGCAGTATCACGGGCAAAGCAGCATACCGAAGCTCTATGGGTGATCCAAGGATAGATCGATCGAAGACTGAGAATAATGATGGCCGCAGACGGATATATTCGGAGTAGGTCGATGATAGCAGTATTATGACTATCAAGGACCGGGGAAATAGTAGAATGAGACAGCTGAGATGATTTCGTTTAAGAAGCTTCTATGAGATTCGCTCTTTTCGATTTTTGAGGCAGGTTTTTGAAGGCAAAAGTAACAAAGTAATATTATTCATTCATTCATTTACAGCCTCTCTGTCCCTCGGATTACGTTGGTAGCAGCCTCACTGAATGACGCCGCTTTTGATAACTCAGATGCTCCGATAAACTGCCCATTACTTTGCCTTACAAATCAAATTCGGTGGAATGGAATGGATCACCTAGAATTTAGAAAGAAGTTGATTGTCTTTCTTATCGGTTTGTGGTTACATAAGAATTACATAAGCATCATTCACAACCCCCCTTCATTGCTTCATGATTGCTGAGTTCTGCCATCATTCCTTCTGTTACTCCAAATGGATATTTATACAGCCCTCTTCAATTGACAGTGACTTAGTAGGTATTCCAAGACCATTGAATGTCCCTACCCCATATTCTTGTATACTCCTCTCTCATGGGGGCAGGTCCTGGCTGCGCATGACAATTGTCGAATTCATTGTTCACTTGCAATCGTATGCTCTTATTGTCTACTAGAGCGAAGCAAAAAAGCCTCCACGGCAGTCGCCAAAGCGGAGCGTCATGATAATTAGACGATGCCTCCTCCTTTAAAACGTTGCAGTGATTTTGATCATTAGTGTTTTCATGGGCCCTCCTTCTCTTTTCAGATAGCCATAGATCACACCTAACAAAAGATACTTCAAAAGCCCTTCCATTTGAGTAATGCCTTAGTGATTCTACCTATCTTAGGTAGCCTTTCTCGTGATTAAGACTGGAGCTGGAAGACTTTTCTAGATGTCAATGAGATTACATAAGCCAACCCTAAAATATGAACTGCTTTATTCCTTCCTCATCTTTATCAACGGTCAACGATATCGATCATGACATAAGCACAGGAAAAGCCCTACTTCAGTAATACTAGCAACTCTGCTCTAGATAGTACATGGCTAGTCAATTTCAATTTCATTAGTCATTCTCTTTTCAGTGGTATTAATCTTTTACTCATACACTGGATGAGTCAGCTATAGCGAATCATCGGTGATTCTTCATTTAAACTACCGAACTAATCCCAATTAAGGATGGTTAGACTACGCACAGAAATTTCGAAAAAAGATGAACTAAGTTTTATCTGTCGCGATTGTGACTTTTAAAGAAATCTCCTTCCCTTCTTCAACCATCCAAAAAAAATACATCCCACCGAAAAGATCTTACAATAGCGGTTTAAGTACGAATAACTTCGTGCTTTTTTCGTTCTTCTTCGCCCTTTTCAAATTAGAAAACCCCTCTTCTTCAAGAGATACAAAAAAATTTGAAAATCAACCCACAGAAAACCCCAGATTTGCGATCGATACTTATTCTATCGAACGTCTTTTCGAAATACCTTCACCTTCCTCCCGAAATCAAAACCTTCAACCTCAAAAAGTCAGTCATATTGTGCCTTTTGTCTCGCGACACTGATATCAGTATTTTCCTTCAATACTTATCGGTTCTGTACAGAGTTATTCTCGCGAATTTCTACCCCTCATCCGACCCTCTTTTCACAACACATCTCGACGTAAAGGTAAGGATTCCACTTGGGTAGTTCTCTTGCCTTTATACCTTCTCTCAACATTCCCTTTGTCATTCCTCATTGTTACGAATTGTTTCACAGAATGCGACTTCAATAATTCCCATTCAACTGCTAATTTTTGTCTTTTCAGTAAAATTTACTCAAAATGTCTGCCGCAACCCAAAACGCTGCTGTCGATCAGCTCGCCTCTGACCTTAACAATGCTTCCTTGAATGGAGATGCAAATGGCGCTACTACCCTCAATACAGATGTTTCCAATGTCAACTCTGAAGATCAAGATACCGCAGGTCCTACCCCCACCAACGCCCCTCACCCACAAGCCTCGGCTTCTCTCTACGTTGGTGAACTTGATCCATCCGTTACCGAAGCTATGCTTTTCGAGCTCTTCTCTCAAATTGGTTCCGTTGCTTCCATTCGTGTCTGCCGTGATGCCATCACCCGTCGGTCCCTTGGATATGCCTACGTCAATTACAACACCACCATTGATGGTGAGAAGGCTTTGGAGGAACTCAACTACACATTAATCAAGGGCCGCCCTTGCAGAATCATGTGGTCCCAACGCGATCCAGCTCTCCGAAAGAATGGTCAAGGAAATGTTTTCATCAAGAACTTGGATGTTGCCATTGACAACAAGGCTCTCCATGATACATTTGCTGCTTTCGGAAACATCTTGAGTTGCAAGGTTGCTCAAGATGAGTCCGGAGCTTCCAAGGGTTATGGATTTGTTCACTACGAGACTGATGAGGCTGCCGCCCAAGCTATCAAGCACGTTAACGGTATGCTTTTGAACGAGAAGAAGGTCTTTGTTGGCCACCACATTCCTAAGAAGGACCGTCAAAGCAAGTTCGAGGAAATGAAGGCAAACTTCACCAATATTTACGTCAAGAACATTCCAGTCGAGGCTACCGAAGAGGAGTTCCGCGGGTTGTTTGAGAAGTTTGGTGATGTCACTTCAGCGTCCCTTGCTCGTGACGCTGAATCTGGCAAGAGCCGTGGCTTTGGTTTCGTTAACTTCATCAACCATGAGCATGCCGCTACTGCTGTTGATGAACTTAACGGCAAGGACTTCAAGGGTCAAGATCTTTATGTCGGCCGTGCCCAGAAGAAGCATGAACGTGAGGAAGAGCTCCGCCGTTCATACGAAGCTGCTCGCATGGAGAAGGCTTCAAAATATCAAGGTGTCAACCTCTATGTCAAGAACTTAGATGATGAGATCGATGACGAGAAGCTCCGAGAGTTATTTGCACCATTTGGTGCCATTACTTCCGCCAAGGTTATGCGTGATACTCCTGCTGAGACCGCTGATGCCGAGGATAAGAAGGAGAAGGATGAGGAGAAGAACAAGGAGAACAAGAAGGAGAGTGAGACCGAGACTGAAGAGGCCTCTGCACCAAAGGCAAAGCGTCCCCTTGGTAAGAGCAAGGGCTTCGGTTTCGTTTGCTTTAACAACCCAGATGAGGCCACCAAGGCTGTTTCTGATATGAACCAGCGTATGGTCAGCAACAAGCCACTTTACGTCGCTCTTGCTCAGCGCAAGGATGTCCGAAAGAGTCAATTGGAGGCCAGCATTCAAGCTCGTAACCAAATCCGCATGCAACAAGCCGCCGCTCAAGCTGGTATGCCACAACAATACATGCAAGCTCCAATGTTCTTCCCTCCCGGAGCCCAACAACCAGGTTTCCTTCCTCAAGGTGGACGTGGTATGCAATTCCCACCACAAGCCGGCATGCCCATTCCAGGCGCTCAAGCTGGCCGACCAGGCCAGTTCCAAGCCGGTTTTCCTCCTCAACAAGCCGGTCGTGGTGCACCAGCTGGTCAACAAATGCCACCTAACATGTATGGTATAGGACCAGGTCAATTCCCTGCTGGCGGTCAATATCCTCAACAAAACAACCCACAATTCTTAGCTGCCATGCAAGCTGCGCAAGCTGCTCAACTCTCTGCCGGTCGTGGTGGACCAAATGCGCGTGGTCCAATGCAAGGTATGCCACCAAACATGGCTATGCCTATGGGCCAACAAGGAATGCCACAATTCCAACAAGGTGCTAGACAAGGTGGTATGCCTGGTCGTGGTGCTCAGGCTGGACGTCCCGGTCAATTCGCTGGTGGCTTCCCTCCACAAGCAGGTCGTGGCATGCCACAACAAATCCCAGGTATGCCACAAATGCCTCAGATGCCTCAAGAGGGTGGTGTTCCAGCTACTTTGTTACAAGCTCAAGTTCAATCCGTTCCTCCTCAGCAACAAAAGCAAATACTTGGAGAGGCTTTGTTCCCTAAGATTCAAGTCTTGCAACCTGAGTTGGCTGGTAAGATTACCGGAATGTTGTTGGAGATGGAGAACCAAGAGTTGATTAATCTGTAAGTTATTCAACATTCCGTGACATATTATGTTACTAACGACGATATAGTATTGAGGATGAGGCTTCTCTCCGCGCTAAGGTTGACGAGGCACTTACCGTCTATGATGAGTACGTTAAAAACAGAGGTGAAGGTGAAGGCGAGGCTGGTGAGGCCAAGGATGGTGACGAGAAGGCTGAAGAGAAGGCTTAATTGCCCACTCTCTTCCATTAATGAATCTTTTTCTACACTTTACTTTGGCGTCTTGTCCAACTATTCTGCTACGGTACGGATCTGGAAAAGTTATCTATGCTTTGGTGGCAATATTTCGGTCCTGCTTTTTATCGCATTCGCGCTCGAAACGATATTTCTCTACTGGTCAATGAATATTCATCTTCTATTCTTCATTTTATGGAAGGGGAAATATTTTAACCAAACACATGTACTCATAGATTACTCTTGTGCTCGACGGACCTTGCACTACTGGATGGAGAAACAGTTTTCTTTTTCCTCATTGAGAACTACCTACGCTTTTAACGATTACAATATTTTTGCACGGTATGGCTAGTTGACAATGGAGGAAGAACAGCAAACTTCTTAATTTTTTCTGCTTTTTTATTACATTTTTCAGTCCCTCCGAGCGATTGAACCGGTGACGACGACCTTCATGGGCTTTTTATCCCTTTCCTTATTGATGAATGGATGATGAAATGAAATGAGGGATATTGGCATGGCAATTCAGTCTTATGGGTGGGCATGGATTGGGAAAGTGACAGCGTGAACAGAATTAGATTAGGGTTCTATCATAGATAGATGGTGAGGGGGAGTAAATAAGAAAGTAAAAACATTGCAAATTATTTTTGGGAGATCCTACTTATGTGAGTGACTTTCATGTGTTTAAAACGGTGAGGCAAGCGGGTTGGTTGTTCAAGAGGAAGTAGTAGAAGCTCGATGTTCGATGGTAGATTAAACAGTGAGGAATTTCAATCAGATGGTGATGTGCCGCTCCTGAAAATGGAGTAGAGACGATTATGATACAATGAGAGAGCTAAACACCTAAGTATTGAACTTCTTTTCTTATCCTGTCGTAAAGCTGGAGACTTACCAAAGGCGTGGATGATCCCGCTGGGGTCGTTCAATTCCAGTTCACTCCGCGGAGGAATTGGGACGCATCGCAAAGTCCAAGTACATCTGTGTTTGAGTCGAGGGAGTTGAGCGTCTGACATGGAGCTGCCCATCAATGTGTATTCTAATAGGGGCAGACAAGCGGTAGCCTCAGAGTGGAATCTAGCGGAATTGTCTGCCATGTCTATGGTTTTCATGCTCTTTATGTTAGTTGATGATTTTTTTTGTTGATCAAGTTGATCCTGCACGGCTTCCGATGGTCAATTTGCTTGCATTCACTGCTATACCTGCTCTTGCAGTATTTGAGATACTCTATCAACTCAGTATGGGGATGCGTCTCGATGGCATGCTCTAGGGAAGACCACTGGCCTGATATCTCCAGCTCCTCATCTGTTTTCGGTGAATTATAATCATTTTGAATAGCTACCGAATGAATTTTGCATTGGATCGAGGGAGAAGTAAAAACAGCTCGAGGAGCCAATGCAGTCGAGACCTGGAGAGTGATAAAACGCTATAGAATCGAGTCCAGTACTCGAACAGCTATAGCGCGTGTCTCGCGTCTTGACGTTCCTTTCAATTCTTCCTCTATGTCATGAAAAAATCGCGGGAGTGGTGGTCATGCAATATATAGTCTGCGCCACATCCCTTGAGATTCACATGTTCTCTTCTGTTATACCACACAAATCATCATGCCCAAGAAGGTAGGAACGTACGATAGGAATGGGTGTGGTGGTATCGGTTGGGAGTCTTTATGGTAGGAAGGGAAGGCACGGAAGGCACAACATGCTTGCACGTGCCTAGAATGGCTCCTGACAATAAAATACAACACTTCACCTTTGAGTTTGAACTTTCAAATTCTCAATTTGTTTTTTATCAACAACAACTCTTCATTCCATCTCATTTGGTGTACCTTTGAACAACTTCATCTTCGAAAGAGGAGAGGAAAGATCGCATCCATTATGGCCGACGCTCCGAATGAAGCTCCACGCAAGCGCAAGTTTGATGACGAAGTTGATGTTTCTTCAGACCTGCCGGCTACTGCTGTTCCTGGCCCAGCTGCTACAAATGCAAAGCAACCTAAGCTTGTCGAGGATGTAAATACTCAAGAGCTTGATGAATCGAGTACGTTGAATTATGAATATCAGTCCAGTTTTCTCCCTTTTGCTAACTTTTTGACAGTTACCACCGGTGAAGGTGATTCAGACAAAGGTGGAACCATTATCAATCAGAATTATCACCAGCCTGCTGTTTTCGACGCTGGAGAATCAGATATCGGAATGTCAGAATTTTCGGAGATTATGTTTGATGATGAAGATGATGGATTCGAAGATGAGCACTCGTACGAAGATGAAGATGATTATGAAGATTCCGATTCAGGACCACATGAATATGCAGTCGAGGAGCGCGAGGTTACTCTAAAAAAGGATGGTACGGATAAGGTAGTCAAGCTGAGACTCTTTCTGACTAAGGAAGAAGAGTTCGAGAATTGGCTTCAGATGATTCATGTCGTTTGCACCATCGACGGCCAAAGAATTGGTTGTGCCTTCGGCCGATATATCTGTCGAGAAGAAATTCGAGAAGATTTTTGGAGCGAGATGGAGGCCCCATGTAGTGTTATGAGTTCAGTTGCATTCGAGCTTTATGATAGGTATGGGTACCTCAATGACCATCTTAAGAACCATTGTGTGCAGAAGGGTACAGGCGTATGGGGAAGTGAATTAGACTTCGGTCCACTTTTTCTCATCGAGCATATTGAAATTACAGACAGGGAATGGAGACGGAAAGGTCTAGGACGAACTATTGTTACAGCCATGATCGAAAAAGCTCTAGCACAGCAGAAGCCGCAGACCACAAATCCTACAGAGACACCAGCAGAGAAAGCATTAGATGAAATATTTGCGGACATGTTTTGGCATGGAAAACACCGGGAAAGATACACAAAGCTTCACACCATTTCATTACCTGGCTGGCTTCATGGTGATGTTAAACCCCTGTGGGAGGGGAAATCTGAGCTCGAGCAGCGTGACATCAATTATCAAGCTGTCGATGCTGCTGTTTCATTTCATCGATCCCTTGGTTTTCGACGAATTGGGGCTTCGAGCTGTTTTGGTCTATCATCTGACCCTGATCACAAATCCCATTCCCTCGTAATCAAGGACGATTATGATCCTCCAGACTTAGCACCAGGGCATGTGGAGGGACCGACAGAAGTCATAGTTACAATGCCAGGTGAAGAAGAAGACTTTCGTGCGTCTACTTATGGAAGGGCACTGGAAGAAAGGAGACTGAATAAATTAAAGGAGAGACTTACACCCTTGAACTTCGCTGCTGTGACTCTCCCTGATATGGAGCTTGTGGAATTCTACAAGGCTTACTAAGTCGAGGACAAAAAGGAGTGGAAACAGGTTGATCGCCGAAACAACACCTTGCTTCACATCACGGCATGCCAATTCAAACCCCAAAGCGTGAAATGGCTAATGGGAAACGCCAATGATGAGCAGTGCTTGACACTGGCTCGTAATTTGAAAGGATACACGCCCCTTGAAGCATTACAGGATGACCTTAATGTCCTCAGAACCCGACGCAAACATGGAATGATGACCATTGTCATCGCAGATAACTTTTCTGGCTTTACTCCTGACGCTATACTCTGCCAATTTGTACTATTGACCGGATTGATGCCTTTGAGTCGTTCGGATATACCGCTCTGCCTCCGTCTTAAATATGGTTGCACCTGTGGGGAATGCATTGAAGGCTTTTTATCGCCACGCATGAAACTGGCACTTCTTTTTCAAGCCGAAAGAGAATATGAGATTCTGGATGATGCACTTGAGATGACGAACTGTAGCAATAGCCCTACTGATTGGTTATATTTGGCTGAACATGTTATTGAGCACGTCACGCCAGCTCTCCAGCAAACTTTCAGGACAAACAAATCACTTCGAGGCTTTGTAAATATTTTCGACCATATTGCGACTTGCTTAAAGGCCAACGAGGCACCAAAGAGACAAAATGTCTTACAAGCATCGGAAAAAAGTGGAGAATGGCCACCCGTAACTCGAAATTATCTTCAATGGGGTGGTACTGTTGAGAATAAGGTTGAAGCGGTATTGGAGAAGGTATTTGAAAGCGCGCATTCTCAAAAAGAAGCGTTTGGCGACGGCGAGTTCATTCTTTGCATGGAGGAAGAGGTCGAGAAATTGAAGACATGCAGGAACGATCATGAATATTACTTTGTTGCCAAATTGTGTGGTTTACCAGAGCGTAATAATAACCCATCAGGAAGATTGGAGGGTATGTTCGGCAGAATGTTTTCGGGCATGCAATGATTTGTGCTGGATATCTTCGTATGCTGTGTGGATGGGCGATCGACTATGGCTAATGTGGCATCGGATATAACAATTTTGCTAGATAGTTTCGTATATTGTGGAGGTAAAGGGCTAATTGTGTCTATTATGTGCTTTTGATTTGCTTTCGATTTTACACCTTGTATGTAGCTAAAAAAATTTCAAAAATTAAAATAATATAAATTTATTTAAGAGTATTATATTATACTATACCAGTATTTTATATTATATTATATTAGCAAAGATAGTTAATTGATTGATTAATTGTTGTTATAGATAGATATCAAATATTAGATTAGTATTTATTTATAGATATATTTATTTATTAAATTTAAAAAGTGTGTGGAGAGATGGAGTAAAATAGATGGAGTGAATGGAATAGAATAATAATGATAAATTGAAATAAACAGAAACTTTCTGGATGTACAAGTAGAGTAGAGGTAGAGTAGACCTATTTTACGTATGCATGTATATAAGATTATGTATGAGTAATTAATTGCATCGATTATTAAGCTACCTACTCGCTGTCGCTATCGCTATCACATTCCTGTGCCTGTTCCGTATTACCCCATCCCTCATCATCGGGACGAGGGGGAAAGAGTTGCTAAAGAGTGGTGTGTTGGATAGTATGTAAATATCATTTCGCAATTCCGCTTGCACGTATCCCCTAGCCATATTTGCAATTGCCATCCGATATCCCATAGCTTCATTCCCATCCTAATTCCATGAACGCCAAACTCTCCTACCAAAATTTTCGAGAGCTATGCCGTACCGGCAAATAAACTAGAAGCGCTTGTGTGCACATCATAGCTCCGGTGGACAAAATAGTACAAAAAGCAAACCCAACCGAACCGAACGCCATTGCCTGCCTCAAATGACACTTGCTTCTTCTACTCGGTCAATCAATCTTCGCACTCGCCAATGATTTAACTATTGGATTGGTGAGATTATTTGCGAGACGTATGTTTGGAGTCCGCTTTTGCTTGTTGTGTTTTCGTAAACGTTTTCGAGCAACCATGACGGGGACTGATGATTTAGTAACGAGATAATTAGAGAAGGATCCTAGAATGACACTGCTCATCGTTAGCTTCCGGTTTTCTCTAAGATGATTGACGGAAGTGGAAACTTACCCCTTTAGAGCACTTCTCCCACGGCTTCCCAGAATGACCAGAGTTGGATTAATGTAGTCAATCACCTCAGTGATTAAATGCTTAGGATTTTTACAGTGAAGAACTTCAATGTTGACTTGTACTTGTAACTTTGTCTTCCTTAAAAGTTCAGACACTCTATCAGTGATATCTTCCACCGCTCGGAATCGATCTTGTTCCGTTTTGCTTCTCGAGTCTCTCCCCATTGGACTTGGTGCTCTACTTCCCGAATCCAATCTGAAGCTGTGGTTCAGTGGAATCGGTCCTATACTAGGCGTCAGTAAAGGGGTATTGGCACGAGATGCTCTAGCAGATCTTTGCGCTGCAGCAATAGCAGATATTTGTTGTTTGATCTGGGCATCATCACCACTATTATCCGGAGTTATTATGCCAAGCTCTTCATCAACACAATATATGGCAAGCATCGTATCTCCATCCCTCAATACCGTTCCAATGGTCCATTCCAAAGCATGTGCTGCCTCATCACTAAGATCTGTCGCGACAAGGTACTTCCTAGTACGGCGTTGATTGTCGCGGGCTTCTTGTTGAACTTTTTTGAAATCTCCACGATGAATGGTACGAACGCAGCGTGATGTGATTGGAGTTGACTTAATTGCAGACATAGTCAGCGAGAGACTCTGGGCCTTCTTGACGTCGCCTCGGTCAGCCTCAGTGTCAGAATCATGTGGACTAGGGTCCCCAGAGCCGTCGGGATCAAAGCTTGTATGCGGATGTACCACAGGCTTGTTGGCCTTGTGCCCAACAGGCCCGGTCAAGGTTATTTGTGGATCAAGAAGCGATTTGACTTTGTACTTCTCATTCAAAGCTTCCTTGGCGGCAACATCTTGTCCTAACACTTATGTGAGTCTATGACACCAAGAAAAGGTATGATATACGTACGTTCTGCCTCAGCAGCAGCCATTTGACTTAGGGGTGTCCTTGGACCCTTTGCTCGCCCCATGCCCAAAGTCTTCTTTTCCACCTCGCTGTCATCTCCATCTACACTTCTCGCCTTCTTCTGGCGCCCTCTTGACCGCTCATCATCCGATTCATCAGTGCTATCAATAATGCCTTCCTCGCCTTCCATGGGCACATAATCCTTCTTTAATCGAGCCCCATTAATGTCGAAATCCTCATTTTTCGACCGATTCTGCCGACTCTTCTGACTTAACGAGGATAGCTCTCCATTTGACCGTGCTAGGTTGGCATCAGATAACCTTTGGTAGGCACTGTTGACGTCTATAACTTTGCCATTGTCCAAAACCGCATATTTCGAAGGATCCGCGGAGACTGGGGAACTAGAACGTGGCGAGAACCGATTATGAGGCGACTTTGATTTTGTCGTGCTAATCCCAGTACTTGCAATCGAATTGTGTCTTCCCCTATCACGCCCTCCTTTAAAACCACTCAGATCCACGCCTGATCGGACTACCTCCGCCATTGAGCTTGTAATCCTCTTCCCTGCTTGAGTATTGCGTTTCGGGACCGATGGACCACCCGGATTACTCGGTAAATATCCAGAGAACTGGTATTCATTGGGGTCGACCCTGGTAATTGCCCTTGGCCCAAAATTTACAGTGGGTTTTGCAGCTGCATCTGACGAACTTCTCGAGTGTCTGGCATTATGGATGGGTGCCTTGGGATTTACTGTTGGAGACGTCTGCGCACTTCTCGAACCGGACGATTTAGTTGCTGGAGTAGAAATGTCGAGCATACTTCGCACAGCTTGTGCCGCTGGTAATGGCGTATCCACATCAAGCATACTTCGAATCGGAGCAGTGATTCCCGAACTGGTGCCACCAATAGATGAGTGTCGAGGCATCGCTGGAGCGCCATCGACATCTAGCATGCTGCGCACAGGAGAACGCGGATTAGTCGCAAATGGTGACTTACTTCTCCCGCATCCAATTCTATGACCGGACCCCGTGGAGCTCACAGATCCTCTTGATCTACTGCCCGTGGTGGAATGCAATAATGCGAGCACTTCCTGCCTCTCCTGCTCTGCCGCCGATTCCTGCGACATATTTTTATTCGCCATTTGTAATAATTATGATACGTTTAATCAAATGTGCAATTCCGCAGATCCCCAGGAAATGGCAGATGGTAAACTCGTTGTAGTACGATTCGATTCTTGGAGGTTTCCGTTGGGTGATGTAATGAGGTTACTCTGTGTATTTTGCAGGAATCTGAATAGGGCAAGAGCAATAGAATGCTCATAGATCTGAGGCTAGCCGTTTAAAAACTTTCTTGATGACCAAGGAAGGATTTGATACTGCATTGTGGTTGATGGAATAATCTTTGGGTTCGCACTCAGGACATTGCTTTAGCCCCCGTCGTTAGTACGTGTAATATGAAGGACAGTAGAGATATGATCTGTTATAATGGGAAGATTGTTAGAAAGTGATGAATGCATCAACTGATCCTTATAAAAGTAGTGTTCCTTGAGAGAAGATAATCTTGCAGATTGAAGGAATGTTGTGTCTGGTGTATTGTGTTGTGTGGGAATTGAATTTTGGAAGAAAATATATGTGGTGTTTTTTGATTCTTGGTATGGGTCTGGGGGGATGGTAATTGATTGATTGTATGGGGATTTTGTTTGTTGGGACTAAAGTGTATGCAAAGTTCTAGATGTTTAATAAAAAGGGACTAGATACCTATCAGACTGATAGGACTGACACGTGCAGCGCCTTTAGATTTAGATTCCGAATGGCTTTGTTTGAAGTGAATGAAGGGTGAAGGATGAAGAGAAGGAGGAGGAGGAGGAGGAGGATGGAGGAGGAGGATGAAGGAGAAGGATGAAGGATGAAGGATGAAGGATATCGAGGAGTGAGGGATGTATTTCCGATGTTTGAGATTTTGAATGATTTCCTTGTCGGAGTGTGCCTATTAGGTAGGTAGATAATATAATTGAAAGGGAAAAAGGGGGGTAATCAGAAGATGAATCAAAATAAGGAATCAGCAATCGATCGATCAATCAATCAAGCAATCGTACAACAAAACCTAAAATAATATATAAATTTTCGTCCTTTTTCTTCCCTTTCGTCTTCGATAATGAAGCTATACCCTATCTTTCTCTAGCTGCGGGCCAGTAAGGCGGGGGAGGAGGATGATCTTACAAAGCGGCCCAAACCGAACCATACGGAAACCAAGGACGGGGGTTATAGAACGAGACCAACTGTTGAATTATATAAATTATATACTAGGTACTAGGTATTAATTGTGAGCTTGAAACGGATATCTGTCAAGAGGGAATAGGAGAACTTGAAGGACAAAAGATCTACTTGTCGTTATAAATGAAGCTTTGATGAGTTATCTATTCTCCATTTCTATCCTCTCAAGGTTGTCAAAGATCGATCGACATGATAGATGATGCTAACACTACCCACCTAGGGACGTACAATACCTAAGGACATACAATACCTACAACACCAACACATACCTTTCTCTTCTCGGTACAACGAAACACCTCCGCGAAAACGCCAAGTCCCTTCTTTCCCTTGCCAAAGCGACAGAATTCATCAGACAGTAGCACAATCCCAGGTTCCAATCTCTCATTACTCACTTTTTCATCCTCGTGCTATTCCCATCAGATGCTCAGATGCTTATGTTAGTCACAACCCCCCAAAGTCTTCAAAGTTCAAAGGCCAGCTTTAAACCTCACACAAAGGGAGACTGCCACAACCAAGGCGCAGTCCCTTGGCAATATCAATCATCTCCTCTTGGCTCCACTCAATCGATTGTCCCTCCCTCTCAAGCTTTTCTGTAAACCCTCATTCAAGACTTGTCAAGCACGGCAAGAAAGTCTTATCTCTCGCTTTGATTTACTCAAGTCTTAACCACTTATTAATTCTCCATTTGCTTCCCTCATTCATCACGTCTACCCCGCCTCTTGCCCCATTTTCACCCCATCCCCATCCCCATCCCCATACTCTTTACCCTCGCCTCTCCACGATACAACATAACATCTGCATGCACCACTCCCCTCCCTTGGCACCGCATATCGGCACATCGTTCATCCTGACTCTACCTCCTCACCATCAATCATTCATCTACAGCTGAAACCACACTTCAATAATTTGGCTCGGCTCGAGTACCAAGACTTGCCAGCACTGTATACTATCATCTAACTAACTACTTAATCAACACATGACAAAACATGCAGAGAATCGCTCCATCCCCGACAAATCGAAGCCTCACCCCAAGCCCTAAGAACATGGTACAAATAAATCTCACACCTCTCTCTACATGTGTACATTCCCTGTACAAGCTTGTACACCAAAGTTTCCCTCCATCCCAAAACAGAAAATTTCCACAGCCCTCCGAGGTACGACACCTCGGATATCTTTCGGATATCTAATTAGGTATCAACATCGAAAAAGTTTCGGAGATACCGGTAGTTCGATGAGCTGTTTGAATGATCTGGTTGAGAGCACATGCTTGAATAGTACTTAATCTCCAAAACTCGTCCCTGACATGGAAGATAAAAATGCCGAGGAAGTTAATGTTTATAACGTCATGCACAATTGAAACCAATATCAACATCCTGTATTATCAAGGTATTATAACATCGTCCGACTACCCACTACACCTCCATAAAAATATATACTTGTCCTAAGCGAAGTTGACCAACTTTTCCATCTCCAGCATCCAGCATCCAGCATCCAAATCTTCAATTTCCTATTCCCATCTAGTTCAGCCTTGCCACCAGCACAGCACAGCACAGCAACTCCAAAAACCTTCTCATCTCCACCAATGAACTTTCTTCTTCTCTCTCCTGATTCCCAGCACATCACCTCTCACCATCTCATCACCCCATCATCCCACACCTACTTACCGATTGATTCCCCCAAAGAACAATCTCAAATCTCGATTCACGAATTTCGTTTCACAACCACACCACACGATCAAAACGATTTCCCGTAGAGTCTGGACTGACTGTCCATTCACCGCTACTGACCAAGTATTAGTTAGGTAGGTAGGTACCTACCTACCTAGTAAACAAAACTTTCAATTGCCTAGGGACCTAGGTACTTACTTGCACGTGTATCTCCTCCCCTCCCCTCTCCTCACATTTCCCAACCTATCACTTTAACATACCTACACACCAATCAATATACCAAACCCTATGATCGATCCTACCACCACATCTCCCATCTCCCATCTCACAACCCTGAACCCTGAGCCCTCAATCCAGCACTCCGGCTCGTTTGCTGACATGCATATCTCACATCATACCATCTCATATCTCATATCTCATCTAAAATTGTCATCTATCTGATCCAGACTCCCCCCCCCCATTCAAGCCTCCATCAAATCCCATCAATCCCATCAATCCCATCCCAACAATCCAAAAAAAAAAAAAAAGCAATATCAAACCCAAGTCAAGTTCCTCACCGCCAGAACAATATTTCGTATCTCATATCGCTACTATCTATCTACTATCTCTAAATACCTAGATACCTATCTATGCAGATATAAAGTGTGGCTGTAAGAAGCCGTCGTTCTATATGATTGATAAGCACATATACATACATATCTCACCGCTCAGTACAAGCTCAGCTCAACTCAAGCTGTAAACGAGGGAAGAAAAAAAAGAAAAGAACAAGAAAAAGATGCACCGCGCCATGTTTTGTAGCAGAGCGCGAAAAGAGAAAAGGTGAGAGGGGATTCAGCAAGCAAGCAATCTAATAGATAACAAGAGCAATATATGTGTATGGATAGATTTTTGATCTCATATGCATCCAAGTACCAAGTACCAATTCTTTTGATGTCATAATACAATAATTTACAACCCCACTGCACGAAACATACCCATTCCCATATCCATATCCATTGCCGTGCCCAATTTTGTAACCATTTATCTTCTCACCCTAGAATAAAAGGTCAAATTTGCTCTTGCGCTTGTACCAGTCTTATGTACCAAAAGCCTCTTCTCCCAAATCGAACTCTTGCCCTCTACCACACTGATAATCTCCTCGGCGAATTTCTGTGCAAACATGCCTCGTCCACTACCCCTAGATTGTTTCTTACTAGCCGAATCTAATATCCATTTGATTGCTTGTCTTCTTCTTTGTCTGACACCCAACGGTACAGGGATTTGAAGAGAAGCTCCACCTCCTGCAGCACCTTTCTGAGAACGAATACGTAAGAGAGGAGCTATGGAGTCGATGGCGGTAGTAAGATACAGGACGGGGTTGAGAGGGAGGTGGGATACCGGGGGTGTACCCGGAAGGAGGGGCTTGGAGGGGTTGGGTGTAGGTGGTGGAGCGGTGCGGAGATGGTTTAGTATGTAGGACATGTTCTGCAATGAAGAAGAAATGGTAAATTAGCAATTCATTCTGCAATATGAAAAACGTAAATCCCATGCGTAGCAAGTATCGCAAAAGGAAAGAACTAACGAGCCTACCCTCTGGGCAACGCTCTTCTTGCCATGCTGCATCATCATATTCGTAACCTGCGAAACCACTGGATCATATCTATATTTGAGATTGTTGTTCGAAGGAATAGGTAATTCTGGAAGTCCAAATTTGTGTCCGTCGATTGTGAGATCGTAGGGGTCAGCGCCGTTTTCCAAATGACCGAGACGGCCAAGAGCCATGAGATTGGCGAAGGATATTTCTTGGGAGAGAGCAGCGGCACTCTGTGCGTCTTTGATATCTTCCTTGATCACTTCTGGGGCTTTGTCCTTTCCTTCTTGATCCCTCTTAAGAATCTATGAACATGGTTAGTAACTGCAATTCTCTACTTTCACAATTCTTCATTTCTTTGTAAATATGATTGGTAGATTGATGGCCAGAAATCATAGTAAATACCTCTTGAACATTTGTGCTTTGCCCCATATCAGGAGGAGTCTCTCCAGTAATTTCAGCCATATCTCTTGCCTCCTCACTGACGTGGCCAGCTACATCTTCATCAGAACCATTTCTTGGAGGTTGCTTCTCCTCAGCGAAACCTCGACGTGCTGCCGGGGTAATTTTGAAGAAAGCAGGATTTCGAGGTGCGACTATTATTCGTGGTCGAATGGTCAGTGACCTGCTTGCGCTGTGGAAGTTCAATCGTGGAGGCATATTTATGGCTGCTGCGGAATCAAAAATGGTTTCTCCGCATTTGATATCAACATCGAGTTGATGCGCTAGCCAAAAAATCAGATTAGCTCCAAGTGCCTGAGGCCACAAATCATCTTTTGGGCAGTGGCGATCTTTCTTGGGCGGAACCACAGAACCATAACTCTGGGTCTAAAATATTCCAGTTTAACAACATGGATCAGGGTTAAAACAAAATATTCTTACTCGTTCATGAAGCTTTTGATGTGTGCTACCTTGACGTTGAGCTCCACTTGACGACATTGACTATTTACTTCTGAAAGGGCCATGGTTAAGAACTCCAATGAACACCGGCAGCGAAATTCAAAGTGCATGTAAGAATGCTAGGTAGTCTAGAGCAACATTTTAATAACCCAAAGGGAATTACAATCTCAAATTCCATTGCTAATAACAAGATCTGGAGCCAGTCCATGGTTCAAAAAGATTAATCCACAACTAAAAAACTTTTCCACACCACCTCCCAAGAAAGAAAAATTGTATCCAAAAAATGTTGAGAGTGTATTTCTGCATTCAAACTCCAGCGCCCTTGCTGTCCCTGTGAAAATCCACCGCAAAACCATCCGACGCCTGAAGTATCATTGGCATTCGCCCATCCTTGCCTAAGCTGCAGCAAATGGCAAATCACCCTATTATCGACTCTTATCCTACAGGCTATATCGAAACCATCGGCCGCAGTGTTGATAGTTTGAGTTGTGAGGTTGACATTACCACCCGCCTCGACTTTGGGTAGGTGAGGTTGGGCTTGATCCCGTCAAGCTTCTGAATGCCACCTCTGCCGCATCCTCTTTCATAGTGTTGACGTTCTGCCCATCGTACCAGTATCGTGCAGGGATATTCTGGCCTGACACAAATACTGTGCTAGACCATGCTGTTCGTCCGCCTAAAATAAATGTTAAATTCGTATACTTTCGAGGGAAGATCGAACTTCAGGGGAGAAGTGGGATAGCTTTACCTCTTTTATCGGATACGATCTGGAAAATTGGGGGTTGAATCTGTGCCTCGCGACATCTTACTTGAAGAAATTTAGCAAATCTGATGTTTAGTGTTCATAACATGAATTGCTTACGGTCGAGCTTCTCCTGCCATGTAAGTGAGCCAGAATAGTATGTTGAATAAGACATCTTGGATGGTGTTTGTACTGTAAGGTCTGAAAGTGTTCAAAGTCTTGAGCTAGATCGATCTGGAATTGAGTGCTAGTGTGGAGGAGAAACAGTGGGGAGCGGGTTCGAGAATGGCGTCTTACTCCGCAGGAATTGAAGCTGGTCTTATAGGTGATCCGCATGTACCATTAACAAGGGAGGAGAAGTATTGAGAATGATATGAAACTCTGAGGTGGCAGTCAGATAAAGTTAGATGCCTTTGCATTTGCATACCCATGCAACACGACAGCTTGACTTTGCGATTGTCTCGGCATGATGCATTGGATGATGAGAGAAATGGATTTCAAAGAAGTAACGTCGATCGCCCGTAACTTAGGGCCGTGTGTGCTGTCTTCATCGGTGGCTAGGACAACTCATGTGCAACATCCTACTGATGACTTCGGTAAAGTGTAGAAAAAGCAATTTGAGGCTTGAGACAATGGCAGTGAGTGGAGATGCTCCGGCCAGCACTGGAGATACTTGCAGCAACTTGCAGTCTCGCATCGTCATGGGGCATTGGGAGAATGAAACGAAAGCTGGCAAACGTATGTATGTATGTGTGCGTAGTGTGTATGGAAGTATGTGGGGTGGAAGGCAAAAGGTGCATATAGAGGGGCGGATCATATGCGAGAGGGTGACGATGGAAAAAAAAAGACTCCCCATAAAAGAAGCCCAATAAGAGTGCGAAATAGTGAACCTTGCCAGAAAAAATTTAACGAGCTGCAGGACGACGCATCCGGGAAATCAAAAGTAACACTACTTCTGTTACCAGCTGATTCCAGACCAAGTTGTTATGTACATACTGAGACTTTGATATATCTCCTGCCATATTTTGTTGGTGTTCCTTTGTTACTTATTCCTAAAAAAGCAAATGTAAATTTCTAGGAACCCAAATCTTCTATCCCAGCATCCTTCATCTTCGCCAATATAGAAAAGTTATATTAGAAAATGCAGCATATTGCTTGGTGCTCGTACGATGTGATTGGTCAATTCGGAACATATGAAAAAAGGGCAATGGTCTGCCAGAATTTCCACTATCAAATTTGCCTCCCTTTTCCACTACTGTATATTTCCGGGGAGATGAGATCGAGGATATCTGCAGGAACGGGTGCTTACATACATATCTATACATATCGATCAATGATCTTCAGGGTAGCTTCTGGGGTGAGAGTATTTGACGAAGATACCCCAGGCATAGTAACGGATAGGTACATCAGAAGATTCCAAGAATCAAGCACTCAACCCTCAGCCCTGCAGCTTCTTCAACGGTGAGGCCACCGCTTCTTACTTCACCGCCTTGATGTACCAACCGGATTCCAGAGGCTTGGTTCAGACATCTATAGAAATTAACAAAATGGGTGTGTCTAGCCTCAGGCGATCCTGGAAAACGGATAGATACTTGCATTTCGTCTATAAAGACCTTGGGAATAACGGTCGTACAGTAAGCATCCTCGGTTGGAATTTCTCGAGTGGACTGATCGTGTCACCTGGAGAAAACTTGGTAAAAAAAAATACAGCTTGAAGCAAAGATAGCTCGCAAAATTCCTCAACAAGACATGATGCCGCACCCCGTCGGATGCTCCGCTTACCTAACCGCCATAGAGTTTGTTGGATCTAGGGACATGTTGCGTTTAACTGGGGGAGTGATGATGAGGAGAAACGGCGAGATACACAACCTGATAATGAAACACTTTGTTCATAAAAATGTTGCGTGGCGGCGTGAGAGATGGACAAGTATATTGAAGCCTTGTCCATCTCAACACCTGAGCAGCCCTATTTTCGACAGCGCATCGACAGGATCTAGAATCTATTGATGCCCAAGTGTTCGAAAATTTGAGGATGGAGTGAAGAGTTGCTCGCTCCACGGCTCCATGAATATCATTCTATTGTCGGACGACATTTATTAGGGTGTAATTTATATTACTCGCCAAGTTTGACGATCAGGAACAGTTTTCTCCGTACCCGTCCCAGCAAATTGTATCACCATGTGAAATTGGTTGTGCTCCCTTTTATGCAACTCACACGTGATTGTTTGGGCATATGGTATTTGCAATTGGTATTTGGCATTTGGCAGTTGGTATTTGGTATTTGGTAGAACTACATCACTAATAATCCTGTTTGTTATGTTGAACTGTACAGTGAGTGTATGTAGACTGTACGGAGAGGACGATAGTGAAGAAGAGGAATAAAGCGGGAGAGCTCTTCATACTCTGTACAAACAATGGAGAGGAGGGCGGAGGGCGGAGGGAGGAGGGAGGAGGAGGTTCCCGGCTGGGGATTTCGGTAATCTCTGACTGGTGTACAGTGTGTACTAGGTGCACGGGTATAGCCTAGGCCCCACAAGGGAGTTGCCGTGCCTCGGTCCAAAGAATGTGGGGAAAGGAAATTGGTACTATCTTCCAACATACCTACCTATTCATCGTCAATTGAATTGTTCGACTTCTAATCACAATCATTCTTTTCAATCATTAGAAAATATAGAGAATCCCTAGGATAGACGCTTTCTACACTTCAATACGCTCGACAAAATAGATAATTCTACCTCCCGTCACATCATTCATTAACACTCTTCGACATCATGCCTTTCATAACGAAACTTACCAAGGCGTTGGGTATCGAATGTAAGTTACACCCCCTATGTGCTCTCCCGACCGACATATCATTGATTCGGGATTGTAGTACCTATCGTCCAGGGTGGTATGCAGTGGGTGGGATATGCGGAACTAGCAAGCGCCGTGTCAAATGCTGGAGGTTTGGGGATTTTAACAGCTCTCACCCAACCCACTCCAGAAGATCTCCGCAAGGAGATCCGAAGATGTAGGGAAATGACAAATAAGCCGTTTGGTGTAAATATCACACTGTTACCCTCGATTAATCCCCCGGAGTAAGTTCCCGCAGATCTCAATCTCATCTCATGTTGATTCGCCGTTTTCTCCGTGCCAGTACAACATGGTAGTCAAGCCACGGAAAACTTGCAAAACCAAACTGATTCGTGATTTCTTCCAGTTACGGTGCATACGCACAAGTCACTATCGATGAGGGAATTAAAGTAGTCGAGACTGCAGGGAACAGCCCAGGCCCTATCATAAAGATGTTGAAGGCTGCTGGAATAATCATCCTACATAAATGTACGACCATCAGACATGCAGAGAGTGCAGTGAAGCTTGGGGTTGACTTCTTGAGTATTGATGGTTTCGAATGTGCTGGGCACGTTGGTGAAACTGACATTACAAATTTCATTCTCCTTAGCAGAGCCAGACAATCACTGAACGTTCCTTTCATTGCATCCGGGGGATTTGCGGATGGTCAGGGGCTTGCCGCTGCCCTTTCTCTGGGCGCTGAAGGCATCAATATGGGTACACGATTCATGTGTACTGTTGAGGCACCAATACATGAGAACATCAAGAAGGAGATTGTCAAGGCATCAGAAGTTGATACACAACTCGTTCTTCGAAGGTGGAAGAATACTTCTCGCTTGTATAAAAACAAAGTTACTGCAGAGGCAGTAAAAATTGAACAGGAGAGCAAAACTGGAGAGTTTGCAGAGGTTGCTCCATACGTGAGCGGTAAGAGAGGAAGAGAAGTCTTCACCACTGGAGATCCTGATTATGGAGTAAGTATCAACCTTTTAACACTATAGATTCCAAAGCTAACTCTCCGTTTAGGTCTGGACTGCCGGTCAGGTTATTGGTCTTATCCATGACATCCCCACATGTGAGGTACTTTGCAAGAGAATCGAGAAGGAGGCTGTGGAGACTTTAAACAAAGCTTCATCCCTCTTTCAACCATCAAGCAAGCTCTGATTGGATAGAAGTTTCAAGTATGTATTTTAGGATTACCATAATGATTGTTTTGATACCATTTATGTTTTATTTTCCCATGATATGTAACTGGTGAGGTGCGCATAACTGCAGGGACCGAAAACCTACTTGGTTGACCTGCTTAGTCTGTCTCATTGGCAAATAGCCCGACGAAGCATTTCGACTAATAAGCATTTCACAAATGACTTTCAAAATAATATTCTTGTTCTCTTCAAAATTGTTTTGATCCCTCTTCCCTTCAACCCTCGTAAAATCTCTCCATGCGCCGGGACAACACTTGCTTGCTATACTAGTGTGGGTTTGTAGTCGCCATCAGTCATTTATGAGACAATTAATTGATCACTTCTATTGAACAGCCAGGAAGATACTACGATCAACAACAGCGAGGGTCAAGAGAACCTCCTGTGCGGTCTGATATAATCATGAAACAGCCCACTCCGGTCAGATTACGCAGTTGACTAGAGCTTTCTCTTTAATCCAACATTGGTTGATGTGACCATAGTTGTGTATTCCATCATCAGCGGGGCGTTACAATCCAAGACCGGAGGGTTCTTTGCCTGTGCCAACGTTTTCTTGCGCAGTGCAAACATTTGAGACGGGTGGATATTGGGTCCTCATGCACGCCGTCTCTGGAACTAGTGCTCCGTGGACTCGATGAAGGGTCTCGCTCGGCAGGGAATAGATGGAGGGGGATGGTGCCTCCAGACCGATCGATAAAAAGCCTTCTCGGACAGAGCTGCTTTCCGAAAGAACGTTCAATTTTCTTTTATCAGATCCGGTTTCTCGTAGCATCTTGCAAAAATAACAATGACGTTTATCTCTTGTAGACATCACTTAACATCGCCGATGTCCGGAGCATTGCGCTGATAGAGTTTCAGCTGGAAAGCCTTGGCTACTGCAGAATCTGCAGCTGATAACCCCTCTTCCACTTCCACAAGCTGTCGTCAAAAATATTAATATCGCCATATATCGGATGATCAAGACCATTTCATTCGCTACAATGGAACACTAAAGTGCCTGGACGCCCTGTGTGTCCACGGGTCTTGATCTCCTTTGTGTCTACGAAACTACAAAGCGTAGTCTGTCAACTTGGACCGGAGAAACGAAGGAGATGGAGTACCATAACCACAGTATAGATTAGCGAATATCAGGTCACAGCGCACGGAAATTGATTATGAATCTCGAATGCGCATTTTCGAGACGTTGATCCAGAGACACCATCTAATCCAGCCACCAGACATAGCGATGCTGATCATGTGCAATCTCCAGAGTCGAGGAGAAGAGAGAAGAGAGAAGAGTAGTCTGCTTGTTCTGGCCACGGCGGTCACCGGCTTCATGCTCTTCGAACTCCAGTCGCCAATTCCGATCGTCGATGGTTTGAATCTCAACAATCCTGTTCCTGATAGAAGCAGATTGTCATACTTCTAATGTTGCTACTCCTGAAAATATCAATGGGAGCCCCTTACGGATTCCAGGTCTGAGGATGCATAAATGTGGATGGGGAGATGTACATGTGTAGAGAGATTTGAGTGGAAGAAACATAGGTATTAGACTTTCAATATGGTTATAGACGAGCTTCATGTAGAGAGGATATTTGCTTTGATGACTAGAGATTCCATCAAGCTTTAACTCCCTATAGTTCTAACGGTACATCCATTCCCTCGCCCATCCTGAACTCCGCAGCTTAGAAATATCCCATTCACGGTTTCCACAGACTTCGATGGCCTCATATACCTCCTCAACATTGAGATCAGACAACTCATCCACCATGGTATCATGGACGATGCGAAACCAAAGTTCCAGACTCCTCACTGTACCAAAATAGAGCGGTACGAATGATGACTTGCTTACTCGAAAATGCTCTCGGAGTGATGCATCCCATACTTTAGAGCTCTCGGTGAGAACCTTTCTTGAGACCTTGTAATGAGCAAGGGTAACTTCTATGGTAGACTCCTCGCCGGTAACAGGATGTGTCAAGATTTCCACATCGATGAGTTGAACAGTCAAATCACCTTCCGAATCAATGACTAACTTGACAGGCATCTATCAATCTCATTAGCAAAGCGCCATTAATCAATCTGAACTGAAATACTTATCGCAGGAGGTGTTTGACTCGCCATTGCTGTCTCAATTTACCTTCCTTGGATACAATAGATCGCTTTGGATTTGACAGTGTGGGTTAGAAGCATAGAAAGAGCGGTAGAAAGGTTGAAGAAGATAGATCGAAGGAGACGAATTGAAGAAGATAAATCCAAATAAATAAATTGAAATAAACACAAATCAAAGCCCAAGATTAAAAACCAAACCTCTCCCCGTCCCCCGCTCCTTCAAAAAGACTCAAAAAACATACAGTCCGCAAAGCACCCGCTCAGAAAGCGGGCGGAGAAGTTCAAATCCAAAAAGTTACAAGTGAATATTCCATTATCCAATATCGAGCTAGAACGTTAATGGGACAAAACATGTACACTAAAGAGGAGACTTAAGTGAATAACATACTTAGTGAACATAGCAATACCTAGGTACTTATTGAGAGAATAAACCGAGGGAATAAACAAACGAACAAAGTGAAGCGAGCACAAGTTTCTCCTCTGGGAAGAGAGCATAACTCAGACTAGGTAGGTAGTGTACGGAGAACCAAGAGAGAAAATTCATGAATTTCAATGTAAACCAGACATTTTATTAGCATCTGAACATACACGAACATGACATATGAACTTCTATTATCGCATTCCATCTCCATCCTTAATTCTCGGACCATACCAACACGCCGAAATCCTTTCAAAAAGCCAAAACCAAAAACCAAGATGCTGCAAACGCTAAATCTAGCAATACAAATCAATTAATGAATCTTCAAAGCGACCTTGTATATAGTCATCTCGTCAATATCAGGGTATCTCAAACACATCTGCCGAATTTCTTTCATCAATTACATCCATTCATAAACCATTCAATATCCTTTGCTACACCAAAGAGAAATTCCAAACATAGAAAAATAACCATCAAAATAGAAAAACAGGAAAACTGAAGCCCCTCTCCCCAAAAATTTCCGGCCTTTTGTATGCTTTTTCTGTTATACCAACTCCTCGGAAGTTTATTTGATCGCCGTCCAGCCAACAACACCATCTTGATGCTAGTGCCTAGCGAATTTGTTGATTAACACTAGTCGGTGTGCATGCGTTTTCATTCAGTGTCAA
This sequence comes from Sclerotinia subarctica, assembly GCA_025389085.1. Lineage (NCBI taxonomy): Eukaryota > Fungi > Ascomycota > Leotiomycetes > Helotiales > Sclerotiniaceae > Sclerotinia > Sclerotinia subarctica. The sequence continues at coordinate 4,141,402 of QRFI01000001.1, read as the reverse complement.
CTCTATCCTGCATGGGAACTTGTACCGCGGGAGCATGTTCGGCAGCAGTATCTTTGAATGCTGCTTCTGCCTGTGGTACCGAGTCTGATTCACCAACAGTTGCATCCTTCTGACGAACCGCGTCCCAGCTCCAGTTTCCCTTGACAGCTTCGGCTTCGGCTTTTTCCAACCAGTGCTCCCATTTCACTGTTTTTGGTGCAGCTCCACTAGTCTTCACCCATCCGATTTTCTTTGTCTCTCGGATCGCGTACCAAAGTGTTCGGGTAAACGAAGGCTTTCCTTCAACATCGTTTTCATCCTGAGCCAAATGTGCTTCCCGTGCCGTTACCGGCGTGACGTCTTCCCATACGTAACTCGACAGATCCCAAAATCTCCCCTTGTTCATGAGAGCTACACCCCAGAATGCACCATTGAGAACTATGTAGGATGCACCGATGGATATTTGCATTTGGAAATCACAATTCCCGAGAAGCACGACTGAAACCATGAGTAAGAAGGTACCAATGCCGACGAGTACTCGGTACGGGTCCGTATCGACGTAGTATTGACATTCTTCAGTTCCGTTGTACAATTCCCGGGCAACCTCCTCATCACATCTGACTACGACAAAGGCGCCTTCCCTGGTACGGATCACAACGTCACCCAGTGGAACTTTGCTATTGTTATTGCGATTCATGAGTGCAGGTGACCAGCATGATGCGTAGCCTACAATAGATGAAGCAAGAGAGATAGTGAAAAGGGCAACGCAAGCAGTTCCGTCATGAGTTAATACCGCCCATATAAAAAGGCCAATAGTCAAGAGAAATGATATAAGAGATAGACAGTTGAGAGGGGACCAGAATTTAGCTGGTACGTGAGGTTTCTTGCCATCCAGGCTAGTTGCGCGATGGGTAATTTTGGCTGCGAGAGTGTCCCGACGCCGAGGTTGAACTTTCGTCCCACTTTCTAAATTTGCAATTTCAATACTACTTGAAGCCGAAACCTGTCTCTCTTTGTTTGTAGATGTAGGTGGTGACTCCAGCTGCCGCGGGGCATTCCTATGCTTGATTTCGAAAACTTTGAACTCGAAAGACTTGAGGTCTTCTATTGGATGTATGATATTCGGAAAAAAGTTTAGAGATTGTACGTAAACTCCATTATGAACACCGACAACAGCGGCGTTGACTTGTGGCATTCGAGAAGGACGAGAGGATTTGAGGAGGACCTGTGGTGCGGGGATGATTCGAGGAAGCATGCACATCCATGAGGAGGTCATGGTTTGAGAGTGTTCAGCCATGGCAGATTCTCCTATGACTGCCAATAGCGACACGATATCTAATCTCCATCCCTCACTTGGGTAATTATTAGTTTGTGGTCAATATATGAGCAGTATGGGAAAATGAAGTCGAACATACCGAACCTCTTTCCCGGTGGGAAACCATGAACCTGCCATCTCAAGTCCTGTGCCGCGGGTATTGTCCACCGACTATCGTCTCGAGTCTTTGGATTTCGAGTTCGAGTCCAACTATGAGTCAACGCGCCTGCGTTCCCTTTCTCTTTTCCCGAGTCTAATGTCTTCACTTCTCAGCAAGTAGTTACGCTTTCGATGTCTTCTCCGCTTTATCCGTATCTGATCATTTTCTCTCCAGAAAATCAAGCATCCGTATAATGATCATCCGTAGAAAAAAGAGAGACCTACATGGCCTCAAGCAATCCTACCTATATAGGACATACATGTTATTCATTCTATACCCCCCTCCACCACATAAAACAATCAAGTCCCAATTCTAGCATCGCGTCTGACAAGCCCTTGGAGCTGAAAAGACGCGGATCATTACAGGGGGTGGGTGTGCTAGTAGGCTGTGTCTATATTTACCTGGTGGTAAGAGGTAAGCCTGCGAATAACAGGTGTGCTTTTTCGTCTGAAATATGCGATGAACTTTTGATAAACATGAAAGTCAACCCATATTGTGTATATTTTTCTCTCTATTTTTTTAATTTTCAAATTCCCTTCCATAGCCACTGGGTCCGAGGTAGTTCAGTTCAGAAATTGTGATGATAATTTAGCGTTAAGAACCTACCTAGCATTTAGCGTCCGTAGTGTTCAGACCACCCTCAAGCCCCTATTGACTCACTCCCGTGCAAACTGAAAGCCCTATGAGGTCTATGACAGCCCGAGCCAAGCCCTACAAGTGGATACCTATCACCCTAAGCACCCCAATCTCTTCTCTTTTTCCAATCACATGTCCATCTAATTTATGTTTCGTTAGTCGACTACCAGCCTCGAGTCCTTCAATTCGCTAAGATATACGGTGTACATATATTGGAATCCTTCGAGAATTTTGTGTCGGCGGCTATGCACGAGACTGGAGAAGAGAGAGGTAAGAAGGAGGAGCAGTGATGGGAACTTGGATGAAAGAAAAGCGAGTTATCTCCAATCGTTTGGCCTCTTTGGAATGATGGATTTTTTGGTTTGTTAATGAAGGGTTTTGCCCAGCGTCTGCAGTTTGTAAAATTTATTGGTGTTCTACGCATGATTACTCGGGTAAAGAGATACGAGTACATTTGATGGAACTGAATGCTGTGAATGATATTCGATAGTGTCACCAGTGTCACAAATGCCATGTGTCGAAAAGCATTCAACCATATTACATGCATTCATTTGTAGTTGCCTATCCGCAGGCACCTGGCTGCGCGTGATTGATTGCATTAGGGCTGAGTAATGATAGTCATTTGTTTCTTACTCAGATACGTCTCAGTTTCGTACAACTACAACAATGTACGGGGTATGGAGGGTGAAAATTGAGACACGAGCCCCATTGATAATCGACATCATGAAACAACATAAAAATATAAAATAGACCAAAGGAATCAAATCATAAGAGTAACACACCCTAAACCGTAGTCATTAGTCGTCTCTCGTTGTAAACTCTTGTGTCCAAATCTCATGCACCTCAACGCCCGGTATCGTCTCGTTCCACCCCATTTTCTTATTTCCGTCTCTCCCAACCTGCTCTCACTCGATGGCATTAGAAGACAACCGTTGACTTGAAACGAAAGAGCCTAAACGAGGCACAGTGCGCGCTTGGTTGCGATAACCTCTCTGATCATCTAGGTCGTCGATCAATGTCGACCAGGCGCCGGTGTCCAATCATTCACCACCCAACTATATTCTTTAACAATCCATTGACAGTAACCCTCCCATCTAGTAGTCCATTCCTTCGTGACGTTTTTTCTCTCTTCAGCATCCATGCAGCTATGCTCTAAACTCCATTTTGCAAGTTGTTTCCAGCCGTGAAGGGACATTGATTCAGAGCCAATCATTACTTGATAGAAGTCATGGGATAAGGATGATCTGCTATCGATTAATAAAATTCTAAATGGAAAACGTTGAGGAACATGCCTATAAAATGTAGCATTATCACTATTAATCGTACAAGGCACATCGTTTGCCAGCAGTATTGGAAGGTTGTGTCCTGCAATGTTGGGAGTGAGACCAAGGACCTCATTAGAAATAGGACAGGACTCGATGGCGATATTCTTCTCTTTGAATATCTGCATGAGAATAGGGTGTCTCGCAACTGCATAACCGTGTCCGATTCTTTTTGCGTTAAGTAATATCGCATCGAAAAGATTACCGTCGACTTTGTCGCCAACCGATAGTGTCTCACCGCAATGAAATAGAAATGGGATGTCTAGTTTTTGGTCTCGGCATTTTCGACGAAATGCAAGAAATTCGGGCACGAAATGACGAAGCTCATTTCCCATTTCTTCATGGCCCACAAGATCGAAACCTATACTCCCATTAATGGATGTGGATGGACTCAAAATTTAAGCTAAACTAACCACATAGTAGTTTTTGATACTTTTTCTTCAAATCAATGCATTCATCAAGGGCTACCTTGATCTGGCTCCTGTCGAATGAGCGAGGTGTGCAGTAAATGACTTTCATGCCTCCGAAATACTGCTTATTATTGCGAATCTTCTGCATAGTCGTATGCAGTTCTTCATTGATGATATTCAAAATCCCTTCGTTGCCAATAGTCTTCGTGCCATCATCAGACTTTAGTGAATTTGTGGCCATAAAATTAGGTCTTATCTCAGCATACTGAATATTGTCCCTGACGAAATCCTGAATGCACTCTCGGGTGTAGTTTCTGAATGCCGACTCGTAAGCAAACAGCCCTTTCATCATCTGAGTCCTGTAATTGAACTTTTCCCAAATACTAATACTGTTAGCTATAATTGCCCGATTGAGTGTGCATACATACCCGCGACCCGTTTGAGAAAAATCATGGGCTTCCTCTTCCGAAATCAGCATTTTTCTCTCGAGCCATGTTTCGGCACCAGTTGTACCGCTCAACTTTTGACCATTTTCATCCACAAAATTGAATTCCTTTTGGAACTTCTTGTACGGCATCCATCTATTGGAGACGTAGTCTCCACCCATAACATTCCCCAAGGGAACATAAATTTCTTTCTCCTCACCCTTCACGTGGGTCGCTTCATGAGGTGTCATCACCATGAAAGAGATGCGTGACGCGGCGTAATTCCCCGACGATGTTAGAGGAAGAGTGCTCCGGATGTACATTGCATCAATAGCCCTGGCCTGTTGTATCAAAAACCGTGCTGGTAAGCATGAATTGAAATGAATGTGAAGATGGGCGCCTTTGGGCATTTGTCTCGCGATTTTCATCAACTTCGTACGATTAATGAGATCCACGTTTCCCAAGAAGTGTTCTCCTTGAGTCCTCTTACCAGTAGCAAGACCTTTCGCGTCGACTGGTCTTCCATAAGTCGTCTCCCGATCATAATCTCTGATAGTTTGGACGATTCTTGCTGCCAATTTCTCCGTTTCTGAAGCCGACTTTTCAGCTTCGGCATCAAATGCAGTTCTCCGTTCAGCTAGCCGAAGAGACTGGAGAGCTTTATCATAATCCTCTGGGGTGTTGAATTCTCTTTTTTCAACCGCAACACGCCAATCCTCCTTTGTTCTTGTCCCTGGCTTTCCAGATTGAGGCATCTTTAAGATACTGGGCCTCGGCTTCCCTCTCTGGACCTCTTTGATTTCGCTGACCGGCGCTTCCTCGCCGTCTTTAAGTAGTGAGCACTGAACGCCCATCCCATCCAGCCTTACTACTACGGAGTTCTATAAGCAATGCCGCCTGGCCAAATTGTAGAGCTAGAATGACGATATGATAGTATCCCTACAGACTGTCATTGCCAGCTTGCCCACATATGTTGGGAATCTTAGTTGTGAAAATTATCACGAAGTCGCATGCTCGAGTGCCCTGTAAGAGCTCAGCCACTCAGTGAGATTACTTGTTGTTTGCGCCGGCACTTCTATTGGCCGCGAAACTCGTGCTTGTGTGATAAGAGCGCTAGAGTTGCGTTAAGTAGTATTTCGCTAGCGCAAGTTATTCAATAGAATTAGATAGGCTGAAAAAAAGAAGTTTTATTGATCAAATTTTGATTATCTGAAAGCGGATTGGGGAAAGGAGAAACAATATCGTGGTTGTACTCCGTTGTATTTTCGAAAGGGTTGAGGGGATTCTAAGTACATCGAGATAAGCACCCGAGCTGGCAAATAGCAATGCAAGGCCGATTGCAAGGCAATTGCGAGTTACTACCTAGGTACTTATATATAAAACATACGTCTAAATGACCTTTGCCTGTTACCGGTAGACTTTGAGTGTGGTAATAGCATAATTAGCTGTCCACATGAGGTATAGGAGTTTGCCGAACACCCGCAACACGTGTACAGCACATACATATATATATGACTACTGTAGTCCTCTCTGAAAAATTGGAGAGCACGCTCTGCTGTGAAAGACATTAAATCACCTGATTGGGATGTCACCCGGAACATTCTTGGGGCATTCTTACAGTGGAAGCTGGTGTGCGGAAGATGAATCATAGAAATATATTATGTATAGAGGACAACTTTTGTATTATCAATATTGCGACACTACTCTATCATGTGAATTTGCGCCAAACGCTCCTTTGCTACCCAGTCAATACTTGATCACCTTCAAAGGCTTAAACCTCTCTCATGCTAAAACATTGACAGCAATTAATTAACAAACTACCGATACAAGCGGTAGATCTCTAGTCATCGAATTTAATGCCCTTTTTACCCTCTACGTCAATGTAACCACCTCTGTAACTTCCACGCTTCTTCTTGTTCTTTTCCTTGGTAAACCCTTTGCCTTTTGTAACGATCAAATCCTCATGAGCCTTCTGAGCGTAATCATATGGTACATATGCATTACTAGACAATCTCGGGTCGACTTTGGTGTCTTTGGGAATGCGAGAAAATGGTACGTTCTGTTTCCTAGGAAGCTTGGCAGCAGGCATTGGTGGCAATGGTGGATCTAACGCTTTCTCGTTTGGTGAACCCTTGCCTTCAGAAAGAGTCTCGCTTGTGTCTGACCTAGTTGCTGTCTCCTTCTTTGCAGCTTTGTCGGAATCGCTTCCGGAATCCGAGTCAGAACTGGAATCGGAATCGGAAGATGAATCGGAGTCAGAATCAGGCAATGGAGTTTTCTTCGCATTCGAGTGTGTAGAAGAATCGGAGTCGGAGTCGGAGTCGGAGTCTGAGCCGGAATCTGAGTCGGAGGAATCAGAAGAACTAGAACTATCTTTAGTCTTCGCGGCTTTAGATTCGTCTTCTCCAGAGCTAGATTCGGATGAAGAGGTTGACGACTCTTTGTCAGTAGCAGCTGTTTTAGCCTTCTTGGCTTTGGGGGCATCTTCTCCTGAAGTTGAACCAGCATCGGACGAAGATGAATCAGAATCGGATGAAGATGAATCGCTATCTGAAGTAGCTTTGCGCTTCAAGACATTGACTTTTGGCTTCGGCGAGGGAGACTTAATGGCTGATGGCGCATCATCTTCATCATCGGCATCGCTATCGGAACTGCTGGAGGAAGAGGACGAAGAGGATGATGAGGATGATCTTCGAGCAGAGTTCTTCTTAGTTGGAGGAGCATCTGCCATCTCAACATCACTTTCCTCTTCACTGCTGGAGTCGCTGCTACTGCTGCTGCTGCTTGAGGTATCCGCGGATGAAGACTTAGCTGCCTTGTGCTTTGGAGTTTCGTCCTTTTGAATGGCAGCAGCTTTCAGTGCTGCATTCTCCTCTTTCAATGTTTGCCACTCAGTGTAGATATATTCAAGAGAGAAAGCGGCAGTTTCGGCTCCTGCCGTTACCTCATCTCTGCTACGACGTTCGGTCTTCAAGGTGCGACTGGTTTGCATGAATTCGTGCTGCTCGAGGAATTTGCCGACAAGATCGAGTAAATGGGAAGGAATTCCTGACTTGGGAGGTTCGCCGGCATCGCGACGGCTGAGGAGATCTTGTGCGACTTGCTTGGCTTGTTTGTTCTTCGATCGTCCTTCATTGCCAGATTTGGTAGCTGAGGCTTTGTTTGCATCAGTACCAGAGCCAGCAGGGAAGAGCCAGTCTGGTTGTGGTTGACCGGAGGGATTCTTTCTCTTTCCCAATGCCTGCATGTTGGCATTGTCTCCCATATTGCGTTTATTTTGCTTTGGCCTCATGCTTGAATAATGTAAAAAGTTGAAAAAATTGTCTAGTTTGGGTAGGTATTGATCAATCGCAAAATTTACAATTGTCACAGCTTATCTATCGGCAGAAAAAAAAAGTTCCAAGGGAGAGATGATAAAAATCCGCTTATTTAGAATAGGAATAGTGTCACTCACACCGCGACTAGATGAGTCATCATTTTTCTGAGGCATCGGACCTTACATTTCCCGTCTCGAAGCCCTCGCTTATGTAATACTAATGGTACTAGTGCTTGCTTGATGTCAGGGAACAGAACCTAGGAGCTGGAGTGTCAAACTGCAAGCACCAAATAACCTAATATTTAACCTGCACCTCATATGCTCTTTTACCTCTGCGGGTTATGCTGTGACTTTTGAATACTGTTTACCAACACCCAAAAATGATTCTCGAGCCAACTGCAGAACAAATTCCAGTCCGCCTTCGCGAATAAATGATTGAAAGGGATACACAGAAAAGTCGCTTTGATTTAAAGAACGTGGCTCTGCCTCATGGACGGCTCTTCACGAAATGGCTCTAGCGGGGTCAATGGCAGCGATAGGAGTGGCATGAGTAGAGCGGAAAGGTTCGAAGATGAGAAGAGACGAATTATCGAAAGCTGTTTTGGGAAGAAGGATCCGGACGGCTCTTGTGAGAATAGTTCACTTTGCGATAGAGGTATCAGCTGTGCTAACCCCTCGGGCATTTAGTATTGGAATCATATATCACACATATTAGAATTATTGAGGATGCGGCATATCCATCCTCTCCACCTCCTACTGACGCCAATCCGGATGCTAAAAAACCTCGTATTATAATCGTCGCCGTGCGCAAATCTGGACGGGTTCGGATGCACAAAGCTAGGGAGAATGCGAATGGGAGCTTTTCAATTGGCAAAACTTGGATGCTTGATGATCTATCTGCGGTAGAGTCTTTCAATGGAGCAGTTCCTACGACTGCTGAGGAAGAACAGCGCAAACAATGGGCTGGGGGTATGGGATTTACTGTGACGATTGGAAAGCCCTATTATTGGCAGGCCAATACTCAAAAGGAAAAACAATTCTTCATCGCAAGCTTGGTCAAGATTTACACGAAATACACTGGTGGAAGAGCGCCGGAACTCATTGGTTTTGATCCCAGAGAAAGGGAACAATTGTCTGGTATTTCATCTTCCGCACGACCACAACAACCTACTTCACAAGAATCTCGGCGGCCTCCGCAGCCCCAACAACTACAGTCTTCTGCATCTTCTCCATATGAACAGAACCAGAGTCGACCGTTCAAACGAGAGCCGTCCCGAGAGCCTGTGCTGCGTAGTCAACCTAGTCGAGATGCTGTACAACGCCCACCAGGCCAACTGCCTGCTAATGCTAGTCCAGCTTTTCCTCCACAAAATTCCCGACCTCCTTTGCGGCCACAGCGTGATGCTTCGCCAGGCTCATCTGCTAAGCCATTGGGTGTTAAACCTCAACAGAGTCACACAAGTCTGCGTAGGTTGGAAACCGGTAATCAGAGCCAGGAATCTTTTGGACGCAGTGACGACAGTGGAAGCTTACCGCCTCGTTCACGCGGTGGCGCTAATGGTTTGCCTAATGCACCGGGTCGCTTTCCTGATAGAAGCATCACACCCATTTCCCAACGTGGCCCTCCTGAATCCGTCTTTCCAAGTCCGAAACGGGACAGGTCGACGGACCCGCCGTCAATGCCTGCTCCACTAACAATCCCACCCGAACGACGTCGACCTCCAATGCCAAATATTGGCGATGCGGCTCGCCTACGTGGTACGGATTCAATGGATAACATTGTGCCGGCGCCGTTGGCTAGTCCTGGTATGCGCAGAGACGATATGCGGCCTCCCACTCGTAGCAGTGAACGATCAATACCTCGCGAGCGAGATACTAATGGAGATGGCAGTATCGACTCCAAACTCACAGAGCCAGCATCATTGGAATTACCTCGTGATAATTTGGGAGATACCGGTAAGGATGAAGTGCCGTCGGTTCCTGCAACTGCGCCAGCTATTACCTCTCCTGTCTCTCCAGTTGTTTCGCCGACTACTCCTATTTTGCCATCGACGGAAGAGCAAGAGGACGAGGAAATGCGTCCCGGTCTTGGACCCATGATAAAGAAGAAATCCAAGGGCGACATCGCCAGCACTTTCCTTAGGGCCGCACAAAATGCCAATGGTTTCAAGCCTCGTGCTGGTGGCGCAGCTGAACGTCTTAGAGAAGCAGCACTAGCAGCTAAATCTCCAAACGGCCCTGATGGTATCACTGGTGTGGTCCCAGCTCCTTCCTTAGTTCGGGCGTTCAGTAATGATAGCGCAACTACGTTCAATGCTCCTCTGGCAGTTGTACCAGCTGCTACACCCGAAGCTCCTTCTACTCCCGTCGAAGCACCGCCGGAAAAGTCGCCTGCACGCAATGCCATTCCTGAGGTTATTCCGGAAGTCAAAATTACAGTCCCGGACAAGGACATACCAAGCACTGTTGGAAGTCTTCCAAAGGCATCAGATACTGGCTCACTCGACAAGCCAAAGACTCGGGAACCTAAACGTCCGAAATCTGCTTCTGAGGCAATGCAAAAAGAGCTTGCATCCTTAGGTATCGATTCCAGCTTTTTGGATGGCCGAGGCTCTGATCTCGTCAATGCATGGGATGAATTTGGATGGGTTGGGGAAGGTGTGCATACAAAAGTTATTGATGCATTAAAAGATGATGTTGAGCGAGAGCTTAACAAAGTTCAAGCAGGAGGCTGGCTAAACCGATTAGAGGAAGAAGACGAACGAGTTGAAGCGATTAAAAGAGGGCTGGATACATGTATGGATGAATGTGACGAACTTGATGGTTTGCTCACACTGTATCTTGTGGAGCTTGGCGTGAGTTACTTCATTGGATACATTCTTGAAGAATTTTGTAGATTAACAAATCACTTTAGACACTCAACGAGGATATTGCATACATCGAAGCTCAATCACAGGGTCTGCAGGTACAAACGGCCAATCAGAAGCTCTTACAAGCTGAACTTCAATCTCTACTGGACACGATATCAATTTCCTCATCACAGCTTGATTCCTTAAAAACGGCATCATTGGAACGTCCTCATGATCTCGAGCTGGTTGAAAAGTCTTTGGTTGTCTTGTTCAAAGCTATGGTTACTATTGATCCTTCACTTAGTATTTCTGTTCCTAGAAGAAGTGAGGATGGTAGCGTCCATTCTGGAAGAACTGGAGGCTTCGGCAACAGCGAGATTGGAAGCATGCGGGTCTTACAGGAGAAGAAAGATGTCTACCGAGCTACGAGCGTTGAATTCCTTCAACGTTTGTATTCCTTTATACAAACGAAATTCCGCTCTGCAATTGACGAAACAAGAAAAGCGTTAGACCGAGAAAAGGGTGGCAATATTGCCAGAACAGCTGGGAAGGGCAAACTTGACCCACGCCATCATGATCTCGCGAGAAATATACTTTGGAGATATAGCCCACTGATGTTGTTCTCTAGGGAAGTGGCTCCTGATGAATGGGAAAGGTTTTTGTTAGATTACGAGTCTGCGTGTAAACCCTTATACCAGGACGAATTCAGGGACGCTGTCTTTGCCTGGAAGCGGATTGCTAAGAAAGCACACGGGGACGAGTCTGAAAACTTGTTCACATCACAAATTGAGAAACACACTGAAGGCCTTGCAACTACAACCGCTAGAAAGCTGACGGTAAAGCGAAGTCAAACGTTGGCAAAGATACGATCTCCAGCTGGCGACGGTGGCAATAAGCCTACCACAGACAAGGCGGATGGGCGACTACCTCCACATGAAGTGTTCACTGGAGCTCTTGATGAAATGGTCCCGATTATGAGCATGGAGCAAAACTTCATCGTTGAGTTTTTTCATATCACGTCACTAGAACAACATGATTTTGCAGAATCTGTCGCTGCTGCCCCCCCAGACTTGCGACGAGGCGGCGACTTGAGAAGGCCAAAAGTTATGGATCCTAATCGGATCTTGGCAAAACGTGTCGTACAAACCATGGAAGAAATTTACGCTTTTTGGGCTGGCGATATGGAAGCACTCGTAGACTGGTCCCTCCAACCCGATCCATTGTAAGTACACCCATTTAAAACAAATCGAAGGAAATCACTAATTATTCGAATAGGCAAGGTGTCGGTATACTCGTTTCAATTGAGCGCAAGCTTGTTGACCTCGAGGAATCAAGCCAGGAGTACCTGGCACGTACTCTGCAAAAATTACATGCTCGTTTGCTTGGTCTATTTAATAAATTTCTCGATGAGCAGATCCGAGCCATCGAAGACACTAAAGTCAAAATCAAGAAGCGAAAGGGTGTTATTGGCTTTATAAGGATATTTCCTTCATTTTCCTCTGCAATAGAAGCGATGTTGATGTCTGCTGACGGCCTCGAGGTTCGACAAATCGTAAATAATGCATATTCTCGACTGAACAAAACCATGTTTGAGTCTCTCAAGGTTATTGCGAGGGAAAACCCAAGTGCTCAAAGTGCAGGTGCAGATCCAGAGGACAAAGAAGCCCTCAATTATCAGATTCTACTCATCGAAAATATGAATCACTACCTGGAAGAAGTGGATATCCGCTCCAACCCGGTACTTGAAGAATGGAGGGAGAATGCTAGTCAAGAAATGGATGAACATATGACTTTATATCTTGGTGCTGTAATTCGAAGACCCCTAGGAAAGCTTCTCGATTTCTTGGAGAGTACAGAGAGTCTCATGCTTTCGAGACAACCTGGTGAATCGGCTTCGAAGATCTCGTCAATGCCAAGTCACTCCAAATCAACCTTCAAAAAAATCCTTGCTGGGTATGACGCCAAAGAAATTAGGAAGGGCATTGAAACTCTTAAGAAGCGAGTTGAAAAGCACTTCGGCGATGCGGATGACCCAGGACTCAGTCGAGAACTTGTCAGCAAGGTGAATCAACAATGCGAGAGATTTTACGAAAACGTGGACGATAGAATTTTGACAATCAGCAGAGATGTGTATGATGGAGAAATTATTGCTGAATGGACAAGAGCCGATATTGCTACGGCCTTCAGAAAGTAGGTGCCCTCATGAAGAGATCAGGATCCTTGGATTCTGACTTCACTGAACACAAATTTCCTTTAAATGTAATATGAGTGGAAACGTATAATGAAATAGGCGTTTCGAAGGAGGGTGCAAGTAGTCATTACAATGGCGGCATCAAACCTTGTAATTTTAAGGGATATACCATGCGCTTGAAGAATGGAAAATGAAGAAAGAACCAATTTCCGTAGCCGACTGGCATCTTTCCATGTCTTGCCAATCTATATGAACAATTCGAGTCTGAGCTACTGTGAGCATATCCCACTGTTCGTCTCCATCCCTTGGCATTGGTGCTATGCACGTATGTACTGCTCCAATAGCCGAGGATATTAGACGGGAATTGACGGATGAATACACCCACTCCTGAAGAATTTCGAGGCCGATCCACTAGACGGTGATGTGGTAAGCAATAGTATATATATTCCGCATACCTTTGAAGAGTATGTGTGATTTTTTGTTGTCGAGCGTCTTTGAGTCGTGTTGAACATTCAAATATCTAAGCAGACTTAGTGCTCCCTTTTACTTCACATTCATTCCCCTTCGTATACATATTTCAGTACATTTGGGCTCGATTAATCAAATTCAACTTAGATTCCGAGGCTCTTGTTCGAAATTGATAGGCACATCGATGCATTTGTACGAATATGGCAGCTGCAACAACCATTCATCCGATCTTGGATTTCTCAGGTCGTGGGAATGACGAGAGTTATGCAACGGGCGAGTTGGCTTTAAATGAATCTGGGCATCCTCAAAATACCTTTGAATTGCGGCCAATAACCCGCCAAAGACAAATCATAATTCTCATTTCAAGCTTTTTGACAATATGTATCACGATTGGTCTCAATCAGTCCTATGGCGTTTTTCAGAGCTACTACATCTCCCCAACTCAAAGCATGCTTCCAAAAACTACGGGCAATGAAGGTGCATTGGTAGCCTTTGTGGGCACACTCGGGTCTGGTCTTACTTGGGCCGGCAGCATTGTGGTAAATCCAATGATGACAAGACTAGGTGCAAGGGGTTCAAAATACATCTGTATGATGGGCGTTGTCTTCATGAGCCTAGGATTTGGATTGGCAAGCGTGTGTAAGGAAGTCGGTAAATCACAACTAACGCTTCACTCAATCACTCACTAAACCGTTTCATTAGGTTTGGCAACTTCTGTTGACACAAGGATTACTATACGGCATCGGTTCATCGTTGCTCTACTATCCAATTCTAAGTACAGCGCCCGAATACTTTAACACACACCGTGGGTCAGCAATGGGATTCATTCTGTCGGGTGCGGGAATTGGAGGGCTTATTTTCTCGCCCTTGATCCGCTTTCTTTTGACATCAATTGGGCCTAGATGGACACTCCGTTTACTTTCTTTCCTCGTGCTAGTCATAGCCCTGCCGATTGCTACTACCGCAGCTCCATCGCGATTTGTTGGAAGGCGACAAACTCATGTAGATCTCAAGTTGGCCATGAAGCCCGCATTTATCTTTAGCGTTGGAGCTGGTTTCTTACAGGCGGGAGGGAACGGACTACCACTCACGTTCCTGGCTGAGTACTCGGTAGCTTTGGGATATACTTCGGCTTTTGGTGCCACCCTACTAGCTGTCTCGAATGGCGTTAATTCTATTAGCCGAGTGATGACCGGATTTGCTGGAGATAAGTTTGGAAGACAGAATACGCTAATCCTGTCGGTTATCTTGTGTGTCGTATCAGTATCTGGACTCTGGCTAGGAAGTACTACTGCAAATGGTAACAAGGCGTTATGGTTACTTTTTGTGATATTCTATGGGGTTGCTGGTGGTGGTTACAATGCTCTATTTCCAACGGTATGTCTTCTCATTCTCTCCTCACTACATCCCATTCTGTGCAAATCGCTTACATACAAGCCGAAGACTGTGGCGGAAGTTTTCGGACTTCAGGCCTATGCTAGTGTTAATGGATTTATATATTTTGTGAGAGGCCTTGGGACCATGTTTGGCAGTCCGTTTGGTGGCAAAATCCTGGGGGAGAGTAAATTAGGAAATTATCGCGGAGTGATCTTGTTTGATGCGGCTCTTCTGTCTGGTGCTACTTTTTGTGTTATTGCGGTGCGACTGTTTGATTCTATGGAAAAGAGATCTTGGAAGTGGAAAGCATAATGTATTGCATCATCATGTTCAGCTATTGGTATTTTGTTGGTTGGTGAGAAATTTGCACAAGCTAGGCCGAGACTCTACTTTATCCCGTTCTTCATTGATACAATTGTGTATACATAAGACTTTTGCAACACAGCCTCTTTTATTCCGGGTGGCCGTTCCAACAACTGGCCCAGGAATATTGATGTGACATAGTTACTGATATAATCGCGTGCAAATTTTAAATCAAGGCCAAGCTACCTTTGTATTACCAAAGACCATCATTATATACTCAATTGCTACTCATAACAGAACTAATATCTAACGCTTTTCACATCTAGGTAAAATTGATGGCATGTACCTGTCGGGCAGTAAGAAATCAACAATATCAAGCGCATAATGCTTCACTGTATGATTGAGCTAATGATAATATTGAATAATGAAAGGCCAGTCTAGAGTCCAGGTGGGTCTATACTTTTTCTTTGTTTGGCCTCGATCAGGCCTTCCAATATTGACCTGAATCAACGGTCCAAGCTGGCAATTCATTGAAAGGGCATATATCATTTCAGTCATATGTCCAAGTTTACGTTCAATTTGTTCTAATAGTCTAGGTATTTGCTTTTGCTTGTATGTTATCAATATCGTCCCAATCCACAAAATATGGCAGCAATCCGTGCTCGATCTAATTTGATTGCTCATGATCAGTCAATAAATAGTTTCGTGAATCCCCTACGGCAAAAGGGCACCTTCACTCAAAACTACAGTGACAATCTTGTTGTGAAAGAGGGTTCAACTATTGACTTAACATGGATATCCAACTATACACTTACTGTCTTGACAATCAGTCAAGTTTTAAATTGTGCTGAAGGAGAATTGGACTGTAATTCCAATTCTACTCTTCCTCGTGAGAGTTCCCTTTCAACTGACAATTCGAAGTACTAACCTTACTTATACAATAGAAAGCATACCAAAATCGCCGAACATAGCATCATGGACTGTGGACTCTTCCCCTTACAATTTAACGGAATCGAGCATTTTCTGCTTCACTATATATAATGGAAGTACAAGGAATGATATAGCTTCATTTACCTCACGCTATTTTAACATCAGTACATCAAACGATATTCCCCCGACCAAAAGACACGAAGTAGCAGATCCAGTCTCCACTATTGACCTTCCTGTCGGAGCTGAAGTAGCCATTGGCCTTGGGATTGGAGTCGTTTCTTGTGCAGTGGTACTTACTATCGCACTGCTTTTCCGACATATCAAGAGAAGTCGGCGTCGAAGTCACGCTGCGGAGAATCAGCGAATAGGTAGCGTAAATGCAGAAGATAATCTGTGGGTAAGCCGCGAATCTTGGGTGCAAGCTCTTGGGATGCGTCAAAATACATCTGATGAAGTAAGTACTTCACAATATCGATGGGATAGCCCGGATGATGTAATGTCTAGATATGATATTCCCGATCTGGGGAGAGAAAGGGGTATTTTTGATGAAGTTCATTTAAAGAATTCAGAAGAATATATTCATAGCCAGAATAACCAGGATAATAATCCCACTTGGCATATCCATTTAGCTCCAGGCGAAGGAGTAGCCAGCCACTGCATTGACAATCCTTGCGGCACCTGGACAAATTCCTTGACCGAGATATTTCAAGTCCCCGGCGACGCATCATCAAATTTCCAACAACACCAAAGTCTTGTTCCTCCAGAAAATCCACAACCAACACCTCGTCGATCTACTCAACTAGAAAGATATATACCCAGACAAAACTCAATTAAACCACAACACCCGATGCCAACCTACGCTCCATGGCATCATCCTGAATTAATAAACAGAACAAACTCAATGGGGAGTATCCAAAAAACACCTACTCAATTTCAATCACGATCTCAAGCGAAAGAGAAACAGGAACTTAACCCTAATGCGAATAGAGAGAGAGTTTTAAAAGAAGGATATACTACTAGCTTTAGTACAGATCATGATCTTTCTGTTAGTACAAAATCTTTCAGAATCAAGCAGAATCTGGAAACTACCCCAAAGAGAAAATCAAAAGACTATACACCCCGCCAGATCTCGCAACTCATGTCTCCATCTGTCTTCGATATATCAAAACGAGAACAACCTCCTTCCCTCTCAGAAGGGCTACAACCCAAAGCAACTCACGGAGCAACATATCAAAAGCAAGATCAAAAGCAAGAACAAGAAAAAGATCAACTACCCCATCCGCTGAAATCCCACCCTCAATCTCAATGTCCACTTCCATCCCAAGCTCTCTCGCAAACTAAGTCCTCAATCCAAGACCCAACATTAATACCCGAACAATCCTACTCAAATTCAGGAACTCAGTACCCCGGTATACCCGAACTTGAGATCTCGGAACTCGAAGCTTTGAATTCAACTCCAACTCCGACTCCAACTTCTGATGACTAGCGATATCTCAGCCAGGAATCACGAAGAGAAAACGGTGAGAAGTAAGTAAAGACGAAGAAGAGTATAAGATAAGATTATCTCCTCTAAGGTTACCAATCCACGAATTCGCGCAGAATGTTCATCTCCCATCTGAAGTTTACACTACAAGTAAGAACGAACCCACACAGCAGAAAAGCTCCAGCTATGAAAATCACGACTAATTATTTTGATCAAGTTCCCAAATATAATCTTACAAGCGAAGAAACAAATATCGAGATAGAAACTAATAGATAAGGGTATCGAAAAGATGTCACAAACTACATACAGCCTATTGCCTACCGCCTGTCGTCCACCTCCAAAAAATCCGAATGATTTTGCTCCCGAGCTCCACCAAAACGATTGTCAGTTTAAGAAAAGAAAAGAAAAGAAAAGAAAGTGAATATATACATTGAAGATTCCCCGAATTCGATTAACTCCCCGTTTCCCATCGTGGATGTTATACGTGTATATAATGAATCTGTTCATATCATGACGTTTGCATCATGTTCATACAAAAGGAGAGAAATATGAAAATTAGACATTTCTTCCTTCGTTACTCCACTTCGTTTCACTTCACCTCACTGCATCATACTAGTGATTTATCCATCATCTCAATGTGTCTCCATACGCAACTACACCTCATCATCCGGCGGTAATTCACCCCCGACACTCTTCAACCAGTTTAAGATTCTCCCCCTCGCACCCTCCAACTCAGTGCCCAATCCACTCCTCCAAAGTTCCTCTACAACCTTAACTTTCTCCTTCAAATCATCCGTCAGTCTTCCCTCCTCCTCGCTCTTCACCGCCTCTAACTCCCTTTCTACTTCTTCTCTCGCTTCCCCTTGAGCTATTCGCTGCGTCCCAATTAATCTACAATTTGCTGCCGTTACTCCCACTTTGACTTCATGCAACAGACACAGTAAATTCGTTTGGCTCTCAATGAACTGATATGTTGATTTGCCGGCGTGGACTATGAGGGTGTATAGATATTGCATAGGAAATTCATAATAGCTTGGATTTTCTTCGTATTCGTCTTTGGGGATCTGAATCATGAAGCCTTTGAAATCGCCATCTTTGGGGATTTGTTCAATCAAGCGACTTAGAGAAGGAGCAATGTCCCAGAAAGCACCGAGTTGAACTTCCACGCCACGAACGACGTTTTCTTCAATGATATCCATGAATTCTTCTGTGCGTTTGAGAATCTCGGATTCGAATGCTTGTTTGCGTTTTTGAGCATCTTCTGCAAAGAAGGATTCTGCGCCGCGGACCTTTTCAACGTTGTTGGAGAGACGGTAGGGTGTGATTATCATTTCTTTGTAACGATCATTGCGATCCGAGAGTAGTTCGTAGACTTCGCGGTGGAGCTGTTCACGAGCTTCAAAGATCCATTTTAGAAGTGTTAATTTTTCAATGAGTTCTGGTTGTTCGTCACCTTCTTCCTGCGTAGAGGTAGGATTTTGGTCTTGTGAATCGTTGAAGAGTTTACTTCTGAGTTGTTCAAAAAGATCAGTGGCTGATTGAATACGTGTCATGAGTAGCTCGTTGACGGGGAGGACGACTTGGGATTGAAAGAGTTCAAATATAGATTTGGCAGCTTCCTTGGATTTGAGAGATTCGCTAGTGACAGCATCTGCTTCGTAGGCCGCAGCATCAGCATATGATATGGTTCCAGCTTCGATATCGCGTTGAATGCGGAGACGCAATGAAGCTCGACGTTTGGAGGCTGCGGTGTTTTGATCTTCCTGCAACTGGGCACTATCTCGCACGAAACGTTCTTTAGTAGCAGTTACTTCGGCAATGTCGCTTAGCATACGAACAGTTGTACGGATACTCATGAGGTCTGGATGATTATTGTTTACTGCTGGGTGATGACGAGGATACGGTGGAGGCAACGTCACTAATCTTGAAATATCAAGGTGGTCCGGGTTTGGTGTGAAGGGTGTCCGTGGAACGAGGACGGGCGGAATTGTTGGTTGAAATACGGGAGAGACTTGATTCGGTTCGTGGAAGCCAGTTTTCTCTCGGGGATACTCGTTCGGACCCAAGTGAGCAGGATTACTTGGACCTCCAAACATATTCTCCATTGGCGATCCAGAAGATGGATCTCCTTCTCCGAATTGTAGAGCCTCGCGCAATTCCTTTGGCATACCCATGTACTTTGATTCCCGCTTTGATCTTTCAAATCTTGATGAAGGAACCCCATCTGATCCCTGTTGACTAACCTCCCACCATCTGCTCGAAGGCCTTCCTCTTGAACTTGCGCCATCGAGTGCCTCACTAACACTCATGCTAGGAATTGGAGATAAGGAGGGCATGTACCCAGGCTGACTCCACCATTGTGGATTTTGTTGGGTTGGCTCCGGAGATGGTGGACCTGCTGAATTGGCTCTGGATCCAGGCCTTGAATTCGACCTTGAGCTAGGTCTTGTAGGTTGCATTGATCCAGATCTTGGTTCGGAATGCTGTAATTGTAGATTTTCTTTCATGGCTCCCACTAGCGAGCTTCGATGAGACCTTGGAGCAGCTGACGATTCGGGTGTAAACTCACTTCCATAGGACATCGTAGAGTCTCTACGAGCATTAGGGCGAAATAAGTCTCTGGTCAGATCTAGAATTTCCGAGCCCATTGCGTCTATCGCGGAGGCATAACGATCTCGACGTATTCTGGATTCATTAACAATAAATTCTGCAAAAATCCGAACACGGTCTGTATCATTTGTAGCACTGGCTTCTCTCTGAACAAATATTTCATGTCTTTCCACGGCAGAGCGAGCGAAGTCATCAGCGGGTGTCATGTGGGACACTTGACTTAAGATGGATTTACCAGTGGCAGGTCGAGATGGAGTCGAAGCAGTAATGACTGCAGAATCATTCTTAGGGATGATCAATGAGGGCGGTCGGCTATTGGGAGTTTTTTTAACCATTATTGATTGTGGTGGAGGTGTTGGTAAAGACTTTGGCGGAACCGATGGGGAGTGGATTACTGTAGATGCCTTGATGGACTCGGGGGAGAAAGGCGGGGTGTGCGCCACTGGCCTAGGAGTTGAGCCCCTAGAGCCGGTAAGAAACCCATTAACACGATCTGGAGTGGTCAAATTGTGCAGCGTTGATTGAGATGACCTTGGGGTTTCAGAATAATTGGACGACCTTCCACTTCTCGGGGTTGCCCTAGTCATAGTCTTGTGCCTCGCTAGGGGTACATTGATATCACTAGGGGTAATGGCTTCTGCCCACGGATTATTTGATTGCTCAATTGCTGATTCAGGGTAAGCTGTCCTGCCATTCCTACTTTCACTTCTTCTTTCACGGATAGTTTTCTCTCCACGGACAGCTCGTGACCTTGTCAAACTAGAAGAACTTGAGCTGGAGACAGAATCAGTTGCTGTACTAGAAGTAATGCTTGCAGTATCGACGTGGAGCACAGGACTTTTTAAGCGGTCCCGAGGAGGCGATGTCGCAGGTGTCTCATCGGGCCAATTTGATGCCGCCGCAGACGCTTGAACTGGAGGCGATAGCGGGGTAGGCGGGACTGGACCTAAAGAAGACGCGGGGAGTGGTCTTCGAGTTGGGGGAGAGGTTACTGCTTCCGTGGCACGGGTCATACTTTGTGATCTTGGGGGTGGAGGACGGCCAGGTGGAGGTGGAGGTAAAGGCATCCCAGGCTGCCATCGAGTAGTAGACGGATCTCGCGAGTGGGCCGGTGATGCTGAACTGATAGCTCCTGTAGATGCAGCTCGACGTGACCCCGGAGGTAAAATATTGACTGGAACAGGGTCCACAGTCTCTGGGCGAGTTTGTTCTACAGCTCTTCTTGGAATGGGCGGCACCGGTGGTATTGGTTCCCTGTTTGAAGCTGGTGACATTCTGGGGTTTTCAGGATGATTAACCGATCTCCTAGAGAATGCCAAGACTCCGAGTGGCCTATCATTCGACCCAGCTCTCGATCGCCCACCAGGTGGAGGAGGATAGTTCGGGTGTGGAGTACTTGGAGCTGCAGTATGAGGGGTATGTGGAGCCTCGGGCGAAGAACGATATGCCTGTGGTGGAGCAGAAGCAGACGACATAGGTTCATCTGGTCCTCCTGCCGGTCTATTGCTTCGCGGTGGAGAGTATGGAGGTGGGGCTGGAATCACTACTGCAGTTTCTCATTAGCTTTTACTACACCGCGCATACTGTGCATACAATTCGAAAATTAAAAACAATTCTTGAAAGTAAGTACCATCTGGATCGTGAGATGGTCTGGCAGAAAAATGCGAACCATCAGAACCACCACTGACGCTGGGAGATGAAGTCCATTGTGAAGGGTTGTACTGTCGCACAGAGCTCAAAGGTGTATTGTACTGTGAAGGATTGTATCCAAGCGATGAGCTCAAATTTCCAGAAATGGCATATCCGGGAGTCTGGTGATGAGGCGATGTGATATGTAGAGATGTTGAAATGGGATTCAATTCCATTCTCCTCCGAGTGCCATGTTCTCTATGAGGGTTCATTGTCGCGTCTTAAAGTCTCCCGATCCTATAAATAGTAACACGAAAGTACTATCACGACAAACAGGACTTTTCCTCCACAATCAAGCACTCAAGCACTCGAGCCCTGGCTTTCGTCTTATTTAGACGATTTTGCCTTTGAACTCATCTGAACATAAAGATGTATTTGAGGTGAGTGTGAGGTGAAGAAGTGTTCCAAATCGTGAAGGATTTCTCCTTTTTTTTACGGGATCGACCACCCCCTTAGGTCACGGTGGGATTTTTGTGATTCGAAGGGGCGAGAGGGCTGTTTTTGAAGCATGAGCGCATGAGCATGGATAAAAAAAGATGTTCCCATCCTTTACTTTTACAACACCACACCAACTCCAGGGTTCCAAATATGGTATGGCTCACGATTGGAGTCCGCGGAGTTGATGTGCATGTTGAATTCTTTGCACGTTTTTCATAATGGACCAATTAGACGGGAATATGGTGACATTTAAACATGGATATAATTTGCTAGTCTCCTTTTGATAAGTTCAGCGCTTACAGTGATTCATACGCAATACCTGAATCCGTGCCCTTAAAGGGTTGTATTGAGGGGCTCGACGGCATGGAAAAGCAGTAGAATTCTCGATGATATGATATGTAACCTACATGCACCGTTGAGAGTAGGCAAAAGTGTTTACCCAGACTGGAATGTGTATCTGTAGGTATACATCCGACTGACTACAGATCCTCACGATGTATCAAACCAACAATGTCTAACCGAATTTTATTGCTTGTGGAACCGAGACTATATTTGATAGAACTAAAAATAGTTATCTCTTCCCACCTTAGACGATTTAGCTTCCCACAATCGCGAGCTATCTCCTTGCTCGGATACCTGTGTGAAGTCACTAATTCAGTGGGATTTTATGTGATATCACATTTGTAGTGTGCATTCATAGAATGAAAATATGCTGTATATTGGACAAGAACCTTAGCTTCAACTTGGTAAAGAGATATGTCTGAACCCATCAAAATTGTTATGTAAATTTTGTAGCGGATCTCACTAAATAACATGGACTCTGTATAATATGTACCTTACAGTCCGTCTGCAGAGTGGGCTTTTGAAAAGATCCATATATTTTCACATTGCTTATCAAAACACAGGATGACAAGTCGCTGGAGCTCAACGTAGTATCGGAATATAATTTGGTACCGACAGCTCGTCACCTCTCGGGTTTGCTTCTTGGCGTAAGTTGATGTTATAAATAGGTATCATTTGTATCTTTAAGCTAGACTACTGAATGGAGCCTGGATTTGCTTTGCTTCCGTCACCAAATCGTGTAGTGAACCTCATTTTTTCGGCACGAACAGCCTCGTAATATTGCGTGATTAAATTCCAGCATCATCGAAACTGGTGACCCCTCGTCCATGTATATGCGTCGAAGCAAAACAGATATCCTCAGAAAGGTGCCAGATCCCAGAGCTCCCGATAGAGGTTTCCAATGATGGCCTCCTACCAATACTAGCGGTTAAAATTCGTATGACCTCCGAGCAAGTTGTATATGCAATGCTGCCGCTATAATCGCTAAAATTCTCATTGCACTTTGCCTCCAGTGCCCTTCTCCCCATACGAAAATTCTTCCGGCAAATCCATTCCTACCCTCCTGGCAGTCAAACGGATTCTTTCTTCTTCATCCATATTCATCCCTGGATTGTATCTCTCAAGTAATGTAGCATACATCCTTTGTGCCTTGACATATTGAAGGAATTGCTCGGCTTGCTCGATTGGTGTGTTTGTTTCCGAGGCTATGGTTTTGCGAATGCGGGATTGTAGTGGTGAGCGGGAGTTTTGCGTTAAGGGGCGAGACGGAAGTTCGCGGAGGAACGAGCGGTAGAGTGACCGCAACTTTGTAGGTGTAGGAGAAGACATTTCCCTGGTTTTCAGTGCCGAAAATGAGGTCTGAGGAAAAGTTGATGAGCAGTTGAGGAGCAGTTGAGAAATTGACAGGCCCGTTGTCGGCATTAACAACTCCGACATGTTTTCAGCCTTGTAACTCTTTAAACACAGCCTTGTCTCAACCTTCCAAATTTTTGCATTTAAATATTGAACGATTATTCAATGTCAACCTCTTTGAAGGCACAGTCATGGCCTCGTGTAGGTATAAAGCGATTTCAGACATTCTCAGCGAAAGATGCTCTGAGAAGAATTACGACAAATCCACCAACTCATGATCGTCCTACACCTCAACATATGAATTTTCCATCTACCAGACTTTGCTATCACTGGGACACTTCACCACCTACAGAAGCCCAACTCGTCCATGCAAATACATTTTTTACTAAAAAGCCTTTCAAGCACTTATGGTCTACTTCACAATTCTACTCCATGGCGTTTGGAGATAGCCCTGAGGTTTGCTTCTTAGGACGATCAAATGTAAGCATAACCAGCCCTTGATGTTACAATTGTGTTCGTTGCTTTCAGTTTTTGCATCATTCTTCGTGTTGCACATGACTCTTTAGTATTATTTGATTAACAAGAAATATTGCAATTGAAAGTATGTACTGACACTATCATATTTCAGGTTGGCAAATCATCTCTTCTCAATGCTCTGCTTAACAACAAGAATGCGGCATACACCAGTTCGAAAGTCGGGCGAACTCGGTGTATGAATGCATTTGCGATTGGAGGACATGAAGGGTCTGAAGATAATAGTGATCGATTAGTGGTACTGGATATGCCAGGATATGGGCATGGTGGGAGGTCGGAATGGGGAAAAGAAATCATTAAATATCTGGAGAAGAGGAAGCAGCTCAAACGAGCTTTCGTACTAATTGATGCCCAGCATGGAATCAAGGAGCTTGATAGGGTAATGCTGCAAATGTTGCGGTCCCGTAAAGTACCCCATCAGGTGGTACTATCAAAGGTTGACAAGATTTTGTTCCCTTCGAATGCGAAAGCAATCCCCAGCAGTGATGCGTTGAAGAACAGAATTATTGGCCTGGACAACTTCCTTCAAGAAACTAAAGCAACGATCGAGGCAGACCCAGAATCTGACGATGCTGATTCCTTGATTGGGGAAATACTAACATGTACATCTGAGAAACGTGCTGGGAGAAGGTATGGCATTGATACCGTCAGATTTGCAATGCTGAGAGCCGCGGGCCTAGAGATCCAAGCAAAGGTCAAGCTAGCCAAGCCTGTTGATATTATTTCCCATGAAGAATTGTGTGAGAGACGAAACATTGCGGATTGAGGAGATACGTGATGTACAGATTTGAACAAGCACAATAGGAAGCGTTGTTGGAATACTTTCTACCTTCATTGGCGAGGGCAACTAGTGATTGGTTACGTCCCGAGTGGATGCTTTGCTAGAACCTTGCTACAGGACTTACATACTGATCAACCACTTCATTGCCTTGTACAGGTATCAATAAGAACGATGTTTGATTGGGGAGGTGGGCAAAAAGGTGGGATGGGTTGAAGCGGATCTCAAAAGAATTGATTTTTGATCAACATATTTGGTACCCAGTAACCTTAGGAGAAGAAGGAACTCAGAAGACATGAAGACGGACTGATACTCCAAATCCCAAAACAGATATCTGAATCTATCTAACACCTACTGAAGCCCAATTAATGATCGATCTCTCAAAGGTACCTGACATGAACCCTGAAGACGTGTCACATGATTGTGTTAGTGTGCCCTGGTTATTGAATTGATGACTTTTTATGAGCCATGGGGTTGTTCCCGCTAATCGTCATAACTGTCTGTACCCGGTGTAGCCCGGACCTGGAACTTTCAAGTCTTTTTTTAGGTCACTGCAACTCTTAAATTGTCGCAACTTTGACCCAGCATTACCTTATAATCCTGTCTCGCATGCTTTAATTCTACATAATAATAATTTGAAATTACACAGACATAAACAAAATCACCCTTATTTTGCTGAACCTCAACTTCCAACCCTAAAGTAACAATCACCGTCTTCCATCAAACATCCAAACTTCAAACTTCAAACTTCAAACTTCAGACATTCATTCCCTTTGATCAAGAACTGGAAAGTGCGGGGCCAATCGAAAGCACAGCCTAGCCTAGCCTATCCTATCCTACCCAAATACAGCCCCGGGTCTTCATTCATTAATATCGGAAATTACCATATCAAGCGAATTACATAGTGATTACTTACGACACCATATCTCCCTAACATCCATCATCATTACGCCGCCGCCATCTTCCATATAAAATCGAATCACGATTGGCTTCCTTTGATTTCGCATCGTAGCTGGGGTAGCTACCGAATCTTTTGATTTCATCTCAGACGTCACAATTCATTTGGTCTTGAACTCAGGAGAGATCAAGTCGCAAATATGTCGAAAGTCGTACGAAGCGTCAAGAACATTACAAAAGGATACAATAATGTGCAAATTAAAGTCCGGAATGGTATGACCTGTGTGCTAAACTCACAAATTATATGTTGACGGAATATAGCTACAAGCAATGATCCATGGGGTCCCGTTGGATCGGACATGGCTGAAATTGCCCAACTGACCTTTAATTCGTACGTACTCTCATTACCTGCAAATATACAGAACTAATTCAAAAAATCAAGGGCGGAAACATTTTATCAGATCATGGACATGCTCGACAAACGTTTGAATGACAAGGGCAAAAATTGGAGACATGTTTTGAAGGCTTTGAAAGTGTTAGATTACTGTCTACACGAAGGTTCCGAGTTGGTAGTGACCTGGGCACGAAAGAATCTTTATATCATCAAGACTTTGAGAGAATTCCAGTATGTTGATGAGGATGGAAGAGATGTTGGTCAAAATGGTCAGGATTGTTATTATGAATACATGGAAGCTTGCTAACTATTTTCCTAGTCCGAGTTTCCGCCAAAGAACTAACAACTTTAATTTTGGATGAGGATAGACTTCGAGCTGAGCGAGCTGACCGCAAAAACTGGAAGTCTAGAGTTACTGGTCTGGATGAATTCTCCGAACCTTCAGATGCACAGCCACGACGACAACAACGTCCACACCGAGCGCAGCGCGCCGATGAAGAGGACGCGGAATATAGGTTGGCTATCGAGGCCAGTAAATACCAGGAGGAAGAAGATCGCAAGAGACGTGAGAGCAGGCAAGGGCGTGGCGAGCCAGACGATGAGGATCTTGCTAAAGCTCTTAAGCTTAGCCAAGAGGAAGAAGAGTTGCGCAGACGTGAATTAGAAGAGCAAAATGCGCATTCGCTCTTTGATGATGATCCTATTCAGGTAGCACAACAAACCGGTTTTAATGGAGGATACCAGCAACAAGGAGCCGTCGATTGGTCGGGAAACCCGATTGATATGCAACCTACCGGATATTTGAACCCTTACACGAATTTCCAAACCGCGCAGCCTACCGGCTACCAAAATACAGGTTATCAAAATGGCTTCGCCCCCCAACCGACAGGTTTTGATCCTTATGCATCACAACAACAGCAACCATTTCAACCGCAATCTACTGGATTCAACCCCTACGGCCAATATCAACAACAACAGCAGCCCCAACCCCAGCAGCAGCATCTAGAACCAATCGCTCCCGCCGGAACAAATAACCCTTGGGCGACAAACCAGAGCCAGCCACTCCAATCTTTACAACCAATGCCAACTGGATCCAACAATCCTTTTGCACACTCTTTCACCCGCCCGCACACCAGCTCCGCTGCATCTAAACCCACCCTCGCTACACTCCAAGAACAAAAGACCTTGGGCCAGTATAGCAACACGCCATCGTTCAACAACACACCATCTTTCAATCCAACCCCTTCATTCTCACCGCAACCACCCCAAAAAGAACTATCGGAACATGAAGCCAGGCTCAATGCGCTTCTGGCAAGTGGAGATGGAATGGACACTTTTGGAAATACCGGAAACCTTAGAATCCCAGCGCAACATACTGCACCGGGAACTTTTGTTAATAGTGCAGGCGCTGGCTTAGGACGTATCCACGAACAACAAACCGGTAACAACCCATTCCTCCAGACACAATACACGGGTATGCCACAAACGACGTACCAGAGTAACCCTCAAAATAATGCTGCTGGTGCGTTCGACAACAGTCCATTTGGTCGCCAAGTCCCGGCCGCTACTGGACCGGCCGGTATGAACGGTTATGGTCAATCGAGCAACCCCTTTGGTCCAAGACCACAACAGGGACAAAATGGTCAGGGCGGGGATTTGATTCAATTCTAGATGGCAGCTGGCAGGCAGGTAAAGAGGGTAAATGGTATTGTGGAAAGACCGGAAGCGGAAAGTACAAAGTTTTGCATTTTGACATGGAGCTTGTTCGGGAGCCTTGGATTGGTTTATGCATCCCCCTTTGCTCAACAGGCGTGTGGTGGCTTTTTAAAACTTCTTCTATTGTTATTATGCTTCTTGCAATTAAGAATTTTTTCCTCCAAAAGAATTTCAAGCGCATTGTGAGGTGAGATAACATGATATACAAATTGGACCGGGTATGGATGAAAGGCAGGGAGAGGATAATTTTTGGGAGAGGCTCAGGGTACTTAGTCGGTGTAGTTAGAGTAAATTGGGTTTATGGAGTGTGAATATAAATTATTTTAATAGAAGAATGTTGTTACCCCATTCATGGATAGGTCAGGTCATATTTTGAGGTGACTTCTATACAGAGTACTCGAAAGGAGGAATAACGTCTTTTGTGCGATGATGTTCATTGTGGTATCCTGAAATTGTACTGTAATTATGCATACCTACATGAAAGTAGTTCCATACCTGCCTCTTTCCCATTGTGTAACCCAAACCGACGCCTGCACTCCTTGCTTTACTCCTTGATGTGGTGGAATGATAATGTGGTATACACATAAAACTAAAAGACAAAAAGTGATACGATAATCAAAACAGTGCCTTTTCTCCTGTCCTTATTCTCCAAGTGTACGAGTTGTGTGGTATAGTTTTGAATGCGATGAAATGATGTAATAAAAGTCGCGTCGCTTCCAGAGACTTGGAAAGGTTATAATCCAACGGGTATGATGTTGATGGGGTGAAAATGAAAAAAAAAATGAGTGTGGTGAATTTATCCCATGCATATTTGGATAAATTCTTCCCTCCCCACTCCGCCTTTCCCTTCTAAATCAAACTCCTCAATCATAGCCCGCAGCTCATCTTCCTCTAACCCCTCTCCCAATTCATGCGCTACTCTCCTCAAATCCTCTAATGATATCATGCCCTTGTCATCTGTGTCGAATAAGGCGAAAGCCCTTAGTATTTCGTCGCGCGGATCGCGTTGCGCTATTAAGTTACCGGCGATGGATTGGAAAGAGGGGAGAGTGAGGAGTAGACGCCCGGGAGAAACATTGTGATCGCGTGCGCCGGGGCGGGAGGGGGCGTCGGGAGGAATGCCGTGTGTGGTTAAGAGACTGAGGATTTCGGGTTTGGGGAGGTCGAAGCCAAGGGCTTTGAGAGCAACTTTGAATTCGTGGTAGTCGATTCTTTGGTCCTTGTCGTTGTCGAAGAGTACAAACTGTGGAATTGTTAGCGCATTGTTTTGGCGTGGCTTCGAACCAGAATTGAGGGAGGGGTGGTTTATGCGATTTGCACATTGCATTTTGGATATATAAAAACATACAGCTTCGTTTATCTCCTCTCTCTGTTCATCACTTAAGATATTCATTGGAGTAGTTCCCGGCGCGCCAGGTTGAGCCTGCGCTTGACTATCCTTCGGTAACCCACGGTCGCGGTCCAATTGGGATTTTTGTCTTAAAGCCAGAGCTGGTTGTGATTGTGAACCAACAACCGAGCCAAAAGTAGTTGAGGGGGGGTTGCGAAGATTGTTGTAGGGACGCGCGGGGAAGCCAGAATGCGGTTGACTTGTCGATGCCATCGAACAGAACACAAATCACTTTGCGCAAAGGTGGGAGCGAA
The DNA here is from genome assembly GCA_025389085.1 of Sclerotinia subarctica. Classification (NCBI taxonomy): domain Eukaryota; kingdom Fungi; phylum Ascomycota; class Leotiomycetes; order Helotiales; family Sclerotiniaceae; genus Sclerotinia; species Sclerotinia subarctica. Next base: position 4,111,843 of record QRFI01000001.1, on the reverse strand, counting down.
GAAAAAAGTGGCAAATCTAATGGTAAAATATCAAGTACTGTTTGTTCTGTCAGTGGCTGGGAAAACTACTATTATATTTGTTGAACAGGGTGTCGAGTGGGACGGAGCGATGGGAATGATTTTTGACGGGTTGATGGGGGGTATTTTTGGAATTGACGCGTTAAGCTTTTTGAGAGATTGGACGCGTTGATGGGATGGGTTCTCGAAAACGGCTTAGGATTAGTCATCGATGTACGACCGGAAATAAGTTTGAAGCCGGAAACTAAATACAGGGGGCTGGGGCCCGAATCATCTCTGCTACCATACTGAAGTTCGAAAAATACGAATAAGAGTCACGCGTGTTCCGTCATGTGATCATTTATCTAAACAATTGTATGTGTTGTGCGAGTCTGTGACACTTCAAGCATCAAATCATATTGAGGTTTCCTTTGTCAAGTGTGAAGAAAAAGTCATATCAAAGAAAGCCTAACATGGATTCTTATCTCTTGTATGTACGGAGTAGGTGGTTGGCCACACAAATGCTGAATATATTTCCAGGCAGAGTCCAGATTCCTATATCGTAAGATCTTGTTATTAGTCACGTTACCTTATCACATATTTCCCAAGGCAACAATCAATTTCATGAAAAGCTATCTCAATCATCATTCACTGGTCAAAATCATGTTATCTTGAATTTGATTGGTCAAAAGAGCTCGAGGTCGTGTTGTTCCTAAATTCACCAAAGCTCTTGCCGCCTTTTCATGTACCGTTTCCTAGCCGAACTTTCTTCCAACCTACCACTACAATTAAAGCGCGTTCCCATACAAATTCTCTATCTATCTCCAAAACAATCTCAAAATTTCCCAACTTCTATTCTTCATTCATACATCATACGCCTACTTCGTCATTGATGGTTCTTTTGGCATTCTCCTTACGATTTCTAATGTATGCGACGCTTTCTCGATACTGAGCGCAATCTATCCATTTTTGCGCGTTCGCCTTTTTTTGCGATTGTGATTAGTCTAACCTTGGTATAAAGGAAGATACGACTTTTCATTTTCGCCATCTGCTAGATTTAGCAGCAACTCAAATATACTTCGTCTGCTGTCGATAATCAATCAACATGTCGTTCGGGGGAGGATTTGGCGGTGGCTTCGGCCAACAGAATAAACCTACTGCATTTGGAGGAGGCTTTGGTAGTGCACCTGCGAACAATACTGGCTCAGGTAGGTCATCTCTTCGCTCTACCTTTGTATTTAATCCCGTGGGAGTCTGGGAAGACTGGGAAGGTCCCGCGATCTCGTCGAACTCATCGCTTACTCGAATCGTCTGCTGCAACAGTTTTCGGTTCTGGTGCCAGTAACACTGGCTTCGGTGCAAACAACAATACTGGTGGTGGTATGTTTGGAGGCGGCGGAACCTCTTCAGGTTTCGGTGGTAACACTGGTAACAGTACTGGTATGTGGATGCTCTGATGCTCTGACTCTCTGGATTGCCCCGCTTAGCTTGACAGCTCGTCGTACCTTGGATCGCATTCTTGTCGCATTCCCTCTTGCTCTCGAATCATCCATCATAAACCAATGACGAGCCATCTCAACTACGAAACCGAATTTCTTTCAAACTACGCGTTTCAACAATTTCTTTCGTCCCGTTAGCGTCTTGGGTTGCTGGTGCTGTACTGATATATTTCACAGGTTTCGGAGGATTTGGCGCAAAACCCGCAACTGCAGCTTTTGGGAGTCCAGCCGCAACAACAGGTAGTAATATGTTTGGAGGTGCTGCTACAACGGGGACAGCTGGTGCATTTGGTGGTGGATTTGGAAGCAGTGCTGCACCCACGTCAGGATTCGGTACTACCAACACTGGAGGTGGGTTATTTGGAAACAAACCTGGTGCCTTCGGTTCTACTACTACTACGAACACGCCTTCAGCTTTTGGAGGAGGTTCTGGATTTGGCAGCACTGCAGGAACTGGATTTGGAGCAGCTGCTTCAAGTACCCAATGCGAAGGCACCCAAGCTGTCCCTTTCACGGCATTTGTCGAGAAGGAGCCAAATTCATCCATGCAAAATGCCTACCAAAGCATATCCTTTCAACAACCCTACAAGAACTTCTCCCCGGAGGAGCTTCGATTGGCCGATTATTCCAAGGGTTTGAGATACAATCAGAACCAAGGTGGTGGTGCATTTGGCACGAACACGAATTTTGGCGGATTCGGTAACTCTAACCAAGCTACAACAGGAGGTTTTGGGTCTGCGAACAACGCTACAACAGGTTCAATGTTTGGTAGTGGAGCAACAGGTGCAGGTTTCGGTACAAGTCAACCAGCCAGCACAGGATTTGGATCGAATGCTGCTACAACCGGCGGTGGACTCTTTGGAGCCGCGAAACCCGCGACCGGGGGGCTATTTGGTGCTCAACCGCAAGCGCAAACCGGCGGAGGCTTGTTTGGATCGACTACCAATAATGCAACTACTGGAGGATTTGGCTCGACGGGTACTGGGTTTGGATCGACTCCCAATAATAACACCGGAGGAGGTCTCTTTGGTAATAACAACGCCACGGCGGCAAAGCCTGCCTTCAGCTTCGGCAATACACAACCAGCAGCCAACACAGGAGGCTTTGGATCAACAGGAACTGGATTCGGATCGACCAATACTGGAGGAGGTCTCTTTGGAAACACTCAACAGCAGAGCACAACAACTGGATTTGGTGGCGCCGCTCAGCAACAGCCAGCATCGACCAATGCTTTTGGAGGCGGCTTCGGATCCAACAACGCTAACACTGGTGGAGGTCTGTTCGGAAATACCCAACAGAAGCCAGCTACTACTGGTCTTTTTGGCGCGCAACCCGCTGCTTCGAACGCTGGAGGACTATTTGGTTCTCAACCAGCCGCTACGAACAACAGTCCATTTGGCGGTGCGAATAACACCAACACAGGAAACAGTTTGTTTGGTGCCAAGCCAGCTACTGGCGGCGGCCTTTTCGGCCAGCCCGCGGCTCAAACCAATACCGGCACAGGCAGCTTATTTGGTGGTGGTTTTGGTGCTGCGAATCAAAACAACCAACCCCAGCAAAGCACTGGTCTTTTTGGTGCTAGTCTCGGAAATAATAGCAACCAGCAGAAACCTGGCAGCTTGTTCGGCCAGTCTCAGCAGCCGCAAGGATCAAGCTTGTTTGGGAACTCTGGTTCTCAGCAGCAGTCTAATTTGTTTGGTTCATCTGCAATAGGCCAACAGCAGCAACAACAACAACCTGCTCAGTCCCAGGGTTCCATCTTTGGAACAGGTTCCATCTTCACCCAATCACAACAGGGTGGGACGCCACAATCATTCAGCACTAGTCTCACTGATCCTGGAGCTTATGGCACGAGATCTATGTTTGCTGAGGATAAGTCTCAGGAAAATCTCAGGAACCCTGGACCTCTGGCAACCCCACTGTCAAGTGCTAACAGACAAAAGAAGACAGCTGCTCTTCCGTTGTACAAGCTAAATGCATCTGGTTCTTCACGATTCAATACTCCGAGCAAGTCGCTTCGTGGGGGTTTTGGTTTATCCTATACACCGGGGAGCGTCTCGACTGCCGGAAGCACTCCTTCGATGTTTAGCAGCAGCTTACTTAGTGGAAGCCGAGCATTAAGCAAGAGTATGTCTACTAATAGCCTGCGTCGGAGTTTCCACAGCGACGACAGCATTTTAGCACCTGGTGCATTTTCATCAAGCAACAGCACGAAGTATGGAACCAATGGAAGTTTCAAGAAACTTATCATCAACCGCAATATTCGTTCAGACCTTTTCAAGAATCCAGTCGCTCCGGATAATCCGGTCGAATCTCCTAGCAAGTCCATAATCAAGAAGCAGGTAACTTTCGAGACGCCAACACCGTCATCTAGCGCCAGTACTAATGGCATTGTCAATGGTACCACTGACTTTGATGTCAATGGTACCAGTAATCCCAATGGAACTCCACCCGCTGCCCCACTGCAATCGGTTACCAATAATTCTGTGAAAACCCCTGAAGGCACTTCACCCAAGATGTCAGAAGTCAACAAGAACAAGCAACTCACCATCGTTGATGAGAATGGAGCCAATTCGCCTCAATCTCCCGGCGACTTGGCCACTGGCGAATATTGGATGATTCCTACAAGGGAAGAAATTGAAAAGATGACCCGCCAAGAACGTCAAAAGGTATCGGGCTTTACTGTCGGCCGCGAGGGCGTTGGTCAAATTAACTTTGATACCAGTATCAATCTTGATGGCATCAATCTTGATGATATTTTTGATAAGATTGTTATTCTCCAAGTTAGATGCGCGGAGGTTTATCCGGACAATACATCTATTCAAAAACCTCAGGCTGGTTATGGGCTTAATGTTCCATCCACCATTACCCTGTTTAATTCATGGCCTCGCAATACTTCTAAGAGAGGACGCGACGATATACGCTTGAAGAGGCATGTCAAAAAACTACAGACCGTAGAAGATACCGAGTTCGTGAGTTACGACGTCGAAAATGGTACCTGGGTATTCAAAGTTCCGCATTACACGGTATATGGGCTTGATTATGACGATGAGGAATCTGACGAGGAAGATGAAATGGAGGTCGAAGAAGATGAGGGTGATTTTGGAAATAGTACTCTCACTGCTCCTCCGGACACGCCAACTCCGCGAACACGTACACCTCAGGCGAATCCACAATACTTCAATCAATCCTTTGCATCTGATATGGATTTCACACAGACAGAGTCAGACCCTGAGGATACATTTGAATTCAGAAAGAGAAAGGTCCTTCCAGGCGCATTCGATGATGAAGAGGTCTATTCAGAGGAAGAAGAAGTTGATAATTCATTTGTTCAGAACCAGGAGTCTTTTTTAGATAATCGCTCCGTGGGTTCACTGTCAGAAAACGGCGTCAAGGAAGCAATTGACCAAGACGACGTCTATGAAGACGATGAATCTGTCAGTATCGTGGACCAAGAGATGGCGGGCTCTTATCCAGAAACTGGCAATACCGCGGAGCGAATGGAGGACTCGCAAGATGAAGATGAAACTATGGAATTTGGAACTCCTGGTGCAATTGTGAAAGCTAGGGCAAGAGCACAAAAGCTAGATACACCATCCAAGCTCAGATTTCCGGCCGCAAATGACTGGGCCGCTACGTTGAGAGCAACTGCCAGTCCAAAAAAGCAGGATCGTGCTATTCTAAAAAGCCTCATTGATGCCCATGGAGATGAGAAGCAGTCTGCATTGGCACGAACTGAAGTTCCGACAACTAACGAGAACTTTTCGAAGACGTATGGTTTTGCATCGGTCATGGATGTTCACAATGACTTGTTTGGGAAGGTCGCAAGTCCTATCAAGGTTTTGAATTATAAGAGAGGTGACAATTTTGAGGTTGGTCTTCCTTGTTAAACATTCTTGTGAAATTGTTAATGGGGCCGTTCATTGCCCCCCCTCATGTACCTAACAATTACGTAGTACAATGCTAAAAAGTAATTTTCACAGAAACCTTTTAATAAGAAACCCAAAATTGGTGATGATGAATCAGAAATGCCGGAAGAGGACCGGGCATTTCATGACTCCGTGAAGCCAAGTTGGGGTCCGGACGGAACCTTAGTCTACGCCGCATCTGCCGGTTCTAAACCTTTTACTAAATCGCGTCGAGCTCGTGAGAAGGATGGTCTACTCACGATTCAAAAGAGTGGCATTGCTGAGGCTAGTAACATTCGATTTGCCAAGTTTTCTAACGAGTCTTCAGCGGATGCACTCCAAAAGCACCAATCATTGACAGTCATCAGAGATTCTGAGGGTGTTCCTTTCGCAGCATTGCCAGACTCATTTTCCTTCCTAGACTTCTTCGACGAGCAAAATGCTCGAGATCCGTCGGTAGTACATGAAAAGCTTGTGTGGGAACTCGCCAGCATTCTTTTCGATGCTATTGAGGTTCCGCAAGAACTAGATCACATTGAAAACGCGGTTGAGCGCCTTCGTAAAGACAAATTGTCTGCATTTTGGCAAAAATTGGTTGGGCAAGCATCAGCTCATCATGTTGCAATGGCTAGATCGAACGAAGAAAAAGCAATTGCATCATTATCCGGCCACAACATTCCAGAGGCTTGTGGACATCTCATCAATGGAAAGAACTTCCATTTAGCTACGCTTATTGCAATGATTGGTGGCAAGGAAAGTCTGAAGGGAGATATCCGCGAGCAATTATCACAGTGGCGAACCACAAAAGCCCTGTCTGAATTTAGTCAGCCCGTTCGAGCTCTCTACGAACTTCTTGCTGGTAATATTTGTGTCTGTAATGGCAACAAAGCACCCCATATGGAAGATCGTATCGAGTCTTTCATCATTTCTAAACGCTTCGGGCTTGATTGGCGACAAGCATTTGGTATGAGACTGTGGTATGCAATCAAATTAAACGAGGAATTTGATAGCGCAGTCAAAATCTTCGATGAAGAAATGGCACAAGACAAAGAGACATCTCGGCCTCTGGCCTGGTACGTCGAACAGAAGATTCCTAAGCTATGGCAAGATGACCAGCTTAATGAGCGTGAGGATCTTCTCTGGGGCCTGTTGAAGTTGTACACCTACGATGATGCCGATCTAGAGGCAATTCTGCGACCTGAGAATTCGCAATTATCCCCCTTGGATATGCGCCTCTCTTGGCAACTGAGTCGAGCTCTGACTTCCTTCGGTGCCTTAGACTATCAAGAAGCTGCCGAGGAGAAGAAGGATCAGACTACCTTGGCTTTCGCTTCTCAGCTCAATAATGAAGGCTACTGGCTTGATGCAGTCTTCGTCCTACTTCACTTGTCTTCGACCAACGCTCGAGCAAAATCTATTCAAGACCATCTTGCTCGACATGCCGGAAAAATTGGATCTGAAGATAGCCAGAGCTTTATTACCTTGACACAAAACTACAAAATCCCTGCATCATGGATATGGGAGGCAAAGGCCTTGTACACTCGAAGTGTTAGGAAGGATCCACTAAGTGAAGTTGAGTGCTTGACCAAAGCTGGACTGTTCGAAGAAGCTCACCGCACGTTTGCAAAGGAAGTCGCACCCAAGGCAATTATTGAATTCGACTACGCTACACTTCGCAATATCCTTGCAAGCTTTGAGGGCAAGGAGAATACTATTTCAGAATGGCATCTTGGTGGTGAGATCTATCAAGATTTCCTCACTTTAGTTGAATCTCAAAAGAAGAACCAAAAACTCGATCTTGCCATATTGGAAAGGTTGCTGGCTGGATTACCGGCTGTAGTGGAGGAATCGCGCCACCCCGCCTTTATGGAGACGGTGGCAATCGAAACGATTAGTGGAGTAGTGGCGAAGGCCGTGGTGGATATGGAGAAGAAGGGCGAGGTAAGAAGATTCTGGCTCCCCCCTCTTTGGACTATTACTAACCACATCAAACAGAATGTGGACTTACCAAAGGTTTTGAGACTACCCCTCACGGAGGATAGATATCTGAAGCATACAATTGATTTGAGTTTGGGATACTACAGGAGTGTAATGGCGGGTGGGAGATGATGAGCCTTGATACTTTAACACGAATTTGCATGGGAATATGTGAACAGTAAGGGATGGAGGATCGAGAAAAAAAGCCTTGGGAAACCAACTGTAGTATATCTTGTAATCAGCATAGCGAGTAGGTAGCATCTTTAGATAGGATTCATAAATTGGAATTTGATGTTCTACAAACCAAGAAGGTCTCTTCATGTACTTGTTCACTTGTATCTCCCGGGCCGGGGGAAAGGGGCAAAAGCAATTTGTGATGTATCTTTAAAAGTTGTACTTGGCAGTTTCTCTTCTTGTTTCACCACATTTTATTAATAAATAATTCGATGGCTGGTTGAGGTAACATTTAAAAATTCCAGTACTCTTTCCTGTCATAATAAAGCAAATTTCAAGTAAGGGACGTCGAAGTTCTACACACCATCATTATTAGATACCTAGGTATACAATAAAGGCAAGAGCTTTGATCGGCCGATCTCGTGTGAGTGTATCTCCTCCATGTATATCAGTCCGCACGATGATTGGATAATTTGCAGAGGAGAAGTCAGGGAGGGGATCATAAAAGTGGGTTGTACAGCGTGGCTGGACCAATCGATTGATGCGATTTCTCTGCAGGAAGACGGGCTAATGCGGGAGGTTTGGATGATTGGTTGGTGTGAGGGGAGGGATATGGAGGGGATGTGTGGTTGGTTGGTAGATTGATGGATGGAATGGAAAGGGAAGGGCGAGATTTCAGAGAGGGAGGGAGGGCTCAGGGATGGGGATGGATGGACAACGCAGCATGATGGGGATTGGTGGATCGAGTTGCGAATTGTGGATTGGGGAATGAGGGGAGGGGAGAGAGGGGAGAGGGAGATGGAATGTATGTACTAAAGTAGATGATGGATGGATGGATGGATGGATGGATATGTCGACGAGTCTTTTCTTAATGTGGTGATGTGCAGATGGGATAATGTGAATAAAGAATTAATAGATGAAAAAGAATGTTGCATGTATATTATTATTGGATTGGGGGAATGAGAATGAATGTAGAGGGATCGTGTGTGGGATGTGGTGAAATACCTAGGTATGTACATCATATGATTGATGATGATAGACGAGACTTATAGTCTGTACTAATTTATATCAAGGGACCAATGAATCGAGAGATCAATTATCCTTGTTATGTCAAATTAAGTCTGTTCATTTACTACAAGTAGTATAGTATTCTATATGTTTTGGCTCTGTATTTTCTATGTAGACTACAAATATACTACTCTATATGTTTTAGCTCGGTCCTTTCTAGCTAGAGACCAATCAATGGAACGACCTTGTCAATATACTACTCTATATGTTTTAGCTCTGTCCTCTGTTGCTTTTATATTTTGTCCCATTTCCCACTCGAGGCCAATCACTTCAAACACAAATGCGCAACGGGACTTTGTAAATGCAAAATGCAAAAAGAACCCCACCAAAAATAACTGCCCCCCTGCCTCCCTGCCTACCTGCCTACCTCACCCATGATCCATCCCCATCGTCCATCTCACTCACTACCCGCTCTAACCTATTTCCCTCTATCGTACGCCCCAACCCACATTCATTCCCGCCTATTCACTTCTCCCACTTATCGATTGTCGATTATCGCTATCAGTCACCTCACTCACTCCAGATAAACCCAACATAACTTTTGATTCATCATTTGCGCATTCATATATCCAAAAGAATAAGAGTCGCATACTTGTTCGAATTACACTCATAAACTCGGCACGTTTACGCGACTGTAAACAATTACTTCAAGGCAGACCTGCGTTTGGATGGTCATGTCCATATTTACGATTCAAAATCAACTGCATTTCACTCTGATCAACCTAAACATCGCACCTAGTACATTCTTGTTCGTCATAATCTTATCGTTCGGATATCTCTATTGTATCCAGATCCGATCATTTCCTATACCAACTTGGAGCCCATCAACCACCGCAGTAGGGAGGAATCATGGGTACAACGATAGAGGAGCTAGAAGGAATGTTCGACGACCACCCCTCTTTAAACGCATCTCTGCAGGACTTCGAGCAAGGAAGCATAGAGATAGATCCCAACCCTCCTCGCCGCTTTGGTTATCCTTCCCAGCATTCGGGCTTCCGCAGCGACACGGACTCGGAGGACGACCTAAGAGACTCGGTATCCAGAGGTGGTTACAGTCCGCCAGCATGGAGACGAGAGGAAAACGGCAACCGAACCAGCGGCTTTTGGAATCGGCATAATAATATCCTGGGAAAGAGGCATAGGGAACTTTCGAGAGAGAGTAGTCCGGAATATGAGAGTGCTGATGAGGGCAGTGGATCCGATCCGACTCTTGCCGCCGCGGTAAGGACGAGGTTACCAACTGGTTCGATATCGCCGGAGAAGAAGAGAAGTCCGTCGCCTGATCGATATACTTCTGGGAATGGTGATTTTGGAAAGACATTTGGCGCAGTGATTAAACAGGAGGATCGCGAAAGTACACTAGTACCTTCGATGGAGAGCCCGAACAACTGTATGAAACTTGGTGTAAATGTATTGGTTCACATGCTAATCTATCAATAGTCATTCGATTCGCATTCAAGACGGAATTACAACATCGTACAGAACCTTTCGAGGTTGCATTTTCATCCCTGAGTCAAAAGTTTGAGAAAATTATGAGTTCATGGGCTTCAATGTGCAGCGCCCTTGTGGTAGCCATCATTTCTATTCTAACACTACGAACACTATTTCAACCTTCACAATTACCCCCGGTTCCAGATCTTATCAAGGTCGCGGGACTCGCAAGAGCCTTTGAACCTCTAATATTCTATTCCGAAAATGGAATTCAGCAAATCGGTGATATACAACAAACCGGTATTGCGGTCTGGGATCTTGGTGAGAGTGTACGTTCAACAAATATGACTTCCGCCCCAGTTATTGTTGCGGAACTCGATGAACTGAGTGAAACTCTCAAAACTTTGTCTCTTGAGTTAACTAGATTCTTTGCTAATGTGGATGGAGACGTGGATGGGTAATATTTCTACTTCTGTGTTTTGAAATCATCTGACATATCTAGTATTTTGATCGTTATGGATTGGGCGAAGCGAGAACTTGCTCAACTGAATCATCTTCCACCTTCTCCTCTTAATTCAGCTTTTGATAATATACACACATTACTTAGTCGAGTAGGGGTTTTTGAGACTCCAACTGGTACGCCCACCAAAATCGGGGTTGTCGCAACAAACATATTTGGCATGTCATCGCCTCAAAGGACACGTCAAACCCTTCAAAGAACATTCAATGAATTTCTCTCGGTTCTCGAGGATGCTATTAGTTCCGAGCTCAACCATGCTCTTCGTCTCTTTGCTATCTTCGAGCAAATTGATCATCAATTTAAAGCACTATCTCGTAGTGCTTCCCGGGAACTTGATACTCAAGAAATGGACGAAGATAAACTTCTCTCTTCACTTTGGACCAAGCTTCTCGGTCCTTCTTCTAGTACCCTCCATAAATTCGAAAAGAATAAAAAGCTCCTTGCCAATATACGCACCAAGACTATTCAAAATAAATCTGTCCTACTCGATCATAACGGCAAACTATTAACTTTGCGAGCAAACCTAGACTACCTAAGAAAGAAACTAGTCAGTCCTCTCGTGAGGACAAACAGTAGTACGATTCGAGTTGAAGAGCAAATCCAAGGTCTAGAGGAGGCGAGTGGACATCTAGGGAAGGTCAGGGAAACGCAAAAGGGAAAGTTGATGGAAATGTTATATGGAGCCGGAAGTGGTAATGCGAGAAGATTTGCGGGAGTTGGAATTGAGGGGAGATGGGAATAATTTCGTTTGATTTCCTTTTCTTTCCTCTTTTTTACTTCCCATCATCGCTCAGGAGTATAAATGAATGGTTGGAAACGATTCTATCGGTGAAGGAGGAACTTACTACTTGCATTGCTTGCTTGCTACTAGGACGGTGTTTTTGGTGCAGTAACTGGAAGGTAGATAAAGGAAAGGGATGCATGGACCTATATCATTGGATAGGATTGGATTGGTGGCGCTGTCTTCATCGATTTGTATTCCTTTTCATAGTACGGTTTTGCATGGAGGATTTGGGTGTTGGGGTATTCAATTTTTTTTGAAGGGGAAATTTGATTCATAAGGCGTGGCGTTTGTGGGGATGGGATTCAGTGATTCAGTGATTGCTGGTTAGGCTCTTGGCATGTATTCACACCTCATGTATTCTTCTCTTCTCTTCTTCTGTTTTTCGGCGCCTAAGTCTCTTTTTTTGGGTGCTGCATGGTGGAGTTTTAGTTGGGTGAGGGGTATTGTTGGATGGGATGGAATGGGATGGGATGGGTTATGATCGGGAGTATGATGGGTAGGAGGATATGATGGATGAGCGGAGCGGAGCGAGATAGGATGGGAATTATGGAGTATATAGCTTTTAGGGTTGTGAATTGAGAATTGAGAAATATAATTATTATCTATCTATACATTTTAAAGTGAAATCACAAATAGAACCAAAACTCATAAGTAATACTGATACTAGGTCATATGAAGTTCTCACGTCTTTGTACAGTTAGAATTATGAATCCTGAAGGAGCTGGCTGGCACCATCGTTCTAATGGTATTAGCTCGAGCAAAGATTACTTTATATATATCAGAGCTAAAAAAGGAAAAAAAGGGGGTTTAAATAAAAAATAAATAAATAAAGAGAGAGATGTATAATTATATAAAATCTCAAATTGTCTATTTGATAAATAATATTTTACCTAAATTAATTTATAAAATTAGAACTGGGAAGAATAATAATGAAAATGAAAATTAAAGAAATATATATAAATATATATAAAGTTGTAATTTTTTTTTTTTTTTTGAGGCTTTTATTTATTTTTGTGTTTGGATTTGGTTTCTAATTTTCTCATCAGTCTATCCTTCCTACTAAACTTGACTCAACTCATGCTTCATCACCCGTGTCTGCATTGTGACTCAATACGAGGTGTGTATTCATATCTACTACCCTATCCAATCATTAACTTTTACCTTGATTTCCATCTATCATCTTTATCTTTATCTTCTTCGACCTCGACTTCCTCTTCCTCTTCATCCTCATCCTCATCCTCATCCTCATTCTCAACATAATCATCCTCATTAACATCACCCGGTTTCAAAAGAGATTTCTGAAAGGGCGCTTCGACTGACCAATCGGTTACGCACTGTTATTAGGGGGTTCAAATTCGTTAGCTAGGTATGTATACTGTATAGTTTGGAATTATAAAAGTAAGTGAGGTTGAGATTTCAGTATGGTTGTGAATAACGAAGGGGTAAGTTGGAATGATAATAAATTGAGAAGAAAGGAAAATATATAAAAAAAGTAGAATGAAAATGAGATTAAATTGATTAGTTTACCTTGACGTCTAAATTTGGATATCTATCTTTGTAGATTTCCCACTTTCTGGCCCAGTATTCTTCGACTTCTTTTTCGAATCTCTGGGGTTGTGGAGATTGTTAGTGTTAGTATTATTGTGAGGGAGGGAAATCTTGGTTTGGATTAATTATGTTTTTATGAATGATCAAACCAACCAAGCAAAAAAAATACAAATTTTTTTTTTTGGAAATAAACATACCTGCTCAACCGCCATCCTCAAAACCTCCTTCATCTCCCCCTCGACTTCCTTAATCGTCATCAAAATCCTCCCCTCGAGCTCCTCACCACATGCACCCCCAACCCTCTTCCCCACATATCCCCTCATAACATCCCTATTCCCCCTCATCTCCTCAAACAAGCCCACCAAAACCTTAATCCACGCCCCCTCCATCATCTCCCTCCCAACCGGCATCATCTCAAGCTTCCCCTCTCGATTCTCCCATCCCTCCCCCCCGCAAACCCCATCAACCACCCCACAAAACTCCAAAAACCTCCCCCTCCCCCCCGCAAACCCAAGAAAATCACAACTAGAAGACGGGTAGCGAGGAGATATCGCCTCGAGGATATGAGAAGCGTTGATGCGCCAGAGACGTGCCCAGGGTCGATAGCTCAGTGTGGGACGGGCGTAGATGGAGAGGAAGGAGGGGGGGAAATCTAGCGTTTTGTATTGCGTAGGGTAGATGGTGACGCCGGCTGAGAGGAGGAATTCTTGGTCGGTTGTTGGGGTGGGGATGGGGGGGTGGTGGGTGGTGGACATTTTGGGGGAAATTTTTTTGGAGGGAGGTTCGTGATGTTGCTGAATGTTGGTGGGTGGTATTGATTTAGGTTTTGTTTCTTGTTTCTTGTTCTTGTATTTGTATTTGAGTTCTAGTTTGAGGTAATATTGAATAAGAGTTGAGGGTATCTAGTTCCGTAGAGTTGCCAAATTCTTGAACTGTCGAGTTGGAGAAGGAGGATGAATCTTTGAGAAAAGCTTTATAGATTTCTGAGGTGGGAATTAAATAGATGGTCTGTCTGGTCTTGGTATGGTGACTTGTAGATTAGGAAATTAGATTGTGTGCTTGCTATCCACTTGAACTTGAACTTGGCCGGAGTATATGGTACGGCTGTTGATATTGGGTGCGGGGAGTGAGGATATAGAATCGGGCTGTGTAATGGATATTCACTCTCACTTTCACTTCACTTCGACCTTCATATTTGTCAGAGTATTATTGATTACCTATCTAGTCGTGTGTATTTTATTGGTACTTAAAAAGTAATATATTACATGAAATCTATACAATCTATCTCACAAATTCCTATACACAACTGAAAGCAAGTTAACCCATCCATTTTCATCCATCTTTTCTATCCATTTTTTGGCATAACCAACCACCCACCAATATAACCCCATACTCACAGAAATTTTCACCAAGAACAAAGTCCCGATCGCTTCTTGGTAAACGCATGAGTCTTTCATATCCCTGAAATGGGATTGCTGTTTAACGAGGAAGACTTGTTGAGTGGAAACTTGGTTTGTTGGTTTGGATTGTATTATGGTGTTAACGTGATTGCATTTGAATTTTGGGGGTTTGGTTGAAGGGGAGGGTTTTGACTTTGTATGGATGCTTTTTGAGTTGAAGTAGGGGAGAGGGAGGGGTGTGTTTTTTGATGTGTTTTTATAGGATGGTTTGGGGAGGGGAGGGGAGGATAGGGGAGTGAGAGTGAGAGTGAAGTGCTTTTGTGGGGTGATGTGAAGAGGGGAGTAAAGTGAGGCATATGGAATCATAGTACCTTTGATATCATCTGTGTATTTATGGGTATTTGAAAAGAGTTCCTTTACGATGATTAGGATCGAGACTGAAACGTGTATAGATTCAAGATCTATTGTGCTCCAGATGGCAGGAATATCATCATAACATCTTATCACCTTGGATATTACAGCCCACTAGGTATCCAAGATATTGACATACCTACTAGTTAAGCAACACCAGCTTTCATTCACTCACCACTGGTATAAGTAATACCGAAAGGCAAGACATTCACCTCTTGAAATTCCAGAAATACGCGGCTGTCATTACACTCCGTTCATATCTAGATGGGGAATCCAAAGGTATAAGGAATAATAGGAGAGTGATAAATGAGGACTTGTACATAAGTAGATGTCAATCATACTCAAAGCTTTTCAACGCCTGCCAAATCATTTCCAAACGGTAACTGTCCATGACTACATAGGCAAAACAGTAAAAGAGAGAGTGGTGGCATGTGTAAATCAGGTAAGGTATCCTTGCCAATAGCTTTAAGGAAGCACAAAATACTTTCTGTATGTATATATAAATCCTTCCTAGAAGGACCTCCAAATTCGTATGGGAAGGATATCATGTATATAGTCTCACTAAATAAACATATAAAAACCGGATTGTAAAGATCTAGACCATCACTATTTCGATTACTAATCATCTTTGATCATTAATTATCTTTAATTAATTATTTAATTACAAATTATTAATGATTCTTAATCGTTAATTATTATTAAGTTTATAATTTTGAAAAAAATTAATTTATTAAATCATTTATTGTATTGTTATAATATGAGATTATTTTATATAATAAAGCGAGTTCGAGGTGTTTTGGCTGTTGTATTCGGCGGGCTCCGTTGCTGTTTTATATACCTTCAGTATGCGCTAACGGTATGTAACGATTCTGTACTGGAGGCAGCGGCTGCCTGAGGTTTCGTTTGGTTTGTAGTTGTAGGTTAAGGCTTTATCATTAAGATTCATTTGGAAGTGAAATCGTTACTAAATCAAATAGAATGTAGGTAAATTAATTGATAACTAAATTAAGTATAAAGTTCCTAAACTATAAAACTATCCTAATTATATATTTGTTGTCTTTTTTGAATATTAATTATATTAATTGATTAATATAGCTAATATTCTTTTACTGTTAGCTTTATTAGTTAATTAGTAGAGTTAGTATATTATATAATCTTTAATTGGCCTTAGGATATTAATCCTAGGATGATTCCAATTTTGGGATTGTATAATTCCTAAGATAATAGTTTTGGGATGAATATTATCCTGGGATATTTTACTTTAGAATAAATCATATCCTAAAATACTTATTTTAGATTTATATAGTTATTTAATTCTTTCTTTTTAAGATATTAATTATTTTAGGATCCTATTTATTTTAGGATTTTTATTTTAGGATTCCTTATCGATAAAGACTTCTACGAAAATAATGGCCCAAACCAATATATTTGCTTTTATTGTATTATAATAAATGTGATTTGTAATATTATTCTCTTCCTAATTAAATGTTATCCTTAATCACTCTTGAATATTATTTCGGATAATAGATAATAATAATAATAATATTATTATTATCTATTATAATAATGGAAGACCTAGCTATATTTAGCTTTGAGATAAATCGAATATAGAGGTGGAAAATTTTGAAGTCAGAACAATATATATAATAAATATTGAATTTTATCTGCTTACTTTTTCAAAGAATTCTTTTGAAGAAAATCTTCGTATTTATAATCTACAATCTAATTCTAGTATATTCTATGCTTATAAATAAGATCGATTTAAATCGAATCTTATAGAATCATTTCATATAATAGAAATGAGTAATAACCAATAATATTTGATTTGAGAAATAAGAAAATTCCATATGATTCTATATGTTTCCATCACATTCTATTTCGTTACAAATCATTCTAATATGATATATGATCAAAATTTTATATAATAATAAAATTACGTAATATATAATGATATTACTAATATATCACGTGATCATATAATCATTGATTCGGTTATTATTATTAAGTGATTTAATAACTTATTAGGAATTCTGACAATAAAATAAAACTAAGTATATAGATTTAAGCCATTATTTCTATAAGAATCCTTATCAATAAGGAATCCCAGGATTAATAGGATTCTAAAATAATTAATATCCTAGAAAAAAAGGGTTAG
Source organism: Sclerotinia subarctica (assembly GCA_025389085.1). Taxonomy (NCBI): domain Eukaryota; kingdom Fungi; phylum Ascomycota; class Leotiomycetes; order Helotiales; family Sclerotiniaceae; genus Sclerotinia; species Sclerotinia subarctica. The sequence goes on along the minus strand of QRFI01000001.1, from coordinate 4,094,971 downwards.
ACAATTATATAATCCTAGAACAAATATTCTAGGATATAATTCATTCTAAGATAAAGTATCCCAAAATAATATTTATCCCAAAACTATTATTTCAGAAATTCTACAATCCCAGGATTGAAATCATTCCAGGATTAATGTTCTGAGGCTAATAATAGATTATATAATAAGGAGCTTTGGGAGCTCTGAAAGCTCCTAGAGCTCTAGGAGCTTTTAGGAGCTCTAAGGCTTCACAAAGCTCCTTTACATTCATTAATATATAAATAGAATAATTTTATAATTTAGGAGCTTTATACTTAACTTAATTATCAATTAGTTTACTTATATTCTACTTAATTTAATAATGACTTCACTTTCAAATAAACTTTATTAATAAAGCCTTAATCTACAACTATCAACCAACGAAACCTCAGACAACCACTGCCTCCAATACAATATCGTTACATTGATATAGCTTAATTATAACAATATTCAAAATATAACGATATTATATTGGAGATAACAGCTGCCTAAGATTTCGTTTAATTGATAATTATAGATTAAAACTTATTACTAAAATTCACTTGGAAATGAAGTTGTTATTAGATCAAATAGAATATAGATAAATATAACGATAAAGTATTGGAGGCAGCGGCTGCCTGAGGTTTCGTTGGTTGATAGTTGTAGATTAAGGCTTTATTATTAAGATTTACTTAGAAGTGAAGTTGTTATTAGATTAAGTAAAATATAGGTAAACTAATTGATAATTAAGTTGAGCATAAAGCTCCTAAACTATGAAATTATTCTAATTATATACTGATTCCTTTCTGGAGCCCTAAGGAGCCTGCGCTCCTAGAGGCTCCTAGAAGCCTTGAGGAGCCTATGCTCCTGGAGGCTCTATCATGTGATCCTATATAAGCCTCAGGACACTAATCCTAGAGTGATTCTAATCCTGGGATTATAGAGTTCCTAAAATAATAGTTTTAGGATGAATATTATCCTGAGATATTTTACTTTGGGACAAATCATATCCTAGAACATTTGTTCTAAGATTATATAGTTGTCTAGCCCTTTTTTCCTAGAATACTAATTATCTTAGGATCCTATTAATCCTGGGATTCCTTATCGATAAGGATTCCTACAGAAACAACGGCTCAAATCCTTGTATCTAGTTTTATTTTATAATAATGAGCGTGATTCGTGACAATAAACTAATTGATAACTAAGTTGAGTATCTAGCTCCTAAATTATGAAACTATTTTAACTATATATTTGTAAATTCTCTTTGGATAGCTTGGATAAACTGGTTTATTCAGGTTATCCCCTAGATTGGATAGATTAGGTTATTTAGTCTATTCATTATATAATCTATTATTGGCTTTAGAATACTAATCTTAAGATAATTTGTTTCTTAGGATAATATACTTCCTAAAACAATAATCCTAGAACTAATATTATCCTAAGATTCTTTATTCTAGGACGAATAAAATCCTAAAATAACTTGCCCTAAATTATCATAATTGCCTAATTGATTAATCCTAAGATAAATCCAATCCTAGGACATTTATCCTAGGATTCCTTATCGATAAGGATCTTTCCGAAAACAGCGGCCCAAACCACCGTACTTACTTTTATTATATTATAATGAATGTGATTCGTGACAATTAGTATCTTTCAATTAGAAAAAGGATATAATTATAGAAACTAATATTTTTGATTATATCTCTACCAGAATTTTATTTCAATTCAATAAAGAAGGAATACTATAATCTATCGCCTTCTTTTCAAAAAAGTATTTGGTTATAAAGTATAATTACAAGATCTACAATAAAGAATTGCTAATTATTATTTATTGTTTTAAAGAATGATATCCTGAATTAAAAGGAGTACCTTCTTTTATTCAAATAATTATTAATTATAAGAATTTGGAATACTTTACAATAATTAAGTTATTGAATTGTTATCAAGTTTGTTAATCAGAATTCCTTTTTTGCTTTAATTTCAAAATAATATATTATCCTAAAAAACAAGGTGCTAAATCAGATACCCTGACTAGGAGATTAGGAGATTTATTTGAGAAGAAAGATGAATGTTTTTTTTATTAAAGCCAAATAATATTAAAAGCTGAAAACTGGGATTCTAATTTGTTTCAATTATTTATTATAACCAAAAAGGTTTGTTTTATAATTATAACCTATAACTAACCCTATTAGAATCCTATTCCTATCCTATCTATCTCTGAAAATCCTATTTTGCCTATTCCTGAGATTATTATTCTATTTATCCTTAAAAACCTTGTTTTATCTATTTCTGAAAATCTTATTTTATTTATTTTTAAGATTTCTATTTTATTTATCCCTGAAAACCTTATCCTATTTATTCCTAAGAATCTTATCCTATCTGTCCCTGAGATTCCTATTCTATTTGTTTTTGATAATTCTATCCTACCTATTCCTAATATATTATTCGAATTCCTTAAGGAATTGAAGATATTATTTAAAGAAGCCTATAAATCTAATTCTTTATCAATATCAATTCTGAAAGTTTTGGAAAAGAAAGTTTTAAAATATTCTTATATTATTTTTACTGAATATATAAAGAATAATAAATAGTTATATTATCGAGAAAAGTTTTTCATACTCAATCATAATGTTCTGAAAACTGAATTACTTCGATTAATTCATAATTCCTTTATTACAGAATACCCATATTGTATTTATATATTCGAATTATTAAGTTATAATTATTATTAGCTTAAGTACTATAATTATATAAATTAATAAATATGAAATTGTTATAGTTATCATCGAATTACCCCAAATTATAAAGGGCAAAAGGGAGTCCTACATACTTTTTTAATATTATAACAAATTTAGAGAGATATATCAATCGATTTTATTACTTATCTTCCGAAAAGTTTAGGATATAATATAATATTTGTAATAGTTGATTGATTAATTAAAATAAAGTATTTCCTATTTTATCATAGAATTTATAATTCTGAAGAAGTAAATCATTTTATTTCTGAAGTATATTTGGAAACTTTATAATTTGTCTTCTTCGATTATATCGGATCGAGGAGTCTAATGTTACGAGGTTTGCCGTCTAGATCACGTGGAAGTGCTCTAGGCTCTCGAAGTAGGTTTATAACTAGGCATCAAGCAGGGACTTTAAAGTAATGATAATAAGATAATGCAATTCGTAACTAATAGTATGGTATACTAAATGATTGATCTTGAGCACGAAGCTCTACACTTAATGAAATCCCATTCCTTATATAGATCTTCGTTTCTTGGTCGAATATCGACTTCGATATTCGATCTCGTCGAATATCGATTTCGACGATCGATCCCGTCGATTATCGACTTCGATCTTCGATATATCATGTGATTTGATACTATATATGCCTGAAGCTTTCTTGTTTGTGTATTCTGATGGTATGTGCACCTACGATCCTCAGGTGACCATAATCACATACTAATATGGTCAAATCGTATCTTATTTGCACATGGCCTTAGCTTATACAAACAAGTCAGCTGTTACCTTCGTAACATCTAATTCATATTCGATTTTTAGAAGTATATCTGTAAATACTTGAAAACAGCTTTTAAATTATTAATAGTTTATTATCCTGAAATTGATAGACAAATTGAGAGAGCTAATACTATATTTGAGCAATATTTATATTCGTATATTTCATATTTATAAAACGATTGATCTAAATGATTACCAATTGCCAAATTTTCGATAAACTTTGCTTAATCTGAAAACTCTTGTCTATCCTTATTCTTTACCAATTATGAATTTTATCTACAAATAGGATTCGAGTTTATTGCTTTAATCTATCGATCAGGATTCAAGAATACCAAGGAATTCATCAAAAAAATAAAGCTAATCTCTAAATACCTACAAACCGAATTAATTGCTAGCTAAGCCTGATATTCAAAGAATATAGATACCTATCGCATCCTAAACTATCGATACCAATTCGAAGATCTTATATAGCTGAATGCTAGGAATATCCGAATATTGCAATCCCAGAAAAAACTAGACTGGAAGAACTTAGGATCTTTTAAAATATTATAAGTTATTGGAGTTTATACCTATAAATTGGAGTTACCTTTTTCTATAAAGAATCACTTTATCTTTTATATAAATCTATTACATCCTATTTATAATAACCCTATTTCCAAGTAATATAATCTTCCTCCTCTCCTTATAAAAATCGAAGGACTTGAGCAATTCGAAGCAAAGGAAATCCTAGATTCCTATTAGGAATAACAAGATCGAAGAGGGCTTTGTCTGAAATATACTATCCATTAGATAGGCTATAATACACCCATTGAAAAGCCTACCAATTATTTAAAGAACACTCAAGAATTAATCCTGAATTATCATTATAAATATCCTGAAAAGCCTAGCTCCTAAGATCATCTCGACAAAGCTCAATCCTAAGAAAAAGAGTACTATCACAAAGTCATTAGATTATAAAGAATAATGCTTAATCATCCTTACCATCCTAACCATCCTAACTATCCTGACCATCCTGACCATCCTGACTATCATATAACCTTATATTATAATAGTTTATAATAAGATTACACCACCGAAAAGCGAGGATTAAGTCTAAAAAGGATTAGCCCTCACACAAATTATATTTAAAAAGCCTCCCCGCTCCCTAAATTCCTAACTCTTCGAGCGATATCTTCATCAATAAAAAAAGACCTATTTCTCATCTGAATCCCTTCTACTATACCATAATAATACAAATATTCTTTATTGATCATTAGTCAAATATAAGAGAGTCACCCAAAATATATTAGCTTCAGAACTATATAGATTAATATATAACTTCGATACAACCTCAACTATAAAAAATATAATCAATATAATTCTCAAACCCAAGGCACCAATATTATTGATTGTTTACATCGACTCCAAATCGCTTTATGACCTATTAATCAAATTAGGATTTACTATCGAAAAGAGACTTATAATCGATATTATAACTTTACGATAATCATACAAAAAAAGAGGAATAACAAAGGTTAAATGGATTGATAATAAATCTAATCCAATAGATACTATAATTAAGAATAAACTTTATCAAGCATTTACAAACCTAATCGATATAAATAAAATCGATATCAAGATAATGGAATAGATAAAAAGGAATTAAAGAGAGTATAGTTTACTTCCTTAAAAAAAGAATTATTAGTATCAATATATCATATTTATTATACTGAGAAGGGGAACTGTATTCATTAGCGAGTACTAGCGTCTACCTCTTCTATTATAAATAAGGCCCTTTTCTCATAAATAATAATGATAAAAAAGATTATAAGAACAATCAAACTATATGATACCTAGCAGGCCTTGTATCACCGGAGTGATATCAACAGTTATATATATCGGTACAATCTCGAGTTATTTTTTTATATCTTTGTATAGATATACATTCGGTATAGCTACGAAGATACAGGCAGATAAAAACCTAATAAGTTGGTAAGACCGAAGACTAATCTATTATAAGGTTGGTATACTAGAACATATACAGAAATTGCGAATACAAAGCAGGGCTATATAGGTAAAAATCGATTTGAGAATATTATCGTGGAGTTTGTGCTGAAGTTCGAGAACCTCAAATTGTTAGTTCGCGAACTCCGATCTATTCTCTTTCCAATTAGGAATGGGGATATATTTACAGGAATGTTCTATAATAGTGATATAATGTACGATGGGATGATTAAGGCATTCAACAGCGTAATTTGCTCTATTCAGAATGAGGAACAGGTAAATGTATAGACGAAGGTACTGGGTATTAGTATTATAAGGCGTTTTTTGGGGAGGAAGGGGGAATTTGGACCTTTTTCTTTTTGGGCACAAAGGGTCTGGAGAAAGCTGTACGATATAATGATACCAGGGATAATCTTATTGTATAATATACCAAGGATTAATACTACTGTACAGATAGGGAGGTAATCCCTCCTTATATATTAGTCAAAGGTATTATTCTATATATATATTGGACTATAGCAACAGAATAGCCGAAGAACTGGCCGATTAAGACTATAGAGAACAGATGGATGGACGATGAGATAGGTTTAAATTGGATTAAATACTTTAAGCAATATATAGTTGAGCATACAAAAGGCCCTTAGCGACTCTTGGTCCTCGACAGACATAAGAGCTATACTACAATCGCTTTTCAAAACTACTATACAGAGCACTGTATTAAAGTACTCTGTTTGCCTCCGTATTCTTCTCATTTAGCTCAACCTGTAGACGTAGCCTGTTTTCAACTATTAAAGTAGGTATATAGGCTTCAAGTGGACGAGTTTATCAAGACCAACCAAACCCATATTACGAAGGAGGATTTCTTTATTAGCTTCAGAACAGCTTTCCTATTAGCTATTATATCTAAGAATGCAAAAGCAGGATTAGAAGCTACAGGATTAGTTCCTTTTAATCCCCGAGAAGTCATTTCAAAGCTAGATATTCGACTACAAACACCGTCTCCTACTATCGCATCATCTCCTCCTTGGAGCTCCCAAACACCCCATAATCCAAAGGAAGCACTAACACAAACAAGCCTTGTTCGAGATCGAATTGAACACCATCAAAGTAGTTCTCCTACACCTCCTTTCCGGTCGATTGAAGCTCTTGCTAAGGGTACTGAGAGACTAGCTCATAAAGTAGCTCTTTTAAAAACAGACAACTATCGATTACATAAGGCAAATAAGAGTCTAAGTAAACGTCGTAGAGCTCCTAAGATCGAAGTAAAACAGAATAGAACAATTACTATAGAAGAGGCTCTTGGACCACTAGCTGAGAAGGAGATGGGTGTCCAGAATAAGGATAAACAGCCTGTTGAGGGGGGTGATCCCGAAAGGGAAGGTTCAACTCAACAATACTGTAGTTTATACCAGGAACCTGGGCATAATAAAAAAACTTGCCCAGAGCGTTTAATAGATCCAGCTTTACGTACTTCTATATAGTTTTATTTAATCTTAATCGTTGTTGTGGTTCAATTGAGAAAAAGGGGTGTAATATGAATAAAAAGTGGCTCGTTTGATGATATAGTCCGCTTAGTGATAAACCACGTTAAGCGCATTCTTCTTCTTGAGGTCCTCCACTCCCTTCAGAACATTCCTTCTCTGCCCATCATATTTCATCTCCCTCATCCACTCTTCCAAGCCCCTGATTCTACCCGGCAGCACTCTATCCAACAGCTCCTCATCTCTCGGCACAGACTTCCCCTCGCCCCAAAACCGCCACCAGGCGGAGAAATTTTCCTTCCAAGTCATACTAGCCTCGTCTCTTACTACATTTGGGCCGGCAACAAAGTTTGCAGGTGCATTTGGGTACGGCTCCGCGTGGGTGAGATATTCTTCCAGTGGAATGTATTCATGGATAGCAGGTTTGCCCGTTACGCGAGTGAATGTTTCCGCAATCTCTGCGAAGGAAACGGAGGCGGTTTCGACGCGGAGATCGAGAGCGGATGACTCAGTGGGATGCTCAAAGAGCCAGAGACTGTAGTGACCCATGTCTGAGAGGGCGATCAGGGGAATTTTGCCGGATTCTAGAAAGGAGTAAGTAAAAGCCATGAGTTAGCGTGCAGGCCAATATTTCGACGATAAAATCATCACAGAGAGAATGCGGCAATGGAAGGAGAAGAATCACATACTAGCAGGATTCCTCCAAACCCATACCCCATCTTCCCGCTCTTGCGGTAGAAACATTCCATCCATCAACATATCTGCATACGGCCCCGTCGTAATCAACGAAGTTGACATCCCTTCCTTTCTCTCCTTCTCATCTCTCTTCGCCATCGCCAAGATAAATTCCCCGACTCTCCCTTTTGCATCATTATGGCCCCAATGATACTGCTCATCCCATCCCGCATCCCTTACCGCATAATCCGTGGCAGCGTACACGTAATGCTTTACGCCTTCACTGCGCGCGATTTCGTATGCGCGAATTCCGTAGAACATCTCGTTTTTCTCGCCCAGTGTGAAGCCATCAGTGTTGACCCATGCGCCGTAGACTCCGTGGAAAGCGGCGTGCAGATCCTTTTGAGAATCCTGAGTCCCTTTGATTAGGGACACGTGCGGGAGGGAAGCGAGTTCTTGGGCGCGAGCTGAGGTGGGATCGCGAGTCAGGACGCGAGCGGAGAAAGATGTGCTTGCGGAGATAGCTAGATATTAGGTTTAGTACTTGGACGATTCCAAGGGATAGGAGATGGATTGGCGATTGTTCACAGCGGGGTTCAATTGCGTACCTTTGACGACGGGAATTCCCTGGGCACCTGTACCGCCGATGACGAGGATTTCTTTGCGACTCATGATGTTATTTCTTGGATATAAGGATATGATACTTCAGAAATGAAGTTTGCTTTGTTTTGCAAGATGATGTTCTCTTTTTCAACTTCGTGCCTTCCCGTTCTTATATACTACACACCTTCCATCTTCACATATTTGCCTCGGTTCAGATTACTGATCTGGACTCGAAGTTCGGACATGTCTCAAATGCCAAAAGGCAATTTTCCATGAAGTCATAGTTCGAAATTCTAAATGGGCAGACAATCCTCTTCATGGTGACGTGGTTTATCATTAAGCGGACCATATCATCAAACGGGCCACTTTCTACCTCTTCTTGACTTAATCACTTTATTAATCAACTATTAATTATAATAGAACCTAAGGAAGTGATTTGAATCAAACAGAAAAGCTCCTAGAATCAGATTATAAGAAAATAAGTTAATTATTAGAAAGGATACTCTTCTAATAGTAGTTGAAAAGAAGGGTATCGCTGAACCCAAAAATAAATAGCTTTTTGAAGTAAATAACAATTATTCAATTTACTTATACTATAACTTATAAAAGGAGTCTGAATATAATAAAAAAAATTTAACTATAATATTTAATAGATCTAGCTTTATTTATTTCTATATAGATTTATTAGATTTAAATCGTTATTGTTGTTTGATTATATGATATAGATGGAAAGTAGTCTGTTTGATGATATAGTCCAATTATTGATAAATTATATTAAAATATATCAATAACCTATTCGGACTTTTCAATTATAGTGATCAATAATCATATCAATAATTAATCATCAACCGACCCTATACGCCGAGGGGATCACTAATCAAACATATGTTATACTCCTAGATTGGTATTACAGTGCTGCACCTTACCAGAAAGGCAAGCTTTGAATGAATTGAGTCTTACGGCTATTGATCTATAGATATATATGGCATAGTACAGTTTAGACAATCCTCTTTATAGTGACGTGGTTTATCATTAAGCGGACCATATCACCAAATGGGCCACTTTCTACCTCCTCTTAACTTAATCACTTCATTAATCAACTATCAATTATAATAGAACCTAGGGAAATGGCTTGAATCAAACAGGAAAGCTCTTAGAATCAGATTATAAGAAAATAAGTTAACTATTAGAAAGGATACTCTTCTAATAATAGTTGAAAAGAAGGGTATCGCTGAACCCAAAAATAAATAGCTTTTTAAAGTAAGTAGCAATTATCCAACTTATTTATACTATAACTTATAAAAGGAGTCTGAATATAATAAAAAAAACTTAACTATAATATTCAATAAACCTAACTTTACTTATTCTTATATAGATTTATTAGATTTAAATCGTTGTTGTTATTTGATTATATGATATAGGTGGAAAGTAGTCCGTTTGGTAAATAGTTCAATTATTGATAAACCACATTAAAGTATATCAATAACCTATTCGGACTTTTCAATTGTAGTGATCAGTAATCATATCAATAATTAATCATCAACCAACCCTATGCACCAAGGGGATCACTAATCAAACATATGTTATGCTCCTAGATTGGTATTACAGTGCTGCACCTTACCAGAAAGGCAAGTTTTGAATAAATTGAGTCTTACGGCTATTGATCTATGGATATATATGGCATAGTACAGTTTAGAACCAATTTTGACTTCGACGAACTCTAAAACTACTTGTGGCTTCTCGTACAAACTCATTTAGGGTGGTCTAGGCTGGTAGGCGAATCGTCAAACCTCTTTTAGTTCGAGGCTAGTAGTCGAAATATTCACGACATTTACCACGTCTACTTATTCCGCTTTCTCTTGTTCGACAATCATATATATCTCGTTGTCTATCGCTAAGTTTACAGCAAGACTTAATTCAAATTTTGGCTTCATCCCTTTTCACTGCATTATATACAGCCCTGAAGCAATTGCCAAACTTCAAGCTAGGCTGCGAAATGGGTACCTATGGGTGGGTTTTCGAGCTGGCCAACCTACCCATTTATCCAAGCAGGGGTGGTACATGCCATAAAGGGGCCCGTGATAGCTAATGGGTAGTAAATTTCCTCCTCAACAGAAAAAGATGTGTGATTGAAGGGTGGATGATATTATTGTGGGATGTTCTATGGACCTCACCCGAAATGGGCTTTTAAGCCCGAAGGCGCTGAGCTACTTTAGTAAGTAAACATAAGCCATGCTCCTACTTCGTCTTCAACCTACCCAATAGGTACCCATTAGTCATCATAACCACCCATGGGTGCCCAACCCGGTGGGTAGGTTCGCAGCTTATTCTAAGCAAAGTATACAGGCAGTTAGTTCTATATCACAAAGTACAATCCCTAGTAAAAGTACACAACGAGATACTTTACTGACGTATTTTGGTAGCATTCGCGTAATCTTTTGTGCAAATATGTCGCTAGAGGGTACAGGGACTTTCCAAACGGGAATTGTTGGTCGAGAGATATTTACAATGCTTATTTGTATTCTTTTCGGTGCGATGTTGAGGTATATATTTCACAAACTAGGGCTTTTGTGTACGGAAACAGAGGCTCGCCAAATGCGCTTAGAACTACTACGCGACCTTTTGGACGTCCCCCCCAGAGGACAGGACCAACAGAATACTGGACTTGTGCTTTTTTGTGGTTGCAGATGGCCTACTGCCCAAAGATCTTGAGGAAAACCATGAAGTTCTCGAGTATCTGAAAGTACGAATTAATCAACAACCTACTATTCCGCGGAAGGGACACACGAAGACGATAAGCTTAAAGATACGGAACAGAGACTTCAATATACGTTTGACACCGCATTTAAAGGAGAAAGATATCTTGAAAATGGGCTTGGTAGTTGTTATTCACCTAGTCGCTTCTAGTACGGTCCAAGTTGAGAATACTACTAGACAACGATTGAATTTCTGCTTTCACTTATATAGCTTATCAATTCATCAGGGAAATATAACGTGTTCTTAATTCTACGATTTCTATCTTTGATCCTATGCTTCATATCCGTAGAGTAGGAAGGAGTCCATATACTCCTGGCCTGGAATGAATCGTAACTCAAGCTGGTTGATTTTTTTCCGACTAGAGTACAACGAAGAGCTAGAACACTGCTCTTATTTTTCAAGACTATATAAAGCAACAGTTCCGCAAGAATTGCATTTCTTACGAATAACCTTTTAGTAGAATTATACCTATTTGCCTAGAAAATCTCTAGCTTCTACTTAAAGATTGCCTTAGGGGCTTTGCCCTACTACAAGCTTGTCTTACCAACTCAAGATTATTTCTATAGCCACAGATAACCTTACCGCTGAATCAGACACCTTTATTCCATCATTTTTCAAATAATCCTTTCACCACTTGCTAAAACCAGGCTCCAACCTCGCAAAGCAATACATCGGTCACTTTTTCGAAATTAACTAAAAATTCATTGAAAGATGTAGCTGATGGTTCTTATTGTTACCGTTTTTCTGATCGGCTTACTCTTGGGTATTCTGATTGGCAATAGTGCCTGGGCTGCTCTCCTTGTCGGAAGCAAAATACAGACCTCAATACTCCGTGAGCTTTTAGAAACCTCAGCAGATAAGAGATCCGACCGTATTTTGGACCTATGCTTCTTCCAACTGGCAAAAACAACTTGGTCTGAAGATGTTGACCATTTCCTCACGGATGAGGTGATAAATCATCTTGAGGCAAAAGTCCATAATCCGGCGCCAATACCAAATCCCCGCGTGTTCTCTTTTATCCACGACGGCCTTCTAGGAAAATGCAAGCTAGATTATAACATACCATCCATTGTTCACCCTATGGGTTACGACGAGGAAGTTATTAAAGTTATGCAACGGATACAAGAGCATAGGAAGAAAAGGGCGAATCAGCACATGGAGGTTGCCACATGTGGCGAACGATCGGGCAACACTTCCAACTACGATGATGAGCTCTGGGCACGAAAGGACGCTAAGAAACTTGGAGATGTTGAGAAAGGCTTGGGTTCTCTACCATCATTCTAAATCTTCAATGACGAGCCAGTATGAAAGTCTTGAGCTGTATCTCTAGGAAGATTTCGTCCGTTGGAACCTATTGCATAAGAAATGATAGGAATAATCACTGTTGCAGAGTTACGCTTTGTTTGAATTTAGGAGATTCACACTGTTTTGTGGTACTAGAATTCTAAAAGGAAATAGTAAAGAATTCAAGAGCTGTAATAGTTGGTAATTTGAACCTTCAAGTTAAATTAACTACAGAAGCTCGAGCCTGAAGCTTGCTGTGACTTGATATGATCCTACAAGAGTCCCCCGTGCCGCCATCGTTAGAGTCCTTATGCCTGTTTCAAATCGCAGACACATCTACAAATTTTTCCTCTCATTATTCACTCCTCTAAACCGATCGTGCCCATCTTCCTTCCTCCTAGATATTTGTGGAATGACCTCGAAAGGAGACATTTTCGGAGTCTCTATAGTAGGAGGAGATCGTCGTGAGAGGAGGAGGTCTTCATGGACGGAGAAGAATATCTGCATGGTAGAAGGAGAAGGTCAGCGAATGTGAAAAATGCGGTAAACATGTCAACATACATCAGAGATCCGAGTAATGAATTGCATTCGCTTTATGTTGAAAGTCGCCTAGAGAGGGCACTGTCCTCTAGTTTTCCCGCCTGTCTGCAGTGTACTACTGTGCTGAAGATAAAGTCTTGAATAGGCGCTATGTAAACATAGGTTATTTCATATCAAGGAAGATAGTAAAACTGTATCGTATGCTGAAGAAGTCAAGAAAAGACCAGTTCTCCAGAAAAGAATTGTCCCTCAAGAAAGATTATTCTTAAAAGAAAGAGTAGTTCTTGAAGAAAGATTAGTCCTCAAGGAAAGACTAATTCTCAGAGATAGATTAATTCTTGAAATGAGATTAATCTTCCTAGTAGACCAGTATATAAAGAGAGACTAGGATATAGAGGGAGACTAGTATACAGAAAGAGGATGTATTTTGAAAAGATTAATATACAGAGAGAGAATAGTACACGGAAAGAGATTAGTCCTTAAAGAAAGACTAATTCTTGGAAAAAGACTATTTTTAGAAAAAGATCAATTATCTAAAAGATAATAAAAGAAAAGCTTATTAAAAAGAACTACTCTTAAATAAGATTCATTCTTATATCTAATTAGATTATTCCTATATAGAATAGAGATAAATAAAAGATTGGTTCTAAAGAGTATACTAGCTGAATAAGCTATCTCTTTATCTGCTGAATAAATATAGTAGTACTGGAAACGAGAGTGATATAAGGAAGAAATATAAGAAAGAAAAAACGAAAAAAAAAGAAAGTCAACCCTCAGACCGAAGGGCAGGCTTTGGCACTCCACTTAGTAAAGGCCAAAGCTCCCTCGTCTATGCCTAGGGTCCATCTCACAGGGTTAAGGCAATTGGCAGGTGTGAAGCGATTAAACCGCGTAACAGCCGCAGTACAAGTAGCAAAGTGGTCTGGAGTCTTGAGCTTCCCACAGCAGCGCTGAAGTTCAGCATCCTCATGGTGGAAGCGCTTATGGTACGCCGCAAAGTCTTCATGTCCAGAGCGTGCGGCGAATAGGCGGCCAAGTAGGGGTCGTGGGAAAGACAGCCCCTTAGGCAGTCGTGTAGAGAGTACGCGCAGGCTCATCGGTTTGCACGTTGTTTACCTCCTTGAGAAATGGCGGGACGTCCAAAGAGACGGAGCAGGGTTGGGAATCGGCCTGCGCGCGTCAGTGGCACGTCAATCCGAAAGTGTTCTTCTACGCTTGCATTATCCATGAAGTGGCGGGTCCAGCACGCGGGGCGTACGGGCAGCTCGTCCGAGACGGCTCGAGGCTCTGTCTGTAGTAGGCCGCCTGTAACTGGATCGACGAGGTTGTCCAGCGTGCGGATTGGTTTGGTTACTGGTCCCACATGATGAACATGGCCTACTTCTCTTGCCGTTCAACTATGGCCGAGCCGATGGCCGTGGCAATGTCCTGGCTGCGCGTCATAATTAAGGCAGCCTGTGCCGGCATATACGCCATAATCACGAATCCGGTGGCAGTAGGCTATATGTCCTTCACGGCTTTGTCTCTCATAATGTGGCATATCTTCTGCCGAAGTACGTAAGGGTCTTCGTTCGGGTGGGGTGCTCTTTGGGGATACGTATTATGCCCTGGCCCACAAAGGCGCCGAAGATCTTTCTTAGGCTCGCAGCCCATTGGGGTGCGGCGCTCTCGATGTCCCTAAGGAAATGGGCCTATACTATTGATCCTCACATGATATATAGTAGACTTCTTTCGATAGATTTCTACTGGTAGATATCTAGTGCTACAAGCCTTCCGGAAACCGGACTATTGAAGTAAACTTTGTATCAGTAGAAATCTTTTCGTGTAAATTATTTACGAAATCTGGGAAATCTGGGAAATCTGGGGTGATTTAGTTTGATAGAATTATACCAGTAGAAATCTTCTAGTTGAAGTCTTCTAGTCGTACTTTATTATGATATCGAAACACGGAATTCGTATATTGCGTTGTAGCTCGAGGGGAAAGGGTAGAGAAAATGCGAGTGCGGGGTACCGTTTCTCGATCCCGGGGTTTGATTAATGGCGGCTCGGTAGAATTCTATTTTGAGCAAGACCTATCATGTGATATTTGTTGGTAGTGGTAGATTTCTTGGAAGGATATATTCACCACGTGCCAGTCACGTGGCACTAGTCAGAATTGTGTATATGTACGACCGGCTGCGATATCGAGGAAAGATAAGATTAGATTTGATTGTTTTTCGTTTTAGTATAGGTAAAAATCCTACAACCAATCAAAAAGGAAATTTGGAAACCACTGGTTCCTGATATCTTACAATGATTGGTTAATTTCTTGAAAAAATGTCTAGATAGGTACATTATTATAGTACGGTACCTTTTCACAATTGTACCAACAAACTCGAAGGTACTACATATAAAAGAGGTGCCTGAAAGAAAAGGTACCTAGATTAAACAAGGTACCTCTAAATTAGTAGGTACCTTTTTTTCTAGGTACCGACTAAAAGATAGGTACCTATATTTCTGTAGGTAACCTTTTCTCCAGGTACATTGATATTGAGAGGTACACAGATAGAAATATATAGTCTCAAGTAGGAAAAAGCTGGCAAAAATCTCATGATAGTTAAGGCAGTGGCGCTCTTAGTTGCCGCCATCCCACCTAGCATATGCCTACTCCTTCTCTCCTCTCTGTTATAGTTGGCATAGAGGATATTCATAAAAATATCTATGCGATATATACCGATGAAAAACAACTTTATGCCAACATGCATTACCGGGAGCCACTTAGTTTTCGATGCCTACTCGCACTCGAGGCTTACTTGCACTTCAGGCTTGCTTGCACTTGAGGCCTACTTGCAATTGTGGCCTTCTATTTAAAGAACACATTTCATTTTTATTTATAATCTAGGTCTTCTTTATAAGAAACAAGGTAGGTTTGTCATGGCCAAACTGATGTTCCAGCGAGTACTCAAAGCAAATAGCAAAGTATAGAATCCTATAACGTGGTTTATTGTTACGACAGCTTCGGAGATCCTTATCATGTGACCAATTATGTAATCACATAATCCCCTCAATCCCCTTGTTCCCTTGGCCAAAGGGATTAAGGGAAATCAAGGGGACGATTAGCACAAAGAGCTATATAACCAAGATGGATTTCCTTTGTATAGAGCTTTATGCTCAAAATCAATTATTTAGTATACTCTATTATTAATTACGAATAGTATATCTATTATTGTCATTATTTAAGTCCCTGCTTAATGCCTAATTATAAATCTACCTCGAGAATCTAGAACACTTCTATATGATCTAGATGGCTACCCTTGTAACACTTTGAGCATTATTACTATTTCAAATACCGACTCGACAAGTAAACAATATCATGTCTTCCAAAACACTACAACCTAACAACCCTGCTATAACCAATCAGATCATCCCCGAAAGTATCGATAAGGATAGAGATATCATTATAAGAGGTATCAAAGACCCCAAGGAAATCATTGTTATTGAAACTCTTAAAGTCGCCTTACCAAACCGATTTACAGGTAATCAATAAGAGCTAGAAACCTTCTTGCTTCAACTTGAGATCTATTTTCAATTTAACCAGGATAAGTTCAATTACGATACCGATAAAAGCATCTGGGCCACCTCCTATCTCAAAGGAGAAGCTGCTAAATGAATCTAATTATATCTCAAGGATTACTTTATCAATTTGAATAAGCCAAAGAAACAATTATACCCAATTCAAATCATCTTTAGAAAATTCGAAGGGTTTAAGAAAGAAATATAATAGATATTCAGAAATATCAATGAATTATATGATATTGAGTCCAAGATCTATAATCTCAAGCAAATAAGGTCAGCAATCAAATACACTATGGAATTCAGGAGATATATAGATACTACTAGATAAAAAGAGAATATAACAATGAATCATTATTGGAAAGGGTTTAAACCTAAAGTTAAGCTAGAATTAGATTATAATTGTACTTAGAAGGATCTAAACAAATTGATCGAGAAGTTTATCAAAGCAGATGAGATACTTTACAAATATCAAAAGGAACATTGTTCTTTCAACTTCTATAAAAACCAAGATCGTAATAAGTATCATAAAAATAAAGAAAAACCTTGAAAAAACAGACAACCTTATAAAGACCTAATACAATTGGATATAATCTTCAGAAACAAACTATCTAAAAAAGAGGTAGAACAAAGATACAAAGACAAGCTTTGTTTCGAATACAACAAGTCAGATTATAGAGCCAGAGATTGTCGAAGCAAAAAGCCATTAGGAGGAGGTTATCATAAGAAGTTCGGCAAAGGCCAACTTAATGCGATCTTCACATCTCAATTGTATATAACAACCTTTACAAAACCTGAAAAGATCCAATATATAGGTTATAAAGAGTTCAAGAAATTACTAAACAAATTACTAAAGAATAAAAAAGGCCTTAATATAATAGATCTATAAGAATAAGAGTATCTATAAACTCCCTCTCTATTCTTATTTAGAACAGAAACAAAGGAAGAATAGATAGCTGAATATATTATTATGAATTAAACTGTTTATTATAATAAAACCTATAAGATTCATCTATCGGATAAAAAAGCTACAGGATAGTTTCTATAAAGGAAGGCAAAGAGATCCCACAGAAAGGGAAGGTCAGCTAAGTCCTATGAAAAGGATCAAGGCCAATTGAATATTGTAAGACAGACAGGATAAATCTATTGCAATACAAAAATAAATAGATAAGCAATCCAGATTATAATTGATTCAGAAATTACAAGAAATTTTATTGTATCAGGAACTATAAAGTATTTGAGAGTATAGTTTTAAACAAAACAAGCATTATATCAATTGCAATTAGTTGATGGACAATTAGCCAGATTGGACAGAAAGATTTCGCAGAAGACTTGCCCTTTACAGATAAGTATAATCCAGTATAAAAAGGTTATTCAGTTCGATATTGTTTCATTAAGGAATTAACAAATCATTCTGGGAATGCTATAATTGAAGATATATAACCCCCAGATTGATTAATTATCGAAAACCATTTCATTTCTGAAGAAAAGTGATCAATAAGATACACTAAAGCTAGCAAGACTAAATATATACAATAAAGAACTAAAGGCGAACAATATTATTGATATAGAATACCAAGTTTAGGGTCCTTTATTAATAGCGAAAAAAGATGAACCTCCTATACAAATAAAGAATAAACAAAAGAAGTTACTTGAAAACATCCTTATAACAAAATAAGAAGAGATATCAATATTGATATAGTATCAGAAGTACAAGAAATTATTTGAAGAAAGAAAAGGCTATAACGCTTTACCAGAATATAAGCTATAGAATCATAAGATAATATTAAAGAAAGGTAAGATATCTTTATTTGATTTAATCTATTCAATATCAATCTTTGATTTAGGGACACTTAAGGATTATATTGGTAATATATTAGAAAAGGGATAGATCAAAGAATCCACCTTATAGATAGTTAGCCCTATATTATTTGTATCAAAGAAAGATGATATAAGGAGATTTTATATAGATTATTATAAATTCAATAATATAACAATCAAAGATCAGTATCTATTTCTATTAATTATGGAATTGAGGGATCGATTAGGAAAAGCCAAGATTTTCTCCAAGTTTGATTTACAAAACAGATTCCATCTAATCAGAATAAAGGAAGATAAGGAATGGAAAATAGTATTCAGAATTTGCTATAGATTATATAAGTATCAAGTAATATTATTCAGTTTAACAAATATATTAGTAATATATATATATTTAATCAATAATATATTAAGAAAATATCTAAATATATACTATATATATTATTTAGATAATATATTAGTATTCTTAGAAATAAAAGAATAATATATTCAGAATGTTTATAAGGTTTTATAATAATTGAAGGAGACAGATCTTCAATGTAAATCTAGCAAATATGAATTTCATGTTACAGAAACAGAATTCCTGGGTTATATCATATTCTTTGGAGGTCTCAAAATAAATCCTGACAAAGTAAAAGCAATCAAGGAATAGGAATCACCAATAAATATAAAGAAAGTATAATCCTTTTTGGGGTTCATTAACTTTTATTAATAATTCATCAAAAACTATTTGAAAATAACTGCTCTAATAACCGAGATTATTAAAAAGAATCAAGAGGAATTTCGATAGACAAAAACAATATAAACAGTATTCGAATATCTTAAAAAAGTATTCGCAAAAGAATCAGTTCTCAAAGCTTTTGATTCAGAACTACTAATAATTGTGGAGACAGATTCCTCAGACTACATAATAGATGTAATACTTAGCCAACCAGACTTGAACAAGAAATAGCAATTAATCGCTTATTATTCATACAAATTATCACTAATTAAACTAAATTACGAAATATATAATAAAGAATTGCTAATGATAATAAATGCTTTTAAAGAATGGAGAATATATTTGAAAAGATCGAAATATATAATGTAAATATATATAGATTATAAAAACTTGGTTTACTTTATTATAATGAAGAAACTAAATCAACAACAGGTTAGATAATCGGAAATCATAATCATCTACAACTTCAGAATTTTATATATCAAAGGAAACGAAAATGCTAGGGCAGATACTCTTAGCCAAAAATCAGAATATTTACAAAATAAAATGTACGAATCGTATATGATATTAAGATAAAATGATAATGGTTTAATTCATAATAAATTACAATTCGTTGTCATTTCAGGAATAAATTATAATACTATCAAAGATATTATAAAAACAGAATATACAATAGATACTATAATCAAAAGAATCCTAATTATATTAGACAATCTAGAAAAAGGATTTATTATTGAAGATAAATTCATTTACTTCTATAATAAGTTTTACATACCTTTTAACCTAGTTAAGGATTATATTATAAAACAATATAAGCTACTAGCTTATAGATATCAAGGTATTACAAGAATCTTTGCCAGAATAAAGAAAGAAATATACTTTCCAAAGATAAGGACTATAATTGAAAATATAATTAGAAACTGTAATATCTATATAAGGAATAAAGTTGCTTAGTATGCCCTTTATAGTCAGTTCAAGACCCCCAAACTATTTATTCAACCTTAAAAGTCTATTACTTAGGATTTTGTAGTAAAACTATTATTATTTAAGGATCCAGTTATTCAAAAAGAATACGATTCTATATTGATAATAATAGACAGATTAATCAAGTTCGTTTATATGATATCATTCTGTGAAACTTGGATAGCAGATAACCTTGCTTATATATTTATACAGAATATAATTAGTATTTATAATATATTAAATAAGATCATCTCAGATAAAGACAAACTATTTATATCGAAATTCTGGTTTATTTTTATAATATTGTTAGGAATCAAAAGAAAGCTCTCGATAGCTTTCTATTTACAAACAAATGGCCAAACAAAACGATTAAACCAAACAATAGAAGCTTATCTCTGCTATTATATCAATTATAGACAAAATAATTGGGTTAAATTATTATCTTTGGCATAATTTATATATAATACATCAAAGATAAAAACTACAAAAATAATGTCAATATATACTAATTTTGGATTCAATTTATTAGCTTACAAATCACTATTGCCATAAGATATGAATATAGACAAAGCCATAAAAGATATCATAGAAATCAAGGAGCTTTAAGAATAACTCTCCTTAGATTTATAGTTTATCGTTTTAAGAATAGTATTGTACTACAATGAATCAAGAAGTATAGGATCTATTTTTAAAGAAAAGGATAAAGTTTATTTTATTCAAAGAAACATATAAACAAAACAATCAAACAATAAACTAGACCATAAGAAACTGGGATTATTCAAAATCGATAAGATGATAGGATCAGTCAATTATAGACTAAAATTATTATACACTATAAATATCCATTTAGTATTTTATATCTCACTTTTCGAGAAAGCATTATCAGGAGTGTCTGATATACTTATAATAGAAATCAAACTAGTCAACCTAAATATTATATATAATATAAAAGAGATCCTAGATTATAAATATGTCAAAAATAAAATCAAGTATCTAATAAAATGAAAAGGATATTTATATTTAGAAAACATTTAGGAACTCAAATTACAGTTTAAGAGCCCTATATAAATTGAATAATTCTATCAGAAATACTCTTATTTGCTAGTCAAATATCAATCTCCTTAACAGATAACGATAATAAAGAAAGATCGAAACCAAGTTCGTTATTAGAACCAACAATAGAAGCAGACGCCAACTTATTCTCTTTCTTTATATATTTATTTTCTAATCGCTCTTTTTCCAGTCGCTTCTCCTTTGCTTCAAACTCTTCCAAAGCCTCGATTATATAAAGATCATGTTGAAACATCTTCCCGGCCTTTTCATATAAAACCTTTTGCTGTTTCCGAATTCTTATCCAATAAGCAAAAGCTTCTTGTTCAAGCTTCGCAACAGTCTCTTCTTCCGCTTTAAGACGAGCTTCTTTATGTGCTACCCGAGCTTAATTATCAATAGTATAACCATATATATTACAATCATTATTAGACATACTTTTAATATATTCATTATAACAGATAATATTTGGAAGTACCCGATATTCCAAATCCTTCTCAAAACAACGATTACACTTGAATAACATAATAACCCCCTTTTCTTTTGTTCGAGAATAAATGTTTCAGCGATTAGTGATAGATTTCGAAGTTCGAATAACATTTATATTGAAGGAAAAGGATGGTGAAAGATTATAAGCTAATGAAGTTATTATACCAATATAAATGTTTAGGATAAGCATTAAGTTAAGAAAGGGATAGTGTTACAACAACTTCGGAGATCCTTATTATATAATCAATTATATAATCATATAGTCCCCTTAATCCCTTTGTTCCCTTGGCCAAAAGAATTAAGGGAAACCAAGGGGACGATTAATATGAAGAGCTATATAATCAAGATGGATTTCCTTTGTATAGAACTTTATGCTCAAGATTAATCATTTAGTATACTCTACTATTAGTTATGAATAACATATTCATTATTGTCATTATTTAAATCCCTGCTTGACGCCTAATTATAAACCTACCTCGAGAGTCTAGAACACTTCCACATGATCTAGACGGCTACCCTCGTAACACTTTATCAGTACTTGGGCCATTTTCACCTCAATTTATAACATCAACTTCAATACGCGATTTATCAACAATCTACGATACAATCGAATAATCAGGAAGGACGAATACTTTTAGTTATCGAAGCTATTCGAAAAAACAAAAAATTAAGTATTCGAAAGGTTGCCAAGCTATATAATCTCCTTCATACAACGATTCAGTATAAAATGGACAGTACCACTTTTTGTACAGAATATCGATCAAAAAATTATAATATTACAAAAGTGGAAGAGGAAATGTTTATTCAATATATTATTGATATAGATAATCAAGGGTTTGTATTTAAATTAAGTGGTGTGGAAGATATGACGAATTATATTCTTGAATTGAGGAGTACGAAAAAGGTTGGAAAACTTTGGGCTCATCGATTTATAAAATGTTATACAGAATTAAAGACATATTTTAATTGTATTTATGATTTCCAAAGAGCTCTCTGCAAAGATTCCAAGCTTATTGAAGAGAAGTTTCGATTAGTATCGAATATACAGGTCAAATATAGTATTTAGGATCATAATTTTTATAATTTTGATAAAACTAGTTTTATGATAAATATAATATAAATTGACATTTCATCCATTTTCGAAGCTACCTACCGAGATCCGTAATGTGATTTGGGGCTACGGCATTGATCTTACCACTTCACCATCGACTGTTCATAAGGATGGCGAACATCCCAATTTTCCTCTTCTCACTCATGTCTGCCGTGAAGCACGAGCAGCTTGCTTGAAGAGATACTCGGCTTTCAGAAATGCCTAGATAGTGACGATGCTCAAGGAAGAGGGAGAGGAACCGACAAATGAGAATGTAAAGGACTACCCCGAAGAATGGCAATACGTTACATGGGTCGATTTCGAGAAGGATATATTGTTCATGCATAAAGACATATTTCAAATGTCTGATGCCAGCAATGAAATCTTCGAACAGGCAATTGGGAAAGCTTTATAAGCATCAGTTGACACTCATTAAGAATCTCGTTAGTATATCCTTTAGAGTACATTTGGGATTTCGCTACGATGCTAAGCACCAGTACTAACTCAGCAAAATAATCTAGGCCATCAACATATTTGTTGCCGAAGATTTAGTATCTCGTCATTCTAAATTTTGGCAGAGCCTAGCTGTTCTCTGCCCGAAGCTTGTAGAAGTCGCCATTTTTACAAATGGCGACCACTTTTCGCATCCTTGTTACGATTTCAGCACAGCGAGTCGTGACTTCAGTCGCATTACTAGGATGACGATGTATGAAACATTGAAGTATTATGACGAGCTAAAGAGATCTCTAAATGATTGTGGTACTTTGAGTTACAAAGTTGGTTTTGCGCGCCTGGAACTCGATGAGGTGCCGATGCCTGAAAGTCCCCCGTTCCTGAGCCAAAACCAGAGGAGTTGGAATTAGAGCTCGGAAAAGAGATTTTAGATGAGGAACTATTATCTCAGTGGATTTTAGATTGAAGGGGTATAGCTTGGCAATAATATCGATGAAGAACTCCGAGGATCAAATGTTTTTAGTTGGAGAGGGAATGTTCTTGGAATGATATTGATGTCGGTGGTTTTCAATACTGCAAGACGAAATAGCTTGATATAGTAGGAGTTGGTATCTGTGTATTAGCTCTAGGAACAAATATTGGCAGTTCATGAGCATATATACAACCAATAATAATGAAAATTAAGAATCTATAGGCCTCACTCTTCACACACTTGCGATTTAAGACCTTTAGGTAAAACAGCAAGGTTATGCTTCTCATCCAGCGTCTATGCAGCAATCGAACTGTGCCCATGGACAACTCAATACGTCACATCCCATACTCCCCACATAACCATCAACTCCATCCCTCTCTTTTCCAAAATCAAACCCCCCACTAGACCAGTCCACCAATCCACCCCAGTAACCCCACCCTACTTCCCAGCACACCACATCTTCTTATTATAAACCCACCTCTCCCCCTCCACATCCTCCACCGTATCAGGATTAAACCAGAATTTCTCCCCGTGCGCTCTATACGTTACGCCGCGGAGTCCGACGCCTAGTTCTGCGGAATAGGATCGATCCTGTGTGGGGTTGTTAGTTTGGGGTTAGGTGAGATGGGGTTGAGAGGAGATGAGGAATGGAGGGGATTGTGAAGGAGATGGGGATATGGATGGAGGAGAATGGGATAATATACCGTGGTATTGGGTTTCATTTTGCCTTCCCATTTTTTTTTGGTGCAGGTAAAGGGCCATGGTTTCCACTGTTTTTGGTTGATGTGCGGTTAGCTTTTTGGGTTCTTACGTTGCTGTGTCTTTGGGTTCTGCTGTTTTTTGCACGTTTCTATCTTTTTTCTTGAATACACTTCTCTCTACCCTAGCTTCTTCCCCTCCCTTATTCCCATAAGAAATCTAACCGCAAATCCCAAACCTCCTCTCCCCAAATCCCAAATTTCCCCAAACCAACCAACCAACCAAACAAACAAACAGACCAAAGAAAAGAAAGAAGAAAAACTCACAACCCATTCACTCCTCCCCCAATCCTTCTCATTTTCCATAGCCTGCCATTTCCAATGTTCATTATACGTCATATTGATCCAGCAGGTTTCGATACCATTATCGATAATCTTTCCTATAAATGGTTTGTCGTTGTCGAAGGGGAATTCGGCGTGGTAGGTGAGGCATGCTTGGGTGATGGGGAGGAGGGAGATGAGTGAGATGAGGGTGAGGGAGAGATGGAGGAGGGGGAGGAGGAGGTGCATGCTGCGTGTATTGGAGTGGTCGGGTTGGGTTGGCTGGTTGATGTGATGCGATGATATGATGTGAGGTGTAAGATCAGAGTGTATGTATCTCACGATCCTCAATCAAACGTTTAATCCACGCCTAGATCTAGGTCCAGGTCCAGATTCCGTCCACAAACCCACAAGATTCTCTCTCCACGCTCAAATATCACAACCCTCTCCTCAAAAGGCTCCTATCGTAAATATCGCGTAAAGTCGTTTCCGCGTCAAAGTCGAAACTATCCAACTTCCCCAGGAAAAACAATCATGAATCCCACACAACGAATTTATAATATATGCAAACACAAGTAAGATCCTACTTTTCACACTTATAAACCTATAAACTTTCTAAACTTTCCAACAAAAAACACACTTTTCCGAACAATTCTTGGCAGACCCATAAAAGAAAGTAAAATAAAGTAAAATAAAGCCTTGCAAAGAGACAAATCGTAAAAGAAATTACACCATTGATCAAATCAAACTCAATCATAAAAAAATACCATGCATAGAAGTATCCATACCTTTTCATCCCACTAGTTCCTCACAGCTCTTGGCGACTTCAGCCCTTTGGAGAGGGGAGTGAAAAAAAGAGAACCTTAACGATACTACCTAGTAATTACTCATCCCTTCAGTTATTTCTTATCTCGAGTCCTTCAGTTATCACAAAAACAAAAACATTTTCCAAAATCCCCAACCAGCTGCCGATATAATAAATCCTCTCTCTGTCCACTCCCTAAAAAACTATTTGTAAGATTATCTCTACCACGAATTCAAAATCAACACACACACACATGTATAATCTTACCATAAAAAAAGAATACAAAACCCTCAATCCTCACTTCCACATATTACGTCCTCTTCCAAGCTCTCCCTCCAAAAAGAAAAGAAAAAAAGGGCGTTTCTCGCTTAACATCACTCGACAGATTGCCCAAAAGAGTAAAAGGGTGGCTGAAACATACATACACACACCCTTAGCATTCCCATCCAAGACATGACCACATTTTTTCCTTTTTTTCTGATGGTTTTGCATATCTGCATCAGAAACCGAGTAAGTTACCCTGAGGTGATCTTGAAAAACAGTGTAGGAACGAGATGGAGTGGATGGATGTCATTGAACTCTGACTTGATGAATCAATTAAATCTTTACAAAAATACAATTTTCCCTTCGAAATACAATCAATGGATTGCCAGACTTCCAGCCCCCTAGTACATGTATGTAATACACGCGGTTAATCGGGATCACACATTGGCATATCACGATAGGCCAAGCAGTAGGAAATGAATTTGTTCTTCACTCCTAAATAAATGAATTTTTCTAAGCTAAAGCTATAGCAATCAAAGTTGGAAAGATAAAGATAAACCAAGAAATTGCTGCAATTCACGGATGCGTGAATAAAAACTGCTGTGATTCTCAAATGAGTGAATAGAAAAAAAGCAAACGATCTTTCGCTCTCGATAAACCACCAGAACTGAAAAATGCCTGGACAAATAGAGGGTTAGGACTTCGCGTTTGCGTGCTGAGATTAGACAAGAAATAACAAGGAATGCGGAAAGATATAGCCAAATCGTCAAGACAGAACACAGGTGTATTAGCCAAGAACATTTCGTAATGCTTAGATCCAGAACATTGACTCTGCAATGTCAGCTTGTATTGTAACTCGATCTTGACCTACAGCTAGGCCTGGTCCGGCTCCTGGTTGCGGTGTAGAATTACCTGTCGGAGGATCATACTGATCTGCAAGGTATGCTCTCATGCGCGTGCACAACAAGTCCGCATAGTATGCAGGTGGACATAGACTGACAGCCTTGGTTGCTCGCCCGAACAGATGGCACATATTATGCGTTAACTCCTCAAGGGAATCGGCCGAGGTCTTATGAGGAGCCTTCACCTTCTGGGACTTAAAGATCTCGTCTAGGATGACAAAGTAGTGACATGGCCTTGCGGTTCCCATCAGACTTTGATGAGGTTGGAGGAAAAAGTCCCAGTTGCGAGATTCGGTAACCCCGCGGTCGACGACGGTTCCAGCAGGACAGTTTGATCTAGAATCAGCACTATCAGCATCCTTTGGATAGAATCGTGTGTGGTGACGTTTGCCACAGACTATGATCGAGATTCTGGGGAGGCTTTTCTTGGTCGAATCAGCTGGATACTTTTGACGACAAGCATTCCTAATTTTTGGCAATTCTTGGTCTAGCAAAATGCCGTATTGCCCTTCCGAAACACCATCTCTGTAAATTAGAATGTTTTCAGGCAATGCTTTGTTTTTCTTGCTCCAGATATCCAAGAGCCTCATGAGCATTGATTCAAGTTCTGACACCATCTCTTGTCGGGCTTGGTTCTGCAAACGACAAATACCTGACCATTGGCCCAATAGTTTATCAGTACTTATTACCATGGCAGCAACACTAGGGGCTGTCTCTTTCGATCCAGGGGATGGATGTGTCACATCAATTCCAACAACCATCGTCTTCCCTTCATTGATAACGCCGAGTTTGTCGATTGTTTGATTAATCCCACCCGCCTTGAGATTAAACTTCAACGCAACATTGGCAAAGTATTGCGGATCTTCTTTTACAAACTTAGAGTATTGTACGCAGACTGTATGTATGCCAGCTCTGGTATCTGCATTTCTCTTTATCGTATTATAAAGCATCACATCGTTGACCGGAAGGATACAGAGAACAAACTTGGGCTTTGGAAATCTTTTGGATGTAGTGAGCATTCTGAAGACATTCGAAGCACTGTCAGAGGTAGCCGCTTCATTTCCCTCTTTGTGCTGGATAGATGGCGCTGGCGAATTCAGGTAACCTCGAACACCTATACCTGCACCATCAAGGTGTCTCCGGAATTGATCTACTGCATTTACCACATTGTGGTGGTCCACTCTACCACCAGCACGGCTGTCAGATTCAACTACCATGTAAGTCCACGGGCCCAGATCTCCACAAGTATGAAATCGTGTGTCTCTCATATTCCAAGAACCATCTTTAGGCTTCGTCGTGATTGGGCGAAGTTGTTTGTTCTTGTAGTTGATATCGGGTGGCAGTAACACACGACCTTGAACAGTTATCAAGCTGTTACCAACCTGAACTCCGAATTGAGCTAAAAGGGGATTGTCCTGAGCATTTAATCCCAAGACTTGTTTGCCAGATGTGATAATGGACATAGCATTGGGCTCGGGCCTTCTGTTTGCAAAATCTAACATCAATCGAGTTTGATCCCCAAGTAGAGCCTTTTTAACAACCTGACCTGGTTTTATAATGCAGACCTCCGCTGGCAGATAAGATGGTTTAAGGTTGCTGCCAACGTTGACCACCGGAAATTTTTGGTTCAACTTGAAACTCGGATATTTGGCTTTGAAATAGTCAAATACTGAGATGTACATATTGACTTTAAGGGCCGCCGCAGGAG
Source organism: Sclerotinia subarctica (assembly GCA_025389085.1). Taxonomy (NCBI): domain Eukaryota; kingdom Fungi; phylum Ascomycota; class Leotiomycetes; order Helotiales; family Sclerotiniaceae; genus Sclerotinia; species Sclerotinia subarctica. The sequence goes on along the minus strand of QRFI01000001.1, from coordinate 4,066,832 downwards.
CTTTTTTTGATCCGGGCTTAGGTGGAGCATCGCCTTTCGTTGACGGTGCTTCAGCAGAAATGTAAAACTTGACGTCTTTTGGTCCAGCGCCATATCCTGCAATCTGTGGAGGGTGTTCCTCGGTGCTACCGTCACCTGGGCGAGCCAAACCCCAAATGGATTTCTCCCGCAGAATAGTGGCACCGTTCTTAGACTTTTTTGCAGGTAGGTGAGTCACTTCAACACGCTTCCTTTTAATCTTATCCACGACACCATGACCATAGCCAAGTGTTTGGAATAAATGAACCAGAGGACCAGGCTCAAGAAAGACGGAGTGAGTGACGTTTACGTTCACCAATAGTCGGCCAGTGGCTGGTCTAACACTCTGATAAAAGCCGCGTATAGCCTCCAGTCCCATATTGAGGGTCGTAAAATTGTGCTCGTTGCCCTTTCGGTCCGTGGAGAAGTGTCTGTTACCGGCAATGGAAACAGTTCCTGTATCAGTCTTTGCATAAAATCCGAGAAGTGTATTCATGACTTGAATATTCTCCTCTTTTTGTTTGTCTAATACATCAGTCGCAGAAGTCTTGGATAAAAACTGAACGAAATCGGAGATGTTGAAAGAGGTCGGGGCGCTGATCCGAACGTGGTAAACTTGCGCATTTGGAAGTGGATCGTCCTCCCCTTCGTTTCGCCAAGGGATGTCGAAAATACGCTCATCTGTGAAAGGCAACTTATTTGGTGTAATAAGCATTGAAGCGTAATCCGTGGCAATAGGAATGTTTGCAAAGTCAGGCAACTTGAGCACGAGCCTAAAAAGCTGGGTTCGTTTCTTTTTAGCAGCGTCCATGTTTGGCGATATATCTACCATATATCGACCTAAAGTGAGGTTGGGTTTGGTATTCAACGCGAATGAATTGGTAAAAAGCTGGACCTGTCGGCCACTAGTCCCGTACCCCGGACGAGGAGGATATCTCTGGCTGAGGGTCATCTTACTAAGAGCACCGATTCCCGACAAGCTCTGATGGTAGTCATTTTCCATCTTGACGACATTCGCATCAGGGGCCTCCGCAGGGTAAATGGGGTCTCTGGAGAGTTCATTAGATCAACACCAATAATAGTAAAGTGAAATCCTTACTTGAAGACGGCTACCGGACCGCCACGACCACGTCCACCTCCTCCGCGTCCACCACGGTCTGAGCTACCATAACCACCTCCTCCGCGGCCACCACGGTCTGAGCTACCATAACCACCTCCTCCGCGGCCACCACGGTCTGAGCTACCATAACCACCTCCCCTTCCACCACGGTCTGAGCTACCATAACCGCCTCCCCTTCCACCACGATCTCCACTACCACGGCCACCACGGCCACGTCCGCGTGCTGCTGGATCAAAAGACATGGAAAATGCTAATGAGGGTGCTCTAAAAAAATGCTTGTCGAATGGATCTGAGAATGAGTGTTAGGAATCAAACTAAAAAGACGAAGTATAGGCAGTCATGAAGATGAATTGATCCAATCTGAGAATTGGGGAGTAGAAGAATGCGATATTAGTAGAAAGATATCGGTTGTAGGAAGCATGTGCCACTTGGCTAGTAAAACGGACTTGCTTTGTAAGTTAAAGAAACGCGATGTCAGAACCTAAAAGTGCGAAACAACCTGATGTCTTATGAGGGCCAGACAATGGAAGGTGATGGATTGTGATTGATAAAAGAAAGGTAATGAAAATGTGGTCGAGAACGATGAGTGGCTGTCAATCAAGTACAATCTTCAAGCTGAAACTGATAACAGGACGGATAACTGTGCCACCAGGAGACAGGCAAGCCATTCATGATTGGCATCATAGAGGGTCATGAAATAAAGTTGAAACATACCCTTTGAAAATTGAGCAATGGATAGCTAGAACATCCAACTATGGAGAGGGATAATGACAGTTGATGGGATAAAGCTGATTTTCCAACTCGTGATAGTGTATCAAATTCTTTGAGCGATAAACTGATGGATTGAAGTAAAAATTGGGACGGGACGGATGGTGGGTTTTGTTGTTGAGATGGAGCGCGAGATAAGTAGCCCAAGCGATTTTCAATCGGTGAGGAGTTGCTTTACTGGGTAGATGTTCATATTAGGAAAAGATCATATGGTAGCTAGGTGTTTGCTGACAATTGGAAGGGATGCATGCATGAGCTATTACTATGCATGTAGCAGGATATGTTTGGTCACTTACATTGTAACTTGAGAACTTATAGAATAGAGCTGAAGAGGGTATACAAACGCTTGGGATTACATATAATTCCAATAGACAGGACATATAATAAATAAATCAGAAGAATATAATGTGTACTTGTGAGGTTGAAAGAAAGAGAAGGAAGAGGGAGATGGAAGAGCGGGGAGAGAGGAGAGAGGAGGAGAGAGGTTGCAGCGTCAGCTCCGCTCAGCTCACTTTCGAGAACAATTGGTAGGAACTTCTGAGCCACTGAGCCACCTGCGATTGTTGCAAGCCAATACTCGTATTTTGTCAGTTACCCCACTTTCCCTTTCAGAGTGAGATGATGTGTTTTGTGAACCAAGAAACAAAGAAGAATAAAAGAATATTAGTATTTCCACTTTAAACTAGGTAGAAAAAGACGATAAAATTATTCAATTCACAATTTACAATTCACAATTCACAATCACCTGCGGAGTAGAAACACAATGTGGATCTTTCTGTTCGCGTAGTCACATGCTCTCATACTCCCAACTGAAATAGTGAATCCCGAGCTTCATCCATCCAATTATGTGATTTGAAACATGTCCATCGTACACCAGGTGAATTGATTGATATTAATTAACATGTCAACATGTCAATGCCTGTCATTAACCATTTCATGTAATATATCATGCTATTTTGCATCGCAGGTAAGAAAAACGTCAAACGAAGAAAGAGTCATATTTGGTTGTTCAATACAACCTTCTGCAGCCAGCTTAATCGGTTGTGAAACTGAGTGAATCATGGCCAGCCTTTCCGAACACAGCGGAAATCTGACAGCCTCTAATAAAGCAGGAAGACCTGCATAGATGAGCTGTATTCGTCATCCCAGAAATATGCTGCTATTTACATGGGAGAGCGGTTCAAATGCATTGGTACTGGACGAAATATTGGCCGTTACTTTCTAACTTCAAGTTCGAGTCATCGGAAGCATGCAACTAACTTCCTTTGATATGGCCTACCAACCAAAACTTCTACTTTCTAGTTGACTCATTTCAATTCTTTCAACAAACCAAAAGGAATCGTGATTATGCAAGAACGCATCAACTGGCTGTATCAGAAATTGATGCTTGTTCGGAAAGCATGATGCTAGATTTTTGGTGAAAGAAGCCGCCAATTTGATTCCTTCCATACCCGGAAGATGGGGCAAATAGGTTGGCCGATGAGAAATGCCATGCATAAGTTGTGGCTTTCATTGCTGGTTGCCGTGACGAATCAAAAGAGCTTCCAGATATGGAATGAATCATAAGGATACAATAACAAAGAAATCGATTTATCGACAATAACCTCAGTTCTTTGCCACATGACTTTTCCAAAGTCATTGTGTAAGTCAGCAAGTTAGTGATGCTGCTATTGTTTTTGGGTATTCTGCCTAGCAGAAAGGTTTTGCTGTTTCCTTATTGAGAAATCCCAAAACTTGACTACATCCAATTTATCAATTTTTTTCAAAGGAAATCGTCGGACCTAAGGTGTCAAAATCGATATCATCAACAGCAGACATGGATAGCAGAGAAAAGCCGGTAATGGAAGCATCTAGGAACGACGTTGATATATCCAACACATCGGATTCGGTATCCAAAGATAACATGCCCGAGGAATCTATTCCAGCGGGCGCACCTCTACAACAAGGATCAACTTTGAGCCCTGACGAGTTAGATGGTGAAGAGGCAGTTTATCCTCATGGTTTAAAACTGGCCATCATTCTGGCGGCGTTATGCATCGCAGTCTTTTTAGTAGCTTTAGATCAGACTATTATCGCAACTGCCATCCCGAAAATAACAGATCAGTTCAATAGCATACAAGATATTGGATGGTATGGCAGCGCATACCTCTTGACCACTACCGCTCTGCAACCGACATTTGGTAGGATATATACTATATTCAGCGTAAGCAAGAAGGCGTACAGATACCAATATATTGGGCGGATACTTATAGAATTTTGCAGATCAAACTCACCTTCATCGTGGCCATAATCATTTTTGAAGTCGGGTAAAGTGATATCACAAATATGGGATGGGACATATGAATTAACAAATGGGACAGTTCCTTGGTTTGCGCCACTGCGCCGAATAGCACTGCGTTGATAGTGGGTAGAGCTATAGCTGGAATAGGAGTTGGAGGTTTATTTTCAGGAGCAATAGTTATTTTGGCATATTGTTGTAAGTGCACAAATTTTAGCTCGGTGGCGATACGAATGAATGGCATCAACCGATGAAATCGTTCAATTTTAGCTTTTTTTTTGGGTTTATTTTTTTATCTTGGATGATCCTAACTCCACAAATAGTACCGTTGCGAAAACGACCAGCTGCGTTTGGTTTGATGTAGGTGGATAAACTTTTTTAAAAAGGAATTGTAGCTTGCTGTTTTTATTACAAGCACTGACTTGAATACTATTCAGTGGAGGGATGTGGGGAATTGCTTCTGTCGCAGGACCGTTGCTTGGGGGTGTATTCGTGAGTGTAGTCCAGAATTTCACAAGGCAGTTACTGATCAGGACAGACCGACAAAGTATCTTGGCGTTGGTGCTTCTATGTCAATCTTCCTATAGGTGCCGTCGCTATAGCTGTAATTGCCGTTTACCTCAAGATCCACCGCGTCAACAACCCCGAGAATCTTTCCATTCTCGCTCGTATCAAAAAGCTCGATCTCATCGGCACAGCCATCCTTATCCCAGCCGTCATATGCCTTCTTCTCGCGCTCCAATGGGGTGGCACGACATATCCATGGAGTTCTGCTAAGATCATTGGTCTCCTCGTTGGATCGATCTTGTTATTCATCTTATTCATTACCTCACAAATCATCCTCGGTGATAAAGGCATTCTCCCTCCCCGCTTCTTTAAGGATCGCAACACTATACTCGCATACGTATTCGCGTTCCTCTTTGGCGCCGGTTTCTTTTCTCTAATCTTCTACCTGGCAATCTACTTTCAATCCGTCAAAGGTTCCTCTGCCACCAAAGCCGGTATTGAGCTTCTTCCCCTTTTAATATCTACAGTTCTATCATCTATAGTAACCGGAGGGCTCATCACCGCAATCGGATATTACACTCCCGTGATGATTTTCTGTATGATATTATTCGCCGTCGGCTCCGGTCTTATCACCACCTTCTCCCTCACAACTCCTATGTCCCGATGGTTCGGCTTCCAAGTCATAACTGGTATTGGAATTGGCGTTGGTTTTCAAGGCGGTGTTCTGGTAGTTCAGACCGTTCTTCCACTCGTCGATGTACCCGTCGGTACAGCATGCGTGTCATTTTTCCAGTCCCTTGGCGGTGCCCTCTTTATATCCGTCTGTCAAACCCTTTTTCAAAACGGATTAAAATCCGGAATAGAAGAACGTGCTCCCCAACTCGATCCTCAATTATTTTTACATAGCGGGGCAACAGAAATCCGACAACTGCTAGCACAACTGCAGCAAGAAGAAGCTTTGAATGCTGTGTTGCAAGCTTACGTAGAAGGACTTACCCGTTGTTATTGGGTGACTACCGCTTGTGCGATTGGCAGCTTTATTGCGGCATGTGGATTAGATTGGAGGAGTGTGAAGAAGGGGCATGGACAAGAGAAGGAAATAGAGAAGAAAAAGGGGGAGAAGGATGGAATGACGATTGATAGAGGAACGACCCAGCCTGAAAATTTGTAAGATATGGATGTGGCGTGCACATGACAGAGTAGACAACACCACACACTTGAAAATCTTGTATTACTAGTAGAACAACCACTCAATTTAGCATTAATTTTAATTTCCTTTCGGCTCTTTTCGGCTACCATCCTTGAACCCCTTTTGATTGCCATCATCAATCAAGCCTGAGACGCCGTTTGATCGTCGAATTTAGGTTCAGAAATTGAAGAATATTACCAGGAATCCAAGCCCGAAAGATAGATCAACTACATTGCAGTCTACAACACAGATCGATCATACATACATACAAACCACCTCGATGAACTACGCCAAAGACTACCATATTCACATTAATCATGAACAGCCGTACTGTAGAAATCCAAAGAGAATTCGTACCAAAACCCAAAAATCCAACAAACTCCATTGATCATGAAGTTCAGAGGCCTAAACTAAATCCGATGATCTACAAACTCGTGCACACACCACCAGCACACCCTCGATTCCCTGAGGCCACCACTCCTATTGGCGCAATAATCCTCAGCCGTTCCCCGCACTAATCTCAACCGGCTTCTTCTAGAATCCCTGGGTAACCTAGGATCGATCACCCCAAAGTGTTTGCATTTCCCCGCAAAACGCTAGGTAGATCCTTTTTCAAATATCTTGAAAAAACCTTTTCACATATTGAAATTGCATATCGTAAATCGCAAGTCTTGAGTTAAAGAAGACAAAAATCAGCATTGAAAATTCAACTACGGTGCAAGCAAAAGCTTAAATACCTTTTGCTCCCCGGCTGGCTCTCCTTAGTTAATTAAGGTTTATGTGAAAGCTTGCATGCGGTGTATATCAATGTAGTAGAGTTTACCAAGACTTAAGGGGCGATTTTAGACTAGGTACCTCCTACCTACCTATAGGTAGCTTTTCTCCTTAATACTTAATGAATTTTTCGGTTTTCGAGTGGAAAGAAAAGGAAATCGTTCGTCCGAATTCTTATCCTGTCCGTCGTACTCGTGTTTCTTGAACCATGCTCGAGCCATGCTCGAGCCATGCAAACTACTATCGGTGTATACTTAGATATCTGATAACCTAGCAAACAAGCACTCTACTCTCCTGTGCAAGCTTTTTCAACAAGGGTACTCGTACTGCCCAAAAGTATGAACCTCCGACGCTAGAGAACCAGGTAATAATGACATTCCTCTTGTAGGTTGCCATCTTGAGGTACGTGCCCCTAGCTTCGGAGTTAAATACTTTTTGACCGCACGAATATTTGACTTCACGCATAAAATCTTCAACGGCTTTCGGCCAGAAATGATGATAATGCGGAGGTTTGTATGTATGTATAAGTCGGTGAGATAGGAGGGCGTTGACAAGGGTGTTGCATTATTCCGAAGTATCGGCAATCTGCAATCCACTTTCTGGATGCAGTTAGTAATACAGATATCGAGCTCACTCGCATTTGGATATAAAGTGCCCTCCTTAATTTTTCTTTTTGAAAGAGTTCTTGGATATCAATTGATATTTCTATTCTCAATTGACCGTTCAAAAAAGTCCACCAAAATGGTCCGCCCATTAGTACTTCTAGCCTCTCTCGCCCCTCTTGTCACAGCCAGTTGGAACATCAATAACCAGCAGAATAGACATGCCTGTCAAACACAAACACAAAATCCTTTGGATGGATGTGATTTGAAAAGGACGAAATATGTAAATTCCGTAGGAAGTGGTTCCAATTTCAAGACGGTGCAGTCTGGTATGTACTCGGGTCTCCCATAAAAGGTGAAGTGGGATGTGGTAGAATTGCACAAGTTGAAGCTTTGAATTAAGGCTAATTGTGAACGATGCAGCTGTTGCGAGCTTACCAAACAATAATGATACATATATTATTCTTATTGCATCTGGCAACTATACTGAGCAGGTGAGAATTATGTCCAATTTGTCTTTTGCTCTCTGGCTTGTGGCATGGTCGTTAACATCGAACCGTAGGTCAACGTCACTCGTCCTGGTCCTACATATTTGCTTGGTGAAACCGCAAATCCTTATAATCAAACTGGAAATACCGTCAATATCATCTGGAGCGCGATTGCTGGCAAAGGGGATAACGCCTACACATCCACTTTGACTGTTGCGCCTACTCTCAATGCGTCTTTCACTGGAAGTGGCACAACGGGGTTTGCTGTCCCACCAGAAACGCCATTTGGATGCAAAGACTTTAGAACATACAATCTGAATTTCATCAATGATTTTGCGCCATACAGTAAGTTACTGACTTTCCCAAGAGGAGGAGGAGGATGGCAAACGGTCGGGGCCTTGGGCGGAGAATCGGAGCAAATAAGAGAACTTTCTAACAAAATAATAGCTGATGGACCTTCCCTCGCCTTGAGCATAAGCTATGCAAACGGTGGTTTTTACTATACCGGCTTTTATAGCTACCAAGATACTGTATGCCGTCCACCGATTGCTCATTTCCGTTTCTTCTCCAGCAAACTAACACAATCAAGGTCTACGTAGGCAAACTATCCAATTCTTACATGTCTCAATCTGTCGTCGCCGGCCAGACCGACTTCCTTTACGGTTTCGGGACTCTCTTTATTAACAACACACTACTCTCACTTCGATCATGTGGAGGTAATTTTGTCCTTTTTCCTACTATCCATGTTCTTACTTTTATTAACTCGAATTTTTTCAGGCGGAATTACAGCTTGGAAGGGAACAAACACGACCTTTGAGAACAAATATGGAGTGTACATTGTAGATTCATCAGTACAGAAAGCAAACAGTAGTTTGAGCATCAAAGGAGCCTGTCCACTTGGCAGACCTTGGGTATATTCTCTCTGTCCTTAAGTCATTTATGAGAATGATCTAACAATTGCCAAACAGAACGCACAAATGCGAGCAATTTTCGCTAACACCTACCTCGATGATTCGATTCTTCCCACAGGATATATCGACTGGAGTCCTGCTCGCTACAATGCCACCAATGGTAATTACAGCACTACCCAAGCTGAGTATAAGAATTATGGACCAGGTTACAACGCTACAGCGAGGGCCGCTTCATTGTTTGATGTGCAGCTAAGCGACTCGCAATGGGCGCCTTACAGCAGTCCTGCTAAAGTATTCCAGGATCCTTCAGGAACTTTCGGGGATGTAAGTTGGGTTGATTTCAGCGTTTAATTGTGCTGGCGGGGAATGATGTTGAATGAGAAATGTATGTAATGTCTAGAAATTAAAAAGTCCAACTGTTTGATTCCTTCATGCCTCGTCCCGAGATGTGACGCCGTTTAAACGTGACATACTTTCCGTAACACATCAAAATCTCAATTAATATCTGTAAAGGTTCATCAATATTCCGAGATTATTCATAATATAACTGGAGGTCTCCAAGTAGTAAATTAGGTAAGAACCAACAGCTAGAATCAAGTGAAGATATTAGGTAGGTATATTCTTGGACGTTTGTTCGAGTCGGGAAGTGCAGTGTGCTATGACTAAGCGGCACCTCTCATTACCTCCAAATTCGGCTTTCACTAGCACAGTCAGAACACTTTACGCGACCTCCGCATCAAACGCGTTTCCTCGAACAAACAAACATACTAGACCTCGTCTCAATTCACAAATATTCTACAAAATTTCAACTACGACATCGATACAGATCTAAAAAATGGCTACCGGAAAGGATGTCGCAGATGAAAACCCTCCTCAAATCAATCCGTATGAAGTTCTCGGTGTTGAGAAATCTGCCTCTGAAGATGGGATCAAACGTGCATATCGTAAATGTGCTTTGAAGCACCACCCAGGTATGTGGTAGTAATTTTTAATATGTTTTTCGGTGGCCTATGAATTTCATTCGATTTCTCGACGGGATTATCACTTTCGAATTCATGATATATAATCACCTCAAAAGTTGATTTACACAGCTGACCCTCTCCCAGACAAAGCTCCAGCACATCTCAAATCTGATTCTCATACCAAATTCCAGGAAATCGCTTTCGCATATGCCATCCTCTCCAATCCAAATCGTCGCAAACGCTATGATCGTACTGGATCTACCTCTGAATCTGTCGATGCTAATGGCTTCTCCTGGACCGATTTCTATTCCGAACAATACAAAGATATTGTTACTGCCGATGCCATTAACGAATTTTCCAGTTACTACAAAGGTTCTGTTGAGGAGAAAGATGATTTGCTTAAAGCTTATACCGTGCACGAAGGAAGATGGGGGAAAATGTACCAGGTTATTATGTTAAGTGACCCGATTCAGGATGAGGAGCGATTCCGCGAGATTATTATGGAAGCAATCAAGAAGGGTGAAGTTGAGGAATATGCTGTCTTTAGACAGGAAACCAAGGCTTCAAAGGCTAAGAGAATGAAGAGGGCTAGGGAGGAGGAGAAGGAAGCTGCGAAGGCCGCGAAACAGCTAGGTGCTGATAATTTATTGAAGGGATCTAGTGGAGATGGATCGGAGAAAAGTAAAAAGCCAAAGAAACAGGCCCCTGGACAAATGGATGATTTGGCTGCTATTATCCAGGCGAGGCAAGCCTCAAGAGGTAGTTTCCTTGATGTACTAGAGGCAAAATATGCGTCAGGTGGAAAGAAGTCAGCAAAGGACCCAAGTGGACTGGATGAAGAGGAGTTTCAGAGAATTCAAAACGGTCTAGGCTCGAGTAAGAGTAAAGGCAAAGCCAAGGGCAAGGGGAAGAAAAGAGAAGCAGATTCCGAGGATGGTGTTGAGGAAGATAAAAAGCCAACACCTAAGAAGAAGTTATCAAGGGGCAAGAGGAGAGAACCTGTGGTAGAGGAAGAAGTTGAAGATGAAGATGATATAGAAATGGATGATGGTGGCAATGATTATCAAGCAGAAGAAGCAGAGGAAGAGGAAGAAGAAGAGATCGAGGTCGAGGACGAAAAACCAGCTCCGAAAAAGAGAGTGAAGAAGCCAGCAACTCGGCAATCCAAGCGCACTAGAACTACTCGGGCTTGATGATATGATATCTACATAAGGGAATGGCGTTTTGCGGAGGGGTTTTTTTTTTCTTAGCACGGCCGGATGGATATGACATGATGTGCATAGAAGGCGTTGATAACCACGATAAATTAATATGAGGTTTTATCCATTTTTAATATAACTCCTGATCAAGGTATGCATTTCATTTGAGCTTTTTGACATATTTAGTATTCCAGCATATGACTGTACATTCTTTGATCATTTGAGACAAGCTATTTTGAATATTCTACATCTTCAGCCCAAATCCTGCTCTCGTCCGAGCTTTGGACTTCCATCGACCGAGCATACCATCAATGCACGTGACACACATCCCGGACGCGTGCACTTCGCGATTTCCCTTCGCCTCGGTCACATAACACGGAAACGCTCATTTCAACGTAACATTTCGTTCATATCCATTTCAAAAACCGGCTATCAATACAGCAAAATCACCAATCCACCGATCAAATCTCACTTTCAATATCTGCTTTGCTCGTATATCAATTGACGAGCAGTAATTCCTTTCCACACCATGCTCCATAAGAAAATGTCATGACAACCCCCTCATCGACATCCACATCCACATCAACATCAACATCCACACTCGCACCACTCCTCCCACTAAATCTATATCATCTGTCGCCTACTATTCAAAAATGGTGCGCTTTAAGGTGTGCGGATATTGCTACTTTGAAGACCCGGGGTGTCTATTATGAAAGTTTGTTTTTTCTCTTTTTTGCTTCTTTGCTCTCTTCCTTCTTTCCATTAAGGCGGAATTCATCATCGTGGTAACGTCATGGATGGAACAAATAGAATGAACAGAATCATCAGCTAACAGAACAAACGCAAGATAAATCAATTCACCATTACCTCAACCATCCAATTCGCTACATTAAACTTATCGGTCTCGTCGTCTCTATTGATGATTTTGTCCCTCGCCGCGTGTATACTATAGATGACTCAAGCGGGGTATGTATAGAATGCGTGGCACTCTTACCTCCAGCACCACCATCCAATCCCTCTTCATCCATAACCTCTACCTCCACCTCCACCTCTAACCTCCCCACCACCCAAACACCAGCTCCCAGCGAACCCTCAATCACCCAGCCCCAAATTCCCTGGGAAACCATCTCCGAATGTAAAATCGTACGGATCCTCGGAGTGATGGGAACATACATGACGATGCCGCAGCTGCAAATTGTGAAGATGGGAGTGGTAGAAAGTACAGATGTGGAAAGGAAATGGTGGGATGAATGTGCGGGGTTGAAGGATTCTTCCCTGGGCAGGGAATGGGTGGTGAGCGAGGAGGAGATTGAAAGGTGGAAGAGGAGAGAGAGGAGGAGGAAAGCTCGCCAGGTTGAAAGGGGAAGGCAAGGGGAGGGGGAAGGACGAGGGAGGAAGAGAAATGGCGAGAGGGAAGGCAATAGGTTAAAAGATGGAAGTGGAAGAAAGGAAAACATCGACAGTGTCAAAGAGGAACGGGAACAACGGCAGCCAGAGAGGAAAAGAAAAGATAATCCACACCACCTCCTCTCAACCATCGCCACCAAACCCATCCACCCCCCACGCGAAACCTCCCCCAACAAAACGAACCCCAAACCCCCTACCACAAAAAAAAGAATCCTCCCAATGGCCCTCTCCGACCTCTCCAAATACGATACTTTTGGCCTATAGCCTCTCATTGAGCACGTTATCAAATCCGATTACTTAATTAATTAGCTGTAGAGTCTGTCTGTCAGTCAGTCTCTGTCTCTGTCTCCCCAAAATCCCAATTTCCAATTTTCAATTATGAATCTCTCTCGCGTTGCGTGCATGAGGAAGGGAGAAGTCTTTAATCTAATCCCGAAGTTGAACTTTGGAGAGAGGAAGGAAAGAAGAAAGAGGGAGAGGAAGATATATATCTAATCCCTAAAGCAGTATCAATGATCCGCAGCTTTGGATATGTGGCGTGGGTAGGTGGACGGGTGGATGTTTTGTGTTTGTGTTTGGATCATCATGGGTTTAGGTTACTAGGTATATGTGGATGGATGGATTAGTGGGTTTGGAGATGGGGATGGAGATGTGCATTTGGCGTGTAGGCTGCACAGGCGTTGATGGCGCATTAAGTTGTCCTCGTGCAATTGATTATATAGTATATGTGTAGTATACCTGGGAATATATAACTTCACAATACCCTTCCTTGTAAGTCTTACATACATACAAACACACACGTTCACCCACATCTATCTATCTGTCCAAATAAACTCAACGTGTTGTATTACTCGCGAGCTATCATATACATACATACAAATACACACAAACAGGTATTAGCTTCGCAGCCCCCCACCCCAACTATTTTTACAATTCATCCATCCATCCATCCACCCCATTTGCATTTGCATTCCCAGCAACCCCTCTGATAACATTTTCCCCAAAATCCCATAATGTTTTTTTTTTTCTTTTTTTTGGTAATAACAAGCAATATTAAAAAGTGCTACCAACCTTGTCAATCTGCCCCTGACTTTGAAATTCTCAATTATATGCCTTTCATATCCAGCGCTGAAACGCTTTTTGCCACAATTTGACACAATTAATATCAACATCAACCACGCGTACCGCATCGCAATCTCGGACTAATATCCTGCCAAAGCTTTGACTGATCTGACTACATTCCCTCCAATTTCTCCTGCTCCGGCAGGGGCGTCTGGGTATACCAAGAATGCGAGGCCAATTATGATGTAAAGACCAAGAAGCTATGGAAATGTTAGTGAAATGGGGTTGAAACTTTGGACTTGATCAAGACTTACCATACAACCTTCCAAGTAATTACTCTTACCATCTTGAACAACATAAGTAACGACCAAGACACTTAGGAAGAAAACCACCGTCTCGAATGTTTCAAAATGTAAAGTCATAGGTTTATCCATGATCCATCCCAAGATCACAAGGAATGGGGTGACGAAAAGTGCAATTTGCATACTCGATCCAATGGCTACACCCATTGCAAGGTCCATCTTATCCTTGACGGCAACCACGATAGCTGTGACGTGCTCGGCGGCGTTGCCAACAATGGGGAGTAGAATAAGACCAACGAATGTTTTGGAGATATGAGCACTCTCAACGATCGAGTCGATGGAATCAACCAAGTAATCAGCGCAAACAGATACGGCGACTGTGACAATCACGAGAACAGCGGCGGCAGCCCATGGGCTCATCTGTGGTACTTCTTCCTCCTCTCCTGCTGCTTGGCTTTCAGCATCGAATAGATTGGCATGTGTTCGAAGCTGGAAGAACAAATAGAGACAATACAGAATTAATAAAATGATTGCTGTTCCATGGGAGAGGATCAAAATGTTGGTTTCAGTGTCTTCTGCTGATTTGGCGAGAACAGAATAAAGCTTCGAGGAAGTCAGCTACGGTTACAAACAGGTGGGTGTTTAACTTACAGTTGCAGGGATAATCAAAGCGCATGTAGCAAGAACCATAAGGGATGACATGGTTCCTGCAACAGTGTCGTTAAATCTCTGCTCGATGCCCATAGATGTACCAGTTCGTGTATTGTGGATTCCGCCAGCTATAAAGCAACATCCCAACACAAGTAGAGAGTTCGACAAGATACTACCTAACATACTCGATTGAACAATGCGGATTTGTCCTTGCTTCAATGCTATAATACTAACCTACAAAATTCAACATTAGTCCATAACCGACACAATGTGGCACCGGTACCTACAATAAGTTCCACAGCATTGCCGAATGTTGCGTTCAAGAGACCTCCAAGTGTTTCTCCTAACTTCATAGATATTTCTTCCGTTGCAAAAGAAAGGATGGAGGCCAATGGGATAATAGCGAAGAAGTTGAGAGTGAAGATGACGACTGGATCCCAATGTGTGAGACCTGCGATTATACCCAATGGTACAAAGATCAAAAGGACGTTGACATAACTACTATACAATGTAATCTTCCCTACGTGCCATGTCGAAGCCGAGTAGCTAACAATGGCACTGTCGCTGTCGGTTCCTGGTGTATGTTTCCTGCTAAGAAAGAACTCGTGAACGCTACTCTTGCGTCTGTCATTTCCATGTCCGTTGGCGCCCAACAGCGTCGTGCTTTCATCCGCTCTAATCGACATATTTCCTGAGTCTCTTTCAAAAGTCAGGTTGCGTTTGAGGGACCTTACGCGCGCGAGTTCCCTTCGAAATTGTTGTTGTGCTACATATCAAGCAAGATATAAAGTTAGCCCAGCCACTCCATGTGATGTCCGATATTGAAATTGCAATGCGCGCAGCAGCCGAACTAAGCTTCCAAGAGGTCCCTTGGCAGTTTGCTGGCAGATTGACAGGTGGATCAAGTATACAGCAGAATAATAGAGAAGAAGAAATATGGTGTAAATAGGATGCCAAAGGAGTAATGCTTGGCTTCAAGATTTAGGTCTTTTAGACTCTGGATAGCGGTCCTGTGATGAAGATGAAACAAAGGTCAAGTTGGGTGTGTGGTACCATTCAAGTTCAGGGCAAATGTGAGATGTAACAAAGAGATGGATCAAAGACCCGGCTGTACGTTTCAACTTCTTACTTGTGATACGAAATTGGCCAATATCATCGGACTCCCCAACAGGAAATAATGTTGTGAATTGAATTGACCGATGGAAGATCTTCAAAGACAAGCAAACGGAAGCGTGAGGATAATTTGTTTACTTACAAACCATCTTAGCAAGGTTCTCCTTTGGAAACGGGGGAGGAGAATGCTAAATGCCAAATACCAAATACCAAATACCAAATGCTAATATGAGTTAAACTTCTGAATTTCGGCGCAAGTAGGACGAAAAGGGCAGTGGGTTGAGGAAAAAATAACAATAGGTTAGGATCATGAAGGTTGTTGTGCGTGTTGGTTATTGGAATCTCGGGCACAATTTGGTAACGGTAGCTTTGATGTGCGGGAGAAGAGATTTCCAAGTGCTGGGTGCTGGGTGCTGCGCCTCCTTTTCAGTGGAGGTGGTCTCCTGTTGATGATGAGGATGATGCAGGTGTGTTGATCAAGCGCATCGAAATGTGATGAGTGGTGCGTTTCAAGAATTTAATCGCGCGTGCTTTGCTTTGATTGATGAAATTGAAGAGAGATTCACAGTCAAGTGGGAAACTTGAAAGGAGAGAAAGCCGATGTGATGTGTAGGAGAGAGAAGAGGGATATGAATTCAAATGGAATGGCTGGAATGGCAGACGATACGATAATGGAAAGGGTGAGTGAGGTTCTCTTACCTAGGTAGGTTAAGTTTGGGTGTTCCTGTGTTGGCGATTGAAAGGAACGATGCTGTAAGATGTTGCATATACCAAGATACGATATCAACACCTAGGTAACTAATAAGGATAAGGATTTATTGAAACTTTCATCTGCCAAGTAACTTCTGATGTTTTGACGCCACTATAGCTCCAGCCGTAGCAGATAAATAGTTGAATCCGTTCCTTGATTACAGTTGACCGAAAACATGTTCTTGTGTTTATGTGTTCAGCGTCCATGTCGTGTTTGGACCTCACATCTTAAAACCATGAATAAACAACACCAATCATCACCACATCATAATCATTCGCTATTCACTTCTACAATTTCACATCTAGACTCTCACTTTGATCATCAATACCAAGAAATCAGATTTATCCCGACAAACCAAATACCGACATCCAGCACACACACCCACCAATACAAAACCTTTCTCTTTTCCAGCAGATTAATCAGGTACGGACGTACTAGGTAGGTACCCCATTCCCATGCGTCGCGAATCGTGATGGACCCATATAACAAGTGCATGGGGATGGGACATCGCAATGTACGGCACTCGGTATTTATGGAAGTTGCAAAATCAATCAATCCATCCATCAATTTAAACATTTTGTTATAATTATTATAATTCCTTTTAATATCAAAAATATCTCGTCCCGACTTCAAATACATACGGTGATTCACACTCAACACTCAACACCCAAGACTCAAGCTCTCCTTCAAGCCACAATTTCCAATTTCCAATTTCCAATTTCCAACTGAGCAAGTAAATGAATGAACCCAAAATGCCAAGGGGGGCTGTGCAAACCTCGAGCGAATTTTCCATTTGCATTTCCATTTCCATTTCCATTTCCATTTCCATTTCCATTTCCATTTTCATCAAAACAAACCCGACCAAGCAAGATAACACGTTAATTAGTGGCGTCATTTTGATCGTGTGGTGACACTGTGACGGTGAGGGCAAGGGTAAATACGTCAGTGGGTTACCTTTTGCTCCTGATCTGATGCAGTGCTACTCTGACCTGTACCATGATGCATGGTACATGGAATTACCAAACACAATTATTATGCTTGTAAGATGAGATGAGATGGTTATAATTTGTGGCCATAGCTTCAACCTTAAAATGGTAGGTAGGTAAAGATGGGTTTATCGCGGTGCTGATTAATATTCTGTCCAATTATAACCCGATGTATCTACCTGGGTAGCATCTGACTGTCCTGGAGAAATCCCGTTTAACCAACTACCTTACTCCATAACCAACAGAGAGAAAAATGCCTCGAATATTCTACTCCCCCGCAAACACCCAACCAACCACCAACCAACCAACCAACCAACCAACCAACCAAAGATCCAAAAACTATCCTCAAATTTGGACCTTCCTTCCCTTCCCTTCCCCTCCCTTCCCCAGCTTATTATCCTATAATTCCTAGGTATCTTACCTTCCTTAGCGTAGATACCCAGCCCACCTATCTACCTAACCCACCTAACCCACCCAATTCCACATACACATACACATACACATACACATCTTACATCACCTACCTACCGCGTGTATTGATCTCCCTAGAGTTCTACTACAGACTTCTTCTACGCAATGACAGGTACAATATGATACAGACGAGTACGTAGGTGGATAACGCTCGCTAAGTTAACTGGATAGAAACAGATGGTATACTAAGTTTGATTGTGATGAAAAATGGGTGGGGATTAATTACTGAGGTATACTGTGTGTTGATGAGGGGGAGCACTCTATATACATAATAGAAGTGAGTCAGCAAAAGCATTTTGGGTAATGAGAGAATCGACTTTAAATTCGTTCAATAATGCATCAAGAACAGGCACACGTGGATAAACGTGACATGATTTTCATTCCGCCGAGGGAGCCGAAAGATATCCATCTACAGTGGTATTTCCCCCCTGAACGCCCACGCTACGCCCGGCTAACAATATCCCATCCCATCCGTGTCAACCCGCTTTGTCTATACTGTGACCTTCCCCTCAAATTACCCAACCCAATGACTTTTAGATTTCTTCTCTCTCTACACCCGTTTCCTTTCTTCATCTTCACTACTATACGCCGCAATTTCTTCTTCCCTCGTCGCCTCACTCTGTCTCCGTCTCGTTTGCCCCCTCTCCTTCATCGCTCCACGAATCTTCATACTAACCTCATCAAAGCTTGCTTTCCCGTCCAACGCACTAAAGCCCTTCAACGGAAATCCTGCTGACCCTACTGCACCACCACTACTGCTACTGCGACTGCGACTCCTGGAAGGTGGTCGCGTTGCGAAGAGTGCGATGTTGCCTAGATTTCCGAATGACTCGTTACGCGGAAGATGCCCATTCATACTTGAGCCACCCCCAATAGATGCACCTGCAGTATTACTTCTGTGAAGAATACGTGGGGGCGATTCATCCGAGAAAGCAGATTGATTGCTATTGCGACGTAGATCACTTTGACGAGGCGAAGTCGGAGTCTTGAGACCATCGCGGTTGAAAGGATCAGCTACTATTCTGGAAGCATCGAAATCGGGGAACATCTCTGGGCCAAGAGTATTGATAACGTCCGTAACCTGTGCGCTCAGTTGTGCCCTGCGCTCACGAAGGTTGAACATAACGTTACTAGATGCTGGGTTAAGAGCTACTGTTAGAGGTCGTAACGATTTGGCAATGTCCATGCCGACTTCTCCGAAACGAAGAGCTGCAAAGGTAATAGCTGGAAAGAGAATGTATCCAAAAACGAAGATTGCCCACAATGGAACCCATTCAGGTACATACCCTTGAACTCTATTTCGGTAAGTCCAGTATGCAAGACTGATGGTGTAAAAGTTGTACAGAATCGGTGCAAAGGCAAGGGCAACCAATAGTTTCCATGTTGCCATAACATCTCGACCTTGAAGTTTGACGGTAGATGCAGCTAGAGCTTCTTTTGACTTCTTGATGCTGATTATTTTTGAAGCTATGAAAACCGGTGCAAATAAGAAAAGTCCTGGAATAACGCCAATAGACAAAACAGCTAGCTTTCCTAGGCGGTAAAACAGAAGAAATACGGCTCTTGGAACAGAGAACTTGGCGTATTCGACTTGGTGATCTCTAAGATTCATGTAGCGTAGTTGTCTGTTATAATCCAATACAGATTTTTTGAGTTGTACAATCCTTGGATCGGCTTTGTAATGTGTATAGCCTTTAACCAGTCTTCGATTTAATTCAACTACCATTGGAAGTGGAAGTTTCTTTCCAGTTGGATTATACAGTCTTCGGGCGGCTTGAATAAGCATGAGGGTATCATAATCAGGGCTTGTGACAGTGACAGCAACAAGAGCTTGGTATACAATATCCAGTAATTGACTGACTGCTCCCCTTCGGTCTCCACTTTTGTAGAGCTCAACAAGCTCTTTTGGGACTTCGATAGGATTACCAAACTCAATTACGGCTCTTGAACGGAACTTATGGGCGTGGAAATAGTTCATACCACATGGTACAATTTGAAGGCCACTATCAGGATTGGCAGCCAAGGATCCAAGTGCCATAATAGCCACACCGGCTTTAAGGGGAAGTAATTCGGTCCTGTCGTGGCTACCACCTTCGGGGAAGATTCCAACAGCTCCACCACCACTGAGGCGATCAAACACGGCATCATACACTTGGGTTTGATCAACTTTCGGAGCGGTCTTGTATTTCGATCCTCCAAAACCTTCCTTAGTACCCTTAACAGACTGATTGGCAAACTTGCCATTTTCGTCAACATCGTCTCGCCCGGTGAGCTGTATCATAGCATTTCGGCCTTTGAAAGGTTTCTTCAGTCTCAACTCCTCGGCGCTAATTACTTCCGCTATTTCGGTATTGGCAGCGGTTCCCTCCATGGTAGGCAAAACCAATAATCCTCCAACTTGTACTTCTTTCCCATCAAATTTTGTACCAACTCCACGTATGAGAAGTGGGTCGTTGATAGGGTCTGGTAGGTATATTGTACCAGATCCAGGCTTCACCATATCCAGAGCTCTTCCAACCGGGACCGCACCTACTTTACGCGCAAACCAACCCACGATGAATCGACCCATAGATTTGGCGGCGATAAGAAAAGCGGCGCGACGATGGCATTCATTTCGGAGCGTGCGCATTAGGATAAGAGGGTCGACAAACTAGACGAACGTGTCAATCAAGAGCTTCAAAGCTGAAGAAGCTTGCTGCAGCATACCTGGTTTGCATGAGGGGCTGCTACAAAGATAACAGGCCCACGTCTTGGAACTTTCCATGATCCTCTCGGATGGACTTCTCGAAAGAAGAGGTCGACGAGTATTGAAAAGGTCCACAGAAATACATCATATATCCAATTTGTCATAGGAAATTGTTCCTTGTGCTTGGCCTTTTGAGGCATATGTTCATGAACCTGTTCCTCGTTGGCCATGATGGGCGGGTGTAGATTAAAACAACCAATGCAAACAAATGAGAGATGTTCTCAATGAGTGCGAGGTTAAGGTCCGATTTATTTATCTCGTGTACTTGTTAAACAAGATAGGACTTTATTAGTCTGAATTGTTCAACCGCAGCTCAACGAATTCATTCGGGTACAAGAGACGGGGCTTTTTCGGAAGGTGGTGGATGAGTTTGGTTTTCTCTCAGGTATTAGTTTTCGTAGGCCTGATAAGTTGTGAAGATCCAAAAGTCATGTCGACCGGAGAATGAAAGAGATTAATAGTAATGTGTATTAATTGAAAGAAGTAATGCAACAACGATACAGTGAGAATGAGAATGGGTTGATTTCTTTCTTGATTTAATGAGACTGCATTTTTGCTTTTTCACGGAACCGGATTAAATCGCATGCCCGCTCCATGTGCCCGATGACAGCCGCGCATGACAAGCGGCTAAGCGACAAATACAGGAGTTCTTCGAATTTCGATGGAAATATCCCCGTTAGCTGCCATGATGGATAATAGATATATCAACCAATTTATCAATCATGATATTTCTCCAACCTTACAATAGGATAATTGTTTCCTCTTGAACATTGAAAGGTTACCGTCCCATTACTATTAGATGTTCTACCAATACCAGCAATCCTACCTTCACTATAATCGATCTCCAAACGACAATTCCTTTCTCATGAGATTTAAATCACGTGTATCAGGTGCAAAAACATGGAAAGGACGTAAAATATCAGCGAGCGTTTTCAACCTTCAGCCAACGTAAGAGCATCATCAATATGAAGTAAATCAAAATGGAGGATTATGTGCTTTTTTCAGATATGTTCCTGCAATTGTGGATTCAAATTGACCTCAGCTCTTCCTGTCCTGTGGAACGAGGCGCTTATGTTGGCTATGACTTAGTTTGTTTATTTTAAGGAGGGAGCAACAACCATATGCAAGTTGCTTCCCAGAATTCCATCACCCTCAACATAAAGTCATCAATTGACCCCTAAAATTATATAAAATGAGATTACCGCCGTGGGAGACAAGTGAAAGTCAAACTTTTGCTTTAATAACAGGCGCAAACAGGTATTACCACCCCAAAGTGTCCACATTATTCACAATGGGCTTCAAGGTTCTCGATCTAATTATTGACAAATTTCTAGTGGTTTAGGCTTTGCAATTGCTTCTAGATTAATTGATGAGTTTCTAACTTCATCCGACACTCCTCCTACGAAACATCTCGTTCTTATCCTCTGCACGCGTACTCCACTGAAGACACGATTCACAATCTCGCGCCTGCGTGCCCATCTACGGAAACTCGTCGACTACTCTCAATTTGCAAGCTCGCAACGGACGAAGGCTAAAGCACAAGGAAATGTCTACAAATGGCAGGATATGGTGGCTCGGGTCCATTTCCTTGGAGTTGAACTCGATCTATGCGACTTAAAAAGTGTATACGCGGTCACCGACAAGCTGGTTAATGGGACTGTTGGTAGCCCTGATGCTACTACGATGGATGGCCTGAGGTTACCTGCTGGATCTCCTGGAACCGCTTCGTATTCTACAGATGTCCAGCAAGATAGATGGGCATTGAGTCAGAAAGAAGGATCTGATGGGCAACAGAGGTCTTGGGGATGGGGGTTGAGCGGAATTCGGATACCCAGGCTGGATGTCGTATTTTTGAATGCAGGTATAGGAGGATGGTCAGGAATCCATTGGCCAAAAGCTATATGGACTGTCTTGACAGATATGACAGAAGCTGTAACATGGCCAACTTACAAGCTTGCGGAGGTTGGAGTTGTGACGAAACCGCAACTATCCTCTACTACCCCAAAAGAAGCTAAAACGTCCGATGATGAATCCACACAACCTTTACTTAACGGCGACAGTCCACAGGAACCGCCTCTTGGCGCCACATTCTGTTCTAACGTATTTGGACACTATATTCTCACACATGAACTGATGCCTCTACTATCACGACCTGCTTCCCCTTCAGCCACTACCAGTGGAAGAATTATATGGGTATCCAGCATAGAGGCGCAACCACAACACTTCAATGTTGATGATCTACAAGGTCTGAGCAACCAGGCACCATACGAAAGCTCAAAGCGTCTTACGGATGTTCTCGTCCTTTCAAGAAAACTACGAGCAGCTGGAAAGATCTCTTCTTCATGGTTCGACTGTTCCGACGTTCGCGTGAAGGGGCATCAAATAGAAGAAGGAGAAAAACCTGAAGATCAACCACCAACACAGTTGATAAGACCCAAAATGTATGTGGTGCAGCCAGGAATATTTGTCTCGGAAATCATGCCCTTAAATTTTGTCTTGGTATTTTTCTATAGGATGATTTTCTACCTCGTAAGATGGATGGGTAGCCAATGGCATACCATCGAGCCTTACACCGCCGCTGTAGCACCAGTCTGGCTAGCATTATCCCAAGATGAGATTCTAGACACTATGGACGCACCAGCTTCAAAATGGGGATCGGCCACAGACTCAAGTGGAAAAGAACGTGTCATTCGTACGGAAGTTCCAGGTTGGGGATGGGAAGGCAAAACTCCAAAGACTATTGATACGGGAGAGAGAAGGAAGGGGAGAAAGAGAGATGCGGTACCATTGACGAGGGAAGCTAGAGAGGATTTTGAGGTCATGGGTGTTAAGTGTTGGACGGAAATGGAGAAATTGAGGAAGGAGTGGGAGGAACTTTTGGGGGTTAAAAAGTAAAGCGTTTTGGTGATTTTTTAAGGAGAGATTGCGTGCAGATTGATAAACTATAATTGGCTCTAATTACATCATGTATAAGTATATATGATTAATAAAAACTTCTTTTCTAACCAAGTCTTTTGCATGCATTACATCATATGTCTCTAGATAGCGCTAAAAGAGTGTACAAAAGAGTGTACAAAAATGCTGTATAGATATACAGTACACAGTGTACACGTTCCCATGGAATATGTAGAGACTAATGTGATTATTTTGGATTATCAAACAATTTTGGAAAAACGAAATTCAAATTCAAATTCAAAAGCACGCAATCCGCAAGCTCAAATCCTGCTTCTCGTTTTAAAACCTTCCACTTTCTCTATTTATATATCTATCCCAAAACAGGCCATAGTTGTCACGAATGTATACACAATAAAGAGTTTTCATCCACCAAATCAGGTATTTGGAATTTTGGATATAATTAGTGATTCATTTAAGATTAGAATTCATCATATACGAGGACTCTTTTATGCTTTGTGTTTTAGGTTTGTTGAGGGTTAGTATGTAATTGGATGGATATTGAAGGCACTCGAGATCGATATCATTGTGGGTTGTGTAGGGGAAAACTGGGAGATTTTTTAGGGTTGGGCTAGGTTTGGATTTGGGGTTTGTGAAGAGGGAGTTTTTTGCTGGTTTGTTGGTTTTGAGGGGGAGAGGGGGAGAGGGGAGGATTTGTATGAAGAATGGATTGTGTAGATTATAGGTTATAGGTTATGATGGTTTGAGTGAAGTGAAGTGAAGTGAAGTGAAGCGGAAGAGATAGGGGTGAAGGGTATCACATCTTATATCTCCATTTATTTTCTTCTTCATGAACTAGGTATCTAAATATTTGAAGAAATCTAAATGATATCTTCATTATATAGTTAATTCAGTAGTTCATGATCAGTATAGTCCCCGAACTTCTAATGTTTAGTTCAATCAGTTTTATATAATCTAGCATGTCCTCAAGCTGTTATATTGTAGTATTGGAAGACTCATGATGATAGCAATTGCAAGGAAGTTATAGGGGCCGGAGGACACTTACTGGAATTATTATATCCTGTGTTTTGTGTGGTAGGATAGACAGCTTTCTTCATGATATACTGTAAAGTGATCCAGTCTTTAGAAAAGCCGTGACTTTGATGGCCGGTGTACAGGTATTTATATAAAGCTTTACAATGCCTGAGTAGCATGTAGATATGAGATTAAGCTATTGCAGAATCCGCCGCATCCAGGTCATAAGATGTATGGAAGACAATGTGGGAGTCGTTTACACGAATTGTTCGGCTAACATTGTTCCCAAGTTTGGAAGTAAACCATGAAAGGGTGTGGATGTGTATTACGGTAATTAGGAATATTGATATCAGCAGAGCAACATACGATCAACTTGTCTGCAAATAACAACACGGGTCTCAGTAGAATTTTGAGGAATCAGATTATCAAGTAAGAAAGTAACACTTCCTCATTCAAACGTAATCCAGATACGAGTCGGGATCACTACTCTCTCACCTTCACTGATCACCGGAACCCTTCATACATTTCTCCATACATTTCTCCATACAACCCATATCTAGATCTCCAATACCCCTTAACCCTAGCCCTATAATCCACAAACTTCCCCCCACCTCCTTTCAACTTTCATCAATAACTGATTAATATAACAAATAATGGCGTTCAAAGTAACTTACACATACCTATTTCTACTTAAGCTTCCCATGCTATATTAGGCCGAACTTATCGCTTCCCGTCTGATGTGCATACATATATATTATATGCATGCATGTAATATATACCAGGGCGGGAACTCGCGTCGTTGCCTTGCGTGGCGATATATGTAAGATTTAGATACTATACCGAGGGATTTAAATATTAATGTATAGTTTCGAATTCGAACTTATTCTACCACTTGGCGCCCCTAGGGTGTAAGGAAATATTTAGCAAGGGTATCTGATATAGAGTTGTAGATAGTTAGAAAAATATGTAGATCGATCACGAAATTAAGCTGGTGTTTTTCAACTTTCTTGGGGTTTTTCATATATTCATATAACATATAAATTCTTGTAAGTACAAAAACTTCCATGGATTTAAGAAGTTGACCTGCAATTTATATCGTCGTACATGTTGTGGTATTGTAGTATTATTAGATAAGAGAGAGAAATGGCTAGCTGAGCTAGAGTTCGGAAAGAAACTATTTATATAATGTATTATACCCGGCGTGTAACCAATGGCTTTTGTGCTACTCATCCTCTAAGGTATATATAGGTTTGATTGATATGGGCAGATATGACGGATATGTATGGGTAATATTAGGTAGTTTATATAATTGAAAGATGAAATAGGTATATTACCCCAAGTATTGAAGAAACTTTTAACCTTACTGCAGATATACAGCAGATTAGACTGTACGCATTGTTGAGTATTCCACGATACTTCATTCCGGATAAATATTTGTAAGATTTATATCATATATACAACAAAACCTCATAACCATCATCATTATGATCAAAGACATTCACTTCCTTCCTTCCCCCTTCCTCCTTCCCTTCCTCCCTCACATCCTAACCTACTTACTCCACACACCAATCCAACTCCAATGAACTCTAACCTCAACCCTCAACCTCACAATACCCTAATAACCCACAACTCCAAAACATACACACACATGCACATATGCACAACAACGTTAACAGCCAATTGCAAACTCCATCACACCATCACACCAAAGCAGCCCTCAAACTCCGCATTGCGGAATTCGGGAATTTTTATATTGGAATATTGAGGTATTGTAATAGAGTAGTGTGGAGGTAGATGTGTCATATATTAGGTATTATTGTATATTATATTGTGTATTGTATATCTATGAAAGATATATGAAGGTATGTGGATGTATTTTTATGGTTTGTTTGTATGTATATATCCATACAACACCTAACATCTCCACAAACATCATTAAGATAAATCGATATAAGATATAATTTCATAATTTTACAAATTTATAATACCGCCAGCACAAACAATATATAAGTCTTACATAAAAAAGAATCCCAAATACACACCCAACCATAACGATTAAGTAAAATAGCATTATGCGAGTACTCGGATATGGCTTTATGTGGCGCGGAGAACAGTTTTGTGCTGATATTCTTGTGCGATGTAGAAGATAATAGTGGGATGGAAGGCTAAAAGGAGGATGCGGTGAGGAAGCGGTGAGGAAGAGAAGCGAAGCTGATTATTAGAGGGATTTGAGGTTTGCGTGGTTTAGTTTGTGTGTGAAGGGATGAGTGGATGGAGCGGGATGGATGATGAGGAGCTTATGGGTATGGGTATTGGATTTGGGGTATGTTGTGAGTATATTGGGTTTATGGTTAATACTTTATTTGGGGGGGGGAGGTTGTTTTTGGACCGACGAATAGAATGCCCCGGAATTGCTTTTGTATCCAAGTGAAGTGAGGAGTAATGACTCATGAGATGTGTCGCTTGGAGTTAACTAATGCTTGAGTGAGAAGGTCACATGATATTATAGTTCTATAGATGAGCATAATTATAGTTATTGGTGATAGTAATGACGGCTGGTAACATGCTAATGTTAGAATAAGGTAAAAGGGCGTGGATGGAAGATATCTACTGTGATGGGATTTAAAAGTGCTCAATTTTGAGCGGGGAAGAAATCAGATTATTGGCACATTGAGACAATACAGGTGCAAGTTTCTAGATTAATCTACAACTATTCTCTCCCTCTTTCGGTAGGAAAAGCGAAATAAAACTATTGCCGAGATGTAAAACTGAAATATTGGTCTTTGCGTGTATGGTAATGAAATAGAATATGGCAAAGATTTGCGATGAAATATCTAATGAGTAGGCCTGGAACAGATTAGCAGCTCTCCATTTGAAATTAGATTCCTATGCTACTTCCTCTTCCCCCACACAGTGTCTTCAGACTGCGATGAATGCTAATTAGTACGAACAATGGAATGCGGGGAGATTATTAACAATTGCACTTCCTTCGTTAATGTCAAAGACTACTCTATTGGTACGTATTCGTTATTACCGTCACTCTCTTTCAATCTTTCAGGTAAGACTTTACTTATAATAAGCTACATATGTTATATATAAAGATAAATAAAGATGATCGTCATCGCAAATCACCCCTTTATCATTACTGTGCCACTTCCTTCACCTGTCATATGGTTACTGTTGTAGAGAAGGATGCTGTCACGCTATGATTAAGCAGATCAAAAACTCGAAGGAAGTGGCTGAACAAATTTAGGGGGCACTGACCAACATCGCAACATGGTCATACCACCAGAACTTTGTACCTAGTGATGATGTGCTATCTGCGTACCAGTCGCTTACATGGGGAAAGAAGAGGTAAGAACTTTACTACTAGCAAAATTAAATGCCCGAAATTTTGAGATTGGATATTTGGAAATAGATCGTGTTGGGGGCAATGGAAGAGACAATCGTTTAGCGACGATACGGTAGTAGCCGATGATGCAATGACTTCAAGTTATGGGTTGAAAACTTTTATTATATGATGCATGTTAGGTAAGAAACGAATGCAATGGGAGGATGGAGAGAACAGTGGTTCAATATTGTTCGTTATTATATTTCTCACTTTCTGTGAAAATACCCCAGTACGTGTCAGAGAAAACCCGACTGACACGCTGTTATCAGATACACATACTTTAAAAACATATTTGCGAAGAGTCATCGATTTTTACCATTGAAACTAGAGCCCTTGTGACTGCACTGTTCATTTCTAATCGCCTCGACATGTCTGACTGAGATGGACGATGAATAACAGACCTATACCAGTAGATGTTTCAAATGTTCAGATCTACTAATGAAACCTGTGAGGAACTATCTCATTACTGTCTACGTAGGAACACGTGAATATATGGAAAGGAAGTGGCGTGATGGAGGAGTATCAGGCATCTGACTTTGACGTGCTCCAATATTGCAATCCTTAATAATATGCAAAAGCGCTTGATAAATCGGTCCACTTATTGATTACGAGACCCAATGTTTCAACGCAAAAACCACTTAGTTTATTGATCATTGGAGTAACCTTGACCGTATTTTCCGAATTGCTTCATATTCTTTTCTGAAGCTGCGCGATGATATGCATGAAACAATAGACGCGCAAGAGAATCAAGAGAACGAATGCGTAACAATATACGGATCGTTGTTTTACCTACGAGGTAAGCAAAATCAAATATCGCCAAATTAAAACAAGATCTTAATAAAAATAGATTCGGGCGCTTGATGGGACAGCTGGTTAATTTCAAGAGCTAAATAAAGCCACTTCCGCGCGTTGCATGTATTCAGTAGCCGCCAGTCCCATTTTCATGAGACCTAAGAACGGACCCGTAACGCTTCAAAAAATGTAACATGCTCTTTGTATTTTTGTAAGATTATAATAATCAAGAGAAGCCAAATCGTTGAATACATAAGATCAGTAACATCAATAACTCAAAAGCCAAGAGAAATCTTGCGCAATTGAAGAAAATCGTTCAAAGCGCTGAAAGAAAGAGGCCCATGGTCGCATGATTTTAATGTAAGACATCTCCGAGAGTGATGCACAATCTGGGATGTTGATGATTTGAAGATTTGAGATCTTTCCAAGTTTTATCGCACTGCCACACCCTTTGAAGCTTCTAAAATGTGGAATTATCTTCTCGTGACATATGGAGAGTCCGGATGTGGCATCGTCTGATAATCTAATTGGTCCATCCAAGGAATTTAACGGTGTCGAAGGTGTCAAAGGTGTCAAAGGCGTGCAAGTTCGAATGAACACGAGGGAACTAGCGACTTGCTTTAAATCATCTTATCGATGAATACATACATCTCATAGGCTAAGCTTGCTGTAAATCATGGCCTGGATCTACAGTACAGCCCGTTAACCTTATCCGGGATGTCAAGTTATCGCAACCACTCCGGGGAGAAGGAGAAGGAGATAGAGGATGATATGATGATTTGGAAGGAATACGGAGTATGGATATTTGAGAAGGGTGCATGTTTCAGGCGAAGCCATTTGTTGCAACCAATACAAATCGAGAGTATGGACTTCTATAGCATGGACTCCAACATCCGAAATTCATAAGCTGCAGTCCGATAATATCAAATGTGAATGAAGTTTTCAGAAGTTTGTCATGAAGAAGTCTTTCGATCGGCCTCGACTTTTCTGCCTTTCAAATCGCCCTGGCCGACGTTGTTCGTACGCATAATAATGTATGTAATTGGTAAGTACTACCTACCTATTTACGATGCTCTTCTCGTTAACAAAGGGGCTGGGGTCGTAGTATTAGCTTATTATTAAGCTCTATATGCGATTTCTGCCCCCAAACGAAGATCTGGGAAATCTGGGTCTAATTGGATCTACACGCCATCATTAAATTCGGCTGAAGTTACTTTGGAAGTAATATCGAATAAACTTTTAGTCCCCACTTGGCTTTTCGTATCTCACCAATCTCATCAATAATCTATCACCTATCATGATAGAGCATGAATCTTTTATCGTCACCATCGTCATTGCCATCATGGACATTAGACACTTCCATCGAACGGAGCCTTGCCTTGTAATCTTTCACAAACACAAGCGTGCATTACTTTCGGTATTACCAATGGTTAGTAGGTCTTGTTTGGAGCCGTAGGCATAAGGGGGCATTACTCATTACTTAATTCATATAACCTTACCTCAGCCATCTCTCAGCCACACAGCCACACAGCCACCTGAGCCACACAGCTTGACAACTTCGGTGAAGAAATGCACACTGTACTTTTCCTGCTCCCTCGACACCTATAGTATGGTCTCCGCATGTATGATTCTTGTTAGATTTTTCTTTGAAAGAGGTTGGTATATGGTACGGTTGGGCTGTAGATATATGGGTATCTGGGCATCATGTCAACGGGAAAAGTTCGTCATTCCAGTATTGCGCATGATGTGTTCAGTGCCCAGGTGGAGGTAACAAGCATTATCCAACCTTGAAGCATTGATTGATGAATGATCAACCATGCACAAATTCCCAAGTTTCTATACTTCAGACTCATCGTTGATATCTACAGGGTATGTTTGGTTGTGTGATCGTTGCCAAATCATGGGATATCCACTGAAGTGTCACATTCACCGCTTGCAATAGAAGGGTCGACACGTATATGTTGATCCATTAATATACCGACGTTGACCATTACTCGCAATTCACGATGCGGAGTAAGTTGAGAAAGTTACTAACCAGTCATATTTGCGACGTTTGCGATATATTCGAATCATATTGATGCTTTTCAACCTTTCCCCAATTTATCATCGTCAATAAATCTTCCTCCCTCAGTACATCTCCCCTCACGCCTCATTTCCAATAAACAATTATTGGTGTTTAGTTGAATAGCTTCAGAAAAATCGAATTCTTCCGTGGTTTCAGGATACTCGACCTTTATCTCTACAGTCTTACTTCAGCCCTTTGATCGACACTCGATTAGAGGAATTCAGAGTAACGAAACAACCCGCGCATTGAAGACAGACGAGAAGGATAGAGCTAGATACACGGGAGAGAACTGCAATCCTAGAGGTCCTGATACGGCATAGCGACCAGTGAAATTGCATATGCATATGCTTATGCTTATGCTCCAGCTCACATACACACATCTTAGCTCGTTGCCTACACTTAACGACTTCATTTATACATTCCTCTTATATGGGAAGCTTAGATTCGCATTTCGACTCCTATTTAGTTCTTGGTACATGGTGGCACTGCATCTTTGTACTTTCTTCCCTTGGAACTTGTCCGACAGCATCTCTGAAGCATCACGGACAAATCATTCATCGTTACCTTGGAGGTATTTCTGGTTTCAACTTGGCCCTTGTATCTCTAACTTCCAGGTGTGGTTGTCTCTCGCCTGCCATCTCGGGCGCAAGGTTGCTGAACCACTCGCTACTCCGTACATCTGAAACCTTTTCGAAAAAAAAAGACCCGCTGCATTTCGACTGCATTGGTCCATCCCACGCCTGCACACCTGCACGCCTGCACGCCACCGAGCCTGACCCTTTGCTCAACCATCACCTATCCTTTCTATCCTTTCGAAATCCCCTCGACCAATAATTTCCCTGCTAGTTGTTATAGTTATTATAGCTTAAAGTAACCCTTGTCGTCCTGAACGACTAACCATTTCGACACCATTGAGCCACTTTGCATCCTTGGTTCCTTGGTTCCTTGGTTCCCTTTTGAGAACGAGGGGCATCAATCCCAAGCATTCCTTTCCCAGCGCCTAGGGCTCTATTTGGTTCAATCTGCTCCAATTATTGCCCGACAAGCTTGATATTTCCTTACTGGATTGAAAATACTTTGCTCCTGGCAAGGAAGGGTCGGAGACTATAGGGAGAAAGGTACTGGAGTGTGCGGAAAACAATTAAACCCTCCTGAAAAAGAAAAATATATAATAATTATACATATCTCCCTCCAGCCTTGGGATCGACAAGAGGATATTTACATATATCGTCCACAACTCTCCCATACATCATTTACATTTCTCATCGGAAACTTCGACATTCTTCCTCTTATAGACTTTTTAAAGTTCTCCATACCCTCAACCCTCAACCACCAACAAGACTTTGAAAGAACCCTTGACAGAACGTACCGACAATCCAAACCCGGCACTTTGACCGATCGATTCACTGGGGTTAAATCGTTAATTAACCTTAGCATCACCACTCTTTTGAGGACGACACGGGAGTACATTACGACTACGACTAATACGGCCTTGACGAAACTAAAACGAAACGTAACAAAGCGGCAGTACTCCAATTTAGATTCGAGTTGAACGGTCGACTGATTGGATTGAAAGAAGACAGAATCATACCGTTTCACCAGTCGCCCATATAAATAAACAAAGTGGTTACTTGCTTTGAGTTGCTTTGACCCATTCGCTGACCATCTCACCTCTCACCCTCTCACCTCTCACCTCTCACCTCTCACCTCTCACGAGAATCCTCCGCGCCTATCTGCATATCATCATCATCAGCAGCATCCATCTTTATATTCTTTCGAACCTTTTGGCCCAATCTTCAGCCACCCTTACCCCAACCCCAAAGACAAAACCCCTGCCTCTTTGCTCCACCCTAAGAACGCCTTTGTCAGGCCTGAGGTCAAGGCAATTCCGGAATTTATATAGCCTTCTGATCCTCTCAGTCCTCCACGCATAGTAACCAGCTGCGCCAACTTTACTCTCCTATAGGATTCCGCTGGTCGGATTTTTCTCACTCATTCGCGAAATTTAGATTCAATATTACGAGCCCGTGGTCGTCATTATTTTTCTTGATTTCTTTGGAAATTTTCTTGAAATTTCTCGAAAGATTTAATTCACTTTTATCGTGGATTTTTCTCTTCGAAAATTTCTTTTCCCTATTGTCCTCGACAGCCGAGCCCACCAGCCGTATTTTAAACCTCAGCCAACAGACCACAATAGGATTGAAGCCTGGAGACAATAGAAACGGTCACGATATTTTTTAATACAACGAATACCATTCAGAACAATAACGACTTTCCTTTTATGACCTTATAGCTTGGTGTATCTTTATTTTTATCTTTCTGTTACAAGATCATTCCACATCTCGATATCAAACGTTGATCAAGTCTCGATCTACAACATTTCGACATACAAGTCAACCACATCGAAGTACAACAATTACCACATCGCACGCGACACCATGTCGCTCAATTCAAACGTTCCTAGAACCTCCAACGAGGTGGCTTTAGATCACTTTGTTTTCCAATCAGTTACTCAAGATATGATCAACTATCTTGCTCAAAAGGCGAGAGAAGTCATTCAGTGCGAACCCACACAGGTTTCAAGTCAAGGTTCATCACCGCCTCGAACTCCTCCTCAAGAAAAAAGATCACCATCAGATTTACCATCATTAGAGAGATTCATCGCTTCATTAATAAACAGATCCAACGTTCAAGTACCTACACTCATGACCAGTTTGGTCTACCTGGCTAGACTGAAGAAGAGACTACCACCAGTTGCAAAAGGTTTAAGATGTACTGTCCATAGAATTTTCCTTGCAACATTGATCTTATCGGCCAAGTTCCTTAACGATTCATCGCCGAAGAATAAGCACTGGGCCGAATATTCGAACGTTCGGGGTTACAATGACTTTTCATTTACCAGGACAGAAGTCAACCTTATGGAGAAGCAATTACTCCAGCTACTCAACTGGGATTTGATTGTTAGCCGGGATGATCTCTACATTCATTTGGAACCTTTCCTCACACCAATCCGGTTCGAATTAGATCGAAAGCAAGAACAGTTTCATCTCCACGAAGCACGCCAACAAGCCATCCGAGAACAAGAGGCTCTTGCAATGCAAAATATGTCCTTCGACCCAACAGGAAGATACTGGATGCCAGCAACCGAAGACAAGTACATGTCATACTACGGTGAACAACAATCGCTCTTCCCAGCCAGCGATGCATACGACTACAATTCGCCACCTTCCTCATCAGAAGTTCCCGGTCTTACCCGCAGCGGTACCGCTGACATCTTCGATGCCATGTCATCTTCCGCCTCATCTTACATCTCCGAATTATCTCGCTCGGGCACACCTCTATCATCCGTCAGCAGCTATCCCGACGAAAACGATGCTATGCAATGCGATACCTACTCCCCATCAGGTGTCGTCCGTGACGTTGTCACGGTCCAAGTTGCTGGTGCTGATGGAAAGCTCAGGCCTATGCTCCCATACGAAATTGACAACATGGCTCATCACGACAACATGATAATGGCAGAGGAGAAGCGTCGCACAGCTAAGAAATCAAAAGGCAACTTCCTAACAAGATACTTTGGTGGTCAAAAGAACTTTTCCACTGCGTGAGATGCTTTTGAGGTTCTCATTCTGGTTCATGCGTGGGAAGCTTACTGGATGAAACACCGCTGGAAGGATGAAAATGGCCTGTTCGGATTACGAATTTCTTTGTATCAATTGATGAAACTTTCTTTATATTTTTTTCAAACCCGAGAACGAGGTCTCTCAAGAGTCTGCACTATATCAGATCAAGCATTGCAAGGAGTTTATTGGGCGTTCAGATTGGATTGGAATCGCATTACATCATGGATGGGAATGTGGAAAGAGGTGTCAAAAAGACGGTCTTAATCTTTAGGATGAGAAAAAAATCTGGATTTCTTTTGCCATCTGGATAAGATGTCTTTTTGATAGGATCGGAATAGAACGAATTTGGGCTCGGCTTGGGAATACCCTGACGCATTAGGGAATGACGAAGAAACAAATGATCACTTTATATTACATAGCATGGAATTGGTAGCATAGCATATGGTTTGCGGTCTGGTTTGGGCATGATCGGATTTGATCTGATCAACTGCATTCATGAGGGAATACAAAGAGAGGTGGATTTTAATCATTAATATGTTACACTACTATATAATCTATCTGTCCTTTCTTTCATGCGTGACCTTTTGATCAAATTGCAAATCACCAGTGGATTTAAAATCGCTGTACATTGACTGACATGAGGTTGCGGATTTTATGGTTCCATTGCCTTGATACATTTCGTTTCGTCCGAAAAGTGCTGCTGCCTAGGAAGTAGTGACCACGTGACATCGCAAGTGGTACTCTCACAATATTTTAATTCACCTTCACTCAACAAGACCATTTCCAATATCCACCAAAAAACCACCAAATGCCTCTCCTCATCACTAACGTCAATCCCTAGAAATCCCTCCCCAAAAATGCCACCCAAACCCACATCCCCTCCATGTACACACCCACACCTCCTCACCACATCCCACTCCTCCACCTCCTCAACATTCTCCCGCACTCCCCCATCGCGTCGCGCAGCCGCCGCATCGGAGACAGGTTCCCATAAACCAGAAATTACAGATACGGTTTTTCATCATTTTGCGTCGGATAGAGAGTGCGCTTCTACGTTTCCGGGGCCGTTGGTGTTGGATGGTGATGATTTGGCGAGGGAGCCGAGACAGCTGGGTCAGACGTTTAGGGGGTGGGAGAGGGGGAGGTGGAGGAATGTTGTGGGGGTAGAGGGGGAGGGGAAGGGTGGTGAGGAGGCGAGGAGGACTATTTATGTGGTGGCTCCGCCGGGGATTGATGGGGAGGGGGTGGAGGGGTTTATGAAGGGGTGGTGTGAGGTTGAGGTTGGGGGTGGGGGTGAGGGTGGTGGGAAGAGGAAGAGAGGAGAGGTTATGAAGGATGGAGTGGAATGGGAGAAGGGTAATTGGGTATTAGATATCATCTCATATCTTCAAGCCTTCTACCACGGTCTCCCCGTCAAACAAATGGACCCCTCACACCTACATTTCACCCCCTGGGAAGACCCCTCCTCAAACCCATCCAAACCTCGATCCAGCTCCAGAAGAAAAAAGATCCCCACCTCCATCAGTCTCCGCACCTCCGACTCCAAAACCCGTATCCGCTACCGAGCCACCCCCTCCTCACCATTTTCCCACCAGCTAAACCTCCTCGATCTCCTAGATTCCGCTATTGATATGCTACCCCCCGATGCATACGCATTGTTAATCCTCGTAAACCATGATCTTTACGAAGATGACGATGATGAGTTTATCTGCGGCAGAGCTTATGGGGGGAGTAGAGTCGCGGTTGTGAGTACAGCGCGCTATAATCCGGTGTTGGATGAGATGCAGGGAATTGAGCGGATACACGGATGGCCTGGGAGTCACTGTGCTGAATATATAAACGAAGTATGCGGTAACCCAAAGCCCAAAACCAACACCAACACCAAAACAAGAAAACGAAAAAGAAAAGGATCAGACGACGACGATGATAAAAACCCCAACTACGCCCTAAACCAAAGTCCCCTCCACCTTGCCGTAACTCAACAAAACATCCTCCCCCCCTTTTCAAGCCTTTCACACCCCACCCTCCAAACCCTCCACCTCTCCCGCATCTGCCGCATCGCCTCCCACGAGCTCGGCCACTGTTTCGGCATAGCGCATTGTGTATATTACGCGTGTAGTATGCAAGGCAGCGGATCGATTATCGAAGATGCGCGACAGCCTCCGTATTTGTGTCCGGTGGATTTGCAAAAGGTGGTTACTGCGACGGGGGGGGATGTTAGGGGGAGGTATGAGGCGCTATTAAGAGTTTGTAGGGAGTATGGGGTGCGTGGGGGGGGACATATGTTTTTGGCTTTTGGGGCGTGGATTTGTGGGAGGTTGGGGCAGATTGGGAGGGGGGTAAGTGCGGGGGATGGATAAGGGTGGAGGGTTGAGAGATCGGTTGTGTGGTGAAGGGAGTGAAATTTGGGTGTTTGTAGTTGTTTGTTGGGATTTGAGTAATGTGTCTTTATACCCTACCTCTCTCCCGTATTTAGCATTAAAGTAATTTCATGTTAGGATCACCTGAAGCGACATTTGATTGGCACGTTTTAGGTTTTAAACAATTTAAAAATTTCTAGGTATTCCATGGATAGAACAAAGTAACCTTGGGAACAGTCAGTCCCTCAAAAGACATCCAAATGGCCACATCAATCCATCACTATTATCTTCTCCCAATCTTATGGTATCATAGCATCCCGTGTACATATCCTGCAAGTTCCAACCCAATTTGAAGCATGCCAGCATTGATCTTCAAACTTTATACTGTTACTCTCTATCATCTCACTTTCCCTACGTCAATTATGGCGAGCCTCCAAGTCCTATAATCTCATTAGAACGCATTCTACCTCGCCCGACTAGGCAAAAACATAAAGGAAACGAGATAAGAGACATACCAGCAGCCAAAGCCAAATACCACGTACGACTTGCTCCTCCATCCAACCAACTTGCATCAAAACCTGCCTGCGCAAAGAAATTCCAAGAAGTGCGAGGATCGATAAGGGCCAAATTAGCATACAAAACACCCTTCCAACCCCCAACAACCTGATCAGCTCTTCCATACGAGAAATACGTATTCCATTCCTCCGTGACGAATTCTACTGTCCTCGTAAGTGTCGAATGTGGAAGCAGAGGAAGCATGTGAATTCCTTGGACAAGCTCTGAGGCGCCTCCAAAATATGTGGTATGGTCAATTTTATTCTCGAAAAGAATTCCAGATACCTTGTTTCCAATGAAATTGGCCGGTTGAACAGTGTTTGAGGATTCGTATAGGAAGTAGTTTTGCAGCGATCGAGCCGTAATTGCGAGTTGTAGATTTCCTCTCGCTTCCATGTTAGAGTCTCCTATTGTGCGCCCCCACATTTTAATGGCATAGGCTGATAAAGAGTCTTCAGATGAGGATTCTTCATCTTTTCCATCGAAAGTTTCGTAGAGACCATGGGCCCAAGAGTGTCCGTGGTACCAATCGAAATTACGGGAAACGGGGAAGTAATTATCCGCAGTTGAAGGATTGGCATAATCTCGTACCAATGCATTTATATAGGCTTTGTTACCTACTAGCCAGCTTGGGTCAAGGTATCCAATAATGGCAGCTGCATAGACAAAATAGGAGTAATGGAAATGGTGGTCGTTGTAGTATGTGTTTCCGAAGTCAACACCTGGATCTCCAGTTACGTATGATGCGGTAGAGACAATACCTCCCCACGCGGCTGATCTCATTAGTTTCCTGCATTGGATCTGACAGCGCAAATAACTTACATTCGTATACGAGGGGAAATTGTTGCTGATTATTGACAAATAACGCGAAGTTTTGCTTCAAGGTATTAAGACCTGCTTGTGCCAAAGCTGTATTTCCAACGAAATCATGAAGTGTATATACAATTCCGGCAAATTTGGCAAGTGCCTATACAAAGGTTAATAAAATGGTCGATAGATATCGTTAAGAAATACATACCTTTCCACTATAGTACATAGAATTCAAGTCCGTTTGCGCCGTCATATTTTGCGATATCTCGCTAGCAGCAATGCTTGCGATGGTGGAAATAGCAGCTGCTGAAATTGAATTTGAACTTCCTCTTGCCGGACTCCAGGGTGCAAAGTTCAGACTAAGCGGCAAGTCCTCCTCCAATGTCCAGGAATCAGCAACGATAGCTGTCGCCATACCCTTAGTTGTTGTAGCTAGCTGTACTCCATTGATCACACCGCAAAGAGTGTTATTGTCAAAAGACTCCAAATGATGTGGCAAAGCATACATTGCCAAGGTTGTACTACTCAATCCACCCTTGTTGAAAGCAATGGTGTAGGAACCAACAGCACCATTTACATGACCCGAGAGGCTTGTAGAAATTGGATAAGCACCACATGCTTCATCGAACATAGCTTCATGCGCAGAACTCGCACTCTTTGCAATCTGGATAATTCCATTGAAGCCGCTGGTAGCCTGAACTAGTCCATTGTTCACAACTGTAAGTGCAAGATTTTGTCCAGAAGGTGAATAGGCATATAACAGCCATGTCTTTCCATCCTCAAGTAGTATTGAGTACTTCGTGATTCCTGACTTTGGAGGTGTTGAATCTAAAGCTAATGTTCGGAAAAGGATTCCACTTTGTAAAATTGGCGTAGCACCAGCAAATATAGCTGTCACGAAACCCATTCCTTGAACCAAAGGGAAAACAATAGCAGGGTCAGCTCCTGGAGACGGACTCAAATTAACATTTACCGACAGAGCGGTCAGAGTGTCAGTTGTCAGAGTTGTCGTTGCACCCAGTTGGGTCGCAGAAAGTACCAAAGATTGTATGCCAATGGGATTTATGAAGTATGAAGCAGGATACGCTGAAGCATTAGGTCCAAACACTCTTTGATCGGCATCTATATGAACAATAGTCATTCCCCAACTTTTGGTCGCACCTCCTCCTTTCGACCACGCCAGTGAATATGGATGCGTCCAGGCTGGCGCTGTCTGACTCCCGAGAAAGAAATTAGCGTAAAATTTGTTGGTATCACGAGGCGCACGCTGCGATTTTATTCCTAGGCGAGGTACTGGATGATCCGAACGGGAACCTAAATTAGATGGTGGAGGTGAAGTGTCGATTGGTTGGAAGATATTGGAGTCTGCTGCAACGGTATTTATCACATGATTGACAGGTGTTGGTGCAGTGGGAACGAGCTGAGTGGTGGGTGAGGGGATGGAAGATGTGAGAATAGGAGGAACCGTAGCGTGGCCAGAAGTTTCAAGACTAGAAAGAACAGATCCTGTTGTGACGGGAGTTTGAGTGCTAGGGGAGGGAAGGACTTGTACTGTAACTTGCACGGTACCCGAAATTGAGGAAGTGGTCAATACAGATACCGAAGGGATGACCGCGGTGGTTGTTATCGAGGAACTCAGGATTGCGCCCGGCGGAGAAAGGAATATAAATCCATTTGAAGAAGTTACGTCGGGGAAAATAGACTTGGGTTGAAGTTCTTGCTCCGTCGTAAGCCACTGGGGAATTTTGACGAGGGATTGTGGAAACAACGGGGCACCTGGCCCAAATGTTGGTGCTTCCCTGGGAGGATTGTGATTCTTTTGCTCTTGAGGATGAGGATGAGGTGCACCGCTTGCAATCGCGGCGAGGATGTGAACAAGAAGAAAGTTAGTGATTTGCTTCATATTTGATAGAATTGCCGACTACCAAGGCATTCGTGGTGTAGAGAAAGTAGGTAAAGTAAAAGAAGATGATAAGAACAAGGAGTCTCGACGGACTTGAGGGCTTCCTCGAATGCATATAACTCAAGTATAATTTTAGGTATAATTTGAATATATCATTCACCCTTCACAGTAATATCACCGGCAAATTTAACGTGATCTTACAATGAGGAGAAACTTCCCGTCCAAGGTATGCTTGTTATTATTATTAGATAAAAACAATTAAAGATGCTATTAGGTGATAGGGTAATAATTCGAACGTGAGTAGTTTAATAGGGCTGAGTCAGAATAACAATCACAAAGCACGCTGGACAAGATTTGGCAAAACAAATTAGAGTTGAGGAATGATGAGAAAGTTCGGCAGGAAGGTACATTCGGGCCGTTGTGCATCATCAGATTCATACTACCGATGAACAGAACCCTATTGTGGTAGGTAAATAACAACTTGAATTATGTATGATCAGTGTCGGAATGAGGTTTTACCTACCAAAAGGGAGATGTTGTGATGATCGAGGAAGGCGCGTGGATTGCGTGTATGGAAAATAGGAGGAATGTCTTGGGACCGGAATTCGAATCTTACGGAGAAAAACTGAGGAATGCTCATCTCGACCCGCCATAAACATCAAAACCTAGATATAAACCGGGATAAAAACCAAAGAGAGTACAAGATCTCTTGTAACATATCTCAAGTAATTTCCGATACGTATCAGATGAGCGCGACGTTGTGACCCTTCTCCATGAGCTAAGTACGCACTACGTACTTCACAGGAGGCTCTAGGAAATTGTCTTACCTTCATGCTCAGGTGCACCAATTGTAATATATACGTATGATTGATTGATGAACGTCTCTCGAAACTTTTCAGAGAGATATTGAATACAAAAAGACTTCCAAGATTATGGACCAATACTCGAAACAAAAATGATGAAGAGACATTACCGCTCATCATTATGTCAGGAAGTTGTTTAATTTCTGCGAGTTACAAATAGATTAAAATATCTTTTTCCCGCCTCGGCTCTGTCATTCGTATAATAATTACCTAACCGATTCCCATGACCTTTGCAATGAGAAGTGTTGTGATCCGTACTTATCAGCGGTCTTTGAAAAAAAC
This sequence comes from Sclerotinia subarctica, assembly GCA_025389085.1. Classification (NCBI taxonomy): domain Eukaryota; kingdom Fungi; phylum Ascomycota; class Leotiomycetes; order Helotiales; family Sclerotiniaceae; genus Sclerotinia; species Sclerotinia subarctica. The sequence continues at coordinate 4,025,959 of QRFI01000001.1, read as the reverse complement.
TGGTATTATTAGAAAACGAACAAGATACTAGACTGATGATTCACAAGAATATAGTTGTAGATACCCGGAGATCTCAAAAGCCATTGGCCGAGGAAATACAAGAATCTCATGTCATGTCTACACGTGCACGTGACTTTTCTGCACATGGGAGACAGAATATGTTAAGGTTCACTCACTGAAGCATCAATGGATCAACCTATTTGTTTTGATTGCTTATAAGATATCGTGGTTTTGAGATTTATTTGATTCATAGAAGGAAACCATAGGAAGCTGCAGTAACTATTCGACTAAAATCATCCTTCCCGGATTAAGATTTCAGATCTTCGCAACAAACTTTGTGGCACTAACACCGGCCGGCCTTAAAAGTGTCGAAAACCTTTTGAGTTGCAGTTGCACCAATGCCCTCTTCAACAAGTCGAATCTTCGGGGATGCCATGCCGGCTCCCTCTTGTATGGCTGTTTGGAGCCATTCGTTGAAAAACCACGCTCCTAACTCCATCTGGTCTTCCTGACCCCATTGCAAGCGTCAACGATACATCGACTCCATTAGACTTTGGCTCATCGGTAAGCCAGTGCAAAACTATTCCTAGCTGTCCGCCTGTTCCATTGTTGACCTAAATGCCACTAGAAAGTTTGAGGCCACCATTCTCGCTGATAGCATCGAAGACTTTAGTTATGGTTACACCGTGCTGATTGACTGCTTTCAATATTTTTGGATTGACTTCTGGGTCATGATATTTAAATAGGCATAGTTTGTTTGGCTAGCGGTAGCAAAAACCTTCAATCCAAGTGCTTTGATAATCTGCCCAACTGCAGGCCTATAACCACCTCATACCAAGATTGCCGATTTATCCGCATCTTTCATGACTGTCGATGGCTTAGGGATACCCAAATGAACAAAAAGAGCAATGGCAGCTGTGGTAGCTGTGGCGAAGGCCATAGGAAAAACCGAGCCTTCTTCAAATGGCATCGTAGCCGGGATCTTGGTAGTAGCGATATCACTCACTAGCGTATATGTTTGTCAGGCACCATGATCAATTTCGGGGTTCTATGTGGCAGTTGCAAAGTCACTGACACGATTGTCGAATTTGGAGAGTGTAGCGCCGTCCCCGCGGCGAAAACATCACTCCCCAACATTTGGGTACTTTTCAATAAAGAAGTCATAATCTTGGATCTTCCAGTCCACCACGGCAGCGATAACCTGGTTCCGAACTAGAAGTTTGTTGGAACCTAGTACTTGGATTCGATGCTCCTTCACGGTAACCCTAGCTTTAGCGGTCGCAAGGTAGCCGTAAGATTGGTCTTTGGTCTCGAAGTATCCGTTGCGGTTTTTGTCGCTTCATTTTTTCAGGTATTATTGAATACGTGTAAAGATCTCAATATTACAGCATATGGCAGCTCCAGTCTGCAAGTTTTCGAAGGCGGCCTTGAACATGCTGACAGTCCAGTATGCACAATCCTATGCCGAAGAAGGATTCACCTTCCTTGCAGTCCGCCCTGATGTAGGTTATGTTTTACCACCTTTCGTGACGCTTTGGGATACATCTCGGGTCAAATTGGGACAGGCTAATTACAAAATACAGCAAATACGTGAAGAAAGTAGGTCTGGGGATGATGGTTAGAGCAGGAGTGAGTTCGCCTCCCCGCAAAATAGCCAAACCCGAAACCGAATACTACAAAGTATGGCGAGCCTGTCCTTCCCCCAGAAGCAATTAGGACATTTCATTGGCGTTCAATTGACTTTTAATTCAGTCTTTTACAAAGCTTGGCAGAATCGATGCTTCAATCTCGTGCGTTTATCAATACACCCTTTCACGGCAGACCCGAAGATGCTTGTACCACTTGTGATAGAAAGTAACGGTGAGTTTCCAAGGACACCGTGGCTTTGCACAATTGCTACTCGTATCGATGGCTCTTATCGAACAGTGTATGCCAGAGAGGTGCGTCAAACACATCGACTAGTATATGTAGAGGGTTGTCGTCTGGTGGTCTGTACTACTATCGTGAGAAATGGTTCTCTGGGACTGGGAAAAAAACATTGAGGTATTTGAACCGCAATTCCCGAGGGGACTGCTTATTCGACCAAACATTGCGGTGCAACGCAGGAGATGGACACTGGAGCCGGACCATATATGCAAACTCCAAAAGCTTGTCCATGTGTGTTGTGAGCCGGTTTTAATGACAGGGTTTTGCAATTCTTTGCAGCTGTATTCTAATGGCGGGATCCACAAAGTGTAAGGTTTACAATTTTGATGGAATTAATTACCACTTGCACATTCGCTCGTATGTGGCTTCATTCTTGTGCCCATCATATTAAACCTCCTCTTTCGAGCTTAGCTACAGTTCCAGTGAAAGATAAAATGTATTTTGATTAAAGCTTTTCTTGGAGCTTTGTAATCTAATGGCAAGACTAAAGGGCGTACTTCTTTTTATGGGGGAGTAAAAGGGAACAGTTGATCAAATTTACATATGGTTCGGAAGAGAAGTAAGGTTTGAGAGCTCTCAAAGGACTGACTATTTCCCAAGGTCAAGTAGTTCAATTTAGTGAGGTAACCAAGCCATAAACACTAAACTTGCTACATTGGGTGAATCTGATAGCCAGTATCTTCAAGTACCTAGGTAATAGTAGTTATTCATTGGGTCCCGTGCAAAAGTTGAACTTGGTAGGGGATGTGATTAGGGGTTTGAAGTCACAGATCAAATCAGTCCAATATCTGATTCACAATTCACGATCCAGAAGAACATGCCGATGCTTCGGAGAACTCAAAAACCAGTGAGTAAGAACAGCACATGCCTCGCGCTAAGATTTTTCTTTTCATTGAGCTCGAGTAAATCATGATACATGCTTTTATGAGGTGCCTAGTTTAATTAATACGCTATTTCAACGTGCGATGTTTGTGAGCCCTGAATCTTGGACTGATAGCTAGGCACAATACATAATACTAGAATTATGATAATCTTGGATTCCACATCTATCAGTCTACAACAAAGGCTTTGACATAGGAGCAATAATGCCTTGCTTGACCATGACTCTGGGCTTGGTCGAGTCCTGGAAGGTCTCCTTGGTGGCCCATTCCGGACCAACTGGCAATCGTAATGAACGCTCATACTGCTGGCGGTTCTCGAAAGGATGAGGTAATTGTGATGCATAGTATTTGCCATTCTAAATTTTTCATTAGCAGATGTAATCATGGTTAACAGCGGTGAGATACATACCTTCTTGACACGTTTCTCATTAATGATAACGCGATCAAGCTTGGCATCTTTCCTGTTTTGCTCCTTGATACCATCGGACTTGGTAAGGAATCTTCCCTTGTTCTTTGCCTTCTCCCTTTTGCTCACGCCGTCTCCTACCCAACTTCCCCAACCAGGTATGGTATTATCGATGACCTTTTCATCCTCATCCTCAATCGTCTGTCTTTTCTCGGCTTCAAAATCGCCGACAACATCAGCTCCAGCGAAAGCACGCTTGATAAGCTCTTGATCTTTGATAGCGAATGGGAGGTGGATAGCACCATCATCCTCACTGTCTTCATCAGAAGCCTCGAGAATCTGGGCTGTTTTGGACTTGGCCTTTTTTGATTTGGGCTGCTTGGCCATTATAGCAGCTTGTGAGAGATCAAGCTCTTCGACATCCATAGCGTTGTTGCTCTTATGTCTGCGTTTGTTCGCCTCCTTCTTGCTGACCATGCCGGATTTGAGGGGTACCTTCGACCACGCTCCACCCTCAGTAGCTACCTCTGATTCCGCAGCAGATGGATTTCCAAAATTTTTGCTCGCGCCATTAGTCTTCTTTGCTTTTGGTGCGCTCACAGCTGTTTTCGGGCCATTACCAACCCCTGTGAACTCTACATCCATATTTCCATCCTCATCCTCTGAGTCTGCAGCTTCTTCGAATTCATTAAGTTTTTGTGGTTTCGGCGTAGCATCCTTGGCTTTGGACGCAGGTCCAAATGTTCTACGTCCAATATCACCGTCTTCTTCCTCTTCACTAGTGCTCTCCTCTCCTGCGAGGTCCTTCCGCATTTCTTCTATCATAGCGTCATTTGCCTTTCTGCGTGATTCCTCTGCATTACGCATGAATTTCATATTTGCCAGTTTTGCACCCGGTGCGGAGTCATCGATAACATTGCCTTTTCCGACCTTTTCCAGGCGTCGAAGTAGTCGCTTCTGCTCTGTTTCTTCATCGTCGCTCAAACCATCATCAGAATCAACCATTGACTCGTCCGAGTCATCTTCAAACTCTTTTCTCACTGCCCGCCCTTCTACCCTCTTTCGTAACTCTTCCTCTCTTCGTGCCATTTCCGTGATTCCATCTCTAGCATCTTCATCCCATGCTGCCCGACCCATAGCTTTTGTGGCCTTAGCCCATTTGCTATTTCGGTGCTTTGCCCCCATTCTCTCTGTTGCACGCCGTCTGTCCTGAGCCTCTAGCTCATCCTCAGAGGGAACGAAACCTCCCTCTTCGAGAGCTGCTCTATTTTTCGCCTCTTCCTTTTCACGCTGTTTTCGATGGACTTTGCGATACGACTTGCTCTTAATTTTCTTTACTCGCTTCGCCTTGAGCTCTTCTCGGTAAAGCAGCTCTCGCGCCATTCGTAACTGATCTCTACGAGCTTTCACTTCCTCCATCGACAATTTGTTCATTTCTAATTCCTCAAATTCTCGAATCTTATCCTCATCATCTCTACCACCCGCAGTCGCGAGTCCACTCTCCTCAAGAATACTCTGGATCGTGGCTTCAAGCTCATTAAATGGTTTAGACTGTATTGTTGATTGAAGCCGAGTGTTTGCGCGTGCAGAATCTGCATCTGGATCCGCCAGAGGGAAAACCAAATGATCTGCTCGTCGATTATGCTTTACGGTATCCGTCCATCTATCCAAGGTTTCTTTGCTTTTGTCGTAGGCTACGCTTCGATCGAGGCGGTCTTGTTGACGTCTTGCAAGGGGCACTTCTAGCTTGCCAGCAACCTTTTTCTTGCCATCGCCTGTTTCCAAAAACTTCAGAGACTTTTTGATTTGAGGATCACTGATTTTAGGTAAACCAAGGTCTTCTAATGTAAGTTTGTTCTTTGATGTGAGACCAAAGTCCGAAGGAGTAGCATATTCGCTTGCCCCATCACTCCGCTGTTTTGCAAGGGCTTTGCTTTCATTCTGCGGAAGGTTCGCAATGAGATTTTGCAGTGCCGCAAGTTTCGATGGATCCGTAGAATCGTCTTCGTCCTCATCGTCGGCAGAGGATGCGGAAGACTCTTCGTCGCTTTCTTCATCCTCATCGTCGAAACCAGATTCGTTCGAGCCTTCAGCCTCGCCTTCGTCATCATCGTCTGATGAAGCATCCAGCATATCTGCAAGATCAACAGCACCCTCTCCTAGGTCGCCTTCCTCCAGTTCTGACCCCGAGTCTTCGCCATCATCGTCCTCATCCAGGTTTAGGTCTTTATTTCGGGAAAGATGTTTCTTGGCACTCTTATTACTTGAGCTCCCTGAAAACGCATATCCTTCAAATTTTTCCTCATCACTCTCTCCAAAGGCTTCATCGCTGTCAATATCGCTATCGTCGTCACTGTCCACCACTCCCATTTTCCATGCGTTTCCTTCACTGTCGCTTCCCTCGTCGATATCTAGCTCATCGAATCGACCTTTCGTTGGACCCTTTTTTTGTTTCTTCGCACTAGACTCTTCATCCTCGTCGTCTTCTTCGTCATCCTCGTCCCTATTTCGCTTTCCAGGTCTATTCCCGCCTTCAGCATGGCCCAATCGACTTTGTCTGACTTTGTGACGCTCCCCAATTTGTTGTTGCGCAGCAGAAAATGCATCGACCGACTTCTTCTTAGACTTTGTCCTAATCTTGGGCTGCTTCAAAAGCGACCTGCCATGCGACTGTCTTCCAGGCATAATTGCAGTTTCAATGTTCGTGTCGCAATTGTATGCTAGAATCGGCGGTTATCTTTTATCAATTTTATCGGGAAACTTTTTTTTACCACCACCGGATAAACGCGGCCGCCGGGCTAACACTAGCGTTCCAAAGACAATTTTGGAGAAGCATTACGAGTCTGCAAAATCCAATATCAAACGCCTATAACATCGATTGCAATCATGCAGCCCACACAATGTCTGATGAAACGGATAACCCGACATGCTCTGAGTACGAAGAAAGCAAATAAGGGGTTCTACAAGGGTACTGGAACTGGCTCAACGGGTCGACACACACAGCATGGAGGGTACATAATCGAATGGGATAAAGTCAGAACATACGTTGTGCCGCCAAATCTCAAGGAGTGTAAAGTACGAATTCGCAGATGTTAATTTTGAATATTTCAGAGAGTGCTGACGAAGATTTAGCTCACCCCATTTGTCACAAAAAAGATATTGCCGTCGAGAGGAAGATTCGAAAATGACCCTAAAGGTGCTTTCAGTGGAGAAGCATATCTGCGGAAGTGGAAGGATATTTCTGACGGAATGACATAAATGGTTGGTGTGGAATGTTATGAGTGCTGGTATCTTCTTTTTACTAAAAGTTCCCAGGCTTGCATTGGGAAAACGGCGTTGGAACTGTATTAAAAAATGTATCAAAACGATAACGATGAATATCATACCTCTCGAATCCAAAAGCTGGAGTGCAGGATGAAGTTGGGAATGTTTACTATCTTTCGAAACTGAGTTCATACTGTGAATTGAACAGACTCGACAACACCTGCCAACTGAAAACTAGAGCGGAAATCTATCCATTGACTGTGAGGATTTTTAGCATCAAGCGACAGAAGTGAAGTTTCATGTACATCTCTCTAGTTTTGAGCTTCACCTGGTTTGGTCTAGGAAAGCCAAACTGGGCAAAATTACTGTCTACTTTGTAGCTGATCAAGTTGTAATAATGTATGCTAGAGTTTTACAATAACTTCAATAGTGCTTTTTACCTGTTAATGATACTGGATGGCCGAAGAGTGACCCAAGTACTTGATGTTTCAATAGCTGCTTTCTACTGGACCATTTTTCTTGCCTGGTTGAAGTACAAGCATGCCATCAAATTCATACCTACCCCTCACAATGTGTTTGCACTTGGATTTCCATGTCTATTCGTTACTTTGTTCAAGCCGACTGTCCCATCACAACACATTTCATTTCATCATTTCAACCCATCCTCATTGTTTAATTTCACATCATACAATCTTGTCCCAAAATTACCTGACATAATATGATCGGCATTCTTCGTTCTCGCCAATCAAATGTATCCCATCACTCTCGCACCTTTTGTTATTAGGACCAAGCTTAAGTCCATCTAGGAATCAGACTGCTACTGCTTTGGAACTTGTAGCCTCTACCAATCCACCACAAATGCATTCCGCCTTGAATATACTTGTTAATATTTGAATATAGTTTTACCATCGCTGTACTGCTTTATGAAGAACGATTGATTTGATCTCTTGTTGCCATCTCAGTGTGTCCAATAATGCCGCATTCTTCGGTCCGGACGGCGAGCCAAACAGCTAATCTGTGATTTGAATGGACTACTTGGACTGCTAAAGGAGAAGTCGAGATGAAAATTTGGGATGAAAAATCTAGCTCGACTAATCTAATATGTAAAGTTCAAATTAGTACTCCATCACCTACCTTCTCTTGGCCCGGGCATTCCCATTGACTTGAGCTGTTCCACGAGCAGCATGTCTTATCAAGATTTCCATCACCAAAGTAGCCTCTAAGAGCTCTAGCCATTGCATGCAGAGCTTTACAGACTCTAATAATGATGAAGAGGCCGTGACTGTCCTAAGATTAAAGGTACAGTCTTTTTGTTTGTCTACATCGTATGATGTTTCTTTTACCTATTCGCATAATTTATCCTTTCAATTGTGCATCCGAAAGGTTATTGGAGCTGGTTCCTGATACATGAGGTTCGGATTTAATAGTATGTTCTGATTCTCGGAAGGATATACTTGACTTTTTAATCAGAGAAGCAGATTTATGAAATGAGGTTGTTACTGTTATGTTTTTAATTTATAACGCGATTTTGAGAAGGTTTACTTGATATCCAAACAAAAAAGAGGACTGGTATAGATGTTTCTTTATCCTCAGGTGCATTTGATCTTAAGATACGTAAGCATTCTTGTGCATTATACCCTATTTACCGAACCGGTGTCGGAAAATGAAAGACGTTGATTCCTGAATCCATTTGGAATATTTAAGTCATTTCGAAAATTCAAGTCATGAGATATTCAAGCCAAGTCATAAAAAAATATTCAATTTACTTTTAAGAGATATTCTAGTCGTTTTAAATAATGAAATCGTGTCAAATCGTGAATCGTTATAAGCATCGCATTTAAGCCGCCCTTTCCAAGTCTCTCGCTTGCTTGGCCTCCTTCTTTTTCTGAAGCTTTTCAGCTCTTTCCACCTTCCATCTTCCTCCGTGGTACCACTCTATCATCAATAATGGACTCAATGCAAAGGTCGCTCCGGCAAAGATTAAATATGTTACTCCAGATCCCAACACATCAATAATTAACTGCACAACGGCCACACCAGCTGCTCCCATTAAGCATCTAATGAGGTTGTTCACTGCAGTAGCGCTTGCGGATTTGCCTGGGTAGAGATCAATGATCAATGCGCTATTAAGAGAGAATACCGCAGTAGCTGTGTATGCAATGAAGAATTGCAGGATCAGTGGCAGAGCCATGATTTCGAGCTTCAACGAATAGCCGTAAAGACTTGTGGCCACGATGAAAACGAGGACTATCCACCAGATGTTCCTCATTCTTGCGACTTCAATAGGGAAGTCCAGAAGCTCATTAGCCTTGATAGTGACATCTGCAGGAATATTGTGTTGTTTGCGATAACGGGATTCAACAACTTTGTAGTCGTAGTCCATTAAAATACCTGTGAGATAAGAACCGGTGACGCAGCCGAAGCCATTTGGCAAGAAGATCAAGCCGAGTTCCAGATTGGAGAGATTGAAGTGCTCTGAGAATAGGGCAGTGGTACTGGATGTTACCATAGACCAGACAGTGTAGACAACTGCACCGAAAAAGAGGGTAATAAAGACGTCCTTTTCGAGGAGAAATTTGAAAGGCGCGAAAACCGAGGAAAATGTAATATTTTTCTTTGGGGGAAGCTCCTCATCGGATTGTGCCGTAGATGGTGGTGGTGCGTAGAATAGTGGCCGGTGAACACCTTTGAGAATAACGGAACCGTTTCCTGCCACACTTCGAAGGGTTTCGGGAAGAAATGCAATGATTAAGAGAAGAGCTAGCGAGCCCAAGCCAAGAAGAAACCAGAAAATTGCGCGGAAGCCAAGATATTGTGTTATGATACCCCCAAGAACAGGGCCAACAGACTGTCCAAGCATACGGATGCCTCCAAATACACCAATTAAACCTCCTCTCTCTTTGGGGGTGGTGCAATCTGCAATTGCGCCGGCGCCTAATTAGATGAGGTTAGTCAAATACATCATCAACTCATAGGGATTACTAACCGACAGCAATAGTAGCAGCACTACCGGCAGCTTGGATTGCGCGCAAGACCATGAGGGTCGTGAAGTTTTTACTTAAAGCAAGTCCAATATTCGAAGCAAGATATACAATAAATGTACCCATGAACGTGATTCTTCTTCCTGTTGCGGGAGGAGGTTAGCTTATTTGTCACGTGGTGTTAAAATGGTCTCATTCTGCATTTGAATCTTTCTAATTGATTGAATTTCTCAAACACATTCAGGGGATCGAAAGTTTCCATTGTTGGACTCCAGTTTGAACTATTGGACTATCCGAGAACCTAATAGGGAAGAGCACAGAGAGTAGTATTATAAGAGATGACTAACCTTTTGTGTCACTAATCGGTCCCCAGAATGATGGAGCAAGTCCTTGAACAATCATATAGACTGTCACAGTAAGACTGACAAGTGAAAGAGAAACGTGAAGGTCCTAGAAGGGCATTAGACTGATGTGACTTTAGGTTACGGGATCAGGCAATGTACATACCGTAGAAATCTCCTTTAAAGATGGAAAATAGATGTTGCTGGATAGTGGCGAGAACAAACCTGCAAAAGATACTATATATACAAGCTGTTTTTTCTGTGCCATAGAGAAGATGTGGTAAGGAGGCTCCTCTGACTCTTTCTTCACAACGTATAAACTGTTTGCGGAAGATGTCACAGCACTATCTTGCTGTTCCTTGTTGTCGAAGAACTCGGTAGATCTCTCTACGTCGTCTTCAGAGGGCTCTAGATATCTTGGGTGGTTGGGCTCTATGATGAAAATTCCATTGGGTCGGCTGCCGAGGGGTGCTTCCATGGCTTCGGCTTCTTGTTGAACTGAAGTATTTGAAGCTTGTTCTTGTGAGCTCAAAGGTTGTGGCTGGTCTGTAGCTCCGTGTGCTTGATTGAACGGCGATGTTGGTTTGTCATTCGCAACTGGGCTAGAGCTAACGGATTCCATTTTCGAGATCTGGGCTGTGATGGAAGAAGTAAATGAATTGAAGGAAACACAGTGAGTTGAATAAATCTGGGGAGAGGTTCTCTCTCCATGTTTATAGTCACCTCCAGGAGAGCTGTGGATCACCTAAATGATGGATGGCAACGGCGCAAAGTCATCTATCACTTCAAGCATGCAAAAATACAGACCCGCTGCCCACTTGACGGTGCAGACTTGACGGAGCAGACTTGAGGATCCGAACATCATGATGAAGCACTGCTGAGCCATGCTGGAGGCTTGGCTGGAGCAGACGAAAATACAAAAAAGACAAGGATAAACCAAAAACCTTGCACCAACTGTAGATCCATCTCCTGTTGTGGTCTTGTTTGACAGTTAAGATTGTAACATCTGATAATCCAGATAAGATAAATGTTTAATATAGCATGCCCAGGGTTGAAAGGGTGGTTCGCCAAACACGCTAAACGGGGTTCGAGAAAATCACATAGAAAGAAATCCCCTGCAAGGCATAACCATTCTTCCTTATCTGGCAGGTATGGACACAAAACAGCAGGCTGAGATCTTGGCAGAGAAACACGGCCCTCGAGCAAGACAGGGCGTGAAATTATGAAATAGAACTCGGAGCAAGACAATATCTGACGGCCTTCAGTGCTTGCCCGTGGAGTCCCTAGCAGTAATAAGTCACGCAAGGAAAGAGAACAGCGAAGAATTAGTTGGCTGGAGCTTGAAGGACTTCCTCTTGCTTCATAAGAGCCAAATGAGTGATGAGCTAGACGGCCAGCAAAGGGGTTCGATATTCGTGCGTCAGGCACAATATGATGCAATGAACCGCGAAAGACACAGCGAAAATAACTGAAGCAGTGAAAATGCGTAGCTACTCTTGGCACTGAAAGAATACACATGATTCGTCAATGGGGCCTTTTTCTAGACGAGAAAGATCGTATAGGGGGAGATCGACAAACACGGACAAGGTGATCGAAATATCCCCGACATCCGAAAAGCCTCAAACTACACAATGCACATGTTGGGCGTCCAGTTCCAAGAGTTTGCCAAGTAGAAAGCATGGACCCGGGAAGATCCGGTAAATGGCTGAGAAAGCTAAAGGGACTACAGGTGGGTCATGGATTGCACAATAACACAGACTGGTTGGTCGGGTAGTGTTGATTGTCGTAGGTACGCAACTGTAACATTTCGGCATATAGAAAAATGGTGGGTCTCCTCTGAGCGCTTGAGTCGAGTAGGCTAACCATAAACGGCTAGTATGTGCTTAGGACATATCCACAATCTCACTTCATCTGAAGCTTGAGATTTTTGAAGATATTCACTACGATTGGAAAACGCCTTATCAAAAATATGCAGCGTAATCAACATCGCTGCACTCATGTGAATATTGCATGTAATATGTAGCCAAGCTCTTTAGTGAGAGTATATATATTTTCGTTGTCTAACATGGGTTGCCGACATGTATTTCACAGAATCACCATGCAATCTTCAAGAGCCAAGAAACTCAAGTTTATAAATGAGCGAAGTGGCGCCGATACTCTTATTTCAATCTTTGTGATGAGAATGAGCTGGAGGTCATTAGATACCTCTGGAATTGAGGTCCCATTCCTCTGGAAACCTTCAAAAATTCGTTGCTTAGCTTTTGCGCCGTCAATGGCTGAGGGATTGAAAAGACTGTGTTCGTCAATTGATACAATTGTGGTATTTTTTGAATGCAGATGCTATGTATCAAGAACTTTCCTATCATGAGATTTTCCCCGAAAGTTTTATTTTTAGGTCTCTCAGAAGCTATTGGCCTGGGGATAGTACAAACTACTCATCTACGACAAGCTATGTGGACCTTTGATATCTTCTGTTACTTTGGGATTCAACCTCCGTACTCCACACAACTAGACCGATCGGTGCACGCAGAATATACTTCAGATAAGACAGTAGGAATGGAACGGGATCTGGATAGATGACTATTACGACGTTGCCACATTGTATTGATACCCACAAGCTATTGGATGCATACGCTCATGAGAAAATTTTCATCATATCGCAAGCATTGCGCGTTCTCTGCCGATCGGGTTGTTAAAGCCCAGCTTTATTTTCTTTCCTGATCCTCATTTAAAGTCTTTTATTTGCGAAAGTTGAATGACAGTATGAGATTTCCTGCTTCAACGATCCTGTTGATTGAAAGATCTGTAATATACAACGACCCCAGTCCCATGCTTGCATGAAGCGGCTTGAATGTTGAGGGGAAAATTTCAAAATAACAATAAAAACATATGGTGCTTGAATTAGGATTCTGCTACGAATGTGTGCTACCGAAACATGGAGATTTGATTAGTGTCGTCGCTCTTCATACTGATGACAAACAGAATCCACCTCATCTCCAAATTTATTTTCAAAAAACCCAGGGTGTCCAATATTTGGGACTGGCAGACTATATTTAAGCTTTCAATGATCAGAAATTCCTTGAATGTTTAAATATAGTTCAATATCTCAAATACTTTGATTGTTTTTCAACTATATTATATAATATCGAAAAGTTGTAAATGTTTGAACACAATTCATTATTTCAACTGATTTAAACATCCTAAATATATTCAGGAATCCAAAAGCTTTTCATCATTGGGCTGCAGTCCGGACTACTGAATACCCTGAAAAAGACTAGGAAATAAAGTTCGGGCTGAAATCCTTTTGTCGGGCGAAGACTTTCAACGTAAAACGCCGGGAAGAGTCGATCACCCGTTATCATTCAAAGCGTTAGGGGTTGTCCCACAAAAGTCATTTCAACAGTGAACATGTCAGGATCTCCAGTGTGTTATTTCCTATCTATTGACGTGCTTGCCAGTCTCTATTTATAGTGGTGCGAATCTAGCTGGCGTTTGTTGAAGAAACAAGAAAGTGATGCCACTGTTATTCCTCTGTTTCTATTGTACAAATGAAAATTGAATAATGGGACGGGGCAGGGCAGGGCTTAGAGGCGAACTATACTTTAGTGAACTTTCGATGCCCTGGTATTATCTAGCCTTTGTCGCCATCTATTAGCTAAATTTGAATATAATCATGTAGCCAGAAAGTATGTCACGCTTCATTATATACATCGCTACTATTCTCTAAAAGTGGAGTGTGACATGCTCTTCAACCGCACGAAGTAGTATGCACATAGGGACAGAAGTCTGACTAGGAGAGGAAACAACCATACTTTTTCATGACTAGGTATCATATACATTTCATCAACCTTAAATGTTAGATCCATAGTGCCAAGGGTCCGTGAGTACGTCGTGGCGGAAACGGCGGAATTGAGGAGCCACAAAGTGATCGTTGTCTTGTGAAGTCATCAACGGCCAAGATATCATCTCCATTCATACGTATCGAATGAAAGGTCTTGAAGCCGGGATTGCATAGACTTGCAGTAGATATCATTGAAAAATGCAACCTCCGTACTTAAAATAAAATATACCGTGTGATCTTTCGTAACCTCGCACCAGCAACTCCGAAGCTAGAAGGGGGCACGTATCTTAAGATGGTAATCTACGAGAGGAATACCTATGGCCTGGTTGTGTAGTGTCGGAGTTTTACCCTTTCTGGCGGCACGTGTGCCGGATTAGGAAAATCTGGTGACGCTAAGCAGGGATGATAATAAGCTTATATATGCAAGGCTCGGAGCACCTTCGGAAAGTGTTTCGATTCGTCCAAAAATTAAATTTGTTAGCAAGATTTCGATTTTCAATCGCGGGGATCTACAAAATGTCGATGGAGATTTGACCTAAATTAAGCATCTTTACTACAGAGAGTACTTATAATTAGCCTCACCGAATTTTCCAAATATATTAGGTAGGTACGATCAACATCTCTTAAGTATCTATCTTGGTCATGATTAATATCTATACAATACATACTTTATACTTTAAGACATATCGCTGGCGGTCAGAATCAGTGAAATCTACAAAGCATAATAGATGGCATTCCTTTGTCATATGGTATGGTATTAATCAGAACATTCGTAAGTAGAGAGTGATGGTATATAAAGTAGAAAGGTTATGAAATTCCACCCCAGATTCTCGATCCAGTTTCAAGGACGGTTGATTGTAGAACTTGAATTCCGGACATATGGTTTCTCTCTAGAAGAAGCGGACTACGATTCTCATACACTTACCTACGCCGAAACACACCAAATCATTCAAATAAGGATCAATTGTAATGAAGACTTTCAAATCCGCTTTTGCTTCAGCCTAGGCCTGGAGAAGCTAAGGATTGAAATGTGCCTCGTGTATACTGGCGTAGATGAGATAATAAGGTATTCAGCAAAAATCTGTAACATTGTAGTGGTAGATCTGCAGTGAGCACAAATGAAGGAATTCATGATGCTGTAGATTAGACGTTGTAGATTGCTGTTCCTTCAACGTTATATATCTGTGGAATAAGATGACTAGTTGTCCGGAAGTCGTATATTATATAGTGATTGAAGTGGTAAGTAATATATGATAATTTTCATTTATATCAAAATGATTTCCTTATGTTTTTCTGATACTTCAAGGGGCTTGAGTAGACATTCGACTACTTTCTTTTGAATTTTATATTTTCAAATTTTTAATAAAATTTCTATAATTTTATAGCTTTTGACAAATTCAGACTTAAACTTGAAGGAAATTCCAATTACAAAAATTCTTAATAATTTAAATAAGACTTTATTAGAAAAATATAATACTTTCGTCTGATAATTCTTATTATATAGATTTTATATTCCCAATCAACATAGTAATATTATGAATTGAAATCTGTAGTCATGATATTATTTCATATCCTGTCTTATAATACTCTTGTATTCATCTCCGTATACTGAATTGGTTGGCTAGCGTGCATTGATAATATCAAAAACCATAAGCTGCATTCATAGAATTTGGCTTGGATTTGATGGTAAATTATAGTATTGTTTAAGACAAATAAGGATCTAGGAAGCCATTATCAGACATGTAGCAAGCAAATGATTTGATCAATAGATTCAATTCCTCAATCGCATCTCACCCCAAACTCCTCATGAGCATGAATGTCGTTAATTTTATTGCTTTGCTTGATTTGTTTGGGTATGTACAGTGGTAGACCTAAAGTCTCTAGATAAATCTTTTCTCAAGCTATTGAGTTGATGTCAGTGTCAATCTGATATTCATGGGGAACGGAATCCAAAGGCCGGGAAAGACTTACTCTCCATGGGTTGTTCAACTCGAATCCTAGAGGGGCACTTGGGTTATCGGTCTGCCCTCGAAGAAATCCGGTCAACCTCCTATCGCGGTCCATCACTACATCGTAGTCAGTGTCATACGCGGCAGTATAGAATTATGTAAGGTAGAGCTTACTTTGCTACAAGAAAGATTAGCTTCTCTTCATTAATGTTAGGCAAAGATATAGGAATACTGACTCTGTCCCAGGCATCTACAGAATGTCTGGCTCTCTTTCCACCGTTCTGCAAAGCTCTAACTCCAGACAATCCAGCACCGGTGATACCGAACATCTGCGCAGTACTCAGTATTATAATTCTTATAATGGAATGATATGGTAGAAGGACGTACGGCAAGCATGATTCCATACGGAAGGAGAGCTTCGAAAGGGACGCCCATCGTGAAAATTTCGCAATTATCTATCGAATTTTAATTGGCATGTTAATATCAGCATGGTTTCGTGGATTATGTCGCACCTTGTATTTGTTGTTGGCTTCTCAGTTGAATTGATAAGGCTTTCTGAAAGCCTCAAAGTTGATTGACGACGTTGGTTTGCGCCAAACTGGAGTGGAATGATGACTAAGACCCGACAGGCGCCCCGAACGACGAACTTTGGGGTATTAAGAACTAGGAAGCAATAACTACACCACCAGAAATGATTATCAATTCGAATTAAGCTTGATCTACGCGTCGGAAGGTAGTACGCACACACATTCGAGGTTTCAACAATTATTTTTCGATAGAATTGGTTCAAAATATCGCGTTCACTTCCTTGAACTGCTGCACCAAATACCTTCGAAACAACAATTCATCCATTAATTATTTGCGCAAGCTGCGCCTGACTTAAGTTGGTCTGGTTGGTATTCTACGTTCTTCGGCATCTAATAAATCGAGTTGGGCATAGAAATCGAACATCATCTCGCTTTCTACTCGACCATTTAACAGGAGGCAGAGGCAACAGTTTCAAAATCCACCCAACCGCCTGGGCTTTATTCTCCTATAAACTCAAAAATCTCCTCCCACTCCGACAACCGACACATCTACATCGCGCATGAAAATCAATAAATGAAAGATGGCGGGAGCGGCAGCAGCGGTGCTCATGGATGGGGAGCCTTCATGGCCCTTGGCTTCTTCAGAAGACGATGCTGATTTCGAGGAGGACGATGACATGATTCCCGACATAATTAATGAGGATGCGAATGCATATGCTGCCAATATTCAATTACAAAATGGTTTGATGGGAAATCACAGTGACATGGAGGATGATAGGGAGGGTCCGGAAGGTGAGGAAGATATGTTAACAGACGAAGATGCGGACGGAGAGGAGGACGATAGAATGCCCGACGAGCGAGAAAATATGGAGCATACAGAGGAGGAAGAGATTGACGAGAATTTAGGGCCGGGTGAAGGAGATGAGGATGATGACGATGCTGAGGGAGTTGGTGCTGTCAAGATACAGCCTGGCTTAGAGGTTGACGATGATGAAGATGCAGAGAGTGGTTCAGACAGCGACAGCTCTGCAGAGATTGAAGAGGAAGATGACGAATCTAAGGGCTCTAGCGATGTCGAGGATATTCGATGGCAATCTAATGGGGAAGAAGAGGAAGAGGAAGGACATGTAAATCCTAATCGCTGCATGTATGCATCTTTTTCCCCACTTAAAGTCTTTACTTTACTGATAATTTTCTAGATTCTGCGAGAAGGATGAAGATGATGATCCGAGTGAAGAATTCGAACTTTATTTGGCATGTGAGATGTGTGGAGACAATGGTATGTTGACCCAGTATTTTATGATCGGTAAGGCTGACGAGGCTGTAGCGCATCGGCAATGCGCCAGAAATTCGGATGCACTCAAATCCGACGAAGGTATGTGCTGTTCCACCGTACGGGAGTCAGCAACCCAACTAACAATCTTCCAGAGGCAGAAAATTGGTATTGTCCAGGATGTCATAAAAATCGTCTTGTGCCTGGAAGTCCAAGTGCAGATGTCGATATGCTTGAAGCCCCAGATGAAGAGGAAGATGGAGAAGCAAAAATTAATGATGAAGATCTGCCCGTTGAAGCGGCCGAAAGGAGAATTTCAAGGGACAGAGTCCCGGGAGATTTATTACCGCCAAGACGTGGTACGATCAAATCAGATTCACATTCGGTCTTCGAGCAACTAATAACTCCAGAAGATCCCATGGATGGCTCACGCTTGTTGCGCAAGAGGAAAACTTCTTCGGTGGAGGCTGATGAGGGGTTGGTTCTGAGAAAGAGGACCAGGGATCGGGATACTCTTTCCGATTATTCCAAACCATCGTTTGACGAACCACATGATGAAGCTAAAGTCGACAATGATAGTAACTTATCATTGACTAACGGTAAAAGAAACAAGAGAAGGGCTGACGGGCCTACAAGTCCACGTTTCTCAAGATCCCAGCGTCAGAAAACTTCGTCATCAAATCCCCCAGTCAGTGTCGTCGAGAAAGTAACCGGCAGCGCTCTCAAAATTTGCTTTCGCATTGATCCTTTGGAGTTGAGACATATTCTCTCACTCCCCCCTAGACCAAAAAAGAAACGTGGCGGCCGTGGTGTATTGAAAGCTCGATCCACAGCCACTTCCACCGCCCTTGTCCCCTCAAGTTACCCACAACCGTTCTACCCTTCCATTCATGATAAAGAATTGGAGGAACTAAAATCTAAACCCTACGGTGGCATTCTTTCCGAAGCTGACGCCGACACGTCTTTGACACTCCCTAGAGCAGAACATCGACGTCAGTTTGAAGAGGCTCGTCAAAAGGCAGAAGAGGATTGGAAAGCAAGGGCTGCTGCGGCGGCTGAAGCTGCTGCCAAAGCAGGATTGAGAAAAGCACGCAAGGTGTCTGGTCCAGCCAGCCAAATTGAATATATTGATTTCGGGGCATATCAGATCGATATCTGGTATGCCGCTCCATATCCGGAAGAATATAGTCGGAATAAGGCACTTTTCATATGCGAGTTCTGTTTGAAGTACATGGAGTCCGATATCGTCGCTTGGAGACACAAAACGAAATGTCCATGGAAACATCCTCCTGGTGACGAAATATATCGAGATGGAAATATTATGATCTTTGAAGTAGATGGACGTAAGAACCCGCTTTACTGCCAAAATCTTTGCCTCTTAGCAAAACTTTTTCTCGGATCAAAAACTTTGTACTACGATGTTGAACCTTTCCTCTTCTATGTCATGACAGAATATGACGAACTAGGCTGCCATTTTGTAGGTTACTTTTCGAAAGAGAAGCGACCTAGCAGTCTCAATAATGTCTCGTGTATCCTCGTGCTGCCTATTCATCAACGGAAGGGATATGGCCACTTGCTCATCGACTTCTCGTATCTTCTCACACGCGTTGAGAGGAAGACTGGCTCTCCTGAGAAACCGCTTTCCGACATGGGTCTGGTCTCTTACCGCAATTACTGGCGACTCGTTCTATGTTATTACTTACAAAAGTTCGAGCCCTCTGGACGTGTCCCAAGTATCAAGGCTATTTCCGATGAGATGGGTTTGACGCCGGATGATGTTATCTCAGGCCTTGATGCCATGGGCACGCTCGTCCGTGATCCCATGACCGGTACCTATGCTATGAAGTTGAAGCCTGAATACTACAAGGAGGTCATTCGTCAGCACGAAGCGAAAGGATATGCCAAATTGAGTCCTAAAGGGCTGGTCTGGACTCCGTTCGTTATGGGTAGAGGGAATGCTTCTGCTTACGATCATGCACCACCGCTGAACACCGTCGCACCGCGCGAGGAGGATGAAGATGAAGTACCCAGCGTTGAAGGTATATCCAATACGAGCGTCCAGGGCGCTGCATTGAATAGTCTTACGAGTGGTGATACAGAAGAGATGACAGCATCGTTAGGCAAGATGACCACCGAGGCAGGTGACGGCGTTAGAGTTGCAAGTTCAGAAGGTAGTGTTGCGAAGTCAACGGTGTCGCAGAAGCTCAATGGCATTAACAAAAAGTCATACTACGATCTTGCCTCTTCAATTCCTCCCGTACGGTTTGTGGTGTTTCCACCGCTACCTGGTGCTCGAAGCCGAACTATCTCACGCCCCTCTTTGCCGCGACCTTCTCCACGCGCAAGGCCATCGGTCCCTTTATCTGCTCGGCCCAAACCTCGACGGGGAAGTGGAATGCCCATTCGTCGTGCGTCCACTACATCTTCATCTGCATCAAAGCCACGGGCTGCAGCACGTAGGAAAAGCGGGGGTACGGGTCGCGGACCTGGTAGATGGCCAAAGGGAACTAAGAAGAGCGATTTTGGCAATGCCGAGAGTGGTCCGGGCTTACCTCCTAGATTGTTAAAACAGCGAAGTAAGTTGGGGAATGAGGTACTAGGCGGCGAAGAAGAAGAAAATGATGAGGCAAAAAGTGACCAGGATGAATCAGCAATCTATGATACTCCTGCGCCGAGATCGAGAAGAGATAAAGACTCGTCACGTAAGGGTGCCGGGCTAGGCAAGCCTATTCTCTTGGGTAAAGGCAAAGGCAAGGGGCCTGCTACAGGAAAAGGCAAAAGTCCTCTCGTTGATGTTGAAGGGAATCAAGAAATGGCTGACGCGCCAGTGGACGAAGTAGAAGCTTATCAGGATGGTAATGTGGATGCAGATGCAGATGTCCATGCAGATCCAGAGTTCGAGGCGAATTCGGATCGGGGCGCTGGGGAGAATGTGGACGCCCACGGCGGAGATGAATAGGAGGTGGCCTGTATGCTTTTTACGCGGGGTATAAATTTGTGCAGTTAAGACATTTGGACGGGTGAGCAAGGATATCTAGCTATGAATGGCGTTTGGAGGGGGAAATCCATGAATCTTGGAATTTCAACATCGGCAAAAATATCCTTTTGCACTTCAGGGCAAACATGGCGTCAACGAGAGGATTTTTGGTGAAAATTTCTTGATGTGTAATTATTTGTGTATTATTAGTATGGTGCTTTGCGTAGGTATCTAGGAAGATATTACAGAATGAAACATTTCCTGCACAGCTAAATATTGGTGAAGTGGATATAGTAAATATAGAACGAGAACGCATTCAACCTTGAAAAATGCCTGAAACAGGAGAGATAGTTGTCCGGGCAATTGAGCGACTAGCTGCTGATTAAACTGATGTCTGTTATCTGTTGTCTGCTGGAGAAGACGCTGTCTGATTAGATTGTATCGACATCGTATCTGTTGAATGCTTGATGGAAAGTAAGATTACGAAAATGAAATAGAGTTAAGAGGGTTAGACGAAGAATAATAATAGGATCAGATTATGCTCGTTTTATTTAGATGTTATGAAATTATTTGTCTAATATAACTACTCTAATGTATTATTAGATTGATGGTCTGAAATTTTCGGGGTGTTTTGAAGAGGACAGGATATAGCATACAGACTCAAAAAGCATGATGAGTATTATTAGATATGTGTATTCTAACTGTATTGTCTGAAGTTCATTTTAAAACTTTGAAGTCAAACTTCAAACCTCACAGATGCTCTGTCTTTAAACAGCTACTCAATCAAAACTCTCAAATTTCAAAATCGCGGAACTCAAAAATAGAGAAATTATTGGGCTATAATAAATGAGTACCATAATGCTGTTTAAGATGGCACGAAATGATAATCAGAAAGAAAGAAAACCTTTTCGTGTTTCTATTCAAATTATAGAATATTAGGTTTTACGTTTACTATGTACCACCCACGATTTCGGCTATAATTGATGAGCGCCCCTTAATACTCGAAGGGATCCCGAGTAGGTAGAAAATAAATAACTGCTAGATCTATATCTAATTGTAACGTATACATCCGGTTGAGGTGTCTCCTGATATAGTTGACAACAATAGCATGTACAAATAAACCTTAGGCCGTATGCTGCTTTTGGGGCGAAATGACAGAACTTGTTCATAATTTAGCTGACAAATAGTATTCAAGGAGAAAGATGTCATGATCTAACATGACTATTTAGTGTTGTGGAAGATTATGGCCCGGAAATGCTGGATCTAGATGTACCTACACCGTGTTAGACCATCATGGAACTGCAGTCAATAGTGCAGGACTTATCCCTTATATCGCAAAGTGAATTTTTCGTTGGCTGGTTTGCGATTGGAAAGTCTGGGACACTTGAGTGATATCTTAATTACGTCAGTGATCTGGATAAAAGAGATTCAAAAGTACAGCTAGAGAGGTGTTTAACAGGTCTTATTCGCATTTCTAATGGCACGATATCTTCTCAGAATACAAAAAAGGCCTGGAACAAAAGATCAAACTATCAGGAGCTAGTTTCTCGGTAGCAATTAAAACATCAACCCAACATGAACTCCGTTCTTACTCACCGTTCTCACTCTCAAACTACCCAAAAACTACTTCACAGGACCACAATTCTTAATACCCTCAACCTTCTGCAAAATTGTAAGGTAGTTATCGCAGCCTAAGTAATGCCAAGATCACTAGCTGTACACATTCATAGCCCAGCTACAAAAACCATCACAACAGTAACCAACACCCCGCTTGATTATAGATAGCACCTAACCCTAACACTAAAAATGCACCACCACACTAAACTATTTACCAAATGCAAAATCTATGACTATTTATCTAGTACCCATATAACACAATCAGCGGACACACGGGTTTGCAGCAACCCCTGATTAACCAGTAAATTTTTAGCGGAGGGCGCACAAGTGAGTGTACTAAAATGATAAACGATTCTAGCTTCCTATAAATGTATTGATAAAACAGAATCATAATGGACAACATAATCACATACTACTCTATACCAGAAAACAAATAAATCTCTCGTGAAGCAATAAAAATATCTAATTTCCATCAATGAGTTTTAAAATACCATATATCCTATACTAACTACTATATGTCCTATATTAGATTAATAAGGCCTGGCCTAATCACTTTTGAACTTATAACGCAACTTAGGTATTCACATATAGCGAAAGATGACTATACGAATCTGACAACAATATTTTCCTCTTCGCGTTTATACAATACCATAACGCTTTCACCACGGCACGGCATGGCAACTAACTAACAATAACCCTATCAGAACATTAGAGAATCCGAAGCTCGTCAATAGGAATCCCGCTAACGAAGCCGAGCGGGACACGAGAGGGAGATAGCTCCTGCTAAAGCTTAAGCTGTTGTCGAAAGAGAGCAGGATACCGCAGGGGAAACCCTACTCGAAACCACTGAAGAGGTTTCTTGGATCCATAAACTCTTGATTAATTCCGATCGAAGAAATACCTCCGATTAAGAGAGATAGTCACTCTGTTCACTAGGCGTCCAGTAGTCCGGACTGCAGAAAATTATCTCAAATTGTGGATTTAATTGAAGGTTGAAGTGGCTGCCAACATTGAAAGATATTCAGATGATTTGAACATTAAAATGGATCTAAATATTCAAAGTATTTACAACCCTAAACAATAAAAGTCTGGCAACTGTTGCGATCAAAACATAAAATTCTATTTGACTATCAATATGATAGCTAAAAACGACAGCAATCATGGTATACGCCAAGACCAAATTACTCCTATTTCCCCAAACCGGACTCCTCGCTAAAGTAAAATAATAATAACCCAAAGACAACATAAAGACAAATCATCCTATGGGCTAGGATTTCCAACAGGCAAGGCAGGTAAAGGTTTTTGCTCATTATCAGGTTCCTCTTGAGTAAGCGTTTGAGGGGCCTGAGATTCCCTGATGTCATTGATACTTTGTCCCTCCACCGTCTCGTGCTGAACGCCTGTGGGTGCAGAGTTCACATCATCCATAGGATCGTGACTGTCGTTATCACTCGGCGGGGGACTAGCCAAACCACTACTAATTCTTTCTTTACCACCTCTTTCCTTCGCATCTGCAACAGACAAGAAAGAAGCAGGCGATGAATTCTGCGATCTAAGGGAAGGACCGAATGATGAGGTCCGAAGGAGTTCCTGTTCTTTCGATGCAGATAATAAAGGGTTGGAATTTTGGTACCTCATAGAGATGCTTCTACGAAGGCGAGAAAATGTACCGGTTGAAGCTCCAGTTACGGTGTTCGCGGTTGTATCGTCGAAGGAACGTGGAGGAGTGAGTTCGTTATCAGAACGAGAATATGTTGATATGGGTGTTGGAGGACCCCAACCTCTCGATCGTGAACGCGAATTGACAGATTCATCCGAGGGTTGACGGCGATGCTGATTGTTCCAGGCATTTACAGGAAAGCTAGCGCCGCCGATATAATCTTCGCGATCCTGAGATGTATAGCCTAGAGTATCATTTGGACTTCCCATACTATTGGCGCTGCGGCGCAAGCGTCGATTATGGAGAGAAAACCCGAGAGGCTCCGCGCTGGAGACACGGGAGAAAATCACGAGGCCAAGACATAGAAGAAGTAGTATGGATTGGATGATAGACATGCGCTTTTGGAAGACAACTTCATCTGCGAGGATGTTAAGACGAGCACTAATAGCCAAGATTTCTCGACGAGATTCTTCTCGCTGACTTTCAAGCGATATGACAGTAGACTGCCAAATTTCGTCATATTGTTGACGAAACACGCGAAGTTCCGTAAGAACTGTACTATTCAGATTTTCGAGGAAACCAGTTGTCTTCTGGAGTTGCCTCTTTTCAACTTTCAAAAAAGCTTCTCGCAGCATCTTCGATTGCTCTTCAATATACTTCAATGATAAGGTTGAATTTGTTTCCAACAGCTGCAAACGCCTCGACACAGCTTTGAAGAAACTCTCTTGGATGGTGGGGAGAGAGGCAGAGGCAGAAGCAGTGTTTGTGCTACGGGTTTTATTTGTACTTGGAGCATCTTGAGGCTTATGAATGTGAGTAGTTGTGGAACTTGCCGGAGTTGTTGAGTGTAAGCTGCCATGGGCGATCCTAGAAGATTCATGGGTTTCCTGGGTAAGTGAAGTGCTTGCTAAGGATGTCCTATCTTCGGATAACGTCTGCTGTGCGGAGGGTCCGGTAAAAGCTGACGATGAGGACGTGATCCAGTTATCTGTAAAGGCGGTAGAAATCATTTCAGGTGATGGTGGAACTTGCATTGTCGTTTTGAAATCAGTTGACTCATTTTCAACAGCAGCTTGACTTGTGAGAATATGTTCTGGGGCATCTGAAGGGAAGCACAAGCCCCTAGCTTGACCAATAAGTATTTCGGATTGCCCGACAACAGACTTCTTCCAAGGAGAGGTTGGCGTTGGCGGTGGTTTGGAATATGTCTCCAACGGCGTCTCATCTTTCTGAACGTCTCGAGGTGCATATGATCCTGTGGTCTCTTTATGGCCACCGGTTGTTGCATGCACAGTCTGTACTTCAGTTGATGTTGCCTGAATGGCTTCTGCCACAGCTTCTGGAACAAATCCGTCCTCGGGGTCCTCATCCGCCTCTTCATCGTCGTCATTGTTAGCTTCAGTATCCTTCCAACTTTCAAGCATGCGAGTGCCATGAACTCTCACGAGTGAAAGTGGGCAATAGTACTCCTTTCCGTAGTGTGTCAAAAATTCGATGCGTATATACCTTGCCCAGATTTGTGGATTCTCTATCAAAAAAGCTTGTATTTCTCTCGAGTTTCGAGCTTCATAGATACCTAAATCCTTCCACTTGTCTGTCTTCACAGGCCAACGATCGCTGACACTAACACGAAAGGTCCTTAGCATGCTGGAGAAAAATTCGTAATTTGCCAGAACCAGAGTGTCAATCCAAATGTCCTCCTAATTGTTTGTTAGCAATGTGGACTCCACTGCAGGTTTTTAAAAATCGTACCGAAAGCTCAATTATCAAAAACTTATTCGGTGTCTTGCATTCCGAGAGCATATAGGAGTCCTTGTTCTCTATCAATACAGCTTTCGAGTTTTTTGCACCTTGGTGGGTTTTCAGAACAGTGGCACCGGCATCAAAGGATGCATATGAAAAGCGCTCCTTGCAGGTCTTGCCAGCATCCTTGCTTCTGTGTTGGTCCCTCCGATGTCCAGTATCGCTTTTTTCCTTTCGTGAACCTTTAGAGGAATCCGCATGGTTGTCTTCCGTCATCCTTTGAGTTTGTTCTGCCGCTCCGCTCCTGAAGGCACGAAAATCCAAATCGATTTCCCCATCATCGCCCAGGGACTCAAGATTATTTTGTAAAGCTTCCGACTCCCTTTTCCTAGCCGCTTCCGCGGACCTTCTCTTTCCAAGATTCAAATCTTGCTGTCCAGCCTGCTCTAATATTTGTTTCTTCCACTCCTCGAAAGACAAGAACGAGGCATGATTAAGCTCTCCTTCGTCGACGGCAATTGAAGATACAGCGGGAGTCGGTATATTTGGAGACGGGCTTGATGATGGGGACTGTCGGGACTCGGAGGTACGGCTGGTTTCCCTTGCGACTCCTCCATCATTCGTTTGGGCAACATACTCGCTGAAAGAAGGTGTGTTCGATATTGTGCCTGTTAGGCCATCATTTCCCTGGCTTTCGGAGGCTCCAACCGCATCGGTAGCTCTGGTCACTGTGGTAAGCGGAGATTCTGTGCCACTCCAAGAGGAGCGGAGGCATTGCTGAGGTAGAATATCTGTTATGTAGTTGATGGTCCTGAACTCGCATGTTCCAGTAGTATTTGGGACACTAATTATCGAATTTACGCTGGTGGCGGTTGCCACACTGCTCGCAATTATCCTGCTAGGTAGGTTGCAAAGAAATAAAAGCGCAGTTACTGCCACCATACCTCGATGACCTGCGAAGACCATTCTGGCTCGGCCTCATAGTGTTCTGAGTTGAAAGCGGGATGTTTGGGAGGAGTGAGTAAGTGAGTTAGTTATTTCGATAATGTGCCAAGGTCGACCGGATGTGATGCAACTGCAAATTTGGGACAATGCACAATCATGAAATTTTGTGGACTTAATTTTGCGGTGAGCGGAATCCAACAGAGAAAACCATAATTTTCTTTGATTCCTTGTTTCTTCTTGTTGTTCGTTTCCTCCTCAAGCCTGGGTAAGGTCACTGTTAAAGCTAGACCTTGAAGCGATCCATCTGCTGGCCTTAATTGGTTCCAGGGATATTATATGCACGTGATCCTTGCTACTCATCAAAACTTTCTCCATAATGGTGCATGAACTTTGGCCACGAATCGTGACCCACGGTAGTTTGGCAAGGTGGGATGTTTTCAACGCTATTTTCACGATACAAAGCTTTCCACAAATTCAATATAGTGGAGTTTCTTCATTTGATGCAAGTACAACAGTGAAACCTTCTGCACTATCAAATATGCTGTAAAGTAAATATGTATGCTATGTTGTCAGGGGATGTCTCATGCCCCCTTTCGTTTGCCTCACTGGCAATATACCCCTCCATGCGCAATTACAACGGCTCAATCTCTCTTTCTAACCAACTCATGGTCAATTCATCTCCCTTGAAGAAATCTTTAGTCTTAGCATAGATATCGGCATGATACTCGTTCAACCAGTGCTTTTCTCTTCGAGTCAGAAGAGTCTCATCAATGAGTTTTCGGCAATATGGCACCATTGTGACATGCTCAAAGCCCAAATATGGCTTATCGCCAAATTGATGTTTCGTCGCGACCTCTTTCACCATGATGATGTTCTCAATTCGAATACCAAAAGAGCCATCCTCGTAGTATCCAGGTTCGTTCGATATGACGTTTCCAGGTGCTAATGGGACCTCTGAGTATTGGATCCTGGTCCCAATCCCTATTGGCCCTTCGTGGACGTTCAAATAAGAACCGACTCCGTGGCCTGTTCCATGCCTGTAGTCCAAACCTTCTTCCTATTCAATTATTAGTATGATATCAACCATGTCAAATATTTGGACGACTTACCCAGAGGAACTGCCTAGCGAGGGCATCCAGAGCATATCCACTAGTTCCTTTAGGGAAAACTGCGACGTCTAGAGCAATATTTCCTTTTAAAACTAGCGTATAGGCCTTCTTTTCTATTTCTGTTGGCTCACCGAAATGAAGTGTGCGAGTAGTGTCAGTAGTTCCATCAAAGTACTGAGCCCCAGAATCGCATAGATAAACAGCCTTCGGATCAATTATTGAGCAGTTACCGGGTTCGGGTTTGTAATGAATGACTGCTGCATTGGCTCCTGTAGAGGATATTGTATCAAATGATAATCCAACAAAATGCTTCTGTTTCGACCGCAGTTGCTCAAGTTTGTCAGCCGCAGTAACTTCATCCATCTCTACCTTTTTCACTACCAGCTGATGCTCAAGCCATGCGAAATACTCGATAAGTGCTGCTCCATCTCTAATATGGCAAGCTCTCATTCCTTCTAGTTCGGTCTCATTTTTGATAGATTTAGCATCACCGATTGGACTTCGGACTTCATCAACTTTAGCATCACCGCCAAGAGCGCGTTTCAATGCCCATGATGCCCTGCTTGATACTAGGAACTTCTTAAGCTTGGCGTCCTCTGAGTCCAAAGATTGACTCAAGACCTCGACGTCGCTAAATATCTTTGAGTATTCTCTGATGGACACACCATTATCATTGAGATGTGCTGTGCATTCTTCACTTAATTTGCTTGAATCCACATAAAGAGTGGCGGATGACGGTGTGACTGAAGCATAGGAAAAGAAAACGGGGTTGTAAGGGATATCACTTCCACGTAGATTAAATAGCCAGGCTATCTCGTCTAGCATGGATATTATAAATCCCGAACTCTTTTTCTTCTGCAATTCCTTTCGGAGATCCTCTAGTTTCGTCTTGACATCTTTCCCGGAAAAACCACGCGCCAGAACCTTAATAGGCTCCTTTGGGCGGGAAGGTCGATTGTCTCCCCAAACAAGGTCCACCAGATTTTCTTCCACGGCAATTAAGTCGCTTCTAGAACGATCAAGTCAGCATGGCTCATATAGGGTATACATCAGTATTGCACTTCTGACATTGATGGAGGTAAATGAATTTCTCAAGCTTACCCGCCACGCTTTTTGACCTTTTCTAGGAGCTTTCGAGCGGCAGGTGCAGACATGATAGTGGGGTCAACACCAACAACTTTCCCGCTCTCGGACTGTTCAGCTACCCACTCTTGCCATGTAGGTACATCCTGTAGACCTCGTTTCAAAAGAAGCCAATTGTCTAAATACCACGATTAGTTTCCCGGCACTTCAGTAGCTAAAATAGGAGTTTTGATGGGGAGCTTTAACAAGGCGATGGTGCCAAGTCTCCGTAGGGTTATGGTTGAGCAATATTATCAAATTACTTACCGTCAAGCTGACGCGAGGCTTGGTTGAAATATCGACCTATGGAATATTCAGTAGGGTCTTTACGCGGACTGATTATCATAGCCTACCATCCGTGGCCAAAGCAGCTTTGTCCAAGGTCACTACCGCGCATCCAGCGGATCCTGAAAACCCCGATATAAATTCCCTCCGCGCATCACACGCTGCGATATATTCCGAGCTATGGCTATCTTCTGAAGGAACGACTATATAACGGTTAGGCAAGGTTAATTCGTAGAAGAGTGGTCGCTATGGTCACTAGGTACATACTATAAATATCAATCTTGTTCTTCTTCATAAGATCCCTCAACGCCGCCAAGCGCTCCGTAGTATTAATAGTTTCCATATCTGTTTCTAAGACCTCGTTAGCCCCAAGCGACAACATAGAAGAGTACTACTTGGATTTGCAATGCACGTACTGGCGAAACTAGATGAATATCGAATGCGGATGTTGAGAGTTTGTGCGAAGGGTTGAGAAAAGGTACAAGAACGAAATCCACGTAAGCAAGTATTTAAAGGACGAAAGTATCGCATCGGTTTCCCAAGAAGGTAGGTAGTGAAACCGAAATGAGTGGTTGAGGAAGATGGGGCAGATAACAGCAAGGCTCGGTGTAACTTGAGAAGGCACCGGAACGAATATAGATCGATCGGCGTCAAGGAGACTTGAAAGGGAAAGAGGGTAAGGTAAGGTAAGGTAAGGTAAAGAAGAGTAAAGTAAAGGAAGCAAAGGTGAGGTTCTTTTATAATTTGATTATTGGATTATTGGATACCAGTCAGGCTAATTCACGACCTTCCGATGTTATCTTGGGCTGTTCAAATTCCCTTGTAGAGTTGGTGTTGATGTTTGGATAGAGGCATAGTGGAATAATTAATCGGCGAGGCTACGAAATACTACTGGAGCCAGGTGAGATCCTACTACTATCACGGCAATGGCCAGCGGGGTTGATCTGATATGACCAAATTTCTAAAAGAATCATCTCATCCGGATGAAAAGGTAAATGCTTGTTCAGAATTGCTACAATATTCTAAGAATAATAAAAAATAAAATAATTCAATCATCCAGTTGTACCTAGATAATCCATGAAATTTCCTTCCTTATTCTATCAATCAAGAAATGAGAAAGTCACAAGTAACAAACAACAAACAACATAGATTTGTTTCCATCGATTGATTGTCCACTTTACGAGGCTGGTAAGGCTTGGGCTTGGTTACTTTCTCCTAGGTGTGGTCGAGAAGGCTGGATCAAAGATTCACCGGCCATCAACAAATCCATATCCAACATTTATTTCTTTCCCTACCACATCATAGATTCCCAAAATTCTGCAGGAACATCTCCAGAGTCAATAAGTTCGATAATTTGGCTCCGGCCGTGTATCAAAATCAATCCTCCTCCTAACCTGTGTTGCTTTAGATCTCGCGTGGCTCCCGTTTTGCTTGACTGCTACACAAAGGATACCTTTGCACAAAAGATATGGACACCGAGACATTACCTTCGTCACTTGATGAGGTAGAAGCTGTAAGTTTCGCCCGTTCTACGCATTTACAATAATTTGGTGGGTTGGAAATAATGACTATTGGCTCAACAAATTTTCACTTCAAATCCAAGGTCACGGGAGAAACGAGAGAAGTCAAGATATTCTCTACCCGGCAAACACACTCTCGTTCGGTTTGGTCTCCAAGTTACAACATTTACTAATGCATTCATTCATAGCTCATCCATCAATTGTACAAGCCTGGTCCTCCCGAGAGGGTTTTAAAGGTTAACGAAACTCTCCAAAGGTTACAGCGTTCTCCTGCTGGTTGGGATTTGGCCGATGGCTTATTAGGAAGAAGCTCGGAAAATGTCAAATTCATTGGAGCATTAACCTTCACCATCAAGCTCAATACAGATTCGTAGGCTGATTATTATTTCTCTTTTACCATTTCTTCTAATGTCTGTGCTTTAGGCAATCTCTAAAAGATGAGGATGCACAAGTTGTGCTACAAAAGATCATCGGATGGCTTATCAAGTGCCTAAATTCTGGCTGTGGGCCACTTGTAATCAGAAAACTGTGCACAACATTAGTCACTTACTTTCTTCATTTCTCTGGCTCTTGGGCTCGTTGTATTTCTCATCTTACATATTGCCTATGCCTTGGCGAGGCTGTTCCTTACCATAATCTCGAAAATGCTCCTACTATGGAGGTCCTTGCCCAGAGTCTATCAGATGACAAAAATATGGCAATACTGTGGTTCTCCGCGACCTTAGTAGAAGAAGTGGGAAAGACGGATTCAAATTCAATGAAGCAGTATGCATACCACTTTTTAAACAGCCTGACTAGTCACTAACATTTCCTAGACATAAATTCCACGAGCATGTGGTCCAGAATGTTGATAATATTGTCACCATCATGACGAAGGGCATTGCCAATACAACAGGGGCTCCTCTCAACAATAAAATTCGCCAGGAATCAATGAAGTGTTTTCAGGTCAGTCTCAAATTCCTATGCATTGCCACCCACTACCATTAGACGAACATTACGACTGCACATTTCATATATTGTAAGGCCAAGATATGCTGAAGCGTCCCAAGGCTGTATCATAATTATACCCTAAAGTCTTGAAAGATCGATGAATTATTGAGAATTACTTGTATAGCTTGATCTTTAGACAGGACTAAAATGCATCAATCGTGCCAAAGCATGTTCCCTATCCAAGAAACCACTTTTGGACCAATTTCCGAATCATCACTAACATGAACAGTCATGGGTTCTTTACTCTCATCGTGCATTTCTCGATGCCGCCATTGTTCTCAATCCTTTGAGGACTCTCACTCAGCCCGCGTTGATGCTAATTATCGACAATGACCTTTACGAGATCACCGTAGAGCTTTTCGCGGACATTCTAGCCAACTACTCGTCCTTCCTTTCCAAGAACGACTTCACTATGTTATACGATCTCTTTAGTAGCTCTTGGGCACAGGAAAGATACACGAGATTGATCCAAGGTGATTTTGACTTTGACTCACTGCAATTTGGCCAGTTTCTGTTAAGCTTTGGCGATGCTACGGTGCAAGATCTAGCCCAAAATATCACCACCGACCCTCAAAGTCAGCAGATACTCTCGGCTATTGTAGGACTACTCGGTGCGGATGGTTACATTATCAACGAAGATAAGATATTTGTCCCAGCAGTAGAGTTTTGGGCTATTTATCTTGAAACTGTACTTGACCTGTCATACAACGTTGATGCCTCGCCTGCCTGGCTGCCAGCAGCTCGAGCAATGCTGATGCAAGCAATTGAGAAGTGCTGGCATAAAATGCAATTCCCGCCACAACATATATTCTCCTCTTGGGATTCAAGCGAGCGTGCTGGCTTCAAAGATGCTCGAAGAGACGTGGGAGATTTAATACAGCAATCTTACATGCTGCTTGGGTTGCCACTTGTTTCATCCTTCGTCGACCTTGTACTAAAATCGGCCGAGAAGGGAAATTCTTGGAGCGAACTTGAAGCTTCGTTAACCTGCTTGGCTGAATTTCAAGACTACATCAAGGAGGAGTCAGACGATTACCTGGATAAAGTTTTTGGATCCCCATTATTCTCTATACTCACAAAGTCCGACTCGAATGTTCCTTCACGTACAAGACAGGCATTTCTCATGGTCATCAACGGTTATCCGGACTACTTCGAACGCCATGTACAACATCTTCCAAGCGCCCTTAATCTTATGTTCAGCATGCTACATTCACCAACATTGGCCAGAGTAACATCAAAGTCCATTGCCATGCTCTGTTCATCTTGTCGGAAAGTACTTGTTCCTGAACTTGCTGCGTTCCTACAGCAATACAGCGAAATAACTCGAGAAGATTCAATGGAAAGTTACGCAAAGGAAGGTGTCATTGGCGCCATAGCATCGATCATCGAAGCAAAACCAAATGATGAGTTGAAGCTAGATCCTCTAAGGCAATTATTGGATTTCGTCCGGAGGGACCACGAACGAAGCATTCATTTATTGAGCTCACAGTTCACAAACGTGGCCTCAAATATACCTGTACCTAATGGCCAAGTTGCCGCTGATGAAATTGCACTCACTGCAATACGATGTCTAACGAGTATTGGAAAAGGTCTTCAAGTACCTCCCGATACACCCGTTGATATCGACGGTGATGAAGATTATTCATATTGGAGGAATGGCAACGGCAGAGAAATTCAAGTACAGGTGCTGAGCATTCTCACGGCAACTATTGAAGCTTTCCCTATCCATGGCGAAATCATTGAAGAGATCTCGCATGTTTTCCGCACTGGCCTAGTCGAAGATGACGGCCCATTTGCTTTCCCTCCCGAGGACGTCGCGAAGTAAGCTACCGTTGCGTAGATCCCTATGGTTTGGTACTAACAACGCTACACAGATTTATTTTAAGATCCAATTATCAAACACCTCGTGTTATCACAGTCATCAATACGGCCTGCTCACTTGTTAACTCTTGTAACACAGCCTCAGGGAGCCATGGTGGTGAAGTGCTGAGTGCCATACTGACATGGATCTCGGGACTGATTGAAGCTATTAATCACGGTAGGTCCTCATACTCGAATCCATAGATTAGTAATAGAATCTGGTGAAGTGGAAGTGAACTACTAACTTTGATAAATTATAGAGCCTAGTAATGATCCCGAAATCTCCCAACCAAGTATCGAATTTCTCCATCGTCTAATCGCTACCCCAAAGAATCTCAACATCCTCCTAAACCATGAACCCAAATCCTCCCTTGAACAAATTTTCATGTTCACCTTCAAAGCCCTCACAGGTCGCGATCCACTTCCCAAACAAAGCGCCGCCGAATTCTGGGTAAGTAATAAACCACCATCCCTCCACTTCCACAAACACAATAATCCAAAAACTAACCCCCCCTTAAGTCCTCATTCCTCTCCCTCCCCTTCAACAGCACTGACCCTCACGTCCAACACGCCATCACCAACGCACTACAACATCTCGGTCCCCTCCTCTCCCAAGCCCTCATCTATAGTATCGGTGGTGCAGCCGCTCGCAGCGAGCTCGATAAACTTTCCGACCCTCTGCGTAAACTTGTGGTTAGTGAGGTGAGAGCGAGAAGTTGGTTAAAGGCTGCGTTGATGGATGGGAATTTTCCCAGTGACAAGGTAGACCAGAAGGAGAAAATGGTGTTTTTGTCCAAGGTTCTTCAGTGAGTTTTCTATCCGAAGTTTGTGTGATGAAAGTTGTTGGCTGACTTTATGAAGTCTTCGTGGTGCGAGGGGAACAAATGCGGTGGTTAGGGAATTTTGGTTAGCATGCAGGGGATCTAATTTCGCATATGTTTCTTGAGGTAGATTGGTAGAAATATTCAGAATAAATATGAATGATTAAGTAGATGGGGAAAAGAATTATTCCACAATCAAGATATACATTTCCACGTGGTATTGTATTGTACAAGATTGTACCCATCCATCAAATTTAAATAGAGACAATGTTCTTCCCAGTGTAATATTAAGATCTTACTTTTCCAGGCCTCTTTTCTATTTCCCACCCCAATCACAATGAAGACCTCGAATCTCACTCTAGAAGTAAAAATCTAGAGATCTCAAATCTAAAAATGCATAAAAGCCGCCATAGCGAAAGTCGTTCCGAAAGAAACTTTAAAAGCAACGTTTTCTTGGATGGCAGAACGTAAATCCACGTGTTTGATGTAGCGTTGGATACGGTCTGCGGGGATGAGGTTGAGGCCGTGGGAGGAGGCCCACTGGAAGGGGTTTGTTAGATAGGGCTGGTTTGGTGTTGTTAGGATGGGGGATGGGGGATGGGGGTTGAGGATGAGGAGGGATGCTGAAGAAGGAGATGGAAAAAGTAAACGTACTTGTAAGCCAACAATCATTAATCCAATTATGAGGGCCAATGAGCGTGAAAATGTACTAACTGCCAGTCCGGCTCCTAATCCTGTGGTTTGATTGTGTGTTAGTGTCGTTTCTTTATATATATATATCTTTTCCACTTCATCGTTTCAATTCTCTTCTTTCCTCTCCACCTAATGTCTTCCCCATCTCATCATACTCCTACCAATCCCTCCCTACCAATCCCCAACCATTTCCTTCCATCTCCTCCTTCCAAACCTCTCCCCAAACCCCCAAACCCCCAAAACAGAAACAAAAAAACAAAACATAACATACCAATAATACTCCCACTACTAATCTGCCTCACAGCCTTAGGATTCAATCCCCCGCCTCTCTCCACGATCGGCGTAGAGGAAGAAGTAGAACGAGGCGAAGAGGGAGAATCTAATCGAGCAGGAAAACGATGCGATTGGATCAGTGTGTAGGAACTGTAGGTTGTGAGGCCCAGGGCGGATGCTGTGAGACGGGGACGGAGGAGGAGGAAGCGGGACATTGTTTTGTTTTGGGTTTTGTTTGGGATGGGGGAGGGGAGGGGAGGGGTGTGAGTGAAAGATATGCTTGAAGATGGGTTGGGTTGTATGGGATGGTGAGGTATGAAATTGATGGATAGTGGTTTTTGATTATTTGATTGTATTTCATTGATCGTGAAGTTGATGTTTCTGGTAGTTCTACGAGTAGTGAGTTCAGTGACGTACGTCATGATATCGATAACGATAAGGAATGAGGGGCACATGAATAATTTGATTTTTCCTCGACTATTTTCATTTTTGACTTCTACTTATTACAAGTAGTACTTACACTTACCTATTTATTCCCTACCATCTTATTTCTGCCCATGAAATCGAAGCTTTCTTTACTCATCATACTACCATGATGAAGAGATGAAAGAAGATGTGCTCTCGTTATAATCAGCAGAACTACTCTACTTAAATATAAATCATGACTCCGAGTCCTAACATCCAGAAACTCCATACCAAGAATCCGACCACCGGACAATATCCATAACTCGTTTATCGAGTGAGTGTGAGTGTCGTATTCGTATTTAATATGTGTTAGCTAAGCCAAAATGCCCAACTCCCAAACCGAGGCTCTTTTTTATATTTATTACATCAATACATAACATCGACATCGATTTCCTCCAAACATCTAAAGATGTATTCTTAGATGACATCGAATCTCGCAAACTCCTGCACACGCCCTTCCGAGAACTTCCTATAATATAAACTACCTACATAAACACACACATACATATACAACCTCGCAAACTCCTTCCCCGATCCCAACCGTATCTACCCACAATGGCACCTACCCCTCGATCGCGCAAAAGACGCATCAAGAGGGTCCGGGTAATGATACTCCGTGCCAGTAACTCCAACCCCAACATTATACTAGACCTAGACCTAGACCTAGACCACATATATATGTAACTCTACCAATCATTCACATCATGTACAAATCCTACAATATGATTAAAAAAATGCAGCAAGTCAATTGTCAAATCAGTGAACAAGTACCTAGTAAAATGAGGCTAAATAAACTTTTTTTTTCCTTCCTTTGTCTCGTCTCGGCAGCACTACCGATCGGAGACACCTAGTTGATGTGGGTGAATTCTGCGACTACTAAGCTTTATTATTAACCTTAGATTATATAATGACTATTGAGATTTGACCTACCACATACAGTTTGGAAGATAAAATGGAAGAGTCATATGCTAGATAGAAAGCTTGGTGTTTAGTAAAAAGTATTTTCATATTTCGAGTTGGGAATTCTTAGTTTTCTTTTCTTTCTCCGTCGATTAAGTTACTTATTGGACTTTACGTGAATACATATAAACCTTGGGATTGTATCTATTCTGTTCGATTCAATTGACTTTGCTCTTGTACTTCATCTTTCTCTCTCTCTATTCCTTTACTTCAACTTGCACACTATTGCATACTTTAGAACTTACCTCACCTCATCTTATTTCATTCCACTTCATAACAATACTATACCACACCGACAAAATGTCCAACGAACTCCCCACCACCGCCACCAACGGAAATGGAAATGGACACGGCAACAATGTCTCCTCTACCTTCACCGTCAAGGCCGGTCTTGCGCGTATGTTAAAGGGAGGTGTAATTATGGATGTCGTCAACGCCGAACAAGTACGTATACACCTCGTCCCAACCATAGCATCACACAAACCCAAAAACACCACTAACAACCCCCCAAGGCACGAATCGCAGAAGAAGCAGGCGCAGTGGCAGTCATGGCCCTCGAACGTGTACCAGCCGATATTCGAGCTCAAGGAGGTGTAGCCCGCATGTCCGACCCTAAGATGATTAGAGAAATCATGGAGACAGTTACTATACCCGTGATGGCCAAGGCGAGAATCGGTCACTTTGTAGAATGTCAAGTTAGTTGCCCTTCCCTCTCCTTCCCTTGCCGCCCACCCCCTCCAATTCAAGTACTAACACTTCTCCCTCCTCCCCACCAGATCCTCCAATCAATCGGCGTAGACTACATTGACGAATCCGAAGTGCTCACCCCAGCCGACGCACTCCACCACGTCGAAAAACACCCCTTCACCATCCCCTTCGTATGCGGCTGCCGCAATCTCGGCGAAGCCCTCCGCCGCATCTCAGAAGGCGCAGCCATGATCCGCACCAAAGGTGAAGCCGGCACAGGAGACGTCATCGAAGCCGTCCGCCACCAACGCCAAGTAACCTCAGAAATCCGCGCCGCATCGCTCATGTCCGACGAGGAACTCCGCATCCTAGCCAAAGACATCCAAGCACCCTTCGAACTCCTCAAAGAAACCGCGCGACTGGGACGACTCCCCGTGGTAAACTTCGCCGCGGGCGGCATCGCCACCCCTGCCGATGCGGCACTCATGATGCAGTTGGGATGCGATGGTGTGTTTGTCGGGAGTGGGATATTCAAGAGTGGGGATGCGGCGAAGCGGGCACGGGCTATTGTGCAGGCTACGACGCATTTTAATGATGCGAAGGTTTTGGCCGAGGTGAGTGAGGATTTGGGTGAGGCGATGGTGGGGTTGAATTGTGGGACTATGGATCCTAAGGAGAAGATGCAGGGGAGAGGATGGTAGGTGAGGGTGTGATGTTTTGTGAGGAGTGAGGAGGACACGATGGGAAGAATGAAATGAATTGAAGAAGATACAATGATTTGAATGAATGAATGGAGGAAGGTGTGGTTATTTGTTTGTGCGATCAGTTCTATGGATAAAACAGGGAAAGATAAAAAGGTCTGCATAGCATCACGTCAATTGGCACGGTATGCATAGAGGCATGGAAGATAGGTTGTGTGCATACCTAGAGATTCTCAG
Source organism: Sclerotinia subarctica (assembly GCA_025389085.1). NCBI lineage: Eukaryota > Fungi > Ascomycota > Leotiomycetes > Helotiales > Sclerotiniaceae > Sclerotinia > Sclerotinia subarctica. The sequence continues at coordinate 3,987,905 of QRFI01000001.1, read as the reverse complement.
CTCATCTCCAAAATGTAATATTTAAAAAGCTCTACAGTAGAAAGTAGCCAGCACATAACTTTTCGTGTCCCTCAAGTATCTATTTTCTAACTTCATGGTATTCCTCAATCCTTAACGCCATTTATATTCATGATTCCTCCCATCCCATCGCTAACCCTTCACATGTTCTAGTTTTGATCCCAAGAGTTCAAGTTCTTCAACTCACAACCTTCACCTGATCTCTTGACCAGTCTGCCAATGGTGTATACCTTCTCGCCAGACTCTTCCAGTTCGCTAATCACCTGTCCCACGTTCTCCTTGCTAACAACTGCCACCATTCCAATACCCGTGTTGAATGTTCTAGCCATCTCGCTAGCTGTGACGTTACCTGCATTCTTCAACCATTTGAATACTGCGGGTAATTGCCAAGTAGCAACATCGATCTCGGCAGCCAAGTGAGAAGGTAACATTCTTGGGACATTCTCGGTTAAGCCACCACCAGTAATGTGGGCCAAGCCCTTGAGCAAGTGCTTTTTGGTAACTTTAAGTAAAGAGCGCACGTAGATGCGAGTAGGTGTAAGGAGACTTAGTCCAGCGGTTGTTGAAGGATCCCACGGAGCAGTGGCTGTGTAAGCGAGCTTTTCTCTTTCAAGGATTCTTCGCACGAGAGAGAATCCATTGGAATGGACTCCTGCAGATGCTAAACCAATAAGGACATCACCTTCTGCCATGTTCTCTGTTTTCGGTAATCTGTATTCCTTTTCCATGACTCCGATGGCAGTACCTGCAGCATCATAATCGTCTTTTTGGTACATACCAGGCATCTCAGCGGTTTCACCACCGACGAGTGCACAGTTGGCGTCTTTGCATCCGGCAGCAACACCTTCGACGAAAGCTGCTGCGTTCTCAAGATTCAACTGACTGCAGCCATAGTAATCGAGGAACATGAGTGGTTCAGCACCTTGAACAACTAAATCGTTCACATTCATGCCAACCAAATCAATGCCAACTGTGTCATGTTTGTTCATGAACTGTGCAATCATGAGTTTGGTACCAACTCCATCAATGGCACCAACCATGATTGGAGCACCTGAATAACCAGCAATATGTTGATCAACCTCTCCACCAAAACCACCAATCTCAGCATCAGCTCCTGGTCTTCGGGTGGAAGCAACTGCTTTCTTGATACGCTCAACAAACTCGTTACCAGCATCAATGCTGACACCTGCGGATGCGTATGTAAGTGCTTCCTTGGTAGCAGGAGTAGATCTAAATGCGCGATGAGCAATATCCTTGCGGTAGAACATTTTGTCAAACTTGATGAAATCGACAGTGGTGTAAGCGTCCTTTACGGCCTGCTCTAAAGTCTCTGCGACGGCTTGTGCTGCAATGACACGTCCGCCAGATGTTTGCAATTGTCCATCTTTCACGACGGTACCAGCATGAAATATATTGGAACCGGTTGGAGGGGTCTTGACTTCCATAGGTGTACCTTTGGCATATGAACCTGGGTATCCGCCAGCAGCTACCACGACAGTTGCACTGAATTTTTGATCGATCTTGATCTCCACTTCATCAAGGCATCCTTGAGTACATGCCAGCATGATTTCTGCAAGATCTGTGTCTGCACTCAACAATGGTAACAAAGTTTGGGTTTCTGGGTCACCGAAGCGAACGTTGTACTCCAAAGTTTTTGGTCCATCCTTGGTTATCATCAAGCCAGTGAAAAGAGTTCCGATGAAATTGGTACGTTCTTTTCTCATGCCGCGAAGTGTAGGCTCCAATACGGTCCGTTCGATCTCTTCAATCAATTCTTTAGTAGCAATATTGGTAGGTGCATAGCACCCCATGCCTCCAGTATTTGGACCCTTATCACCATCGAAAATTCTCTTATGATCTTGAGCAGGGGGTAAAGACCGCATGTTGTAACCATCGCAGAAAGTGAGAATGCTGAGCTCGTCACCCTCCAAAAACTCCTCGATGACAACCTCATCTCCAGCATCCCCGAACTCTCGGTCAAGCATAATATCCTTTAGTGCCTGGTGAGCTTCTTCTTTCGATGTTGGAATAATAACACCCTTTCCAGCTGCCAATCCACTGGCCTTAATGACAACATTATGACTTATGCTATCAATATATTTTCGCGCATCTTCGTAATTCGTAAAGTTCTCGTAAGCTGCAGTTGGAATGTTGTACTTCTTCATGAAATCTTTCGAAAATGCCTTGCTTCCTTCCAAACGCGCAGCAAGTTTTGACGGTCCATAACAAGGTATGTCTGCCGCACGGAAATAATCTTCAATTCCATCGACGAGAGGCGCTTCTGGTCCCGGTACTACCTACACGGGGAAGTCAGTAATTGCTTGCCAGGAAGGCTTTCGGAAGGCAATAAAACATCCAGTAGTGTCGAATTCAAAAAAAATCGAATAACGAAGTGGAGTCGAACATCCGAATGAAACCAAACACTCTCGAGACATTCTTGTAGAATTGAATATAGGGAGACGGAGTTAAACTCACCAAGTTAACATTGTGTTTCTTAGCCAACGCAACAAGTCCAGGATAGTCATCTGCCTTGACGCTGGAGTCGTTGGAAACCTTTGGGCAATTTGCGGTTCCTCCATTCCCTGGGACTGCGATTATGGACTCAACGCGGGGAGATTGGCTAAGTTTCCAAGCCAAAGTATGTTCCCGACCACCATTTCCTACAAGGAGAATTCGAATGGGCTCCATTGTGAAGTTTTCTATACGGTATTGAGATATTTACTGTATGAAAAAAGGCTGGAGACAAAAGAAGAAACTCTATCAGGGTGCAATCATTTTGTGCCCGCTAGTGCCACCGCCTGGCAAAATTCTCTCACCCCGCCAATATCCATAACATTCACCCACGTTACCCCTCCATGATTTAACCGAATGCATTTGAAGTTATTTGAGCCTACTGCAGTACTAGGTAAATACTTTATTATATCATGCTATATCGATATCAATATCAATATCCGAATTAGATTCTTATAACAATGTATCTTGGTCCAAATTATACCTTCAAGCCTCTGCCATTCGTTTGAAGAATGTATTGTACCACCAAAATATACTACAGGTCTACAGATGCACAGTGAGTAAGAGAAATTTTAAATGGGTCGTCACAGCGCGTCAACATGGTTGATAGCAAGCGAACAAATCATGTTATTTTTCTCCTCATTTCAATCTTCTTGCTGCAAGTCTAATCGTGACTGTCATTGGAACGGAATTTTTCTCGGTTTATAGCGATATCGGGCAAGGCTGATGAAAAAGGATGATTCGATAACACTTGATTTTTGTGCCCAACCTACATTTCACCTCCAGTCTCGAACTTCTAAACATCTTCATCAAAATGATTACCATAAGTCCGTCATCTCTATCCCCTCATTAAACCTCGCACAAACCACCCTTCAAATCATTTGGATCATTTTCCATCGATGCTAGACATTCGAAACTGACATCCAAATAGAAGTACCCTGTTCCTCGGCGAACATTGGCCCTGGATTCGATGTGATAGGTCTCGCTCTCTCCATATGGCTCGAGTTAAAGGTCGAGGTCACACCATCAATTACATCCCAAGCACCTCTCAATTGCAAAATCACATATGAAGGACAAGGCGCGGAAGAGGTTCCCTTGACCGCCGATAGCAATCTCATTACACGAACAGCACTATATGTTTTACGATGCCACGGACAGAGAAGCTTCCCTTCCGAGACTTCAGTTCATATCATTAATCCCATTCCATTGGGGCGCGGACTTGGGTCATCTGGTGCCGCGGTCGTAGCTGGTGTTGCACTAGGCAATGAAGTCGGAAAGTTGGGATTGTCAAAGGCTAGGATGTTGGATTATTGTCTTATGATAGGTATTGCGCCATTGCCTGTCAAGCCCGACATATCTAACTCCTCATATAGAAAGACATCCAGACAACGTAGCGGCGGCATTGTATGGAGGATTTGTAGGAACATATCTCAACGAATTAAGCGCTGAAGACACAGAACGCAAAGAGATTCCACTCAGTGAAGTTCTACCTGAACCGGCCGGGGGAGTAGATACCGGGTCCAATCCTCCCGAACCACCAGTTGGAATTGGACACTACATGAAATTCCCTTGGGCGTCCGAGATTAAAGCTATTGCAATCATTCCACAATTCGAAGTCGCTACAGCAAAGGCTAGAAGCGTCCTACCATCTTCATATTCCAGGTCGGATGTCGTTTTCAATCTTCAGAGAATTGCTCTTCTGCCTTCGGCTCTAGGAAGGTCACCACCTGATGCAGAGCAGATCTACCTTGCAATGCAAGACAAAGTGCACCAACCTTACAGGAAAGGTCTGATTCCAGGTCTGCCCGAGATCCTGCAATCTGTCACTCCTAAATCTCACCCAGGCCTCTGTGGAATATGCTTATCAGGAGCTGGTCCAACTATTCTTGCGCTTGCAACTGAGAATTTCGATGCAATTGCAAAGGTCATACTGGATACATTTGCAAAGAACGATATCAAGTGCGATTGGAAATTGCTAGAACCTGCACAAGATGGTACAACAGTAACGTACAGCTAAAAAATGGATAATGGCAAACTTTTGGGTCCTACAAAATAAGTTCGTTTGGAGACATGAGGAAATCTCAAGACACAGATGTGCTATCTTGGCTGAATAAGCCGAGTCTCATGCTAGAGAGGCAAGAATTACTTCACCTAGCATAGAATATCAATGTCTGTACATCCTAATATAAGTCGAATTCCACCCAGACTTGTACAAGCCATGATCCATATACGCCTTCCCTATAACGAAAATGGATTACCTATCCAGACAAGCTAATTTGACAACATTTCAGAAGCAATTCAAAAGCAATTACAAAGCGTTCTAGCATGTAATTATCATAGTTCAACCCAAACCACCCCATGCACCTCGGATACGTCTAGCGAGCTGTATATCCTTCTGCATAATTGTAACTCTCTTGGCATGAATAGCACACAGATTCGTATCTTCGAACAGATGGACAAGAAATGCTTCGGCAGACTCTTGGAGTGCTTGAATAGCTTGTGATTGCCAGCGCATGCCCTCACCTTGAGGACGCACGGAGAGAGCGATTTCCCTGACCTAAAATCACGACATGTTAGGTCCCGCCCGGCAATGTTCCGTTGGGTATAAATACGTACTAATCGTGAAAAGGGAAGTTTTAGAAGTAGCAGATCTGTAGACTTTTGAAATTTGCGAATTTCCTTTAAGGCTAGGGTACCAGGCTTATAACGGCGCTTCTTCCCTTGGGGAACTGGATCTCCAGCTATTCACGTTAATTGTGTTAGTACACTGAGCTTAATGGGAACAACCCCTTTCTCTCGATCTGAAATTCGGATTGAACCCTTATAAATCGCGCGCGCATATCGCGCAAGCCCACAATCGCCAAAAAAAATCCAGCTTACCTCTAACGGCACTTTCTCTTGGCCTCTTGCCTACAGCTCCTTTCCCCGCGACGGATTTCCCAGCCGGTCTGCCTTTTGTGCTCGTTTGTGGGCTACCTGCTGCTGATTCTTCGTCCAGAGACAAACGCTGCCTTTTCTTCTGAACTTGCGACATTGCGACTCTTAGTAGCAATCGAAAATTCTATAATATTCTTCGCCCGATATGTTTTACACAAATTGCGCAACTTGATGATTCTTTTGCGATTGTTGGAAAATAGTCTAGTGGCTGGAATGGGCTTTGAAGACGCGGTTTGGCGCGAATATGCGCGCTCGAGTTTGCGGTTGGGTGAGGAGAAGGATGTTATAACAATCCAATTAAAGCCAACAGATCGGATAAGATCCGAGCGAGTTCAATGTGCAAGGAATTCGAGTCCGCGAATTTGGAAAGGAAGGAATGTATTCGACTATCAGGTTTGGTCTAGTCTGAAGTTGAATATTGATGTTAGGAACCACAGCAACCTTGTTTACAAAGCTTGGACCAATCGGTCAAATCATGGCACAATTATGGCTAAACAAGGCTGAAACTCTTAGCCTCGCATTATCAATTAGGGTTATCGCCCGAAGTGCCGCGGGACATTTTAAGATTAACAATTGATACTCCTTAGTACAGGACAACTTGCTCAAACAACGTCATGACCTACAAATGAAAGTGCAACCCACGACACATCTTCGAGAAACACATCTACTACAGTGAAATATCTAGCGTCTCCTCAAGTCATAACAGAAAATATTCAAAACTCTCCGACACATTTTTCCCAGGACCTGAAAATACTTAACAACTCGATTACGCAATACACGCTCAGTCTTATTTTCACATTCAGAGGCCGAGCCTGATTGTCGCATTACCGCCGCCAATCCCCAAATATCCAATTATGGATCAGATGATGGGAAATGGGGAGGGAGGAATAGGGGGACAGGCTGGATTTCCGCTAGAAACTTGGTTTTGGGAAATGCCGGTTTGTACGAGATGGTGGACGACGGCTACCGTGATTACGAGCGCGCTGGTTCAATGCCAAATCGTTACTCCGTTTCAGCTATTCTATAGCTTCAGAGCTGTTTTTGTTAAATCGCAGGTAAGATTTTCCCTCTTTGCTGCGCATTCGAATTCCATGTTGAGTGCTTCGCTGATTTCATATACCAGTATTGGCGCCTCTTAACGACGTTCATATACTTTGGTCCTCTATCCTTAGATCTCGTTTTTCATGTCTTCTTCCTAACCAGATACTCGCGACTTCTCGAAGAATCGTCCGGGCGATCAGCGGCGCAATTTTCATGGCTACTCCTTTACGCAACAACATGTCTCATCCTTATAAATCCTTTAGTTTCAATGCCATTCCTTGGACACCCCTTATCCTCGACTCTTGTATATATTTGGTCGAGAAGGAACCCTGATACACAATTAAGTTTTCTCGGACTACTAGTTTTCACGGCTCCATATTTGCCTTGGGTCTTGATGGGGTTCAGTTTAGTTTTGCATGGGACGGTGCCAAAGGATGAGATGATGGGAGTCGTTATTGGCCATATTTGGTATTTCTTCAACGATGTTTATCCACCTCTACACAATGGACACCGTCCATTTGATCCGCCAATGTTCTGGAGAAGATTGTTCGAGAGACGGCCAAGGCAGGAAACGGCTGATGCGATTAATAACGATATTGCAATGGCCGCAGCACCAGCACCGGAAGTCAGATAGAAAAAACATCAAAGATCATGTGGATTAAATTGCATAGGGAGGCGTTTAGGAATTAAGAAGAAATTGGGAGCGAGCAATTAGCCTTAGCAGGCATAGCGTTAAGTCCGCCTGGATAGGTTTGGTAGATGGGCTGGCAGCGATTTGCTTTATTCGTACTGTTATATTCTTGCGCCGAGGCTTCAAGGCTGATCACATTCCAGTTAGACGCAAGAATTACTATACTTTCATTGTATTATTAAACTCATTGATAGAGTATTTAACTTTGTCATGAACTGCTCTCTGCATCTGACTCTACTTTGGATGAATGTGTTGCAGCCCGCACTTTAGCTCGATCCTCCTTCTTTGTTCTCGCAGGCATATCCGCATCCCGAGCATCGTCCCAATCCTCTTCATTATCAAGCTCATCAGGGGCGGCTGCAGGATGATGTAAATGCATCCAATCCTCCAATTCTTCTATAACTGAACGCAAACGATCTCTAATACTCTCTATGGCATAACTCCCCAAAAGTAATCGTAGAGGAGGGTAAGAACAATGACCCAACTGCCAAACCAACTGGGCGCATTTTTTGGCGCTCGTAGGCTGTTTATCTCCTAACCATTGAACCATCCTCTTCGCGTGCAGTGCTGGCGAAGATGGATCAGAATATGTTTCACTTGGAGGCTTGATCAGAAAATGTCCCCAAGTAGGTAGCGGGCTCGAAGCCCATTCCTTTTCATCCCTCCTAACCAAGCCTGGCTCTACTAATGTAGCTTTTATATTAAAAGCATCAATTTCGTAAAGCATCGCTTCGATCATTCCTTCCACCGCATACTTCGTCGCGCAATATGGTCCCAGTCCCGGAACACCCAATGCGCCCGAAGTACTGCTAAAAATTAAATATCTCCCTGCTTTTTGCTCGCGAAAATATGGTAAACTCAATTGAATAATATGTACTGTGCCCATGAAGTTCGTCTCAAATTGATTGCGTATCTCGTGCTCGTCCTGATCTTCGCATGCGCCGATGACGCCGTATCCTGAGCAATTGGCTATAACATCGATGCGCTTAAACTTTTTAAGAGCTTGGGATATCACGGCGGAAACAGATTCTCGGACACGTACATCGCAGAGGGTATTAAAGCAGTTTGATTGTGGGAATGTGGTCTGCATTAACTCGAGTGTAGTTTCGTTGATGCGACCCACAGCAACGACTTTGTCGTCTTTCTCAAGACATGTTCGCGTGAGACTTTGACCCATATGTCCAGTGGCGCCGAATACCTAAGACCCAGTCAGTAAATTGGAAGTTGGGGGATGATGATTAATGGATAATCTATCTGCCAATGTGCAGTTAAATACACTCACCACCCAAACCTTTGACTTCGGTGGTTTATTTGGTAGCGGAGGGTCACAGCTCAAGGGGAGTTGTAGTTTGACTTTTTTACTACCCTCAGAATTGGAAGTATTGTTTTCGATGCATTTGGTATATGCGGGAGACATGCTGTCGCGGGAGTGGTTCTGAGGGGCGTTCTGTCCTGATAATGGCATTGAACTCTTATAGTCGCGCTCGACATCGGAAGTATCGGCAGATCCTTCCATTTCCCTAATCTTCCTTTCTCTTATCTGCCTTTGTATAATATTTTGGTGCTGGTTTGTAAGTCATAGCTGGCAATGTCTGTCGTGTCGTTACTGCTGTGGGTGGTGATGCTGAGGAGCCAATAGCGGGGTAAGCTGCCTTTCTCAAAAGTTTTGTTGCATGTCTGACAGCTTTTCCAACTTTGAGGTTTTTTTTAGAAAAGTGCAAATATTATAGCAAATATAAAATCGCAGAGGTCTGCCGATCTTAGAAGACACCGTCCCGGGATTTTGAGAGAGAATTGGCGTTTTGGTAGGAAATTCGCTATCGGTTTGTTCGCAAGCTCTTATCGGTTCCCAAAGATCTCATCTTATCTTTTATGTCTCCATTCACTAACCTACCTAAACAGCATGGCATGATCAACCTCGGCATATTTCTTTATCTTGATGCTTAGTCGGTGACTTGTGAAACCTCTTGATGGAACGGGAACAGACAGATGGGATGATACTCGTGAGCTGGTGGTTCAATGACCAGTTTGACTTTTATTGTGTGGGATTTTGATGCGACGCAGTAAAGGTACTCTAATTGTACTTCAGATACAAAATGCCTTGAAAAGTTCGAATGGTATTCTTGCTGCCTATCATAATATGCTTTCACATCCCGCTTGTTGTGCTCTCGTTTCCTCATTACCGCCATTACTCTTCCATAGAGCACCCTCCACCATCCATTCCACCATCATCCACCCGTCGCTACTGGCTGGCAATTGCAGGAACAGTCTGCAGGTACTCCTTGCGGTATGGATTGACATCCACTTCTGGACCACGGTTCAAAGGTGTCCATTTGGGCTCCTCCTTGAACAGTCTCATTGCTTGGATGTACTACTCCTCCGTTAGTAATGGCAGAGACAGGAAGAACATCATAAAGGGAACCGTACATTTTTGTCATCAGTAGTGAAACGATGATAAATACCAGCCGGGAGGATCTATCCACCAGAGTTAATCCATATTCTGACGCAGTTCCAATGTATTATGATCACATACAATCAAATCGTCCTTCTCCAACCTAATTCGCACCCACTCATCGCCCTCACTTCTAACATCGAAAAATCCCGCACCATCTCTTATATATCTAATCTCCTCATCCTCATGCAAATGCTCATTAAAGAACATCTTGACCTTCTCCTCGTAAACATCGCCCATTTTCTCTGGTGAAACGGTAATCACATCGCGATTCTTGTAGCTTCTGTCCGAGGCGAGCTTGTCGACATCCTTTTCGTCTGCAAAGTGATAATAGAGAACCCCGAGCTTCTCCAAGTATTCAGGATCAACGTCGCGACCTGAGTCGTGAAGTTCGCGTTGGTCGCCCTGTAGTGGAATGTTTCTTAGTAGGAGTGATAGGATATGGAGGGGTAATGTAGTGGGATGAGGGGTAATTCACCTCCTTGTTGTCGAACCAGTAAGCTCTCATTTTGGATCTTAATTGACTGGTGAGTAAATAGTCCTTGAATATAGACTCGACGGAATTGAGCGCAGTGTTATGCTTCAAATGTAAATAGAAATATAAGATAAGTGGCTTTCTTTGTCTTCTGTTGGTTTGGATAAATAAATATCAATGCGGAGAGCTGACTTAAATATAGAAATCCCTACGAAAAGTCTGCGCCCGATGAGGTTGACGCCATTCCCTCACTCATCCACACACATCGTTGTACAATCACATTGTATTTGGACGGGGCAGTTCATTCAGTTCAGACTATAATTCTATTGATAAATATGTTTGTATACATTCAGCTCGCGGACAGTGAATGAAAAGAGGTTATCATTCAGCAGATATACAATTTTTTTATCTTCATCTGATTTTCGGTTTGGACGTCATCGTCATCGTCATCACAGATTCCGAAATGTTTGCAGGGGTGCTTACCGAAATCTTCAAGCCCACACAGCCAGATTTGTTACCCTTTTATCTTTATTCCCACCTTTCTATCTACGCATCAATACAAATGCGAGTGCAGATTTAGATAGCTCATTAGGAAGTTCATCGATTGTCAAGTAGGGGAAGCCGAGCAAAGATGCAAAGAAGAAAGTTCTTTATATTCTGCAAGCAGAAAGACACATTCAGCAATCGCGCTATCTAAAGGTGCAGCGACGACACATTGCATTTTTGACAGATATTGATGAGCCTTGACGTATCCCAGAGAATGAGGGACGCAATTGTTTCGGGGTTATTCCTGGGGTGGGAGACGCATATTGAGTTTCATGCAGAAGTTATAGATGCAGTCAGTTTATTTTTCAAGGATTACGGGAATTATTTTAGTATACTTCATCTATGCAAATCTACGAGTAATGGGAAAGGAATCAAATCAGCTTTGGGGTTACGTGAGTAAGTGCTCACAATTCCCGGTCAATTCGTTGATTTTTCAGTCGGGATGATTTCCTGTAATGTGAAAGTGGAATTGTTGTACATGCGAGCTGCCAATATACAGTCACCAATATGTCTATATCACGTCTTTCCGGAGAGGAAGATGTTAGATTACTATATCAGTCTAAGTACGAGTGAATATTCACATTAAGTCCAAAATTCTCATTCACAAAATATTACCACGATGAACGTTGCGCAGTTCAACACGCCCCCAGGGGAAAGTCTCGGTACGCTTCAGTGCCATTACATTCGAAGATCCGAATCTGAATATATATCTGAATCCGATGACATCTGTTTAAGCCCCTCGCAATGATTGAAATCTGCGCGGGGATTTCCTTAGTTTTTCACGTTACACACTTTCCCAATTAACATCATGAGCTTGGGTTTTCTAGAAATAGAATTCGCAATATCATTTGGTAAACTACCACCAGTATAACCAACAAATGGCATGTGCCTGATCAAATGAGGGAATCAATCCAGGCTCTCATACACGTCAATGATTATTGATGGAGGAATAAAGTCGGTATCCAAATTCCCGGAAATGTTTACCAAATCGGCAAGTGAGCGGTCCTCATGGTGGAAGGACACAACAAATTCAGCATAAACGTTGAACTCTAGAGCTCATGAAAATTTGGTGGCATGGCATAAAAAGGAGTGCAACAAAGATCCTCTCGCCTTACATGTAGTTGACCGTAGTCGGTTTGCCTCTGAAAGATGGTAGCAGTTGGTACGCGGCGTTGGCGGCGTTGGCGAAGCTGCAGAGATTCACATACGCTGGCTTCGGAATACCAGTAGAGCCTGGTGTATGTAGAATGAGGAAGGTTTGTCCTTCACCTCGGCGAACTCCCGACACCACGATTATTGTAAGATAGCAAGGCCAGGGTTTCTGAATCAGTCCAAGTCCGGCGGTGGCAATGCCTTCGTAGGCCTGACCCTGCCAAATTTTCTTGATCCTGCTGGAACTCTGTCTGCGACAATCACATAATGACAGTTTATTGCTTCAAGAGGTAAGTGTGCCTCGACACTGTTCGATGAAAACTGGGAGAAGTCTACATGATGATTAACTTCCTGTTCGCAGGGGATAAGACTGGCAAAAGTCTACAATATGTCCCATTTGTACATTCCTAATATAATTATGAGGTAGCAAAGATCCCTAAGGTCCTATGCAGAGAACGACAATGGGTTCCCATCCCATCAGCAGCGCATCAACCAAAAAGGCACATCGATTCACGGCCGTGAAGAATGATTCATAATCAATGTCGATAGAGCCTTCTTCTAAGTTTGCAGATTTCAGAAGAGAGGTATATTCGTCTAGTATCAGAATATGAGATCTCATCGACTAGCTGGGGCAACAATCGCCGCCCAAAATCTGGTAGATTGGCTGAAAATTCCATCTTAGAAATTGATGCTTGAGTTCTGGTGGGTCCACTTGATCCAAAGACTTCTATGATATTTGAGGAAAGGAACACAAGCTTTAATATATCCACGGTCACAAAGGGATTTAAGCTTTGTAGACAGGGGTAAAATCTTCAACGCACCTGTACTGCAGTGTAGCCAAGAATGGATGAGGTAAGCATTGCGGCAGGGTATCGCAATGCAATCCACTTGCATATCGAAGCGGGATGTGTAAATGCGTAGCAGATCATGAAGTCTATTGGTTATAATACATGCTTTCCTAGTGACACGGCATTGGGCCTCCTGGAGCCACTATACTCGTTTTACCATATGATCTTAACACTTAACAGCAACGAAGCACACATTCCTAGTAATACTTCCTTTCGCTAATAGAATGATTCAGATCCGATCGTAAGTGACGATAATAATGATCAAGTTCTAACGCAGGAAACATTTGAAGGATTCTGAGCGTGGCGCGTTGGTGGCACAGCGCTTAACCCATTTGAGTACTAACCGCAAATTTCATAGTGTAAACAAAAGTGAACTTTGGAGCGCGATCCCAAAATCCCATCCCTTCACTTCTCCTGCCCTTAAATTACCAAACCACAATATTATAAATTGATCTCTTCATCTCTTCATCTATTCAAATCAAATTGACTTGCGACGATACATTATTGATCATATCAAATTGAATGTTACTTTGCTTTTCATCGCTACTGGAGCAAACACTGAAGCGAAGCTCCTAAAGTCCCTGGTCCACTTTTCACCCAGCCAACACCCTTGCGTCATTGCTTTTTGTTTACTGGGTATTGAGAGAGTCCCTTCATGTACTCACATTTACAACGTCAATTCCGCAAAAAGATTGCTGATATCAACGAAATATTAATTGCCATGGCTCTTGATCCGCGATTGATGCCAGGTGTGGTATCAACTGCATCTACTCCTTCTTTAAGATCAAGGGAAGGTAGTGTTGTATCTACGGCCAAAGATGCGGGTGGAAATGTTAGAGTTGTCGTTAGAGTTAGAGGATTTCTTCCCAGAGGTGGGTATTTGAAGCCCAAAAAAAATGCTGCGACATTTCACTAATTTTATTACAGAAATCAATAGAGGGGCTGAGTGTCTGGTCGAGATGAATCCAATTTCGCAAGCAACCACCCTTCTCGTACCCAATGATACAGATCCTGCAAACACTCGCTCGAAGATGCGCAGAGTCATTGAAGAAAAACACTTTACATTTGACAATTCCTTTTGGAGCCACAACAAATCTGATAAACATTATGCACACCAGGAGGATGTTTATAATAGCTTAGGGGAGGAATTCTTGGATCATAACTTCGAAGGATATCATACATGCATTTTTGCATATGGCCAGACTGGATCGGGAAAGAGTTATACAATGATGGGGACAGAAGAGCAGCCAGGATTAATACCAAGGACTTGCGAGGATCTTTTCCAGCGGATTGAGGCAGCCCATAATGAAAGTCCAAACATTTCATACAATGTCCGTGTATCTTATTTCGAGGTCTATAACGAACATGTCCGAGATCTCCTTGTTCCATACCACCCCAATCAACCACCTTATTACCTTAAGATTCGTGAATCCCCCACTGAAGGACCTTATATCAAGGATTTGACCGATGCCCCTGTTAAGAATATCTCCGAGATTATGCGATACATGAAAATGGGAGATGCTAGTCGAACCACAGCAAGTACTAAGATGAATGATACAAGTAGCAGAAGCCATAGTGTTTTTACCATTATGCTCAAGCAGATTCACCATGACATGGACACCGACGAAACTACAGAACGTACTGCCCGGATACGACTCGTGGATCTTGCAGGCAGTGAACGTGCAAAGGCAACAGAAGCAACGGGTGCTCGTCTACGCGAGGGAAGCAATATCAATAAGTCTCTAACTACTCTTGGTCGTGTCATCGCTGCTCTCGCGGATCCAAAACAACATCGTACCGGAAAGCGCAACAAGGATGTTGTTCCCTATAGAGATTCGATCCTCACCTGGCTGCTCAAGGATTCACTGGGAGGAAATAGCAAAACCGCAATGATTGCATGTATTTCTCCGTCTGATTACGATGAAACTCTCTCCACCCTTCGCTATGCCGATCAAGCCAAACGTATCCGCACACGTGCCGTCGTCAATCAGGATCATGTTTCCGCTGCCGAGCGCGATGCTCAAATTGCTGCCATGGCCGAGGAGATTCGTATCCTACAACTTCAAGTTTCCAATTCTGACTCTACGCGCAAAGAGACAGAAACAAAAGCACAAGATGAGAAACTCGAGCAATACCAGAACAAGATCGCCCTCATGCAAAGAATGATGGAAGATAGGACGATGATATCAGAAGGCAAAATCCGCAGCTTGACAACCGAGAATGACGCTTTGAGATTACATTTGAAATTAGCTCTGGACAGCTTGAAGAACCCAATCAAAGTGGAACCTGCAAGAGCTGTTAGTCTGCGCAGTCCTGATTTTAGTGGCGAACATGAAGTGGAGCAGAGCAAGGAGAATAGACATCCGGATGAAGCGACTGCAGAGGAAGAGGAGTATGAACAGGAATACACAGATGAAGATGAAGCTATTGATGTTGGTATTCACCAGGAGAGAGCAAGTGAGGTTCAAGGTTTTATGGGTGATTTGTTAAAGGATTTGGGTATGTTCAGAAAGAAGATTGGTGACGATAAAGGTCGTTTCGGTCGCGAAATTGGGGTAATTCAGGTTGTATGATTATAAGGAAAAGGGCAAACTTTTTATGGATGGGCAGGCCTTACGAAGGAAAACAGGACAAGCGTTGGTGTTTGGGTGTTTTTGTTCTTTTATTATACCAAGGGTAGGACTGGGGGGTTGGATATGTAGAATTATGGATCATGGCATGGTGTATAGAGTCTAGTCGATTGATTACCTTTTTTAATACGTTTATCTTGTCCGAGGGGAATACATTTCTTACTAGTCCCAGCTACTGGACTTCAAACGACGAATAATTACCTAGGTAGTGTGTGTATGATAACATACTTGTCAGGATGAGACCTGTAAGATAAGAATATAGATATGCAACATTAAACCCCCGAAATCTAATCCAAGCGTTCTGAGTGGAGGATAAAATTAGTATGTATTCTTAGTTTTTTTGGGTAGGAGTTAATTACTATTATAGGTTCCGCAGCTAAGGGAATTGGGGAATAGGGTGGGTTATCGGTCCCTGGATCCTCGGAAAGGGGGGATAGTTATGGAGTGGCTAAGTTTATGGACGAGAGTTGTCAGGATGGAGCTTGTAAGTTTCAGCTGTATATGGATGGTATGTTGGTCTGTTGGTATTTCATCGGGCTGGAAGATCTAGAGGAGGGGGGGGAGAGGAGGGTTTTCTAATATGTAACTAGCTGGTGTAAGGGCTGGTGCTGAGGAGCCGATGATGTGGTGGTAGGGATGGGGGCTTTGTGTTGATTTGAAGTGACTACCTACTACCTACTAAGTAGGTGTGGTTTTGAGTTTTGAGATATTGGGATGGGTGGATAAGATGGATGGGTGGACTGGTTACTTGTAATGTGTGTGGCACTTGTGGTATCTAGACTGTTAATATCAGTCACTATATACTTGTTACTTGTTGGGATGCGTTGAGTTGTAGGGTGGGATTGTGGATATGTAATGTAATGTTGGGAATATAACAGTTTCTCTGTTTTGAGGCTCTGGTTGGAATGATTTTGTTTTAGTCACAAGGGAACGAGGGGATGGAAGGCATCGGCGGGATGAGATGGGATTCGTGGTTTAGATTTGGATATTGTAATCTCATTTCTATAAGTAAGGTTGGGGTAAAGAGATTAATGCTAAGTGAGTCTCCTGAGTTTGCTTTTGTCTTCCTGTTTTATCCTTACATGGGCCAAGGCCGTCTAACCCATCCATACCCTGAAGCAACATTTTAAATTCCTTCTATCAAACGCCGTATCCAACTAACTCCAAGTATCCGACGTGTTCGGTCGAAGAATCCTGATCTCAATTTATACAGCAAACTCAGATAATCCATCCATCCTACCATCTCAAAGTTCTTCAATTCCCGCCTTCTTTCCCTCCCCCATCTTCCTATCCCCATCCGCATCTTTCTTTTCCACCTCACTTTCACTATCATCCTCACTTTCCCCGTCCCTCTTCTCTTCCAAAACGCCCAGTCCCAAATTCATTTCCACATAAGTCTCTCCCTCCCTCACATCCTCCAACCCACGCTCTTCACCCCCACTAATTTTCTTCATTAATTCCACATTCGCTTCTTTCATCTGCTTCAAAAAATCTGTAAGATTATTTAAGCTTTCTGAACCGCTAAATCCATTCAGCTCGGATACACGCATGACGGGACGGGCATTTAGGGGCCTTATGAGGGGGATCTCATCTTCGGACTCGTCTTCGGAAGATGATTCTGATGAGGAGGCTTCTGCTTCTGATGATGAAGTGACTTCTGAGGAAGCTGGAGTTGACGAGTTGGGTGGTTTTGTGGATGTGGATTTGGAGGTAGTGATGGATGGTTGAGTAGTGTTTGAGGATGCTTTTCCTAGAGCGGTACGTTTTCTGGATGGGAGTTTGGCATCAAGGATTTTCCGTGTGGGTGCTGGTTCGGCGTCCATTGCTTCTGTGGGAAGGGAGGAATCTTTGGTTGACATGGTGAGTGTGTCAGGTGAGTTCTTAGGTCGAGGTGAGATTTGGAAGCGATGTTTTGAAAGGTCTCAGCTCAGTAGTAAGTCTCAGTGGTAGGACCCAATCGTAGACCCGAGAGTGAAAACAAACAAGAATGAAGTTTGAAAGTATATATTCTTGAGAGTACTGAAACTTTTGATAGGTGATGTATCTGGTAGACCAGGGTAGTAGTAGGCTTATGTGGTCCTGGAAGTTTTAATTGGATGGAGCGAGAATATGTATTCTAAGGGTTCAAAAAGATTTTTGAAAATGTTTTGATCAATGGATTTTGTAAATAAAAATCCACCAATAATATAGCAAGGATGAAGGGTGATTTATTCCTTCTTTAGAAATTGATTGATTTGGCGATTAGATAGATGTAGAGTGACCTCTCCAGAAAAAACCATCATCGAAAACTTTCACTCATGCTCCACCGCACGTGATTTACATCACCGATCACTTTTATTTTCTCGGACCGCGCCGGCCGTGTGTCATGCCTGCAATTGCGTACGAGCAATTGAACCAATGTGAAGTCCGAACAGCCATTACAAGGGGCATGTACTCTTTGAGAGGACCGTTCGGGCGCTTGTTTCAGGGTTTCATAATGGGTCCACTGCTTCAGATGTGATCTGCTGTGCATTCATTCCCTTGGCGCCCACTGCTTCTTATCACCTCATCCTTTGTACAATACCATTTATTTTCTCTTTCATCCTCTACTATCTTTCTCTTGTCCATCCCATCTAATCTTGGCTGCTCAATCTCTTGGTATCTTGTCATTCTTCTTGAAAGTGGTAGCCGCATTCGAGTATTCTCTACATCTTCAAGTCTTTCAATTGTAATATTACAGATACCATTTAATACAATATGGCGTTACGACCATCGCTCATTACACGAGGAATTTCCACCTCGGGGCCAAGCGATACTGGGTCGCCTGCTCGAGATGATGCCAAGAAGAATATGTTAAAGGCAATGCGTCCATTGCCTACACAACATTATTGGAATATATACTTTGATAGGTCAGTGCTCTTCTTGTAGGATGTGTGGATTTCGCAGGGTATTAGTTTGGTACAGTTGCTAACGGAGTACCAAATAGACAGCAGAAAGATCAGAAGCCAGCCGCAGATGGTAGTTATAGTGCTACTCTCGACAAACTTCCTACACAAATCGAGTCGATTCAGGACTTTTGGCGTTATTGCAACAACACTCCGTTCGATCAGATTAAAATGAGAGAGTCGATTTATCTGTTCAAACAAGGATTTCAGCCAATATGGGAAGATAGAAGGAATATCAATGGAGGTAGTTGGACATTTAGGGTTCCAAAACAAAATGGTCCGGACTTTTTCACTAGAGTTCAATTGATGGCTATAGGAGAGAAGCTTCAAGGCTGTTTGGAACTAGGTAAGCCGTTTTATACATATCTCTTGGTTGAGAAAATACCAGCCCCTTACAGACAATTTGGGGATTTTCATTTTGGAGGGCTTAAAGACATTGAAATGTTGATTTATAGCGCATCTGAATCCTCACGGACAAGTGTTTCGCTTTTTAGGTTGGAGGAGTCAAGATTATGAGACAGAGCACAACACGAAGTAATACTAACATACAAGTAGGCGATCAACTTTGTGGTGTTGGTCTCTCTGTTCGTTTCAACTCTCATCTCATCTCAATCTGGCATCGTGATGCCTCGAAGCAAAAATCCATCGATGCGTTACTCGCTACGGTCTTGGAGGAACTTCCTGAAGAACTGAAACCCAAACCCGACAACTTCTTTTATAAGAAACACTCAGACCACGCCGGATTCAAGGCTCCACCTCCGGAAAGTACATCCGAATCCGCACAGACTGAGGTCGCCCCGCCTAAAATTCAGACGGAGGTTCCGGCAGTCTAAACTGATTGTTTCAAGATATCAAGGAGGTTATATGGGAATTGGCGTCACAAATATATCAATAAAGGTTCAAATAATTGAATACTCATAAGGTGGAAAGGTGTTTTTTCGGGCTATACCGGATTTTGCATAATCTACTCGAGGCGTTGATATTAAGAGTAATCAGCTAAATAAATGAAAGATATGCAACAAACGACGCTGTGCTAGAATTCTTTGTCGTCTGTGTATGTAACTCCATCCATGGTAATATCGAATTTATTCCCAAAACTCCACACCAAAAAGCCCCGAGCACCATAACCCCAAAATCATATATGTCAAGCACTCAAATTCCCAGGTCATGTATCAAATAAACTCATTCATCCAGCCCTCACCTCCACATCCCCGCTCTCCTCATAACCGCCTCGAACTCATCCTTCTCCACCCCCTGCCCTACTCCTTTACCCCCATTAGCCTCCAATAACATACTAGCCAACAAATCCTCATCCACATCCTCCTTCAAAATCTTCGCGACCCTCTTCAACGTCGCCATTGTAATTCTTCCCATATCCTCTCCACCTCCACTTCCGCCCCTCTTCTGTCCCGCATTTGTAAAAAGTCTAAACGCATCATCCACATCTTTCCTATGCGAATCCGACGTCCGAGTCCGAGAATGAAATTTAATGGCGCAAATAGCGAGGAAATGGCGGTAGATAGTGTAGCCTTCGTCTTCGGGGTCGAGAATGCTGTGGTATTCGCGCAGTTCGGAGGCGGTGGGCGTTAGGCCTAATGCGCTATTTTCTTGTTATTATATATTTTCTCTCATTATATTTCTTTCTTTTCCATGGATTCAAGGCATAGGTGAGAGCTCTACGAAGCGCAAAAGAATAGCACATACATCAACGCTCTCCTCACATCACCAATCGCTATAACTCCCTCCTTCTCGCCATCCATCTTCTGCGAAAATAAGGAAAATGCCTCTTTAATCTCTGTTTCTTCCGCCGCGGTAATATTATTCTCTTTAGCTAGCTTGGACCGCGGTCCTGCTGCTGGCGCCGAGGTGTCTTTACGTTTTGCAGGCTGCGTTTTTGTTAGTTTTGTCTATGAAAATGGTAGGTGAGGGGAATACCATTTTGTGTACCAAACATACAAATAAAATGTTGCGTAAAGGATATTGTTATGGGCAGAGATGGAATGGCAGTAAAGGGTAGTTGATTGATGCCTTATTGATAAAGTTCGCCCGCCATGACGTGAAATGCCTTGCTGGCGAGGCTGAAGTGGGTTTTTTCGGATTGGCCAATTGGCTGGACTAAGCTAGTTTCTTACTAGTGTTTAAGCTAAGGATCTCTATGAAAACCTCGAAAATTTCTCGTAAATCATTTTTCCCTTCATCAATAACACAATGTCCATTGATTCATGCATAGAGTACTCTCCAACCAGCGGAGTGATTTCCAAATACGCATCTTCGAATCAATCATTGTTCTATGAAGACAGGTAGGTAGGTATTTTCCCTTCCAGCATTTTCATCATCATTTCCATCTTTCCATCTATCCTTTCTCCAATGGATTCATAACCCCCTCATCGCTTCAAAATATTGCTAGAGCTTGCCGAGTCTCAACCCAGAGCGAGCAAGTGTGGACAGTGAAGCAAGAATAAAACCCGGGTCACGATTTTGATTCTTCGAGACTTTTCCCTGAGGTATCCTGTCTATGAGACTCGTCGATGAGTTTTGTGTTTGGTTCCTTTGGGAGACATTTTATGTTTGATGGGAGGGATTTGAGAGGGTTAGTTGAGTGTAGTGGTCGAGTGTAGTAGGAGTTTATTAGATTAGTGCAAAATATTTATGTTTCTGATGACTTTTTGCTTGCTGTTTGGTGTGATTTGTTCTTGTGAAGTTATATCGAGGATCAAGTTGGTCGTACATGATTAGATTCACTCTGCATCTCGACTTTGGATATCAATGCACCCTGCTGTCGTGCCTACCTATGCAACATAGACAGTTAGCAGTCACAGCATCGGCATCATAAACCGGCGTTGCTTCCGCGAGATTTAGAATGACCGGATTGCTATGGCTGCCCAGCACACATCCGGCCCACGTAAAATGGCCTCGGGTAATAATTCAAGTTCAATATCAAGTACATCTCGTGGGTAGAACCATGGATTGCATACTCCACTCGAAAAAATTATATTCATATAAATTCTTCAGGCATAGGTTCTCCCTCCTTTATCGGTTTTCCAAACGACCAATGCCCTTTCACTTGCTGAAGCATTCTTTCCCTCCTCTTTTCCACGCCAATGAAAATTACGATATTCGCACGTACTGGCGTTATAGACATCGCCTGCAGCTCGGTTGTTAGTAATAACTGATGGGGATTCTATATTACGTGCTAGAGCTTCTTTCCCTAGTCACAGCTTGTCAGTGTTGGAATTGTGGTGATTACCTACATACTCA
Source organism: Sclerotinia subarctica (assembly GCA_025389085.1). NCBI lineage: Eukaryota > Fungi > Ascomycota > Leotiomycetes > Helotiales > Sclerotiniaceae > Sclerotinia > Sclerotinia subarctica. The sequence continues at coordinate 3,966,422 of QRFI01000001.1, read as the reverse complement.
GGTACATATGCTAGTACTCCGTAGATAAAAGTAAATTGGTTGGAAGTGGACGCACAAGAGCCTGTAAAATGTTTGTCTCAACTCCCCAAGATGTCTATACTACTCTCGCTCCTACTTTTCGCATGAGTAAAAGTAAGCGAAAAGGTAAAGGGTTGGAATGAAGCCATCCTCTTTCTCAGTTTCAGTCAGTCAGAAGAGAAGAACACACAGGAAGGAACACAATGGCAAAAGGATAACAGGGGTCATCCTCCCAGGCGTATGCTCTGTAGTGGCCTGTGGCTAGTATCTTTTTCTTTGGAGGTGGTAGTTGAAGTGATTGCTCTACTCTCAGCGCCAAAAGGATTATTTGTTATACGTCACTCGATTGTTTAGATATATCTGTGAGTGAGAAGCTGGCGAGAGAGGCCCTGATCTTCTTGCTGAGATGAATTTGGATTACAGGCTTGATTACTTCTACCACACCTTTAAAGAAATCCTAAATCTGCAAATGAATGTGAGGCACAGAATCCTTCTCAAAAACGACAGCATTTCAGATCCAGTCACCCTCGAGCTCTCCCGAGCTTAAGTTCTCGGCACGACTACCCACTTCGCTTAAACAAGTCTCCGGCTCCTAGCTTCCTCATGAATCTTATCATGAAAGTCTTTCAGCGTCATTTGATCCCAAATAGTTGCGAGAAGCCAGAAAGGCGTCTTCTCGGGAGGAGGATTGTCACCGTCGACGAAAGCATCTTCCTCCTTGGCTATTCCCCATTTGTGCTTGAGATCCCGGACAAGTACATCCATATATCGCTCTCCGTAGATGCTTATGGCCTCGCCAAGAAACTCTAGGGCATGTTTGCAAGGGGCACAATCTCTCAACGGACAAAGTTCGCCCTTAAGTGTGTATTTTGGACGTTCTGGTGCATCTGTGAAATCCTTTGGTCGAGAGATAGTACATCCGCAGAGATAGACGTCCCAAACAATCGGCCATGCCTCATAGCCGTAACCATCATCGTTAAGAATGGCTGATATAATCGGGACGAAATGGTTCGACATCTTGTCTGTGTGGGTTTGAACTTCGAGACACTGTAGCTTTCTTCGCAGAATATCTACTATCGTCAGCCAAAGAACAATAGTAAAACGAAATAGAGGAACTTACATGGCAATGCCCGAGTGCTAAAGGTTAAAGACAAACGGAAATCGAAGAACGAATATATTGGAGTCGTGGATAAGATGGCGTGATGTTGTAATAATAAACAGCTATGGCACAGCGTGGTTGCTTAAGTCTCTCCGTAGTATGTATGTATGGTATGAAGGTAGAGAAAAGAAAAAAATTGATGGGAAGCGCCCAAATTATATAGGCATGCATTAGTATGATGAAATTATTCATATTCCTATATGTTGTATAAATATGCCCGGATTTCGAGTCACCTGGAGCATTACTTCTCAACTTGAACAGTCAGTAACTTATTACCATGCATCATCGACATCTCAATTTCGGCACCATGTATGCCGGATACTCGTCGATTCATTTTCGCTGTGCAATATTCACACTAAACCCAAGATTATGAAAAGTAGACGACCATTTGTGAATTCCATCTCGCCAAACCCAATGAGACCAGTTCTGTTTCAAATCACCAATTCATGTGCTTTTATGAATATATTTGATTGGGGTAAAGCCCTTTGACCGTCCACATCATCCAGAAATCGGCATCTCGCACGACCGTTGCGCCATCTGCAAAAACAGCTTATGCATCGACTTTAAGGAAGAGTGTTGAAGTCGTGTGGCTCGATCTTTACAACCTGGATGTTTCGTTAATCTCTTCCAACCTTCTAGAAGGGAATCTCAAAATGGTTCAAGACATCGAGAATAGTGATGGGGTACTTATGAAGGATCAGGTCATGAAAAACAATTCAGGAGTAGAGACGAATGAGAAATGACTAAGTGACATGATTATTTTCCCTGTTGACCTCCACTTAGTTGACAGCAATCACCAATTCAAAAGACAATTTGATGTAGGTTTGGACTTTCCCAAAAAAAAGCGAGGTGGTATTTTGGTAACGGATCATTTCCACGACTTTCTGAATGGCGGAACCTTGACGTCCACTTCGTCGCGAAAGATGTACCTTCTCTATCGAGGTTGTCCACACTCTCAATGACTACCAAGTCAAAACAGTCAAAAAAAGTAGTGTGTGATCAAGCCCCTCGATTGTTTGATAAGAAAGATATATACATACCGCAGTACAGAAAGGTCGCCCACTAATCAATCGTTCGCCTGCTAATGAGGGCAGCATGCATTAGCAAGCAAGATTTATTAGGAGCAAGTAATCAGTAAACAACAAGAACAGCAACGCTTGCTAAGATATCATTGGGTATTGAACGAAGATCATAGAGGGGAATAAAAGCTGGTGTTGAATGTTAGCGAGATTGCCATTGTGTGGAGTGAAAGCTGAGGAGCTTGACCACTGCACTAAATTGTAATGTTTGATTAATTCGTGCATAGATTGGATTATAACGTCAAGTGGGAGCTCGGTATGAAGGTGTTGAGAGGGAAGGGGGTAAGAGAGGTTGGCGCGGGAGATGTTTGGGGAAGAAGGAACTATGAGGTGATGCGGGCATGGCGTGGATCAGCCTCTTGAAAACCTTGAACGGAAACCTTAGTGTTCATATTAAATCAGACAACATAAGAACAAGAACTTTAAAGCTTGGAACGAGAAACATGTAACATACATATAGCAAAGCAACAAGATATGGTGTTGCCCTGACTCTTAATAGATAGACATGTAGACTGATGAGTTCTGGGTGATAAGACTCTGGCAAAGAAGACTTGTCCGTACCGAGAACATCAAATACAGTGAGATATGAGTCTTGTATTTTATTTGGCAACAAATATCAAAACGAGATACTGTTAACTTAATAGAAAGTGAGTTTATGAAGTACCTGCGAAGAACATACATGCTAATAAGTTCTGATTCATACTTATAGTTTCGGAATCGAGCCAGAGGTCGTCGGAATTATTCGACACAATAGCCATCTGTGGCTCATCAAATAATGGTTAACTATGTAGTGAACGTAGTTTTACCAATTTCAGTTTTGATATCTGGAGGATATTATCATATGTTTGCTCGAGAATTAGGCCTTTGGTAGGCTCATCCTCCTCCTTTCATTTACCGAGTTCTGTTGAGCTCACCGTCATGAGTCCTACGATCGATTCTCTTAGGAGAAAGTTGTGAAGAAGAGGTACCTCTTCTAGTCCTTGTCCTAGAATGACTACCTAGTATTCTGTAAATGTAATCGATGTCTTAAAAGCGAATTTTGGTGGCCAAAAAGGGAAAAGGGTAAAAGGGAAAGGAAAGGGTTGAAAGACGTCGTTAAGGAAAGCATCCCCGCACTATTAAAAATTAGCACGTGCTTTCGTGGTTCATTTTTGGCGCGGCCCCCGCGTTACTTTTGCCTTTGTGGTTCTTTTACTTTTGTTTGTAACAAAACCATTACGATATTTTACACACCTCACGATCTGGAATTTTTGCATTCGCAGTCGCATTCGTTTTTTTTACAAGTTACTCAATAACATTCGATAGTTATTCCCAATCAATATATGCTATCGAAATTCCAAACTCACCTTTTGCCTTCACACTCATCTCGCAAGCCTCACGACCGAACGCTAGAGACAATTGCAGAATCAACCCGCAGCATTCGAAATTGCGACAATGAGCTCGTCGAATATATCACGAAAGGAGCGGCGAAAGAAACAAACACGTTTGACGTTCAATCCGATCTCCGCTGAAGCACCTTTAGCTTCACCCGCTAAAAGTCAAGGACCATCGCCTGCGAAGGTCAGATATGAGAAAATGAATGGTGATGCATCTGTGGGAAGTGGAGGGCGAGTTACACGCAGCGGCATGTCTTCAGGATCGCCATCGAAAGCAATTTCTGGTATCAATGGAAAGTCTGGGGTAAAGAGAAAGGGAAAGAATACGAGAGATGGAAAGATCAATTTTGGATCGTTACCAACGCCTGCGAAAAGCTCGCAGAAAGACGATACTATTGTAGATACTGAAGTAGTCAGCGGTTTGCGTCGAAGCACAAGAGGATCACAAGTGAATAAACCAATTGCTGAGGACGCCACTGATTCGGCAGATGAATCTACAATTGAAGCCGAGGCAACCACTCCATCGCAAAAGAATAAGAAGGAAATTGCTGCTATAGAAACCACAGATGATGAATCGGATGTTGATACCAGAGGTTCTACGAGAAGAGGTTCTGGAAGCGGTTCATCGAGGAGACGTTCACTCACCGGTCGAGGCTTCATACAAGGCGGAAGCACATACAATGCCCCTCTTCCTTCTTCTGGAAGTCGAGGCAAAGCGCGAAAGGCTCTGGTCCATAGCCTCAAACCTTCGACTCCTTCGACGAGTACTCCGAAGAGAAGATCGGTAACATTATCAGACACAAGTGACGATGACGTATTTACGTCAAAGCCAAAGCCTTCGCAGCGACCTGGCCTATTTAGTCAAAAAACGGCCGCACCAATGCAAAGTAGTGATGAATCTTGTGAGGAGGCCGGCAATGACTCCGAAGATGATATACTACCATCTTCAACCAGACGCCGACAAGCAGCACGGATAATACCTCAGGTCCAGCTTGAGCTTGATTCAGATGACCCAGATGATGAGCCCCCTACCTCACCCATGAAAAGAAAGCGTCCGGCGATTATTTCCGACGATGGGGATAGTGATCTTGGGTCGCCCGTGAAGAAAACGAAGGTCGTGAACGAGAGCGACTCGGATGATGATTTGCCACCTATGACTAAGCTAGCTAAGACGACGGCCCCTGAATCCGATAGCCCGGTTCCTTCTCCACAAGTCAAGCGAAAACTCCCCGCCAAGAAGCATAGAACTGCCAAGCAGAAGCAATTAGAGATTCTCAAGCGCAAGCGTGCTGGGGAAAGCAACCCCATTCTTACAGATTCCGAGTCTGATGAAGAAGAGGTTGGTGGTTTGTATGATTCAGGTAGTGACGCATTGACTACCTTTGAAGATGAAGAAGATGAAGAAGTAGAAGAGGAGGTTCAAGAAACACGCATACGAAAATCGCCAAAAAAGCCTGTACAAGAGAACGAGGATAAATACGATTCCGACTTTGTTGATGACGACGATGGTGGTCTTATTGGAGTTCCAGATTACGCTATGATTCCTCTACATCTCACAGCCGCCGCTCACAAGCCTCTGAAAGAACATTTCGTTGAAGCGGTTGAATGGTGTGTCCAAAACAAAATCAATCCTGGTTTTAGTCAAAATCTCATGCCTATCTACAAATCGGCGTGGAATAAGCTCGAAGATGCGTACAGTGGCCTTTCTGGTAGCAAATTTGTTTCTACTTCATGGACTCGCGATTTTACCAAAGCTCTCTATGCCCGTCCAGAATTTCACACTAGGAGGCTTTTATCTGGAGAGGCAATAGATCTGTTAGGCGAGGTTAAATGCGAGGCATGTAATCGTAGGAAGCATGTACCGACGTGGGGTATTTCACTGAAGGGTTCTGCATACTATAAAGATAGTTTGGCCGAGGTGGAAAAGGATGATAGTGATACCGAGAAAGATGACGAGGAAGAAGATTCTGATGGTGAGAAGGATACCCGGAGTTTAAACAGTAGAGATGAACCTCTGCCTTCTCAAGACAAAGAGTTCATGGTTGGCTCGTAAGTTACCACTACCTACATTTTTCCGCCAGTAATCAAGGACTAACCTCCTCGTGCAGGGTCTGCAAAGAGAATGCAGAGAATGCTCACACACTCATTCATTTGAAATTTGCACTCAACCAATGGGTTATCGGCAGTCTAGAAAGCCAAGGTCATCTTACCATTGAAAAGCTTGCAAAGAGAGACAAGATGAGCGCAAAGAAGAGACAGAAGGAGGTGAATGGTATCGTGGATAAGTGGAAGGAGGAGAAAGAAATCAAGGAGTTATACAGCATCTGGAAACAACAATTGGAGACGGCGCAGAACGCCAGTACGACAGGAAGACGTTGAAGTTGCAGAATGGTGCACTGAAGAGGGAAAGTGAAGGTGAACATAGGAGAGAGGTACATATATGGCGCACAGTGAAAGCGGAATAGGATCATTTCTGCCATCCTAGGTATCGGCGATTTGGGAGTAAAATTTGGGAGCAAATGACAATGCATTAATGATATAGCGAGATTCATCGTTAACACCAGGGAATTTCCAGCAAGATGTAAGATAAGATCCAAATCGGTGGAACAGCGAGGTTCTACGAGTAGATATTCCAATATTTAGATAACAATAGGTAGTATTAATAAACCATCCATGATAAATATACCGACCATCTCACCACATCTACATCCACGTCTACAGTACCAAAAATGATCAAACACAAGAACCAATGATTTCATGTAGTATGGGGTACTCTCGTCGTTATTACTTTGTGTTCTAGACGTCGGGTTTGCAATTGGTTACATCTAAGGATTTCGGAAATGTAATGTATAATTGAATGTGAAGAAGTACTCTGTTTGTCTGTATTAGGAAATTGATGGGCGGTTGGATTGCTGGATTGGGTGGTTGGTGTGGTGTGTTGGGGTGAGGTTGGGCGGGTGGAAGGGGGAAGGGGGGTTGATGAAGTCATTGTTTTGTTTTTTGCAGTGTGTGTGGTTTGGTTTGGTTTGGGGTGTACAGTTCTGCATGCATAAAGCGGCGTGGAGTTTTGATTTAGTAGTAATAGTATGATATGATAAGTGCCGGGCTGGGCTGCCTGGGCTGCAGGGAGGAAATGTCCCGATGGATAAATTGGATGGATGAGTTTGTATACAAAGTACCCAGGTAAAATGACAGGAGGTTGGGTTCACACAGTTCTATTAGAGAAAAATTATCATGTGGGAGTTCCCGAGGGAGTACTACTCCATAGTAGTCTTGTGCCTGAAAGGATTCCGGGGAAGTAGATTGGATCATATGAAAAATTAAATTGAGGTTTGGCAAAGGGGCGAGATCTTCGGCTGGGAGGTGTTTTTCTTGGTCAATTTTCTTGGTTGAGACATGCATGTTGTGGATGTGATGGAAGTGATGGATGTATGTGTGATGGATGGGGATATGGATACGTCAGATTTCTTTTTTTGATTCGTGGTGAAAGGGGATGGAGTGGTATGATTTTTGGTGTTGGGTTGGGTGGTTATTAGCTACTGGGGTGCCTTATTAGTTAGTCGTAGACGTAGTACACCGTAGTCATAGAGGTCCTAGTAGTCATAGAGGTCCTAGCAGAGTAATGACAAAGAAATGGAATTGTGATTTTAGCAAAGAGGTCATTGGATACTAGGCAGGTCCTCTACCACCAGCTACCTACCTAGTCCCTAGTACCGTATGTGAATACACCAGAATCTAATAGGACGAAATAGGATGGGAAGAAAATGAATGAATGGATGAGAATTCCGATGATTGTCAAAATGAAGTCATGACGCGTTTGAAAAAGTCTTTGAGAGAATCCAGATGTTCATGCAATTTTAATTAGGATATTAGGATCTAGAATTTATATACTAATTCGTCGGAAGATCGTGAGTCTAGTCTACTTCAAGTAATAGTGAGAGAAGGCACGGGACGTGGCGTTAGTGTCCGCCAATTAAATGATTAGTTCATCAACTAGGAAAACTTAAAAAAGTGACGTAGCAACAGGAAAGTGCGATGGTTCTCATCCGCCACGTTAATTCAACTGGTAAGAACAAACAAGGCTCAGGTTCAATTGGCTCTATCCAGGTAAAATCTTCAGACCAGAAGTACCTAGCTAGGTAGGTGAAGACAAGCAAGAAATAGAAAGGGAGGAAAACAAGGCAAGAGAAAGCAGGAACGTAGCTGAGGTAGCATTGGAATCATATCATCAAGGTACTAAGTAGGTACGATTCAAATAAGAGAAATGAATTCCCTGCCATTGTTTTAATTCCTCTTCTCTTCCTTTCCTCATATTCTTGATAAAATCAAAACAACAAACATACCGTATCATATCATACATACCATACGACAATACGCAACAAATACCCTTACCCTTATAACTTTCATCCCACCGATTGATCGACTCGAGAGCTTCTGATATCAATACTAGAATAGGACGAGCATTCACTTCACAATAACATCGTCATCGTCTAAATTCACCTTTATTCCGTTTCGTCAGAAGAGCCAATCAATTTACTGCTTGCGACCAAAACATCAAGTTTAAGACGCCTCATTACCTCATAAATCATACCTACATCATTCAATTCATCCTTTTACCACTCCTGCAAGCCTCACACTTGATATTTATTACCGCACTCAAGTAGATAGAAGCTCTCTTTCTTCTACCCTCGAGTCCTTTTCCTAACTTTTCTTTTTCTTTCGTGATACCCAACACCCAAGTTTTAATCAACAAAACCGCAATAATGTCTGTCAACGTACCTACCAAGCCGGATGAGAAGGAAGCTGATATCGCGCGTAAATTGCAATTTTACGGAATCTACAAAGGTATTGTTGCGCGCTCCCATCCTACCGGCAGATCTTCCAAAATAGACTCGTACTGACAATAAATTCCATGTAGCATTTCAAGCAGGAAAGGTTCCAGATGTAAGTGCTTTGTTTCCATCACCGTGTTTGTATGTGCACATGACTAATTCCTCGTGTGCAGAATGGCCAAGTCGATGTTGCTCTCAACAGCTTCCTTAGTTTGGATACTCTAGCGTCACCACCCGATACACTTTCCGATGAAGGTAAAGGCTTGATGCAAGAATTTCGTTCCGTTGTCGAACAAGCAAAATACCTTCTTCTTACCAAAAATGATGGCGAACTCCTTCAGGATTTCATTTGGCAATGCCAACAGATTGATAGTGGAGCGGCAAGAGCTCCAGGAGCTCCAGTCGACCAAACAACTGCTCAGCAACATGGCAGAGATGTAAAGGAGGGTCTCAAAACTCTTGGCCAACTCATCCTAACCAACGGACAATTCAGGAAGCTTTGTGAGTGAATATAATGCGTCAGAGTTGCCTCGTATACTAATGTCTGAATCAGTGAATGATGCTGTCGTTCTTTTACGCGATATTGCCGGTGATGCTGCGACTAATTTCGCTGGCAGAGTGAACCCTTCTGAAGATCAGTTGAACCAAATTGATCATCCCGCTGAGGATAATGTCTGGCACGATAGCCCAAATATGTCATCTGGTAATATCAAGAACCAGATGAGGCAGGCATTCAAGAAGAATCAACCTGTCGGTAGAGACGATGTTAGAGATGCTGTTGGTACCGCTAGTCAAACTGCTCACCCAAGCGGCTCTCGTGATCCAGCAGATACCGCTCAATTGGCTGGTCGTGATCAACAACACAACACTGCTTCTGGAATTGATGGTCAAGCTGGAGCCCAAGTTGGTGCTGATACCTTGAAGCAACGTGCATCCGAGAACGTCCCTGAGGAGACAAAGCAACGTGGTCGCGAGACGAGAGATAGAACTAAGAATTACCTCCAACAAAAGATGCCCGAGGAGCGCCGTGGACAACTTATCTACAGACTTAAGAAGATGGTTGTGGAGATTCAAGGTCACCCAGACTGTAGGTTTACCTTCAACTTTCTAACCAATTCATTTCAGTACTAACTGCGGGCAGATATGCAATCGATCGACACTCTTCTCGACCTGGCCGAGCAATATGGAGGACATGCGCACAATATTGGCCAACATGGTTCTGGGGCAGTCAGGGGCGCACGTGGTGACACCTCTCTGAGGACTGCCGAGAGAGATTTGAAAGTTTGTAGCTCCATGGAACAATTAGAAGTAGTACGTGGGCTAACACAATTTAGACACTCATCGAGCGGTTTGCAAATTACACGTCAATCGACGATTTTATCGACTCTATCAATGTTATCTATCGAGACGCTGATGAAGATGAAGAATTGAAGAATTGGTTCAGGCAAATGAACGCCTTCATTCGCAGATGTCTCAAGGAGCAGGGTTATATCATGGAAGACGACTCCACTGAGCGTTGGAATGAGCTTTACGATAAGGGGAACGACCTTCTCAGACATCGCTATAGATCTCATACTGACCGCATCGTTGATGAACTCAAGTTCTTGGCCAAGGAATTCGATAATGATGCACAGAACAAGCAATTTGCGGAGACGTGCCAAAGGTTTTTTAATCATCTAGGCAACGATGAGAACGGCAAGCCAAAATTCAAGAAGCATTTGCTTATGGATTTGTCCAATGTCATCATCCCTACAATTATTGAAGATATTCGATATATGCCTATCCCTAGACTCGAATACAGAGATCCCAAGTTAGAATTTGCTATTGAGAATCTGGTGATTGAGAGCAGCAACCTTTTGCCGAACCTTCTTGAAATCCATCAAGGTATGTGCCATTTCCTTTGCTATTGTTCCTTCGGACAATGACTGACCAAATATTCAATATAGAAAGCACCATTCGCTTTGGTCGCAAAGGCCTCGAAGCTGGAAACAAAGGATCGTTTCTGGTTGCAGTTGAAGGCATCCAAATGGATTTGAGGGATGTTGCTTATTACATAAAAAGAAGGGGTAGTTCATTACTGAGCCACGACGAAGGCATCCTCGATATTCTCCTCGGTGACTCTGGACTCAGTTTCAGGATGAAGTTGTCTGTAGTTTCGACAAAAGCTAAAGATCGACAAAGCTTTTTGAAGGTTGACAGTGTGAAGGTTGACATTGCGAAGTTGAAGCTTAAGATTAAATCATCGAAGCATAAGGCTTTGCTCGTTGCGGGAAAGCTTTTCTTGATCAAACCTCTCACGAAGGCCCTTGCAAAGTCTATTGAGGCAGCCATCAAGCAGAAGGTTGAAGAGGTTGATGCGTTTGCATATAAAATCAAGCTTGAAGCCGACCGAGCTAAAAAGGAGGCGGCGAACAACCCAGAAAATGTCCCTAACATTTATCGCAACTACGTTTCCGCTTTCCAACGAGAACTCACCAGGGGTAAAGAAAAGGCTCAAAAGGCCCAACAGTCTGTGCAAAACAAAGAGTTCAAGATGGTTACGACAACGGACGAATCAATGTTCCCCAATGTTCAGTTACCCGGTGGGATCTCAACCAAGGCAACTGAATATAAGGATTCTGCTAGACAAGGTGACGGGTGGAAATCACAAGTCTTCGGCATTGGAATCGCCCAAAGATCTACCAACATCCCATCCCCAGAGGAAATCAGGAGAAAGCCACACTCGGTTGCTCAAGGTGGCGTTAGAGGTCCACAAAATGTCGGCAGTAACAACCCCTCAGCTGGTCCGTCAGGCTATAATCAAGGTGCTCAGCAGGGCTATTCTCAACAAGGTGCTCCCCCTCAACAAGGCTATGGTCAGCAAGGCTTCAATCAACAAGTTGACGTGGCTTTCGGTAACGCTGGTGCACAACCTGGTGGTCTACAAGGAAACAGTGGCACAAACGGTGCCATTAACGGTGGCGCCGTAAACCAAAAGAACACTCCTACTGGAGGAAACACTCTATTGGGATCAGACAACCCAGTTTACCAAGGTAGAGTTTAGTCTACTCGATTCAAACCTCTCTTCGTTTTCCATACTGTTTTGCGGAACGGAATTATTTTCTTCATAAGATACCACTACCGCGGATACCACTTGCATATTTGGGGTTTGGTGGGTTAAAAAAACACATAACTTGATAATGTAATGGTGGAGGATTTCATTTGTCTTTGCTTTGTTTGTATGGGCTCCATTTTTGATACCTTTTCATTGTTCCATGTCCTTTTCAATTGCCGATTAATTTGGTACTTTTAAGATACCACAGCGTTTTAGTGGATTGGGATGATGGAACGTAAGCTAAATGATGGATGGGTATTGGGGTTCATGATTATTCGTGAAAGGGGGATGATGAATCATGATGTGATGGATTGAACTTTTCCGACCATAATCTTTTGGTACGAAATAGCGTTTTCTTATGAAATTAGGTTTATTATAACAAATGAGAATACCATAGCGATTAATTTGATTTGTTTCTTCTGACTGTTGATTAATGATGGTGAGGTGAAGCAGATTATTATACACAGAATTTAAAATGTAGTTCTATCTTACTAGCAATATATCCAAAAACAATGCGTCAAAGGTCTCCTTATGGCCAAATGGATGGACTTCATCTTTATAAGGGGTAATTGCAAGCTTCAACTACTTGGTGAAAAAAAAAATTATTTCATAGATTAATCTTTTCATTTATATTGTAAGGAATTCTAAAGATTACCTTAACAGTCACTAGATTAAAGAATACTGAAATCAATTATTTATTTATTTATTTTGTCAGGTTTTTATATCACGATAGGGGATATGTAGAATTTATAATCATAAGATTAGATTGTATGTAGAACTAAACCTTACCCTTCTATAATGAAGAGAAAGGGAATCTTTATATAACCTTATTATCTTGTAGACAAAGGTTCTTTCACCCTCTGATCCTCCTCCGGAAGGGGTTAGGCCTCTCCCTGTGTGTCACGTGTGAGTTCCCCGTGACATATTTATTTAAATAATTAAATACTTTATAAATAATATATATAATTAATTTATTAATTAATTCTCTTTTTTTAATGTTATTAAAAAATTATATTTATCTGGAGGTAGAGAGTTAGAGAGTGTGTATGTATGTATGTATGTATGTAGTGAATGGGTTTATTTTATAGTAGGGGATATATAGAATATAGAATATAGAATATAGAATAGATATTATGGAGTAGATATTGTAGAGTAGATATTGTAGAGTTGGTGAGTTTATATATTTATATATATATATATATATATAGTATTGGTAGGTATTTGTTTGTTTGTTTGTTTGTTTGTTTGTATACATGTATCTATATATCTTCAAGTTGATAATCTTTAACCTTAGCTACCCCACATTCCGTCATTGATTACCTACCTACCTACCTAGGATATTGGGAGGGGTTCTTTGGGTGGATGCGTTGACGAATGAGGAGGTGCTGATTTGACGAATGATGATGGTTGATGATTGTTGATTCGATTGATTGATTGATTGCTAAGCTTTCTCTCTTCTTTTGTCCAACGGGGATAGGTAGGATAGGACTATCTTTCTTTTCGATAACGCAAATGCTCCCTCGATCACTTTTTGTAAAGATCAATAGATCCGTTGGTTCGAATTCGTCTTTTTTATCGGTATGTGTGTGTGTTTTTGTTTTGGTATGTTTGGTTTAGAGAGAATGAGTGGGATTTGTGGTTTGTGTGAGGAGGTTGGGTGAGGGATTGAGTGATAGGTTTGTATGAGCTCCGCGGGGCTTGGTGGATGAGAGAGGGAGAAGGAGATGTGAAGTGAGACGAACAGATTGGATCATTCTTAGGGATGATAGGATGGATAGTGAGGAGATAAATAGGAGGAATTCAAAGATAAACTTTTCAAGAATCAAAAGCTAATCATCTATATCTCATCTCATCAGAAATTCACATCTGCAAGAACCATCTCACTAACACATATTCGCAAAATGCATATTCAAAGTATTCCGATGTGGGAGGGTACCTCGAATAATTATGCGTATTTGGTGGTGGATGATAAGAGTAGAGATGCGGTGATTATTGATCCGGCGAATCCGGAGGAGTGAGTTTGGGTTTTTGTTTGGTTTTGTTTGGTTTTGTTTGTTTGAGGGGGTGGGAAGAAGGGAAGGGGTGCTGGATGGTTGGGGTGATTGGCAGATGGAAGAGGAGAGGAAGGAGGTGCGGGAGAGGATGGAGACTAGAGAGAATATTCGATGAGGAAGAGGAGCAAGGCTAATGACAATATCAATAGGGTCGCTCCCGTTTTACAAATACAGCTGAAGGATAAATCAATCAATTTAAAGGCAATCGTCAATACACACCAGTGAGTTTATATCAGATATCCATCACCAAGGCATCACACTAACAATCATAATTCAGCCACTGGGACCACGCTGGTGGAAATAAAAAACTAGCAAGCCCCTTCCTCACCTCCCTCCCCAAATCATAGCTTAGCTAACACCATCCACCCAGCTCGATTATCCAGGATTTGAAGGCTTACCAATAATTGGTGGTAAAGATTGCGAGGGAGTTACAGAGACACCGAAAAATGGAGAGGGATTTAATCTCGGAGTCATCAATGTTAAAGCACTTTATACACCGTGTCATACACAGGATAGTATTTGTTGGTTTATGGAGGATGATAAGGGCGAGAAGGCAATTTTCACGGGTGACACACTATTCCATGGAGGTAAGTGAATTGATTTGATTGATGGGAAAGGGATAGAAACCAGGCAGATGATAGGAATGATGATGCATGGAACTGACAAAAAATAGGATGTGGAAGGTTCTTTGAAGGAACCGCTGAGGAAATGCATACAGCGCTTAATAAAACACTTTCAGCTGTACCGGATGATACAATTGTTTATGTAGGTTCTTTCCTTCACATCCATAACATACACGTATGCGATCTCATACTAATTTACTTACCATCTCCCATAGCCCGGGCATGAATACACAAAGGCCAATGTGAAGTTTGCCGTATCTGTTTCACGGAGTGAAGCAGTAAAAGCATTGGAGGAATTCGCAGAGAAAAATAAGTATACCCAAGGAAAGTTTACTATTGGGGATGAGAAGAAACATAATGTTTTTATGAGAGTGGAAGATCCGGAAATTCAAAAGGCGACGGGAAAGACGGATCCAGTGGAGGTGATGGCGAAATTGAGGGAGTTGAAGAATAATTTTAAGTGAGTAAGTATTGACCTTTTCTGTACTTGGGCTAGATGAAAGATGTATACTGATGGGGATTTTTAGAGAACCAATAGCAAAGATCTAATGATGTTGATGTTGATGTTGATGTTGATGTTGATGTTGATGTTGATGTTGATTTCGCATGTGGATTTTTCGGGAAAGGGGTTCAAAACAAATTGGCATGTAGTTAGGTAGTTATCATCTATGAAAATTATACATTTATATGCAATATGCAATCTGAATTTGAATCTATATCTAATCAGATGAAGAATGATTAATTACCTAATTAAGCATTTATTTTCTTTTACCCTCACTCACTCATTCATTATTATACCAGGAGAGAAAAGTCCGGAGCACAAATATGAGTTAAGATCAACGATGCATGTATGTGTACGGGAACTTATGTGTATGGATGATGAATGATGAATGATGTAATGATGCAAATAATTTCTTGATTTCGGAATCTTTGCTCCTTTATCCTATTGTTGCGCTTGGTGTTGATATCAATCATTAATCATTAATCTGGATCTGTCTGGATATTGATATTGATATTGTATGTACGTAGTTGGATTAGGATTCGGAGTGAGATTAGGATGTGAGATATGAAATATTGCATGCAGTGCGAGGGAGAGGGAGAGGGAGATATAAGATACTGGAGTTCTTAACATCTCGACGAACTCTTTCTTATGTGATTTAATCTTGGTCTGGTCTGGTCTGGTCTGGTCTGGTCTGGTCTGGTTTAATATCTAAAGATATAATTGAAGTGGGAAAGTGCTTGAATAGTATACAAATTACTATTTATTTAATATCTTACTTACCTAGTACTTATATACCTGGATACTCGGATACTCGGATACTCAGATACCTGGTCCAAGAATAAATTTTAAAATGGCACTTCAAGAACAACAACAACAGCATCAACCCCTCGCGCATGGAACACCGGGTTCGTCGGAACTCAGTTCAAAGGATAAGGTGCTGGAGATGGGTGCTGGTATGTATTTGTTTTGTATTGTATATTCATCCACTCTTTTATCTGCACAAAACTCTCTTTTTTTCTTTCTTTCTTTCTTTCTTTCTTTCTTTCTCGCTATATATCTTGAAACAATCCCAACCTTGATACTTTATATTCATATTCATATTTCATATTCTTCACATCAATCTCTATCTCAATCTCTATATCAAAATCAAAGACAACTAACAACAATAATAATAACAATACATACACATATAGGTATAACGCAAGATTTCACACCCATAAAAGCAATTTGTGCTCATCTTAATGCGTTTCATGTTTATGTGGATGAACCGGGGAGGTGTGTCGAGGCTAATCATTATTGTACCCATTTGAGTAGAGAGGTGAGTTAGGGGTTTCTTTATTTGGGGGAGGAGGGGGGATTCTTTTTGGAGTTTTTGGTGATTTTTGGGGGTGGGAAGGAAGGAAGGAATGAAGGAGCTTGGGGGAGGGGATTGAGATGAAGAGGACGGGAGGTGGGAGAGGAGAGGGATGACGGGGTGGGATAGTGGGAGTGAGGGAATGAGCGGGATGAATGCAATGTCGAAAGATGTAGAGTAGCTATCAAACTTATGACAAAGTTGTCACTGAGAAATTTGATACTTAGTGGGCAAGTTGCTCAACTGCTCTGCATTTGAAATACCGAGCAACGAAAACAAAGTAAAGGTTATGTCGCTGAGGGGTCGAAATTACTAATTCCATCTACTCCATATCATAGGTTCGCCAATGTCTCATCTACGATGCGCCAAAAAATCCAGCCAGATTAATCGGTGTCGAATACATGATTACGCGAAGATTATACGAAAAATTAGGAGAAGAAGAGAGAAAACTCTGGCATTCGCATGATTATGAGGTAAGTTTATTTTTTCTTCCTCTTCATCTTCTACTTCCCTTCTATTCATTCCCTTCACATACAATTGTATTCCAAAATATGCTGCAGTATATATAGATAGCTAGTTTTCCCTTTCTAATAATACTTACTTACTTACTCCAAAGGTTAAATCTGGCATGCTGATTCTTCCAAATCCTACAATCCCAGATGCAGTTTGGACGATGGCGGAAACGGAGGAGATGAAGGAGATTGTGGGGTTGTATGGGAAGACTTTTCATTTTTGGCAGACGGATAGGGGGGATGAGTTGCCGCTTGGGATGCCGGTGTTGATGGGGAGTTTTACGGGGGATGAGCAGGTATGTTGATTTTGTTTTTTTGATTTTGGGGTTGAGGTTGGGGTTGGTGTTGGTTGGGGTTGAGAAGGGGAATTTGAGAGAGGAGAATTGAGAGAGGAGAATTTGAGAGAGGAGAATTTGAGAGAGGGGATTCAAGAACGACGAGGAGGTGATGATTTGAGAAATTTTTACTGTTTTCGTATGTATGTATGTATGTATAAGTGACTGACTGATTGGATTAGGTTCCATGGGATAAAGTTAAAGAAAGAGATGAGAGATTTCATGTTGATACGATGAAAATAAGGGAGGCGAGGAAGGATATCGAGAGTGTGGATATTCATAAGGATGCTGATCAGGTTTGGAAGAAATAAGGAGGAAAGGACAGACAATTCTCTCCTTTCGAGTGAGTTAGTCAAAGTGATATTATTGATATCAGTACTTTTGCATTTGATTTGGATGTTCGAGGTGGATATTATTTCTATAGGTACTTGACACTAATTATGAATAATCCGCGGGAAGGAAAAAAGGGCAAGAATACAAACAAACATTCAGTCAGTCAGCACTGATTCAATATCCTTTATTACCTTACTTGACATTGATTTCAGTCCACCCTCCTTCCCCCTTCTCTCCATCCATCCATTCACCTAGTGACCCACCAAAAGATTCTCAAAAAAAGCCAAAAAAAAAAACATATTTATCTCAAGTGAACTCGAGATCGCAGAATGCGGCTTCTGTGGATCGAACACAGTGCCTCCAGATTTCAATGAACCGAAGTGAACTTCAGTCTGGCGCTCTCCCAAGTGAGCTAAAGCCGCTTTGGGTGATTGTGTTATTTGATGAGCTTTTTCCTCAAGTTTAGTGCTATATTATAAGTCTTCACACTAGGAGTTTGTAAGTTGTAAGAGCCTACTTACAACAAGCGAGAAGAGAACAGGGAAGCAAGCAAGCAAGCAGAAGTTTGTAGCCGGGATGCGAGTGGGGGATGGAAATGGAACAGGGAGAATAAAAAATGGAAAATTGAAAATTTGGTTGCGCTAGGGTGTGGATATGGGTGGATCTTTGGTATCTATGGTAGAGCTAAGTGGTGAGGGAAGTTTGAGGGAATAGAGGTGCAAAGGGAAGGGTATATATTTTATTGTAATTATAGAACCAGCACATACGACCACAGACTGAAGAGAATTGGGCATCCCGTCCGCTCTGCCATACACAAGCTTCAGATCGGTAGATTAGTAGTTGGGTGGGTGACCACCAGCGAATCCCTACTGTTGTATGTTTTTGGTCTTTTTTTTTTTTAATTGTTTTTGATGCTGTATTGTGGTGAAGAGTTTGATTCTGGAGGAATTCACCGAGCGGAGTTGGAAAAAACTGGGACTTTTAGTCTGGAGCGGATCCCCACTTCTTGAGGAACGCATTTGTGTGATGGATGTGAGTAGAGTATGGAATATGAGGGTTTTGGGTTTTAATTGTGGGGTTTTACCCACTACCGCTAGCGTTTTGGTTCTCCTTAGCTTTGATTTTGCTCTTGTGGTCCTTGAATGAATACTAGGTTTCTAGCAACAAACTCGTAGACTAAAAAGATAAACTTCTAATTTTAAACCACAAAAGAAAAGACTTTTTTTTGAAAGTATATTCAGTCTATACCCAAAAAAAAACTCTTTTGTCTTCTATTTTCAATCTACAATATCTAATAACGAATAATGAACAGTTATTATCTATTCAGATATGATAAAACAACTCACAACCTTCCATCTAATTATCTAACTATCCCCTTAAATACCAAAAACCGCTGGGTTGATAATCTATATAGTATATCTTGAATGATAAGCTCTGATTGATTAAAAAGATTTTTTAGAAGGAGGATAGCTGAACTGCTATGCAAATTACTGTTCAAGTGTCTATCTAAGGTAGATCGGGTGTAGATAGACTCTCGCTTCTCAGCTGTGACTGAATCATCAAGTGCACATAAGAAGCACGAAAACTGTCCAGTGAAGATTGATTTGGCTGGCGAGGTTTTGGCATTGCCTTCCTTCACAAATTGCTCCATGTGAATAAATCGATCCTGTAATGATGATCTTTCTTCTTCTTTTGGTTCCTCGGATTCCATGGTTATATCTTCAGGAAGGTCATTCCACGCTTCGGGGTCACCCCTGAGCTGAAATTCATCAGCATCTTCTCCAGCTTCCTCCTCATCATCTTCAACCTCCACATCAACCAAGTTATCTATTTCATCGACAAGCTTGGCATTATCACGGTGGTGTTCATCCCAGATTTGCTGATCCACAACTTCATCTGCATCTGTTATAACCTTCCGAATCTTCTGAGGCTGTCAACCTTTGGTCCCTCGATTACCGACTTTTGCTTCCATTTTCGTATTCGAAAAGGAGGCCTTCGCTTCAGCCAACTTCTTTTCCTTGAATTCTGTGGCAAATTTCTTTGCCAAGACTCTTCTCAACTCCTTACGTCGTCTCTGCATTTCGTCCATATCTTTATGAAGTAAAGCCTTTTCTCAATATTGATGAATCGATTGCATCTCTGGCCCTATTAGCCCTGCAGCCAGAAAGATCGACACACCGAGTCTTTTCGGGCAAATTTACTTCAAGACTAGCATGAAAAATTAGCTTTACTCTTTAAACGAAACGATCAACAAGACAACTAACAATTGTTCGTATGCATCATTGCCATAAAATCAATATCCTGTCGACAATGCGAGTCCGCCCATTGCATCATTTCATCTTTCAATATATTACTATCGATTGATAAAGACTTTTCAATCTTTGCTTTGTAATTCGTAGTGAGAAATAGTCGAATCTCGTCTCTAGATATCGGTTCTTCACCGAGCCTCAATGTATTGATATCCTTATCAGCGAGTCCTACAATATCGTATGTATATATCGACTTGCTTCCAGGTGCATGAGTTGCCAATTCCCTAGCCTCCTCAGTTCCCTCAATTCGTGAGGTTTCAATAATCGCTGTTCTTCTAAATGAGTATATAGTATAACTGTCGAAAAGACCAAGGTCATCAAGTGTTATTCGAAGTCGATGGTTCAGAGCAGATTCCTTCATTGCTTCATCTTTGGTGACCGTTTCTCTTGATGTGTTTTTTTAGAAATACAGGATCTGACTTTATTTCCGTATCTATAGGGTTTTACCCACTAAGTCTAGTACCCTACTTTCCGGCCACCCCACTTTTCGGCCATCTCAAAAAACCACCTCACTTTCAGTAACCTACCTTATTCAACCTTTAATAATTCAAGAGCTATTTAATCAATTAATCTGAAATTTGAATATATTATTATTTATAAGATATCGAAAATATATACTGAAGATGATATTATTATGGTTCTTGATACGATTGTAAATAGTATATCTATGCATCAGACTAGCTCAAAATATAGTATCCTAAAGAGTATTATACATGTTACGAGGGTTGCGATCTAGATCAAATGGAAGTGGTCCTGATCCTCGGGGTGATTTATAACTAATCGTCAAGTAGAGGCTGAAGTAATAATGATAATGATATATAATTTTTAATTAATAATAGATTATACTAAATGATTGATCTTGAGTATAAAGTTTTAAATAAAGAGATTTGTACTGAATATCTAGATCTTTATGCCCTATTGGATCCTAGGCTCCAAAGGCTCTATTGCATCCTCTGGATCCCTAAGCTTCAAAAGCTCCAAGTCATATGTTTTCTGATAATGTGTGCACATATGATATAAAGTGCCCTAAATCACATACTAATTCGATGAAATCTGATCGCTTTTGTACAAGGCCAACCAAACTCTTCAATATATTTTATTAATCTTTTATAAAATTCTAAAAGTATTAACTTTTTTAAAAGAAAATAAAAAAGATAAAAAAAATACAATTGACCTACGCAGGGATCGAACCTGCAATCTCTTGATGCCGGACTTCAGGAATTGGTAATCCCTGCGAGTCGTAGTCAAGCGCCTTGCCATTGGGCCAGCAGGCCATGCTGATTGTTTGTTTGGATGAGTGAAAGTGGGGAATTTAAGTATATATTGAGATATTTTGTGGCTGTGCAACGGTAAGGTAAAATTAGCTGATTGGTACTTGTTTTTGAAATTTGAATTTCTTTAGATACAAATTTAAATTTTTTTTGGTTTCATGTTTAGATATTATTAATTTTTTTTTTAAAAATATTAGAATAAGATAAAAATCTTAAGATTTGAGGTTGAGATTTGTGAATGTCGATCTAGTAGTGATATAATATTCACTGTCGAATCTCAATTACAACTTACATCCACTAATAAAACTAATAGTCTATTATCAACCTTCAAGAAAGACAATTTCCAAGTCAACTATACACTACAATTAATCATGCCTTCACTACCCACCTTTTAAACACAACCAAACATCTCATATAACCTCTTTTCACATCAATAAGTAGGCATTTGCAAATAGGTGGGTAGACATTGTATTTATATCCTATCTTATCCTATTCCATTCCTTTTCCCTAAAAAGATGCATATCCACCACTCCATCCATATACAGTCAGTCAGTCAGACTACTGCTTTGAAAAAAAAAAGAAGACTGCGCTATTCGCATGCTGCAGGGTTATCTCAAAAGAAGAATGAAGAATGAAAAAAAAAAGAGATTTACAAAACATATAATATTGATTACAGGCGGAAAAAGGAAAATTTTGACTGTTAAAGTCTAGGTGATGGTATCTCAACTCGCTACTCTCTTTCTTTCCCTCTTTTCTTCCCGTACTCTTTCTCTTTATGACGCAATTCAACATAAAATCACTAATGCCCAATCAGAGCCTCCATACGTCATAAAATCCTGCGTTGAAGGTTTCCCTTCTAAGATAAAAAAAAAAGTAAAGTCAAGGAATGAGGGGGAGGGATATTAACAAATAGTGACTATCAAAGTCGTATGAGAAAGAATTTAGAAAATTGAAATATTCTTGTTCAAAGGAGTGACGATTATGGTTATTATTGTCCATAGGCTGCCCAATGGCTATGAGCTTCTCGTAGAACTAAATTTGCGTTAGTAAGTATGATCAAAATTAAATAATAGAGTTCAATGTACCATTTAAAGTGTTTCCCTGGCTGGCTCGATCTTCGCATGCAATTTGTAGCTCACCACCTTCCAAGAAAGCTAGCACAACACTATTTGGTAATTCTTGCATATCAACATCAGGAATTTCAGGAGCTCTAAATTCACCAAGATGAAATCTTCGTGTTGCTCCTTTATCATTTGCACCGGCTGTGATGATAAGAAGCCCTTGAGTATCTAACACCATTGATCTACGCTTCCATAAAAGACTATCAGGGAATTGAACGTTGACATCACCAAGATCATTAGCAATGGTAGGTGAAGCTGCCAAGGATGGTTGGGATGGAACAGGTGAAGCTCCCTGATCAGGAAACACTGGGGGTTCCGATTCCTCACGGACCGTAGGTGAGATGGCATGTGCAATCGCTTTGCGACTTGAAGATAGAGATGAAGACATGCGCTTCATGATACGACTTGCACGACCAGACCTTTTGTCAGACTTATCATCATTTACAGGGGACGTTGAGCTAGCCGATGGCGGTGGAGAGAACTCGGAACGATCAATACTGCGACGACTGCTGACCGAAGAAGGGCGAGATCTCCGAACAGGGGATGTAATATCATTGGAAGGAGGTTGTGATGGCGACATAACGGCCGGAGAAGATGCGGAAGGTTCAATGACAGAAGAACGTCGGCGCTCAGAGAGCGAAGAACGTCGGTCGTTGATGAGGTCTTTGACCATTGCAATAGATGATCGCCTCTCATTATTAGTGGTTACGGTAGTTTTCGAGGACGTTGATAAACGCCTCTCGGATATCGTGTCTTTCGGAGGACTAGAAACCGCCTTTTGGTGATCTATGATCAACGGTGATTCTTTCAACGCAAGAGAATTGAACTCCGAAGGATCTTTGCCAATTTCTGGCATTTGAGGAAATGGTTGATTAGGGTCTCTAATAATGCGAGCAGTTACCTGAACAGATTCAGGCCGAGATCGAGTCGTCTTGAGTTCGGAAGCGGGCGTAGGCTTCAACGAAGCAACTCTTTTCTGAATAGAACTTGCTCTTTCGCGCCCTCTAGAAATCTCTGGCGACTCCTCTTGTGAATTACTAGGATTTGGTGCATTCTTATTCAAAGAATTTGTACGGTCGGCAATGGAAGGAGCTCGTGATGGAACATGAACAGTACTTCTTTTGACAGAAAAGAATGCAGGTGCTGCAGTTGGACTCGGCCCTAATGTTGATGGTACTGCAGAAGACTCGGGTGCTAGATTTTGAAATTTCTCGAATGCTTTGATCCTGTTCGCAACACCAGACCCTACACTGATCTTTTTAGGGATAACAGGTGCGGCAGCAGGTTGCGCGTTTATGCGGTTTAGAAAGTTTGCTGAAGCTGACACAGGCCGAGAAACAGGTCGGTCACCAGGTCGCGCAGAAAGAGGTGAGGGATTCGCATTTGCTAATTGCAACGGACTTGAGACAGTTCTTGAAAATTTCATCTCATTCTGCGCGGGCTGAGGAAACAAAGGACTAATTGGAGATTTGGCCACCGATATGGGCTTTGCATCTTCAATTACAGCAGACTGCAGTTCATCCATTAGCTCGTCATCGGAGGAGAAGTTGTCCTCTGAATTATGGCTACTCTTATCAAAACTAGTTCGAATCGGCTCAATACGGTGGACTTTCTTCTTTTGTGATAGAGTGTATCCAGGAGCGAAAGGACTCTCCAGCAAGCTTTTCTCGGATGATTTGAAGATAGGCTCACTGGCAGAATTCTGCAAAGACCCAGATTGAGTACCAGCAGCAGCACTTGAATCTTGAGCACTGGACATCGTAACAGGGCTTTCTGACGATTCCGGTTTGACCTCAGATACGACTCCGGATTCAGGATATTGCTCCTCTTCGTTTGACACCGTGGTACCCGTTAGATTATCCTTTACTGTGTCTTGAGAGACAGAATGGGTAACATCGGTAGCCATTTCCTCAGTGCCTTCGTCGGCTATTTCTGGAGTCTGCAGTGATATTTTTACGACTGGCCCCCTTTCAGTAATTCCCGATGAATCAGCAGCAGAGAATTCTTCGGCCATGTTATCTTTGTTCATTGGCTTGGCAGACAGCTCTTCTTGAACAGTTTCATCTGTCAGCTCTGAAATAGAGGATGCTCTTGTTGATTCTGCTTTTTCTGAAAGCGCAACGGGGGATACTGGGTAGGAGTCGGTTCTTGTAGCATCCGAGTCGTCCGTTTTTAGGGTGGAGCTGGTGTCAAGTGTGATTGCGGATTTTTCTGCTTCGGCCATATTAGTTAGCAAAGCCAAGGTATCTTGAATTTCCTGCGGGGCGCCTTGTGATGTTGTTAGGCTTAGTGCGGAAGGTATCTCGAGATTTTTGGTGGACGCTGAGGACTTTGGAGAAGTGGGTGATGCTTGTGCAGGTGCGCCTGTACTCATCTGCCTCTTCCGCATTTCCATAGCCTTCATAAGTCTCGCCTTCTCTGGAGTAATGGTTGGGACCTTTGCACTGGGAGCAGCTGACTTCGTTGATAATGTTGATCGAACCGAGGCCCCGGAGCTGGTGTTGGGCCGTCCACCACTTGTGTGAGGGCGCGAAGGGAGAAGCGTGGGTAGGGTTCCATTTTCAGGAATAGAAGGTGGTGACAAACTCATACTGGGAGGCTCTCCAGAATCCTGCGAGCTTAAACTCGCCCGCCCCTTTTTCGATCCCCCCTTTGTAGATATTTTCAACCCCTGTGGAAGGGTTGACACAGGACGATAGGTAGAGGTTCCTCCAGCTGTGGTGGTTTTGCCTACATCGAGAGAAGGGCGAGGTCCAAGTCTGACTTTAGGTTTGCCGTTAAACTCGTAAGATGCGAGACTGTACAAATCAGGTCGTGCCGACTGAGATGATTTACGCGGAACTTCGTCGATTGTTGTAATAGGTGACGATAATCCCAAATCAATTTCGCGCGGCTCCCTTGGAGGAGGCGGAGAAGTATCAAGATCGAAGCTCAAAGGTACTTTATTACGTGGAGGAGGAGGAGAGGTTTCGAGAGTGTTGCCCCCTTCTGCAACCATGGAAGAGAAAGTAAATGAATCTGGTAGATCGGATGGCAGGGTGGTCGGATCAACTGTTGGCTGGGTCCCAGATGTTGAGGTAATAGTTTGTGCGGTAGGGGGGCGCTCCTCCTGAACTGTGGATTGCCTTTTTATTCTAATATCCTCCTCCTCATCCTCTGCAATTTCCATTAAACGTCGTCGGCGCAATGAACTAGTCGAAGATGAGACCGATCCGGAGGCAGTATGTAGTGAACATGCGGCAGAAAGAGTTGTATCGCGGAGCTCTTTGGCTGTGGTTATTTCGAATATTGTATGGTATGGAGCGAACTTTTCGGTAACAGCATTAAAATGAACCGTGACGCGAGCTATCAGGTTATCAGATTTTAGATTTCAAGGTGAAAATTTGAGATAGAGATCAACAAGGGGAACCCACCTTGAACCAACCTTGAACATCCATCTGGTACATATTTGATGACTACGTTCCGTCGCCTATATCGTAGAAACCCGAACAGCGGTGATGGTTCCTCATATTGTCCAATTTTATTTCTTATTTCCACAATTCCTCCGTTGCCACGGCCCAACAACTCTATTTCGTCTCTCGAAGCATACTTTAGAAGGAACCTACAATACACGCACAATATCAGTTCACCATATCACGGCACAAAGTGGACAACAACAAAAGATACAAGATATTGAACATAGGCATACCATCCTCCCGGCTCCGCTACCGCAGCATCGTATGCTTCTTTGACCGTCGCATCATCCAAGCCATTGAGCGACATTTCCTTGCGATCCTGCTCGAAATTTGTGGTGGATCAGGCAATTCTACCAAGCTTCCAGTGTTAAACATTCGATTCAGGGGTAATGGTATCTGTACATGATATATCGTAATGCAGCTTCGTCCGCAAGCCCGCAGAACGAATCGCAACTCGACGGCCCAGATAAATGGCAGATTCCAAAAATGCCCCCAAAATTTCGGAAGCAAGGAAAGCAAAAGGAAGGTATTGAAGCCGCTGTAAGGCGTGTACGGGACTTTGAAGCAAGTAGAGTGATTATCGGAAATTATTAATAAAAAGCTTCCAGAATGCGACAAAGTTAGAATTCGGGGGGTTGTTAAGTTGTTCTGGCGTCTGCGCTTAAAATGGCTAAAAGCTTCTAGTCGCGAATATTGAAGATCTTAAGGAATTTAGGAATTAATAGTCAGGAATTCCCTTTTGAGTATATATGCGGACGAGGTCTAAAACCTAGGTCTAACAGGTCATCTGTAATGGGATCACTATTATGATGTCGTCGATGACTTTATAAGATTCAATAATGCAACAATTCCCCTTTTCACAAGTGAAATTTCCCCCCGCCTTTTCGATAAGTATTTCTCTGCTTTATCTGGGGATTGTTATATTCATGCCACTGAAAGTATGACAGCGTTCACCGGGAGGTGCTTTCCTCTCGCACAGATGAAGCAAATTGGCCAATCATTTGGATCTGATTTCGATGAGGTCCTCAATGACACCTTGCACGTCTTCTGAAATGGGATGAATGATAAATTGATTGATCGTACTCTTTACTTTGACTGGGTACCTACCAATTTTCTGAATGGCCTATAATTATTAGACTGGTAGATTGGTAGATTGACTACCTACCTAGTCCTCCGTCGGTATCTGGTACAATACTACCACCATCGGATCATCCGCAAGTTATTTTAACCTCACTCACTGTCCACCGTCCACTTACAACTTCACAAGTCCGCTGTGCACTCCCTGGTGTACCTACTAATAACACAAACCTCACCCCATTCAATCTTAGTGATTATTTCAAATCACCGATAACCACGTTATTTCCACGAGAACCCCTGCAGTTAATGATCTACAGCTCGGTAATTGTGTCATTTCTCGGTTGGTCCACTTCTGTCTATCTGCAACTTTTAAAATAACATCATTTTGGCTGTTGTCCGGCTTGACAACTTGACTACGAGATCTAATTATCTACCGGGTACTAGGGAGGAAGGATACACAAAAGTCCCTCACCCAGTAAGCTTCGCTTTCAATTTCAATGGTGGGATGTTAAAAGTGCTTGTGCGATGTTGCGACAGTACGCGGGATCCCCCTTTTGTAGTATTGTGCCAAAGCGTTGCTAATACATCAGCTGAAGAACGTTGCGGGAACACCGGTCGAATGCCAATGATATGTTATGCACAAATATCTCAAATGTCAGAAGACCTTGCAATTTCTCTTATACGTTCAACATTTCTGCAAGCTATGGCATCGGAGCAATATCCTACGAAAATTTGAATGGTACCGTCGTTACAATCACCATCATCTCCACCTTGCTCGACGCGCATCTTCATAAGCAGCCTCACTGCGATCTGTCCATTCAACCTCGGGGTCGATGCGTGATTCGTGTGGACGGTACACTTCCTTAAACCCTGTGAAAGTACATTTTCCCGCAAAATCACACGTGAACGTGCCAGAAAGCGACTTCTCCTTGTCGTTAAAAGTGATGCTTTCCAATCTTTTATCAGAGCCAAGCTGAATTTCTCCTTCACCAGTCTCCTCCCCACGCCACCGGTAGTGCCAAGTGGGTTGCCGAGCCGAAGGCTTGTCGTTAGCTCCTAGAAAAAATGAGCTTTCACTGCAGCTATTCGGATTATTACCATCGGCATTATATTGAGGGATATCGCTCATCAAAATATCCCCATCTTCATCCATGTAAGCATCCTCCCGTTTCCTCTTACCATGCTGCGAACGTGGTATAGGAATGGGCCTTTCAAATCGCATGATTCCCTAATGATTGGATCAGTCTGTGGTCACAAGAAATGAGTACATGATCACGAAATACCTTAACAACTATAAAGTGGAACATGGCAAACATTTGCTGTCTACCGTTCTTGTTCTCGACATAAATATCAAGAGTAAGTTCCGAGTCTTTTTCTCCCCACTCATCCTCGATATTTGGGCATTCGATCACATAGGAACCCCGAACATCCCATGTCCCTTCTGATTTGGTAGCATCTGAAATAGCTCGGGAACCGCTAGCCGACGTCCGTGCTCTTTTTGTAGCTGGCAGTTTGGCATCGTCTCCATCTTCATCACCATCTGAAAAAAGGTTTGGGTGAGTGCTAGTACTTGGTGCACTCTTTCTAGCTGTATGTATTCCTGGTCGTGGGGTAACTGGTCCTGGGCGTGTAAAATGAGAATCACTGTCGCCAAACAAATCATCGTGAATGGCCGTGCTTGGCGCGTTTTTCCTTGCTGTCTGTCTCTTTCGCGGCAGTGGTAGAATTGGGCGTGCGGCATGAGTTTCCGTTTCGCCAAACAAACTATCATGCGTCCCTGTACTTGACGCAGATTTTCTGGCTGTCTGTTTGGTTCGACCTCCAGGGGGTTTCTAAGATAGAAAAAACTTAGCTCTGTATTATGGCAATGAATCTATCGACGATAGCATGGTATCTTGTGGAAGCCAAACACCTTATATAAAACGGCTCAATGCAGAAGGATTGGAACATGACAAAGATGAAGCAAAGCCATGCCAGTCAAAATGGAGCTATCTTTGAAATTGCACATTGATGCGAATATGAATAATATGACACTTATTTGAAAGCCCTTTCAAAGTAAGCTAGCCAAATGTCCAATCTCAGCTCAGAAATTGGAAGAAACCAAAACTTACAGATTCAAAAAACTTTGGTGGTGCTACCATTTTAGAAGGACCAACTTTTGATGTTGGTTTTTCTCTAACTTTTGGCATGTCTTCCTTAGGCCGAGCTGCTGACCGCTCAATCTCACGCATTTGATTCCAGGCAGCATCTCTGCTTCTTCCTATTATGATCCAACGATCTGGAGAAGGCCGTATGTTGCCGACCCAAGGCGCATCCACCGATACAGACTCCAATCCCATCTTATCAGCAGCCGCAGCTAAGGCGGCTCGATGTTCAGTTTTGAGAATGACAATATCCAGATTTGCTGGCCTACCTGTGGGAGTTTTCGGAAATGCTTCACTGAGGTATTTCTCTGGATTTGCTTCAGCCTTCTCCTCGGCTGTTTTTAATTTTTTCCATCCATCATCTCTCGCAGTTTTATTTTGTTTCTTAAAGTCCTTGTTCAATTGGGATTCTGCAGTCTTAAGTTCTGGGATCATTTTCGCCTTTGCTTCCCTCAACCTCAACTGCAAATCGGCGATTGATCCAGACTGGTTTAGCCCTCTAAAAGCGCATTGAGCTCTCCACCATCCTGCTGGCTTTGTTTCAATACCTTTAGTATTGCCTGGCTTGGGACTCTTTGGGGGTAGCAGTTTTTCAGCGTGGGGATCGTAAGGGTAGCCATCTTTATGCAGTCCTTCTCCGCTACATGTGTAGGTGACAGATTTGAATTTGTGCTCGAATGGTAGAATGACAATAGGATACAAGTCTACCATGATGCTAGAGATTAGGTTGATTTAGTTTTATATTGATGATTTTACCGATGGCTTGCAGTGTGCCTCGTGTCGGCATTTAACGTCAAAATATTGGTGCGAGAACTTGAGCATGAGTAAGAGAAAGTAAATGAAATCAGTGACCCGAATTGAACCCGGAAGACTTGAATCTTAATATTAGGGTGCTTAGAAAATGTACAAAGAATAATGAAGAAAAGAATAAACAAAATTGTTACTTTTATTGAATGTAAGTACTGGTGTTCTAGGTATTGTATGGAAACCACGCGTTTTTGGTTCGGCAGCCTGACGTCGTTGACCAGCCTTGCCGCTAGCGCGTGATCTTAGCGTAGCGGACACCAAAAATTCATCAGGCCCGCCCAGCTGGAAGGCAAAGATACATTAGCATCAACAAATTGAATTCAAACTGGTACACAACAACTCGCACGATATTACCCTCCTTTCTCTTACGAACATAAAATATAAAATCTCGCAAAGATGGTTGAATTAACAGAAGTTGAGGACGAGTCCTTTGAGCAAAAGCAAGCCGGTCCATCAGAGGATGATTACTACACTGATACTGGTTAGTCTTACCATTGGCTTGGATGACCTTTACGTTTAGCTGATATACGTGGAATCAAAGATTCTGAGATTTCCTCCGACGAAGAGGACAATGTCGCAGACGAGGAGACCTTCGCAGATCGCATAAGTGCCCTGAAAGATATAGTACCTGCGTCAACTCGATCTTATATTTCCAGCAAGGTGGATACAACGACAAGCTGGATCAAATCGAGTTTAATGCTTGGAGGCAAGACTTTATGGGTTGTGAGCACAAGTGCTTTGTTACTGGGAGTTCCATGGGCATTGGCATTTGTGGAGGAGCAGCAGGTGGTTGAAATGGAGAAGGAGATGAAGATGAGAGAGATGGGTGGAGAGGTACGTCATCCCAGCCCATTTACATACAATTTGTTTTTGATATTCATACTAACATCTACTTGCGATAGTTACTTTCCTCGGGCACAGACACAGCAGGACAGTTGAACGCACAGCTCGGCGCACAACAAGGGAAGCCAGCATTGTAATGAATGAATCTGCGACGATACGATACAAAGGAATGGGCCCAATGGATGGAGATATGATAGCATTGTACATCAGTGAGTGGCTTTTGAGGGGGTTGCATGATTCAGAAGGTTTATGGCCACAAGACCTGTGTTGTATTTCTAGTTCTTCTCACCTCATGAACAAATAATTTCTTCAGTAAATAGTCTAGTATATTTACAAAATCCAGTTCAATGTCAAATTCAATATTCAAGATTCAGACCGTCAAAGCTTTTAAATTTTTCCCAGGTTTATCGCTTTAGCCGCCACTCTCCGTTATCATGAATCTGCTAGGATCATATCCTGGTGTTGGAGTTGATATCATGGGTCCACTCCGCCATACTATGCGTTTCAGCAATTCCATTATTGTACTCATAAGTGAATATTCAACCTTCAGCCTTCAGCCTTCATCTCTCAACTCATAAACCGCAGCACTTTCTCTAATTTCTTCTTGGCCTACGAGGTTGAATCTGCAAAATGTCGAGAACACCATTATTCTTGAACTTCGGTGGAGATTCAAAACGAAACCGTCAAATGTCTTGGTTATTGGCAAGCTCATCCAGAAGGAAAGAGCGAAGGTAAACCTAACATGTTGTTTGTTGATCGATAGAGCTGACAATGAAAACAAGGTGGCCTTTGGTTTTGAGATTTTGGAAGGGTTCCATCCACTCCGGTACGACGTTACACATACATCAAAGTCCGGAGACGGAACTAACCAATCATCTATACAGAGGTTCTCTGGCCGGTTGCCATTCTCTCTGCTATATCTGCTATTGTTGTATATTTGAACCAGCACATCAGCAGTGATGTTACACTTCCAACCAGTATCGTAAGTACTTTCCTCCTTTTGTGACTAGAAAGCGGAATCTAACTAAAGCAAGGTCCCTTCACTATCCATTGTCGTGGGTCTAGAACTCGTTTTCCGCAATCAAACAGCATATAATCGTTTTTGGACCGGCAGATGCCATTTCAGCACCCTCACAACTTCGATTAGATGTCTCACGCGACATCTACTTGTACTTGTGCCCGCACCCGCTCCGCCCGACTATCAATACGATTCATCATTTACAAATGAAGGCAGTACGAATAGTTCAGCATATAAGGATTATGATGGTGCGGCAGATGTAAACCATCAGCCAATATCCAAAGCGCTGGAAGCAAAGACGATTGAAACAGTAAAGATTATGATTGCGATGCTCTATACTGTGAAGAACCATTTGCGAGCAGATTGGGGTGTGGAGCTTAGTGCTGGAACGACCTTAACGGAAGACGGTGAGTTTTTTTGGCCAGAGGAATACAAGGAGCTGTTACCGCAAGGTTTTAAAGGTCATGAACACATGGGATTGGGCTTGACGTTACAGTTGGCTACGTACGTCGAGAAATTCATCAACATTGGTTGTAATCTGTAAGTCACAATCATTGAAATTCTCATTTTCAGTACCTATCTAACGAACATTTTGCACTCAGGAATTGGTTTAACAATTCTTCTTCGTCAAATATGCTTCAAGAATTAAATCAGTTCATTTCAGCCTATGGAAGTATGGAGGTGATTCGACTCGCACCTACGCCCGTTGCACATCTCATCCACTCCAAACAAACACTTGCGCTCTTCTGTTGCATTTTACCGTTCGCGATGGCGGCTGAGATTGGCTGGTGGACAGTCCCCCTCGTCGCATTTGTAGCCTTTGCTCTTTACGGCATTGAAGGCATCGCTCAGTGGCACGAGGATCCATTTGGAAGGGACAAGATCGATATAAATATGGACGACATCGTGGATGACGCTAGAAGGGAAATTGAAGTAATGTTGGAAGCCTGGAAAACTCAAGGGCTAAATGGGAAAGGGCTTTTCACGCCGAACCTGAGTGCACCAATTACGCCAAGGGCGGAATATGGTACTCTAGGGTGAAGGATTTATGGAATCATGCCGAAGTTTCTGAGATCCCATGATTATTTCAATCTACAAATGATCCTATTCCAATTGAATAATTCATTGTCTGATATACATTGGATGTTGTGATCAGGCCTTAAAGTGTGCAAATAGATATTGGGGGAATATCAATCTATTAAATGTAGAATTTATCCTTCGAGTCCGTTCACCCGCTGGTGGTTACTCGCTGCAAGCGTTTGCAGAATGGCAGATGCCCTATTTTGTATCATCTAGTTTCTAGTACACCAAGAATGAGTTAGATGATATTCGAGGTTATGATTGTTACTTTGGAGTTTATTTCATTTGAGGAATCTTTTTGGGGCACCATTTCCTTCCCAAATTTGTCATCTAGAAAACCCGCATTATTTAGAAGTTTCTTGAGTATTACGAATAAAGTCCAGCTGGCGTGGCAAATATTTATTTATAAGCTATTGCACCCTATCTCGTTTGGTAAGCCGAGACTTCTAGAATTGGTTAGTTGATATGCTGCTGATGATCCCATAAGCATCCTGGCATTCGCTTGGCCCATCCCTGGAGGTTATATTTTCTAAATCGGGGTTGTGGTGCGGTAGGTCCATATCTGACAAAGCGACGTGCGTCTAGATATCGCTTAGTTGTCTGTATTGCGTTTGGACAGAGTAGGTCATTGGTTAATTGGGGAGTATGTTGATTCATATTGAAGTGCATGTGTTGTTTCTGACTATGTTACAGGAACGGGAGTTTAATAATCTAGGCTGACTTACATGGCTATACGTTATATAAAAGGCTCATTGCCCTCTGGAGAGTTCGAAGGGAAAGTCTACCTATGAGACTTTGAGCAGAACAACATGTCCCGAGAAATCATGCGTGCAATTGGTGAGTTGACAAAAGCTGTTATACTTACTTGAGTGTGTTAAGGAGTAATTTGACTTACGAAATACATACAGATATTGAAAATGGGAGTGGGCCAATTTCTAGTCTCTTCCTGAACGACAATGTTCCTAAACCCAAACCTTCTACATCTCAGGCTCTGGTTAAGATTCATTCTTTTGGTCTTAATCGGATGGATTTGATGCAACGTGAAGGGAAATATAATGTGCCTCCACAGGCGGGAAAGATTCTAGGCGTGGAGTTTTCGGGGGTGATAGAGGAACTTGGGGGTGGAGATGTAGGGGATTTTAAGATTGGGGATGAGGTTTTTGGACTCGCGTATGGAGGTATGATGTTTTATCCATATTGCTTTTTTGATACTGATTGTTGGACGAACAGGAGCATATGCGGAATACCTGGCATCATCAACGAAGATGCTCATTCATAAACCAGCTGAGATGCCTTGGTCTGTAGCTGCTGGAATTCCCGAGGTATGTATCATTGTCTCTGTGTAATCCAAAGCTAAGTCTAACATGGCACTAGACATGGATAACGGCAACCCAAGCTTTGCACCTCGTAGGATGTTTCAAACCAGGAGATAATATCCTCTGGCACGCTGGAGCATCTGCTGTATCCATTGCTGGAATCCAATTATCTAAAGCTGCTGGCGCCAACAAGATATTCGTGACAGCTGGTTCTGATGAGAAGATAGCGTTCTGTAAGAGCTTGGGGGCTACGCATGGCTTCAATTACCATACGGAAAATTGGGTCCAGGGAGTGCTAGATGCGACTGATGGACATGGAGCTGATGTAATTGTTGACTTCATTGGCAAGAACTACGCTCAGGGAAATTTTGAAGTAGCAGCTATGGATGGAAGGATTGTCCAACTGGCTAGTCTTAGCGGGTACAAACTTGATGGCTTGGATATTGGTCCGCTTGAGAATAAGCGTTTGCGATGGGAAGGCAGTAGATTGAGAAGTAGACCTTTGGAATACCAAGGCAAACTGAGAGATGTGCTGGCTGAAAGTGCGCTGCAAAAATTCGCTGATGGAACTTTCCAGGTCCCTATTGAGAGGGTTTTCTCTTGGAAGGATATTAGGCAGGCACATATGTTGATGGAAAGCAACCAATCGAAAGGGAAGATTATCTGCATGGTCGATTGATGACGTAATTAGGCGCAATGATAATGGTGGTACAACAGCTGGGTCTGCATGGAACCGCGATGAATGGACTAGATGTTTAGGTAACACACCTTGTTGGTTAAAATAAGTCAATGGCAAAGAATGGTAACTGGAAGAATTTAGTAGACTAATGTCAGAGCACTTATTTAAAGTCAAAATTCCAACACATCTTCTAAACACATTCCCCAGACACACTCACAAACCACACTCTCAAATCACACTCTCAAACCGCACTCTCAACCCACTTTAAACAGATCGTACCTAGCCTTCGCAAAATAGTCCTGTTAGAATGGGTACCAGTGGGCTTCTCGTCTTTGTTTTCGGAACACAACGTCGAGCAACTTATTGTCATTTCGACTCATATCCCACCGGTCTTGGTCAAGAAATCGTCGACTTCATCCTCAAGTTACAGCCTGAACAGTATGCTATTATGAACCAAAACCTTGAAAAGCTCGAGGTATGTCTAACTCATCTGGCGTCTTGACAGCATGCATATCTTCTCATGGATATTAGCTGACAGAATATAGTGGGTCGAGGGGGATGTCCAGGTTCCCCAGGATCTTCAAGAGAAATATCAGAAACTCGGTTACTCCCAATCAAGTGGCGACGAACGAGCGAGACAATGGTATTGGATTCTTCGAAGAGTTCAAGGAGCACAAGTACTAACGCCGATCTTGGATGGTCAACTTGAGCATTTGGTGGAAATGAAGCCTGATGATTTTCAACCGGAATTCTCCTACATTGTCGATTTCAAAGAGATGACCTTGGAGACGTGGACCTACGACAAAGTAGTGGATAAAGTGAGCTTTCAGACGTTGGCAGAGTTGGAGAGTGATTATATGAGGAATCTAGAGAAGAAGTTGGATGAAGAGGAAGCTTAAGAATGAGATAAAGTCCGCAAATTTTGGCGACTTTCGGGAGAGCTTGTATTGGAAGGGGGGTTCATATTGCGTTTGTTTGTAACTGAGAATCAAATGGTTTCTACATCTATCTAGTTTTCTTGCCACCCACCATACATTTGAGGAGACTGAAAATCGTGCGTTTGTTTGATCCGCAATATTTGTAAATGCGACAAAATTGCTTGACGACAGCAAACAATAAAATGTGTTTGTTTGGTAGAAAGAAGTGGGGCAGTGACCTTATGCTCAGGCTATAACCTTACCTTATTTTAGCTCCGTACACCCTGAACCTTCACTAATTTCAATCTTCACCTCACCTCACTCACGAATCCATAACACACCGCAAAGGGGGCGATTATTGAAAGTTCTTAAATCCAGTAGAGTCACAATTACCATTCCCTTCCCCCCTATTCAAGAACTCTTCATTTCACTTTGATGCGAAAAGCACGTCGCCAGCAGCTCATAATGCTGCTAAGATTCGCCAAACTCGCAATGAATACTGCCCACCAAGGAAATGAAAACCATTCGATATCGGAGTTCGGGGCAACATCCACCCAGTAAGCCAAGACGGATTCTGGACATGAGAAATGAATCAAGTGACATCTCATGTTCTCGAACTCGCTGGCCAGCTCCATAATGCTCAATACTGCGCCCTAAATGGAGCCGCCAAACCAGGTGAAACGACCCCTATTGATTCCTTGAAAACCATCTGAAGCACAAATTTCGTAGCTCGGTTAGGATGCTACAGTATCAAGCAAAAGCGACTTTGTACGTCTGATTCCCTCTTAACTCCATTTGCAACCTCCAATCCATCTTTGCTCTGACGTCTACTTCTGTTCTCCTCTGTATCTAGAGTGGATTCTTGCGTAATGCTCAATTGCATTGCAATTTCTCTTTCTTCTTGAATCATCTCATCTAATGTCTGAGGTCTTACCGGGGAACGAGTCGCTAGGGGTTGTACTGATTCAGACGAGTGTCGAGATTCTCTATGTTGGATTGGGCCTTCTTTGTGCAAATTCTTCGCATCCACATCTGATGTAAGTGAAGTCCTCTGCAATTGCACCTTTCTAGGCACTGGTCGGGATTTTTCTGATTCTTTTTGCAATATGTGCGAGTGTCTGCTTAGTGTGGACGCTTTCGATGAGTGTCTGGCTAATTCTCGTGCTGATATTTTTGCCCTTGTCTTGTTCGTCAGTTTTTGTTTTAGTTGTCTCTGATGCTCTTTTCTCCGCTGTATTGTCAGGATCCCCCAATCTATGGCTCGCTTGTCACTTGTAGTGTTTGGTCGGTCTCTATCTGCAATATTATGCCTTGAGTGCAATGGCTCTCTAGGTTTAATGATCTTCGGTGGTTCGTCTGGTTTGGAAAGAGGTTGTGGCCACGGCGATTCTGTTATTTCTTCTTGCAGATTTCTAGTTTCTGCTTGGTTTGATCTCTGATTTATTTGAATCACAATGGTTTCATCCTTATGA
Source organism: Sclerotinia subarctica (assembly GCA_025389085.1). NCBI lineage: Eukaryota > Fungi > Ascomycota > Leotiomycetes > Helotiales > Sclerotiniaceae > Sclerotinia > Sclerotinia subarctica. Next base: position 3,929,642 of record QRFI01000001.1, on the reverse strand, counting down.
ACAGCTTCTCCATCCTTTTTCATACGTGAAATCCGCTCTTTTTTCCCAGGAAATGCTTCAGCTGGCCCTAAATTCATTGTCAGAATTCATCCTATTCAATGATCTTTCGTCACTCACAGAATTGACGCCAAAAGCATTGATCTGCTTCATAAAATGTCTTTTCTGTGCTGGCTCTGACATATCCTCGACTGTATTTTCTATAGCAAATCTGGTACAGTCGCGTTGCTTTCTCTTTCGTGTAGGCGGGCTTGAAACTTTGATCATTGACGAGCTTGGCCATCATAAATTCGCCGCACGATATATAAACCATAACGAAAGAGCAATTGAAGTGGTCTTATAGCGATTTGTTTATTATGTTTGTTTTTGTGGGTTTGTATGTAGTGAAGGTGGTTTTACTTGGAAGATGTTTTATATGCCAAAAGCTGAGAAAAATCAGGTAGTAAATTTCGAGTTCCGGAAAAAAGTAAAAAATTAAGGTTATGATATTTTTATTGTTCTCAAGAGGTTGATGAATGGCTCAAGAGCCAATTTCATCACCTCGGGTACATCAGAAGGCTTAACAAGTGCCTCTCTACCAATATCCTTTAGAAACTCCTGTGTAACTCTAGCTGCGATGTACAATTATGCGCAGAGTATCATCAGGTTTTCCCAAAACCTCGCAGTAATACGAAAGACAACGAAACCATTCCTTTCGCATCAACTTTCTATTCCTCTGTATCAAATCTCAAGTTGGGCCAACACCTGCAAACCCAATTTTGCTTCGTCATCCTTTGTCTCATCGTCCTCAGTCTGCTTTTCCTTCTGTGCCATTCGTGCGAGCTTATCCCCAACACTCTTACTCCACGCCTGAGCTTCCTGAGCATAAAACTCCCGATATCTATGCTGTTGCTCAAGAAATCTCTCCTGTTCCCTAGCACGAACACGAACACTTGCGAATGCCCTATAAATAACTTCCTTATCATGCGAATCCAATAAACAATTCTCTCTAGGATATTCTTCCTGGGGCCCTGGGTTTTTGTTAGTGCTTTTCTCAAAGTGGAGAGGGAACATTTCGATCATGATACGTACAGTGAGAACGCCAGAATAATTTGTCAGTCATGAAAGTAATTGTGCTTTCGCTTGCTCCTGCACATACTTCCTCCATCTTGTGGCGATGGCGCGCATAATCTCTCAAGGCAATCTCCATGGTGCTAACATGCGTCGCTTCATCAACTAATCTGTGTATCATGAATTCTTTGAGAGACGGAAGGGACAGGAGGGAATGTGGCATCGTAGTATCCGGCCTAGTTGAATAGGGGATAGGTGGACCTTCCGTAGTCGCATGAGGCATGTTGTGATATGAATATTATGAACGAGTTTTGAGGCTATAGCCGTTTACAAGTTTGCTTGATGTATGTTGGATAAAAAGAATCTTGAACTCGAATGCAAGACGTCAGCCTCAACCAATGGATAAATAAATAAATAAATAACTAATAAGATTTGAAACCAGGATTCAAACTAGGCAGCTCACAAACCGTACCATATTCTCCCCCATCATACGAATACCCTTAATTAGATAAAAGACAAGCTCTCCCGCATAATACCAAATAAACGATCAACAAAAAGGAAAATTCTCCACATCCGATCTATCCCGTCATCATCATTCGACGGCCCGTGAATCACATTTTAGACTACTATAAATTACCACCCAACCAACCAACCCCCTCGCATATCCCATCCCATCCCATCCCATCTTCTCTTAAACATTCCGAAAACCCGACCTCCCCGAAATGTAAATGCAATCTCCGATTACTTAGGTACATATTTAAATTTAAATTTAAATTTAAACCCGTTCCTAGAATACATTTGAGATGTATACTAGGGCAGGTAAGCGGACTAGTGATATTTGTTGAAGTATTCGATTCAAATACCTATATAGGTGCTATAATAAGTAGGTAGATGATGTCCCTTTCCTCATATGCATGGGCTTCGATTCGAAGTAAAATCTTCTTGGTTCTTTAGATCGCTGTTGTGTGGTGTTGATCTGGGGTTTGGATACATGTATATATATATGTAGCTGGAATAGTGAATATGATGGGATGGGATGAGATGTGGAAAGAGGAAAGTGGGTTTAATTTTGTTTTGTTGTTTTGTATTGTGCTTCCCTAGTAGGAGCCTTAGGTGTGCAAGTGCAAGGCTGGGTTTGATGTAAGGAGAGGAGTTAAATTATAAACTTGTAACTTGTAACCTGTAAGATGTTGATCCGGATTTAATTTGATTTATATCTCAGCTTGCAAAGATGAGAGCTTGAGGGAACGGAGTTTCCTGTATTGGGAATCTTGGATTCCTTTTACGTTCAGTGGTTTAGTGGAGGATGGGTGGGAGCGAATCGTTATTTGGTTTGTCTTTGATTCGTGGGTTATCCTCTATTGTTTGGTGAATTGTGATGATTGATTGATTGAGATGGACTCCGCGGTTGTTAAAGTTGTGAAGGTGAACAAGAAAAGATGTATTGCGCAAATGTGAGGTTTCGATACGAGGAAGAAAGGGGTAGAGTATAACATCCGCTGATCTTGGAAAAAGTATCAGTGATTTACTAGGTACTTACCGATATTTTTCGGTATATTTCAGAGGTATCTAAAAAATTGGAAAAATCATAGAGTTATAGTTTTGATTTATTTACCTACTTCAGATAACTCATGTCTCTGTGTATGTCATGTCTGTGAGACACTCCGCCTGTGTATACCGTGGGTCGAATTCTCATTGTATCACATACGATTTGTGCTGCACCTTTAAGGGATCACAGAATTGGAGCAAGAATGAGAGGGGAGGAAGATTTGTGCCATGCTTAAATGAGTTGATACTAAAATCTGGGCCAAAGAAAGAGACAACCCCGCGAGCTCTAGGTGTCTTGCCATCTCTTTGTAGTCGATAATACAAGCTTATTGCTGGTTTGACTATGCGGATAACAAGCAGTTGCATCCTAGTTTGTTGTTGGGTGGAAGAATAATAACAGTAGCCGATGGGAATGAAACAGAGACTCAATCTGTGAAATGGAAGGAAAGTGAGAGATGATCGGAACTCATAAGCCAAGGCCTGTGCATAGCCCGGTGAGCTCGGAGGTGGCTGGCGGTGTCAGATGCTAGTCCCAAACATGTTGAATGTATTGGGAATTTAGCTGGAAGGAAAGAAGTCGTTTTTTGAGTTGCGCTGAAGATCCAATGGCAACTCCTTTTTATTGTATGCTTTCTTTACGTTGCATCCCACATAATTTGCTCAGCATAGTTCAGGTACAATACAGAATACTGTCTGTGTAAGTGACTACGATTCGGCGGTAGATCGATTTTGCCATAGCTCAAAGACAGCCCATGTTTACTGTTGAGTTTGTTCTTGGACGATACTGGCCAACGCGGTAATAAGTGACTTTTCCAATATTACACGTGCTAAAGGTTTTGTCATACGAGATAGTTCGCTTTTAATAGCAGCTTGAGCATGATGAACTGCGATTTGAGCACCACGACTAAGGCATCGACGCTCAAACATCTTCATGGTGATAACTTCACCAGTGGTGGGATCTTTGTAAAGTAAATCTGGATTTAAGAGAGGGGGAAGAGGCTCGAATGATGTGGGTGGTGCGGAAAGTGCTACAGTAGACACCGAACTGGGGTTGGGAGTACCAGGGGAAGCAAGCCGAGCAGCTAAGAGGGATGAAGGGGTTTCAAATCGAGGATCGGATTTTACACTTAATCTTGGATTTTCGCTAATAGCCCGTGGATTTCGTGAACTGTCGTGTTTGAGTGCCTCTTTGGCTAAATCTTGTGATGTTTGTGTGGGTGAAGCAGCTGACGAGCCGTTAGGTGTAAGATAATTCCCAGTGTGGTTTCGGCCTGGTTCTCGAGATGGCTCATCAAAGTGCGGAAGAGATGGCATTGCGAGAAGATCCACTCGTTCCTGAGCAGGTACACAAGCAGGTGTTCCATCGGCACTAGGTACCTCTGGTGCTTGTTCAGGGATCGGTCCAGCAGGCTCTGCGGTGCGGCTTAGAACCTCCAAGGTCTGTTGCAAAAAAGTTGGAGGTGTCGCTGGAACTTGTTGAGCTGATACTGGAGTGGGTAGCATTTGGATGCTTCCGATTTCTTGTTGAGTGATATACCCGGGACCACCATATCGGCCAGGAAACTCGCCGTATACACTAGACAATTGAAATCTGTCCCACAAGACTTTCTCAGTCCAGTAGTAGCAAAAATCCAAAGCAGTTGCTGGATATTGTGAAGCGACGGAAGCAAGCTCAGCAATATAGGCCCGATCGAAGTCATCTGTCTCGAAGTATGGATAGATGCTGCAAAGGTTCGACAGCATGGACTGATAATGCCTTTGATAATGAGGGGAACGGACGTACAAATTCGACATATTGTAATCGTGTGGTACTTCTAAGAATTACTGATTGTGATACTTTTGGTAGAACAATGATTACGAACGAAGTGCTCTGCCTTGTGCGTGTAAGTTTGAAAGTGCTTCGTTTTGCTGTGCGACTTTCTGTCGAATGACTTGAGATTATAGAATCAAGGTTTTGAGATCTAGACGAACTATATACAAGAAAGCGAAAGCATGGTACGGATTTCATTTTAGATGAGTCTGCTGGTGCGAACGAGTTAGCTCAACCGTATCAGCATGAACACTCGAGAAGCGCTGACTCTTTGTAAACAAATGAAGATCACACATGATTGTTGTACTACGTAATGATATATACCTTTGTACGGTATCGGACGGTATAGAGGAGGGGATTCGAGATCGCTTGATCTTTGATAGCATTGAAATAACTGTAGGTTGTGGTAGGCATATTGGGCCCCTGCTTTAGAGCATGGTGAATTTGGTTAAACAAATTAGAAAACGAATGTTCTTGAAAGCGCGCATTGTGTCTGTCATCGTCCCATAGAGCTGATGACCCCATTGTAGACTTGCCTTGTGCCAGAATTATTATGTTCATGTCCCCTTCTTTCTTTAATTTGATGATTGTCATTATTCATGATACATTGGGTAGATTAAAAGACTCGAAGTTTCCATGGCCAACGAACGGAACATAAAACTTTCGAGTCATACATTGCATCCTCCAAGTCATTGAGTATATCAGTCTCCCCTTTCAGAGCAAAGAATCTGATCTATTTCGTAAGAGTATACCTACTGCGCGGCGCCGAACACTTTAGCACCAATTCAAATCTCACTAAAGGTATATAACCACAAGTGTTGAATTCATTTTCACATCAATGAAGATTACATTGATTGGTAGGATGACTTACTTTCATCTCACTTCGAAATCTTGAGGATGTCATTCAAAACGTCGGAAAATCTAATTTTCCGGTAGAGAGATGCCACTACGGGTGCTACGTATGATTGATATATTTTATGCGGCCGGGAAGAACGAAGCTGTGTCGTTGCGTCAAGATTTAATAATGATTGACAACATTTTCCTGTTACAAAGCAAGTTCGTTCAGATGTTTATTTACATGTAACTGTATCATTCAACTGAAGCTTTCCGTATTTATTAGTGTCTTCATTTGATTTCCTTCCGTATCACACTCATTTAGATCCTGGCAAAGACTTTGTTCTCCACGAGCAATAAAAGCCCACAAGACAAAGTTCACTTCACTATCCGAATGTAAAGAAAGTATGAGCGGGCTTAGAACGAGTATCTGGGCCCCAGGAAACTATCGCTCTGCGAGTTCCAGTGGCTCTAGCTATAATACCTTGCGAGAGAATGTATCGGTATCTACTCACTCCCGTCCGTCGCGAGAGGCGAGTAAGAATCGAGCAACCGAAACTCCCCGCAAAATGCTTGTAGACAGAGAACTGTCGCATAATGAGCTACGTAAGAGTTCTGGTGGGCTGAGTGCTAGTCAATGGGCACCGCGTGATTACCCTGGCAGATCGAAAGCAGCAAATCGTAGGGAGGTTTGGACTATGGTATGTATTCACATATTTTGCTTAGAGAACATGCTAATCTTATGATTCTGTATAGATTACGCCAATTTCGCAATCCTCGCCGGTGCGCAACACGTATAATGTCTCGAGTCCTGCACACTCCTCCCAAGACCTTGGCCTGCCCTACGAAGTACAACATTACATTCTTGGTATGATGCAGCGGATCATGGAGGAAGGATGTTATACCTTTGCATCGCGATGGATCCCCGACCTACTACATAGGAACAATTGGACGTGCTCGGAAGCTGTTGAACTGTCTACGTGGAGAACTTTTCTTCCAGAAAACATCCCGGCAGAAGCTCTTGCCTCACACAGTAAACCTCTCCATAGATGTCTGGCTGATGCTGTTCGAATAAGAAACTCTGCCACCCATCGCCATATATGTTCCAGTCGCGAACTACAACGTATGACACAACAAGCCGAAGACCTCATGAGTCTGTTTTCGGATCAAACGAGGCAATTAAAGTTCCAAAGGCTGTGGATTGAACTTAACGATTGGGAAAACCTTAGTGTAATAGATATGCAAGCCGCCAGACACAAAATGGAGTTGGCACTACAAGAAATTGGGGAACGACCCATGGACGATATGGATTGGACGACAAACGCAATTTCTTTGCAACAAATTCCCACAGGCGAAGTAGGGCTAGGAGATGCTGATGATTACGATTTTTATGACGAAATGGAGATAGACTAAGAATGCATTTCTAAGGAGTTACGAGTATGTGGAACTGGCGTTGGATTTATCGTAGGCTGCATAAACTAGCAGGAGTGTGGCTTTAGGAGTACTTAAAATGGGTGCATTGGGCTGTAGGATTGCGAATACCCATTCTGTTACTTTTTGGAATATCTCAAGTGCCTTCCTTAAAGAGATTGAGTTTATAGATCAGACCTAAGTAATTTTACAGGCAAAAAAACTAAATCAAATCAAGTTGCTACGCATCTCAGTACCGCAGACAAATTTTGCAACATCATATGTTTATGCGACTTATATTTTAGAGAGAGGGTTGCCGAAAGAAAATCGATCAATTTGTTATACACATGGACTAAGCACAAGACACCGAAGACAAAAAGACTAATCTAGTAATCTATCACTACTCGTAGAAGCAGTCATGCTTCTCTTCACCATAGTCTCAATTCTCGGTAACAAATCCTTACAATGCCTGGTTCCACAACATGCTGATGACCATACGGATTTTACTAGCATCTGCTCCCAGAGGCCGAGTGGACGAGAGATTTTAGCGAAAGACTCCCAGGAACAGCGCGCGGACTCGAAACCAATCAGGTGTGTTTTTTCAACGGGAAAACGGTTGCAAGCGCCGATTATTCGGAGAGCTTCTGAGGAGATGAATTGTCGCTGTGCGTATTGCTGTTTTGCGTAATTGATGCTCTCTTGTTGAAGAGCTTGGAAATTAGCACGAAGTCCTTTTTCTGCCTGGATTTCTCATCCTCGGATCATAGTACTGGTGCTGTTTGACTGTGGGCATGTTGGATAATGTTTTGCTGCTGTGTAACGATTTTGATGCATATGGGGCTATTCCGTACTACTCTGGCATGATAGCTAGCGCATTTTCGATTCCTGAACTGGAAAAAATCAGCCATCTGGTAATCTCAGTGCCATTGTGCTTTACAAAGAGCCCGGGTGGGAGGAAGTCTTCTTTAGTGAAAGATTTCGAGAATATCCGGTAACTAGCCATGCTTTTTCTTCGGGTATGTGCTCCTCGGCTCTTTCTTTTACGTATTTTTTCCCCCTTTAAACAGGAATGACATTCTTTTTCTTCCTTAGCTTTTTTCGCTGCTTCTCCGTTTCTCATATTTTTCACCTCTGTCTCTTGCCTTCTTCAATTCTCTTGAAATCAGTGCTGCGACTTCTGCTGTTTTTGATGCTTCAAGAGCAGGCAAGTATTGGTCCCGAAGAACATCATGATGATCGGGTGCTCTTAATTTACTGTCTTGATGGTATAATATACGTCTTGTAGCTTAAGGGAGCGGTCTTTCGTGTCTGGATCTAGGTTTTTGTCTGAGAAGAAGGAACACCAGAAGAGCTAGTAGGTTCCAGGCCTTAGAGATTTCGGATTTGAAGGCGCTTGTGGAACTTGAGAGAATGAGGTTCAGTCAATGAATGAGGCAACCTTAGCAGTAAACATGGCGGCCCTTCGTGTACTTGATACTACGGATGTATGAAGAGGAATTGATAGTAGTAAAATAAGTAGAGTTAGAAGATCGAAAGAGCTGAAGCGAGATTCTGACGAAATGAAGGGATACAGATGAAGACTGAAAGCACAGCAAGAGCATATACACTTCAAAATCACATTTTGAAAGTCGAACATACTACATTTACAATACGACCTATTGTTCGAAGTATTGCTTACCACCTTCTATTGATGCCTACACTCTATTTTCTATTGTTCTATTGTTTTGGCATTGTTGTCGCTTAGTATAATTAGCGACACGCGAGGTTTAAAGTTTTAACAATAGGAGAAAAGTGAATGGGTCTCCTCTGTAAAATTCCAAACTGAAGTCCGTCTCTGCGACGGCATTGGCCATTGGCCCATGTATGCATATCTTACATACAATAGATTTGGAGCAAAGCAATCATAGCCGAGATTGATGAAACAAGCTTCATCTTCCGATTATGCCAGCCTATAGTGGTTAATTCTTCAAGAGAACAGCAGTATTTGAAATTTGAAGGGGTCGTGTTATCACATAGGGTTTATGTGTGATGAAATGCGCAGAGGTGATTTCATAATCGAGTGAGTGTCATTATCCGTATATGCAATATCATATCTGCTTAACATTCTACCGAAATATCAGGACTTGGATATCGGAAGTGTTCGTAACTTCGCATGTATTTCTAGCACATATTATTTTTTGAATCACCGAGCTTGGCACAAGTGTAGTGAAAAGTCGAGAATCCTCCCGAAACATAATGTCATCATTTTAAACCAAGGGCCCAAGAACGATACGACTAAACCCATCACAAATCGCACATCGCACAACCCATCATCAATGCATCACTATCCACAGAGTCCAGACTCACGAAACCCAAATAAAGTTTTCATTCCTGCCAAGACCCAAGACCCAAGACAGCTCTAAGGATATCTAAATAACAGCATAGATGACAATCAAACAAACAACATCCGTGCAGCAACCTGCAGAATGTCCGCAATTCGGGAACTAAAGGAAGTTCGGATATTATGCTTTTTTTAGAGATATGTACTAGTTACAATGTTACATGAGTTGGGGACTTTCCGGCGGCAGGAACAAGGTACGTTTATCCCAATCCCGCGCCTCTTCCTACACTAAAAGTTTTTTTTAGTTTCCTAAAGGTTGTACGTGCGAAAAGTAGAGGGATTTTATATTTTTGTTTACCAACGGATTTTAGCTTTAGTCCGGCTTTAGCGTGAGCTCTAACTCTAGCTCTAGGTCCTACTCGGGTAGATTTACTTATATATTTAGATAAAGTTGGATAATCAGCTAAAGAAGTCTGGTAGCGGGGTGCAGAATTGGCGGGGAGCTAGTGGTAGGATAGTTGTTTCTATTTTGGTATATGCTAGAGGGGTAGACTAAGAAGTAGATAGGTGGAGTAGTTAGCAGGTGAATACCTTGATCGTGATGGATGTGGGTAGGCAGGCACTAGACTCAATAACAGAATGAAGACGTATGACGGAACTGGGTTACTGGGTAGAGATTTTGCCTGTGCAGGATAGATTCATACATAATTGGATAAAAATAAGAGAAACTAACAGCGATTCACATTCAGGCCGGAAAATGTGTAAGGGAGAGGGTTGTGGATAACTGTGTCTGAGATTGAAATTCACTAAGTGCATTACTATCGTATGCATTTTTCATTATTCATCCTTGAACCATATCATAGCCAGATATCTGCAATTTTTCCATCCCCTCCATTATGTGCCCAATCATTTCATCCTATGAAATGATATATTGTGATGTGATAATCAAGTCCGTATGGCTTTACCCTATGCCTATGCCATTCAAACCCACAAACACCCATACCTATTGTATGTGATGTGAAATACCAAACCAAAACATTTGGGAATATCCCATTTCCCACCCCATTACATTCTCCACCGAATATCCCTCATTAAATACTGCATAGTCATAAAAAGAAGTATGTTTGGTTCAAAAAAAGTATTACCAAGAAAGGAAATTGTTTCATCGTGTGATGTGGTATGCTGACTCTACAAGAGAGCAGCAACGAGACCAATAACAGCAGCAGCTAGGGAGCTACCAACTTGGACATTGTTGGCAGCGCCAGTGAATGTAACTGGGGTAGCTGTTGCACTGGAGTAGGTAGCGTTAGTTGCGGTGGGAGCTTGGATCTGTCCATCAGGAATCTGGGAGATGACTGGGCCAGCAAGAGAAGAAGTGCTAGTTACGAGTGTGGCGGCGGTGGTGGCTTGGATTTGACCATCAGGGATTTGGGAGATAACTGCCGAGGAGAGCGCAGCTGTAGATGTGGCGCCTTGAACTTGTCCATCGGGGATTTGGCTGATAGGAGCACTGGCTGGGGATGTTGCGACGGAAGTGGCACCTTGAACTTGGCCATCAGGAATCTGTGTGATTGAAGCCCCGGCAGGTGTACTTGTTGCACCTTGAATTTGACCATCAGGAATCTGTGTAATTGAAGCACCAGTAGAAACATAGGTAGGCACTTGAACTTGTCCATCACTGATTTGACTAATGTAAACAGCAGAAGTCGCCGCTTGTGGCTGCCCATCTGAAATTTGGGAAATTGATGCTGACAGAGAAGCGATAGCAGTGGCGGTTGGTTGACCATCAGATGATTGACCGACGACACCAGATCCAGCTGCAGAGCTGCATGAAGCTGTTTGGATCAAGATTTGGGAACATTGTCTACCCTGAGATTCGGTGTAGAGGTTGTAAAAAGTGCCTGATAAGCATTGATAAAAAACTGCGGAACCACCAAGAGCGAGAGAACCGTTCGAACAGATAGACCAGCCTCCGGTGTATACAGCTCCTTCCTGAGCCGGCTTATCGAACTGGAATTGAGAGTTTGCTGCAATGTAGCCTGTTCTATCTTGCTGATCTTTGAGAATACCTCCGTTGAGTGTGATGGCAAGGGATGATGAACAATCGGCACGCTGAGAATGAGTTAGCCGAGTTCTGAATCGACAGTCTAGATTGACAGAGATATGGATATATTTTACCTTTTGCTGACGTTTTGTTACACTACTGACGTTTGCAGCAGAGATTTGAAAAGAGCCAGAATAGCTAGTGGCACATCCTGAAGGTGCTGATGCTGTTGGAGTGATGAGAGCTGTAACCTGAGCAGAGGCAACTGATGCCAAACCGGCAATAACAGCGAACGTGGTCTTCATATTGACTGTGATGTACGAACGAATGCGTGTAAGGGAGAAAAATATTCCAAAAGCGAAAGAGGAACTTTTAAAGATGAGGAAAGACTTAAATAACAGAATATAACAATGGAGATTTGAATTGCAGGATGCTATTGTTTATGTAGGGGGTTGAATAGTAAGTATCCACTAGTATAAAGCTACCTAGTGAATGCTAAAGACCAAAGACCACGCGGGCCATACAATTCCTTGAAATGGTTGAGATCCGCGGCGACCTAATTGAATTACATCCTGCCTAGTTTGGATGTTGCATTACTTGATAAAATATCCCAACAAGTGACAATTCGAATGGATAAATTGACCTATCAATCGCAAAAACAGATTTAAAGGGTAGGTGCAGCCTCCAAATCGCTGGATCATTGAGGCACAATGAATCACTAGTCTACACCATCCAATGGTGATTGGCGCCTAGTAGCGGGGTAGATCGTACAGCCATTCCCATAAAAGATGTTCATGCACCATAAGGATTCAATTCCTGTCTAAAGTATGCAGATCTTCAGGTCTGTGTCAACAGCGAAATGAATGGCGGGCAGGCTAAAAAGCAGGTTGAAAAGGGAGAAGTTTGTAAGATCTCACACTAGTGCTGAGAGGGGAAAGGGATAGTAAGACAGTGAACAGTAAATGTGGGGTAACTTCTTGGGTATTCAGGCATTTGCAAGGCATTGTACCGGAGAAATGATTTTAGTGCTTATTGGCAAGACTACCTGCGAAGTGCGGAGTGGTGGGAGTATAGTGGTGGGAGTATAATGGCGAATTTCGATGGTCGAGGTAAATAGTAAATGCGTATCGTGAGAGAGAAGAGCGGCACGATTTGGATGTGGCTCAAGAAAGAGGGATTAATCATCCAAAGCCATGATTATCAATTACGAAGATGTGACTACATCTATACGTTACCTGGCGAATGGAAAGATTACATCCAAATTGATCAACTTTCAGTCCAAGGTAGGTAGTGAAAGTTCGGAAAATGAGAAGAAAATTAATATTCATGTACCGACTACTACTCCTTCATCATCCGATACCGAAAATTTAGCCTTAGCGCCTATTAGAGAACGGAGTAGACGGAACCTGATGAATGTATAACCTTAAGCACACTTAACTTAGGAACGACATCAACACCAAGAAAGTCCAAGATGGAATTCCCATGATGGTTGGATTAAGTTCAATCTCGTACGTGCAACTAATTGCTCGGCAAACATTAGTGTCGGAAGAAATGCTCCACAAGATTCTATGCACGACATCATTATTATGACATGTGCTTATGGCATCCCCTTATCTTTAGATTGTGTGAGACAGACATGTAAAGTGCATGATGATGATGTTATAAAACCTTGTTCATTTCAATGTTGCCCATTGTGAAACAGATTCACGCATACCTTTCGTCTGATATGTATTTCCAATGACTTCATAATGGCAGTATGTACGCGACGATGTTGGAATCCCTTGCGTTGTAGGCATGGCATGCCGCGCAATAACATAGATCTTCAAATTTCTCCCTCGCTCGACAAAAAGAGGCATGAAATTCAAATAACCCGATTAAGACTAATTAGACATTCAATCCATTCTAGATTTTAATTTAAGTGCAAACAATTCAAAATAAAATTCGAATTGACACCTCGACCATTTCATTTGGTGTCGGGTTGCATATCCATCTCCCGATATTCTCTGTGTTTACCACGATCGATTTGCCGATAAACATCGAAACTATATCTCCCGCACCAAAGATTAAAGCTTGAAGAATAAATATGTGGGCGAAAATGGTATGTATGGGTTGAGGTATGGAATAACGTTTGCATGTATCTAATTGAAGCTGCAGAGGGCACCGATAGGGGCGTTAGTACACACAAATTTGCTAATAGATGAGGATATGGGTAAAAGATGGGTCGATATATATACATCACTCGCCCTCATTCCCCTAGAATCTATCTATGCTAGTTACAACGAAGAAAGAAGATTCTAACCGACAAGTGCCCATATCCAGTTCTCTTAACCAAAAACCACGGGATCTGGTAATGTGACTGGCGTATCCGTCCTTAACTTATTCGTAATCAATTTCTCAAAGGTACTACTCCAGCCAACTCTAGGTGTCAATGGCTCCAATCCCCACAACTCATCCAAAAATCCAATAATACTCGTATGCGTATATTCGCCTCCCTTATTCTTCCCCTTATTCTCCACCAGCCCCTTACCAACCCACGGACTGATCAAAAGCGTCGGAACCCGGAGGCCCAAACGTGTGAAATCAAATGTCATGTCTTTTCCGTCCGGTGCCTTTTCAGTGTATGTGACATTATCCCCAGCGGGGACGTTCGTTGGTGGAGGAACATGATCGCCGAAACCGCCGTGCTCGTCGAATGTGAGGATGAAGAGCGTTTCGTTCCATTGTGGTGATGAGCGAACAGCTTCATAGATTCCTTTTATGAAAGTTTCTCCTAGGCTAATGGGCGAGGGGGGATGATAGGACTGGTAGGAACAACATTCTGGGTTGATGTATGTGAATTGCGGGAGAGTACCTGCAGCCGCGTCCTCGTAGAATTTTGTTAATGGTGCGATGTTAGTTTTGTCTTTACCACTGGTCTTGGTCCAGGTATAAAAGGCCGCATCAGGGTTGAAACCGAGACCCGGGCCGAGGGTAGAGTTCTGGTAATTCATCCAGGTGATGTTGTTTTCCGAAAGTTGTTCGAAGATGGATTTGACGGGCAATCCATATGTGGCAAAGGAGTCATCGTTTGATCCCTAAGTATACAATGAGCCCCTTGTCCTGTACAATTTTCTTGACGTGTAAAAATAACAACTCACGTGTCCAAAGGATGTTCCACTCGTTATGTAGGCACGATTGGGGTTGGTAGGACCAGGTACAGAAGCAAACCAGCGGTCGAAGAGTACGAAGTTCTCAGCCATCGTGCTGAAGACTTTTATCTGCTCGGGAGTATAGTAGTTGATGACTTCGGCAGCACGGGTTTTATTGAAGGTGTCGAAGGTGAAGGATTGTTCTGTCACGAAACCACGCATATTTTGGGGTTGTGTTCCATCCGGATGCCATGTTGTGAAGACTTGAACAATTAGTGCCAGCAGCAATATAAGGACGGGAGGTCATACGTTGCATGTTGATACCACTAATACTATGATTTGGATCATCTGCTGCAACATCTTTGGCACGAGGTCCAGCACAAACATCCGCTTTTTGCGTAGGGTCTGATGCATTCCTTTCATTGTGTCAATCGAAGTCCAACTATGAATGTGAAAAGGCTTACATTGAATTGCAGTAATTGTGGTGCAATAACCCATCAATGGATGGGTTATAGCTAAGACCACCTGCGAATGTGTCGAACGATCTATTTTCTTCAACAAGAACAACAACATTCTTGATACGATTTTTCCATGAATTATCTGTGGTTTCATGGTTCTGGATGTTCCGAGGAGCAGCCAGAGCAGACCCAGACAAGGCAGCAATAATTACCACCTCGAGGCTGAGCATCATGATGCCAATGAGAAAATTACTCGTTTCTGAGATAAACTGGTCGACTCGTAGATTCTCGCCATTCCATATATACTCCCGGCCATCACCAATTGCCGTGAAACCGCATTTGACAACAAAGCACCAGAAATATGCACGTGTAACCAGTGACAGGACAATGCCACATCAATCTTCAAGTTGTACAGGAACCTGCATAATGAATATACCCTCACCATAGAGAGACCTTGAACTTGCAGATATCTCGGGACGTAGAACTTTCTACCTTCCTATCTTTTCGATCATCCTGCACATGGTGTGAGTTACTGGTTACTATTATGCACAGGCGAATTCCCTAGTGTTACTACTCCCCAGCAAAGGTTGCAGAAGAAGCATTCATTTCCTGTCGACCTCAATCGGCATTGGACGGATTTCGACATCTGAAAGTGGAAGGTGGGGTAAATGGTTGGTGATCTGCGAGAATATATTTTCGGCTTTTAACCGGTTACCCTTCATGGCCAGTCGAACATCGGCAATCATTACACGTGTGAACATTAAGAACAAAAAGCAAATCGAGAATTAATAAACACGGAAATTGGCAATACCATGCAAACCAAGGATAATCTCTTTGAGATTCGAGGGCATCTAGATGAATATAAATGGTCCTGCATACGCGGGGAGTACAAAAGTCCCTAATGGCGAAAAAGCTACAGAACTGCAACCGTGCAACTATTTGTTTCTCTTCGAGATAAAGTTTGTTTCCAAAGTTTGGACCCGTTTTCTGATCGCTCGGACTTTATAACTTATCAGAGATCCTGTTTCTCCACACTGGAGGTATATTTGCAGAAAACCTAGGGGCTACATTGGAGAAAAGTGTAAAAGAATTGTCCAACCTTTGTCAGAGTTCGAACGATACAATATAAGCGAGTATATTGATGATGAAGGAAGGGGCTTATTGGCAGAAAACCTGGATGTGCCTTCTTTAACACTTTTTGCACGGTATCGGACTTCAGTTTCCATTAACATATAATAATACCTATCGCAAACTGAAACTGACAACACCGTAGACAAGGATGCCGGTAAAAAGGAGTGGACCAGATCTTCGGAATTTTTCGCCGTATGGAATCATGTACTGTTCCACCAAGAATCTGGGATGTGGGTTGCCGAACTCGGGGATTTTCTTATCGCATATCGTATCAAAGATGAAAGGAAGCCATGGCACTGAAGTACTACTCGCGGTGATGTGTTAGACAACAAGGTTTCGGGCTTTCATACCTATCAGCGAGGCAAATGTGAAGGTTGACTAATAAGATTCTATACTTATCGCAAGAGTCACTAGACACTGGGGTTTATACCTACTTCCACATTTATTAGCTCTTATTTCATAGGACAATAATCCAGCAAGTGCATGGTTTCGTAGATGTTTATCACCGATTATTTTTTGATGGCCTCTGCCGTTCATTATCATCCCACCTTACTCATCTTATTTTATCTTATCTTTGCGAGGCAATCTTGTCCAAGATGAGACGCAATCGAGGATTGCTGAAGAATTATAGATATGCAAGAACCGATAATCGTATCGCGGTTTTCTTGGCCATCTTGTCGTTGGGATATCCTAATATCAATAAGTATACATAGCTACGATAACATGTCACTCGTTTTGCCGTTGTTAAGAGTATAAGTATTCGCTACATTTCACTCGTTTTTGGCTGATCGGAGGGCATCTTGAGTGGCTGATATAGCTTTCCTGTTGTTTCTGTGACTATGGCGTTCAGAATGTTCAAATCGGCATCTGTGGCAATGTCCCTGATGAGCTTGACAAGTGCTGCTATTTCAATTTCGAAGACTGGAACGACCGTTGATGTCAATGGCATCAGCTACTATGTTGGCGTCGACCCTGTTACGACCATTCTGTCCAAGCCAAGCACAGCAGATTTGATCCCCTTGACGGTAATGAAAAGTTTAGAAGGGAGTTTCACGGCTGCCTCATTCAAGTCATTAGTTACCAATTATACTGCCTCCGACGATGTTTTTAATCCCGGTTTCTTGGAAGGTATGTAGATTTCCGAAACGTAACAGGATCAATTTTAACCTGAGTAGCTGTCCATCTGGTTGGTTCCACCAACACAACTTTGCTATCATCCATTTGTAATGAACATGGTACCAAAATTTTCACCAGCGACTCAAACAATCAAGTGCCTCCAGGGCCATACTTTTTGACTCCAAATACGGGCGAGCTTTTCAAAGCATATCGTCTATACTCTGATGCACAGGATGCTTTTACCGAAGGAACAATCGAGAACTCAGATGGAACCTTTTCTATATTGAGTGCATCCATTCCCGGTGTACAGAGTTCCACTATTGGTGTCCCTTCCAGACTCTATTATACGAAAACTGCCGAAAAACCTCTGGCTGGAGTCCGACTTGGTGTTAAGGATATTTATGATGTTGCAGGAATCAAGACTAGTAACGGAAATCGTGCATATTATGAGCTTTATCCACCAGCAAACGTCACAGGACCAGCCGTTCAAAGCTTGATTGACGCAGGAGCGATTATCGTTGGGAAGATGAAGACATCCCAATTTGCTAACGGAGAAAGTCCAACTGCAGACTGGGTGGACTATCACTGCCCCTTCAACCCACGCGGTGATGGTTACCAATCACCATCCTCTTCATCTTCAGGCCCTGGTGCCGGAATCGGTGCTTATGATTGGTTAGACCTCGGAATTGGTTCTGATACTGGCGGAAGTATTCGTAATCCATCTCAAGTGAATGGATGTTTCGGTAATAGACCATCTCATGGACTCGTTAGCTTGGATAACGTTATGCCTTTGTCCCCAACCTTGGACACTGCGGGATTGCTCACTAGAGACCCAGTTTTGTGGCATGAAGCTGCCAAGGTCTTGTATGGGAACAATATCACAAGTAACTTCACTGAATTCCCCAAAAAGATTTGGATAGCCGATTTCCCAAAAAATGATACAACAGAAGCTGGATCAATCTTGCTTGATTTTCTCGCGAAACTGGAAACTTTCCTCAATGCAACAAGCACAACTGCTTTAGACATTGAGGCTTTTTGGAATGAGACCACGCCCTCTGGAGCAGACGACTCATCAATTGAGGATTTCCTTGGTCTCGTTTATCCCACTCTTATCACTCAACAACAATACAGCCTCCTTGCAGAGCCCTTCTATGAAGATTACGCTGCTGCTAATAACGGCGCCCGCCCCTTCATCGACCCTGTGCCATTAACCAGATGGAGTTGGGGGCAGAATAATATCAGTGCTGATGCAACTGAACAAGCTATTCACAACAAAACCATTTTCATGGATTGGGTTGCCGAAAAACTCGTCCCTGCTAGTCCAACTAGCTGCAGCGATAGTATCCTCCTCTACCCCGGTACATTAGGAGAAACCGATTATAGAAATTTATACAGAAGGTATGTCCACACGTCCAAATATCCATACAAATCAAGAACCCCCCGAATCCTTAAATCACAGCTTACTGACAAGCCACACCTGAACAGTTCCCCGGGAATTCCCTCCGGCTGGGACTTAAGCCGCATATCCAACTTTGCAGAAGTCCCCGATATGGTATTTCCAATAGGCCAAGCGGCTTATAATTCTACCATCTCGTTGCAGACGGAATATTTACCCGTGGCCGTGGACATTATTGCAAGGAAGGGATGTGATGGGATGATTTTCCAATTAGCTGAGCGATTGTTAGAAGAAGGGATTTTGGTGGTTCCCAAAGCTGGGAGCTTGATGTATTGAGACTTGCGGTCGGTTGTACTGTACTTTCATAGTTAATGTAATGTCCGTATTTCGCATAATGTTCATGGGACGTGGTAATTTTGCTAAAACCACATTTCGATTTGTTCTACAATTAGCAGATCAGGTCGTTTTCTATGACATGAGTCATTTCCTGTAATTATCTCTGTAGATTGTCGCGGAACCTTAGTTTGACTTCCTCAGAATCCTTAAAACTGATATTTCTTTATTATCTACTAGATCAAAACCTCCTCCACCTCAACCATCTCCTCGAAACCTCTCGATTCCCATCTCATATCCGAACGACGACGGCCGAAACTGCGACACCATCGCAAAAGCAGAAAAGAACAACCATCCATCTCGACTCAAAAAGAAAGGCAAGACTTGCATTTTAACTCACACTCATCATATTGGCAAACAATATGCAGCAATGAAGTTATACATAAACACTAAAAGATAAAACTATGACTGAGTATATAAAATAAACAGGAGTTCATAAATAAAAACTCCATCCCTCCCATTCCGCCTCTAAATTTACCTCGCCCCACAACCTACCATCCAAATACAGTACCACTCCATCTCACTCTTTCAAATTCACTAAACATGCAAGTCCTTATAATTTTATATCTAAAATTCTTTCTTCAGCGGTAGAGGCTAAAGTTTGCAAAAAGATTAGTCAACAAAACAGGGTTCTGCTATAATTTTTTGCCAAAAGTTTTTCAACGCTACATTTCGCTTAGTGAGAATATCCCCTCTTTACCCCCTGTGCAGCTCCACATAACCACATTCGCATGCAAAAAAGAAATTTTGACCTACGCAGGGATCGAACCTGCAATCTCTTGATGCCGGACTTCAGGAATTGGTAATCCCTGTGAGTCGTAGTCAAGCGCCTTGCCATTGGGCCAGCAGGCCGTACTGTTTGATGAATGTCGTAGTAGTTTTTACCAATATATACAAGAGAACTTGGAAGGACAGTTGTGTAAGTGGCTTCAAGTTTAGATTGTTCTCTTTAAATGGACTTATCGTTGATTAACACTTTCTGCATGAAATATCAAAATTTGGCCGAGTAAAATGCAAAATGGAGCCAAATGAAAGGCATGAAGTTCTGCAAAGCTGATGGGATTGAAACCAAACATTCTCTGGTACGAGTTCTCTGACATCAGCTTAGCCCTCTTCAGCACTACCTAAATACTGTGTTGACGGGATTGATGCTATCTCATAACACAGTTGGGGACTTTAGAGTCTAAACCTTCACCATGCTTCTCTCTAGGCATATCCCAGTGTGACTGCGCTTACAAGGTAAGCCTACCTCAATACCAGAGCAAACGACTGAATTTTCCCTCCGGGAGCTGAACCTATCTGCCAACGTGAACATAGCAACCGAAGTCCTTATAAATGCATATCGTATGAATTTCACACTGGCCTCAATGGCTTAACTGCTGGCTTTCCACTTCGTCCTGGTCATCTGATTATGTTGCTATCTCTTATCATACTGACTTCCAATCATTAACATTACATACCAAAGATTGCTAGACACTTGTAAGATGTTAAGGTCGTAACCGTACATGCAATTAGTTTCTGTTCTGTTGAATATAACTCTTGTTTGCAAATTGAAGCACCACACTCCAATGTTCTTTGTGAACTAATTCAAATCCGAGGACAATTAAACTCTATTCTCCCTCTGAAAAAAATCTTCTAAAAACTATGATCCACCAAACGCCGTGAAATAGGCCTCTTCTCTGCGAACGTAACCTTCCGTGCCTGTTACCCAACCACCATCTTGAGCCTTTCATGCCGAGCAACGAACCCCGCAAAATCCACGATTCCGCTCCCATAGATTTCGCATTTCTAGACATAGGGTGAAAAGGGGGAATTTGAAGAGCAAGAAATAGCTTCATAAGTCGAGATGCTGAATACTGGGTCGTTGCAAGTGAAGATCAGGGGATAACAATACCCTACATGTTGAATAGAGGGACCGATGGTACGGAGAATATGGTCTGGCACAGCTCTCGAAAAATTTCAGGGGATTAGGGGACCTCAAGTTAAGTAAAGCTTACGGATCGGAAGTCTGGCTTAATGATGGTTCATGCGGAATGTGCCGTCGCGAAATTGATGAGTTGCGATCGTAGTGGAAATAAAAGAGTCCACCAAATGTATCATAGGCGCAATGATATTGGCTGCGCAATTCGAAGGGGAGTTTTTTGAAAAGAAATTGGTGCAAGTTTGGGTCACATGATTGGATTTGAAGGCTGATGTCTTTTCGGTTTTAGCACTGCTGCAAGCAGCCATGCTGATAGCTGGCGATCTTCAACGTTATTAGATTCAGAGCCTAGCGCGGTCGGAAATTTGTTGCCTTCATTCTCAGATCGAGAAGGAGCCAGGGTCCCATTTTCATGTGAGCAGTAATGAACCCTTTGGTTCTTTGCCGAGGAGAATTGAACGGCTTTGTGTAGGAGTATATTCAGTAATATTACCACTGCCAGGCACTGAATTGCAAGTCTCAGGGAATCCCGTCTTTTTCTTGTCGTCCCTGAATTGTACCCCTGTAGAGCTGGTGAATCGAATATTGTAATGGGCAGTTTGTCGTTGGACGATACAACATCGGGCCGTGAAGCATTCATAACGGTTGTAATGCTCAGAAAACTTCTACCAGGATTTCGATTAGAGAAATACTGTATTGTTTGAATTGAGGGCAGTCAAACTCTTGTACGCCATAAAAAACGCCAAGACAGTGGGATAACTGGTAGCCGCTCAGCATGCCATACCAAAAGGCCGAAGCGGCGTCGTCTACACTTGCAGGATTCTAATATATTACACCCATATCCTTCAGGATGCAAAATTAGGTGTGCTAATCTCACATCTGACTAAAGGTCGTATTTTGTCGAGGGTGTGAACATATCTATCACTTACTATCCATAGTTTCGGCGAAAACGCTAAACACCTGAAAAGCAGAGCATTTTGGGGACGAAAAGACACTTCTTTCCATTTTTGGTCTCCCTTCAATATCATCGCCAGGATCTTTCATCCGCACGATTGTCATTTCTTTCGAATCCTTAATTGTTTAACGACAGACGATGAACTTCGCAGCTTACTGAGGGCTACCGCCTGCTGGTACCCACCGAGGCGCGTAGAGTACACGAAAGAACCGCAAGGCTAAGTTGTTGAGATATTTGCTGAGCTCTATGCTCACCCACTATATCATGCCATATCGTAGGACACAAATTCCAAGCGCGGCACAAGGAAAAGTAGTTTTGCGTGTTTCTTGATGACATCTGAAACAATTGATCAAAAGTATCATCGCTCGGACCACTGTAGTCTCGAAAGCTCAAGACAATGGAGTAATTGTGACTTAGTTCAAGCTGCATCTAACGGGAGGTTATATACACATCTTGACTCAGAAACAGTTTATACATCAATCCTAAGCCGATCGTTTTGATGGGTTGTTCTGGCTTCGACCACATTAGACTTTATAGCACCTCCCTAATCTTGAGTATCTAGATTAATACCAGAATACAATAGACAGTGAACGATATTGCCAAAGAATAGTAGATAATGTCTTCTTTTTGACTCGATTTTGCGGGAACCTCTCCAGTAGTCCTCAGATGGATGTGAATTCACTTTCATTCATATTCGACTCGATTCTGGCTACTTTAATGCATTGCGGCTACCAAATACTGATACATTGAAGCAGTGAAGCAATAGGAGATTTCTCATGTTAAGTTTTTGTGCTCCAATGAGTATCAAATGGTGATATATATTGTATTGCATGTTAACGTTGTGGTTGTGGTTGTGGTCGTGGTGTGGAATATTACAGAAAGGCTGTCGCTACGGTGGGCGCGACATGCCAAGATGCTCATTTGTGTATGTTACTTGGAAAACAAAATGGAATTCAACTCGAACATTACAAATATACAGTTATCATTCAGCATCGGCATTAGTTCCGAAACAGCTTCCTACGACGAAACGACTTATCCGGCAATTGGAAAAGGTTTGCACGACCAATGTTTGGCAGATCCTTTATTGACGGAATTCTACCATGTCGGGGAGGAAGACAACCATTTCCATGCCATCAACAATCCCTCTGGAGAAGTCTTTGGGAAGATCGGGAGGGAAGAACCTATGGAGTTGCTCAATACTTTTGGTCCAAAAGGCACTCATATTCAGTATGGAAGAAAGTTAAATCCGGTGGAGAAAAGCAATGGCAGATTAAAGCTGATGGTCGACGATGGTGGTAATGATCACACAAGTGCCTTTTGGGCGTTGCATGACAACTTTAAGTGATGCTACTAATGGAACGCTACCTCATACCGGTGGCTGAATTCATAGGTACACCAGTATTGCTGACTTCTTACATGAAAAATTGGATCCTCGCATCTCTTAATTCACATGCGAGTAATGCCGAAATTTTCCGAAGTTCTCATGGAGGCTTCTGTTGCATATGAATGTAAGCATAAGCCAGCCTTTTGCCCGGAGGCTCCGTCCACACCACAGAGATGGTATGACTCTTATGATTCTTGTTTTAGTGGATTTTGCTTAGTTATATATAATCATTGCCAACAAACGGTTGGACAAAAATGGCACCCCAACAGATGCTGGTTCGCGTATCGATGCTAAAAATGGTTTGGTTGTTAGAAGATATAGAGCTTGGTTTTTTTATTTGTACGATATGATTTTAACGGCTTTTTGATAGAACTACAGAGTCCTATCTCCATACCCCATCATTGCGCCATGCGCCATTTCTAGGAGTGGTGGTTTTAGCATTGGGGATACGTTAAGCCTGGTAGCGAACCCCTGGTTTGATGGAGCATACGATTTTCCAACAATCACGATGCGCGCAATCTAGTCATAGATGGAAAAAATAATGACCCAGTTGAACTCTTCGCCTATCTCGTCAAAACGATTCATCATTTTTTTTTTAGATACCTTATCAGCCTCATCAGTTTCTACCCTAGACCTTGAAGACCCATTCGCAGCCCCATAAAATGATTTGCTGTTAGTTCGGGGCAGCCCGAAGTGGAGATCACATGCTCTTCCTTGCTGCCATGTCACTCCTCACCGATCAGTTGCTTTCAGCCAATCATGCCAATTGAGTGTTGCATTGCTGTCTCCTCTAGATCATGTACAGCAAGTTTCCACACTCGCCTCGCTACACCCACGAGGTAGCTCTCCACTTTATTACACCGGTTTTAAAATTTCCATCGAAATTGTGGAAATGTGCTTTAGCCATAGATCCTAATCTTTCAACTTCAAGTCTGATTGTAGTCCTTCATTACCTTCTCAATTCTTGCGTTACTGCACTTCGCCAAGAAACATTCATTACACCGAGGCTGGTTTTCCTCGCCAAGACAAAGATATCACAACTGTAGAGGATTTCGGGGGGGGAAATAGGAAAGGAAAATCGCAGCGGAAGAGCTTCTATTGGGTTGGGAGCAATACTTGTGTCTCTGTGGGTGACTCATAGTGGACGAATCGATTTAGGAACTGCAGGACAGGGCCTATCCTAGTGGATGAACTTGCAGCTGGACTGTTTTATGATTTTGGTGATAGCAGAACATCGGAACAGCAGCGCGGTATTGAACACAAAGAACCGCACACAACATTCTTACCGAAAAATGGATGTGTGCTGACACGGCAAGACCCTCCAACGATTGTTTGCCAACTACTTCTAATGGATTCAGAGGAAAATTTCACATACCCAAAACAAAACCAGGAGAGCTCAACGACATCATTCCAGATTTGCTCGACGACATCGACAATTTGATAGAACTTGACAACGTCACTCGGGAAAGAAAATTATGAAAAGTTATTTGAAGCATCTTCTTCTGCCTCCTCAAACACCATCCCCGGGTACGAAACCTCGATCTCGGTCCGAATCCCTGTCTCGATCTCATATTTCATCCGAAAAGAAACCCGAAGTTAAATCTAAGCCGAAATTTGGAATCGAGCCCCAGTTATCAAGTCAAGAGAACAGGATATCTTCATCTCGTCGCCCACGTACCTCGCGGCCAAAGATGGCTTCTATTTCCAGATCCCGCTCAGTGATGTCATCCGATGAACTCACAGCTCAGAGACTCCAAGCGCAATGGGATAGCGAGAATGATCTTCTTCGAATGCATCTACTTGAGGCTCAAAGAATGCAGGCTCAAATTGAGGAAGAGCAAGCTGCGTCTCTGGCAAGACGTGCGGCCCGTATTGAGAGGGACATGGAGGAGGCTGTCAGAATCGCTGCCGAGTGGGAGAATGAGGACAGACGTGCTGCCGCTCTAGAGCGAGAATTAGAAGAGCAAGAGAACTTTGCGAGAGAATTGCTCCGAAGGGATGAAGAAAGAGCTGAATTGCTCAAAGAAGATTTAGCTGCAGCGCAGGCCGCTCAAGCTCAATGGGAACAAGAAATCCAGGAACAAGAGGAACAAGCGAGAAGAGCGGCCGAGGATGAAGAGAGAAGAGCGAGAGAAGCGAGGAGAAGAAGAGCGAGCGAGGACGGAGAAAGAAGAGCGAGCGAAGTGGGGAGAAGAAGAGCTGCAGCTGCTGCGGCTAGAGCTACTGAGGTAGAGTGGAAGGCCAAGATGGAGAAAGAGACAGCAGCTCGAAAGGAATCTGAAAAGGAGGTCAGGCTCGAGACAGAACGATTGCAATTACAACAAGTTGAGAAGCAAGCCAAGTTGGAACGAGAACAACGAGCAAAGGAAGCCGAGAAAAAAATTCAATTAGAAGCCCAGAGAAAAGAAAAGCTGCGCGTTGCAGATACCAACAAAGCGCGTGAGGTAGCTGACAAGGAGAAACAACGAGTTGCGGACGCAAAGACGGCGCGCGAGCTTGCGGAGAAAGAGAAAAAGGCAAACCAAGCCGATTGTGTATCTGTAAGCTTCATCAGTTCATTAAACCTTTTAGTTTTGTTACCTAGTGCAGTTTTCCGACGTCTAACCCATTTTTATGTTTCCTTACACACACTCCTTGTACTTGCCAATACAGCCCTAACCCCTCACTTTCCTCATTTTTCTTCCTCTGATAGGTAGTACTGACTCCAAGATCATGCAGTGTCTGGAGACAGGGGAAAGAGCCGACATGTGTGTCCTATCTTGCAAACACGCCTATTGTGGAGAATGTATCGGGGGTAAGTAAACTATCCAAATATCCTCGCATAGACACTGACATGAACAGCGGCCTTCCGAACCGCCTTCTCATCCAAGAAGCGATTTAAATGCTGCAAATTGAATGTCCCCATCAACCCCGCGTCTCGCTGGCTCAATAAAACCTTCATCGCCTCATACAAATTATTGATTCTCGAGCAAACTACCAAGGATCCCCGTTACTGCTCCGGCAAAAATTGCGCAAAGTTTATCCCGCCCGCAAATATACATGGAACTATCGCAATTTGTCAAGCGTGTAAACATCGTACGTGCGCACCTTGTGGTAATGCGGAGCATTCCGGTGTATGCAAAGAGGATAAGGAGGGCCAAGCGGTACAAGCTCTGGCGGATAAGCAGGGCTGGAAAAATTGTCCTAGTTGCAAGTTCGTCATTGATAAGAACGAGGGTTGTCTGCATATGACTTGTAAATGTTTGTTTGAGTGGTGTTGGGAATGTAGGAGAGAGTGGAGTAAATGCAATAGCACTTGCAAGAGAATATAAGGAACGCATTGAATGTGTTTTTTGGGGGGAAATTGAAATAAAGCAATAAATTTTGTTCCAAATAATTAAAACATTTCCTCATTTTTGTGACTCTTGTCGCTATGTCCCCAATGGCCAGTCACAATGGCGCTTGAGGAGTACCAGTGCAGTGCAGTTCAGATGTATACACAATCTTTTCTCCATACATACCAAGATGCTGAAATTTGATATTAGTATTCCTTCCTATCAATATAGCACCCAATGACTTTACCCAAAAACACGCTCTTCCTATCAGGTAGATGGGCAGATACCTACAAACTGCAGCAAAATAGTAAATCCAAATCCAAAGAATACATCAAAAAGTAAACAAGGAGAGGTGAATGAATGAATGAATGAATACTACCTACCTACCTACCTACCTACCTAGTAGATATTGAATAATGGAAATGAAGCTGAAGTAGGTAGGTAGCTTACAAAAAGTCAAGTCAATAAATAATAAATGCCTCTGATAGGTTATGAGGAAAAGCTTTTAAATGCCGAAAATGTATTTCATCAGCAGGATGACTCCTTTAGCAAGTTGGGACAAGAGGATTCCTTCCAGTTACCTATCTAGAGAACAGATCAAAGAGTGAATAACATTGCAGATGGTGAGGTCCATTGAAATCAATAACGTTCAGTTCCATAAGCACCAAATTGATGAATATTTTAGAATTGTCTATTATGTTTGCAGGCAAGGCTAACCAAGTTAAGCAAGTCTCAACTCCATCGCTCAATCCTCAATTCGCCGTTAACCCATCAGAATTCGATCACCATCCGCCCAATCCTTAAATCCAAGGCAGACCAACTACCAAATACAAAAAAGATATACCGGATCATATGAATGTGCTGGTTATGACAAAGTATACTTACTCGTGTACTTATGAGCTTCTTTCCCTCTCATAAACGTAACCCATCGGCTCAGTGAGTCCCGTTTGCTTTCCCACCACTTCCACTCGCTCTCTTCGGATTTCTTCCATTTGTCAACTCACTCAAAGCACCATCATTCCCATCATCCTCATTTCCTCCTAGTAACTTGTCCATAAAACTGATGTAATCATATTGCGGCATACCCCTGTCTTGCTGTAGGTCAGGACCTTTATGCAGCGGTATGAATTGAGTCAATTTTTCGATAACCTCATCCGGCACCAAACTATGTCTCAAATCCATTTCCGTGACGTAAGGCTTGCCATCCGCAACTTCACGGAAGGACTGGAAAACTTGCTCTGCCGTGTTTTGATCTTCTGTAACGTCCACCATAAATCGGATGAATTCTTCGAAAGTTACATAGTCTTTTCCGTTTGACGTATCGAGGAAATAGTCGTGCATTTCATCTTCGGAGAAGACGAGACCGAGTGATGCCAGAGCTGCACTGAATTCCAATTCTTGCAAACTGTTGGTAGCGTCACGATCGAAATGCCGGAAGACACTTTCGAATTCTTCAAGTTGTATTGGCGTCAGATTCGTCATGTTCCGAGCTACTACTTGATTGTCCAAAAATGCTAATTTCTTCGCAACCGAATTTTTCACAAGACTCATTTCATAACAAAGCTCATCGTAGGTGTAAGTCGTAAAGTCGTTTTCCTCGATGTTCGCTTCCTCGCACTTCTTGTCTATAGCCTCGATTTGATCCAAAAATTGGTTGAGAGGTGGAAGGTTGTCGTGCAATCGACGGACATGAACCAACTGATCCTCCACATCACCCTCCAATCCTGATATTGCCAGTTGCATGGTATTCAAAGTCGTTGCGAAATCGTTGGCTTTGTCGGCAAAAGATCTTCGTAAGGCATTTTTGATACTAGAAGCCATTAGCATAATTCACTTTGCACATATATATTAACTGACTCCCTAATGGTCTCGTTTATTAGTTGACCTCTAGCCATTTCACCCTTCATCAACAATGCCCACTCCTCATCTAGGACACTCAATCTCAACTCCGGAGGTGGGTCGTAAGCTCGAAGTCGGTATGTGCTAAGCTTCGTCTTTATGTTCCCTAATAACGCAGCAAGGTCACTTTTCTCGGCAACCCACTCTCTTTTCTGGCCTCTTTTATACGAACTAAAATGTGACGCTTGTTTCTTCGCATCCACATATGTGCCCTCGAAAGTCGCATCTTGCCATGTAATCACTTGCTCCTTGATATTCTTCAACAGTGCTCTCATCCTCTTCTCGTAAGCACTCTGCATCTCCCAAGCTCCTTGCATGTTGTTAACAAACTTTTCCACTCTTCGGCCAGCGTTTTCAACTTTCTCCATCTGCGAAAAGGCATGGAACCAATAGGCTATATAAGTCATCAAACTCCTCTCATCCGGCTTAGCCACATCGCAGACATCCTCAACATCCAAGAGCGCCGGGATACCGATCTCCTTGGTTGCAATGTCAAAAGCCAACTGCATATTGCCTCTATGATCATCCTTGTCCAAAGTATCATAATCGATTAGATCCGGTCGGTGGATATCGAGCAGTGCACAAAATGCTAATCCATCATTCCAACTGTCTGTAAAGTTTCGAACATCAACCTCTTCGTAGCAGGCTGTTTTTCTTTGGCACCACAGCAATAAACCCTCCTTGGCAGTCATACCCTCCAAGTTGATGTCGGATATAGTAAATCGGAGAATGAGTGTCCAGATCAAACCAAGGATGATTTTGCGGTTCCCGTCTACAACATCTTCGGCTCCGATGTTTGTCATCTGAATGCCCCTAGATTTGATGAAGTCCAGCGATAAATTTGCGTTCTCAAACCGCTGTACTCGTAGTTTAGGCTTCGCTGCATATCGGCCGAGTGATTCATTTGAAAGGCATTCGAGAAGATGGATGAGAATGACCTAATACGTCAGCACTCAACAATAGAAGCTCATTATCAAGAAACTTACTCCGTCGCTCAAATCTTTAACCAAATCCACTACCTCCAGTTTCCTGTGTGCTATCTTGGTGTTCAACCTATTTCTCCAGTAAGTATTCATTCATACTTTGCAAACATGAATCACTCAGCTTACCATTTTGTGAAGGTTTTCTGTTGCACCGTAATCCACTGCTGCTGTTCAGCGAAGGCCATTTTTCCAAGCTGATGCTCATGCAGCGGTTCAACCGCTTTCAACGCTTCTCCTGAGCCTGCGTTTGACCCTTTGGATTTATGTCTATGCTGATATCTCTTTCTTCTTCTTCCAAGCCCAAGGTTTTCGTCACTTTTCTCGGGCTTCTCCGCAGACCTTTGCAATCGTGCTGTCTCGGAAAATTGTCTCGATCGTAAGATCTCGCGTTCTCTTTGGCTGGCAGATCTTTCGCGCCTTACTACCCTAGGTGGTGTCGCGGGTGGGGTATTCGGAGCGTTTATCTCAAAATCAGCTGTGGAAGAAGAAATCCTTTTCTCTTGATTCTGTGTATGACTGTGATTTTCAATTGGAGTTGGTGAAATTGCACGCGAGTGACGTGGTGTTGTGGATATGCTGGTCTCCTCATTTTTGTTTACTTCTGAATCAGGATTGGCGGCAGTTACCGAAGATGACCCCACTAAGCAACGATCGTTGCCAGGGGTTGAATTAATTTGTTCTCCTTCGCCTTCTTCATCTCCAATAACATCATCACCAATTTCTGATGATGGTGGTGATGGAATTCCAATGTTATTTGTTGAATTCGAAGTTATTGTTGATTCTTTTTCTTTTTCTTCTTCTTCTTCTCCTCCTCCTCCCTCCTCTTCTTCAACTTCCTTCTTGATATATTCCACTTCCATTTCAACATCTTCCTCTTCCATACCTTCGCTTTCGACCCTGACATCTAGATCCTTCACCACCAAAGTATCTTCCTCCCTCTTTTCATTTGCCCCCTTTTCAATATCTCTCGCTTCCTCTTCTGCTCTCATTTTCGCTTCCTTTTTTACATCCCCTTCTCTCTCGTCCCATTTGGCATCTAGATCTTTTATCACCAAAACATCTTCCTCTCTAACGTCTTCGACCTTTTCCGTCTCCGCTTCCTTTCTTGTCGCGTCCAAATCTTTTACCACAATGGTATCCTCTATCCTAGCATTTTCAACATTCTCCTCTTTGGCGACTTTGTTTGATGTAACGTCTTTTGGCGCTTCCACCTTTGGCTCTATTCTTAAAGATTTTTTCAAGGCGGAAAACATATTGAGGACGAAACCGAATACAAGACTTACAGCTGGTTCTAGAATGGAATAATTCAAGAACCTTTAAGTACCTAGAAAGCTACAAGTACAATTACATCTGTACTCAGATTCAAGGATAGGGTTATTTTTGCATGATGAAACAACAATCATTCGCGTTTCCGGTGAGGATCCCACAATCTTCTTGTCAAAGCGAAATATCACTGGTTGAAGAGGCTTGGGGTTCCTTACCAGTGTATCATGTTACCCATGCCATACAATGACTTTATCATGCAAACATCAATCTCGTATTTCAACAATTTATCAATTGAATCTATTTGAAAAATTGTTATTATTGAGTAGATTTTATCATCACTTGAATTCCATGATTGATATTCCCTTTGCCACTTTTTGATTTACGAAAAAGTTTACGTACGTGGAAGCAGAATGCCCAATATTCCGGACTGGATATAAGTTTTGGATGTCTGAAAAGGATTAAACATTTGGAGCATAATTCATTAGTCAACTGATTCCAATGTTCTAATAGATTCATTATTTCAATTCATTTCATTATTCTGAAAGGACTTATTATTTCAAACGGTTTCAATGTTTGAAACAGTTAAAATATTTGGAGTATAATTCATTAGTCAACTAAATTCATTGTTCTACCGGAATTCTTTATTCCAGATAATTTCATCATTCTGGATGATTAGCTATTTCAAATTATTTGAGTATTTCGAATAGATTTAGGAATTTTAAAGCCTCATAGCTGGATTGCAGTATAGACTACTGAACACCCTGCGTAGAAGCCAGCATTTTTGAATGGCTGTGTTTAAAACCGACTGCATGAATTAAGAGTTTATTGGAAACATCCCCTTCACTGCCATCTCAACGCTACGACATTTCAGGTAATTTAGACCTCAAACTCCTTTTAGGAACCATAGCAGATATGTCCAAATTTGCGATCTCATCCCTCCTACTTTGCTATTTTATCGCGTCCGTCATTCATTGGGCGGCACAACTTGCCTCAAATCAATATCCAAAAGCAGCGTTCGAGCAACTAGATTTCACACATTTTAAACAATAAAGCGTCAGCTTTTCGCAAATTGTGGTAAAAGTACTGCATGTCTTCAAGTTCTTCCACCCAGCAGTCGTGGCGCATTTCAAGGTGTCTGAGTAGCAGGCAGCTGCTGATTTTTGGCATGTCAGCATATTCGTGAAAGGTGAAATCTTGCCACACCAATTTCCTGCTGACACAGCGCATGTTGCGGCTGGCGTTGAAGATTTTGTTGATGTCGCTGCAACCGCAGGAGTCGGTAGCTTGGCCGTGGTTGAACCCTTTAGGGAGCTTGTAGAAGTTTTTGCAGAGCTTGTGGATGACTTCACGGAACTGGGGGCAGTGCTTGTGGATTTCAAAGTTGCTCCCGGAGGCTTTTCTGTTCCGGTTGAGGGAGAATTAGCAGTCGCGGATACGGCAGAACCCTTGACACTTGTTGTTGCGGTAGAACCCGGAGTTGTTGAGATGGATGTAGTGTTGAGAGAGCGATACCAATTGGTCCTATCGGTGTCGCCCAGGCAGTCCCCTACTGTGACACCTTTCCACCCTTTGGCCTTGATTTGGTCGAAATAGTAGCTGGAAAGGTTCCCTACAGATTGTTGTACAATATCGTGTTGAATAGATAAGTAGTCTACAACGGTTGTTGAAGCAAGTGCCTTTTGTACAATGTTCTTGGAGTTCTGAATTTGCGATGGTAAAGGATTCAAATAATCCTGAGTGTCCAAATCGAAATAGACTCTGTGGTATCCCAGAGTCTGCATATCTGCCCAGCATCCTGACGCTTCAGTGCAATCAGAATAAGGGGGTCTCATGTAGGTTGGCCATTTTCCAATGATGTTGTTAAATGCCATCTCATTCTTGACCATCTGTTGCATTCGAAGATCGTGAGAAATGTTAGAAAGAGAGTAATGACTCCAAGTATGAGATGCAACTTGATGACCCTCGGCAATCATACGTTGAATCAAAGAAGGATATGGGGCTGTGATATCGATTTCTCCTTTTCCATTATTGTTGCCCGTGATAAAGAATGTCGCTTGGTAGCCATATGACTTCAAGATATCCAGCAGATCGGATGTGTAGTTGTATGGACCATCATCGTAGGTTAGAGCCACCACACCTGTTTGCACGCAGTCATAGATGTCATCCTTATAGGTGATGGGTCCCATTAATGGTCTTGCAGCATCGAGAGTTGATACACCAGCAGGCGTTGCATCCGAGTCGCACCTTCCATATCCAAGTAGGCAACTTCCCGGGTCAGCACAATAGTCTTGGGTGGTTCCGCAGTATCCAGAAACTTTTAGCGAATTAGTAAGAATGTTAGTGTCATGCGGCCTTGTGTACTCACCACTACAGCATTGGTTTCCTCCACAAATTGCACCACCAAAATTTGGACCACAGGTTCCCCCAGTGGTTGGCTCGCTAGCACCTGCAGTACAAGCTCCATATTTAGACTGACACCCTATATCGCAATAATCGGTTGTGTTTCCGCAATATCCTGATCCAGAACAGCAAAGTCCTCCGGTACAGGAAAGCCCTGCATTGCTGGCTCCGCATAAAAACGAGTTACCAGATGGTTGAATTGTTGCGCCTGAACAAGTACCAAATGCTGATTGGCATCCAGTCCCGCAATAGTCTATAGCAGCACAAATTAGTACACATCATTGTACATATTCATGATGGGAATTCGAGACATACCTGTTGTGTTACCACAATACCCATATGCCGAACAGCATCCTCCTGTGTTTGCAGTAGCATCACAAGAGTAACTTTTGTTAGCTCCTGCAAATGAATTTCCACAGGTGTTGTCTGGACTTATAATGGCTCGTTTAGAAAGAAAGGCTAGAAAGCCAGGATCTTGAGAATCTGTTCCTTCCAACGGAAACGCAAGGCCCATACTACTGAGTGCTAAGCCTGTAGTTATGGCTAATAATAATGACTTCATCTTGGTAGTTAAATTTTTTTTACAAAATCGTTCCTGAAAAATGTACACGGAAGAAATGGAAGGCGACAAGAAATAAATGGGGCTACTTCAGGAAAGTGAATTATATGCTGGAGATGGACGAAAAAGAATGAATGCCAGCTCGAAAAAGAATGTCAGCGGTCTGATATGCGGAAATACGGAGAACGTGGAAAGGAAAAAGGAAAAAGGAAAGACATTGGTGAGAAGGAAGATATATGTACAACATTGCCACATCACGGGTCGATATATCAGAAAATGACTCGACATGTCATAACCAAGCTACGAGACCCTACTAGGCAGGAATCATCTGTTCTTTGACTACATTTTTTTAGGGACGTTTACATCCACGAAGAGATTCCCGGAATTATCGCCAAGTTATATAGCCAAGAAGGCCATGGCGTCAACCCGTCTTCTTGGAAGAGCTTGGAAGGAGTCCGTGGAACAAAACGAAAACTTCCCCTCGGAACGTTTCATAGATTTGATTCGCCCAAAAAAATATGAAACATCAGTTATTGAAGGACGATGAATTAAAATTTAAGGGGTATTGACGGGAGCTTGGAATTGGTGGGAAAGCCTGTCTCTTTTCAGCAACACTTATTAATAGTGTTTATGCGCACTTACTCTTTTTCCTTGGGATATCATCCCAACTTCAACAAAAAAGAAAGGGAATCCCCGACAGATTGTTCCTAAAAATTATGGGATCTTGTATTCGTATACAAGAATGAAGTTTGATTCCTTCAAGAAAAAGGAGCATTACATACAGTGAAGCTAAATCAAAGAAGGGGTAGATGATCTAGCAAGTAACACACTTTCTATTGTTTAAAGACTGTTTTTACTCAAATTGTCGCTTTGATCTTCGATCAAATCTTCTGCACAGCATTCAATTTTCAAGCCGGACTAGGAGAGATTTATTTGAACTTGAGTGTCAAAGCAGAAGCAACTTATTCTATTGTATTTTTCTATAATTTTATCCCTTTACCCAAATCTAAAAGAGTGTGCCCAGTCATATTCATTACTCATCAGCCTATTAAGTCATCATCCGTCCAATTTTTCCATCAATCGTCGCCCATTATTACCCATCATCTCACAGCCTGCTATCATCCAAATCAAGTCGAAACACGCCCATAAACATCATCCTCCGTTCAGTGCATTAATTGATCGAAGAAATCATGCTGTGGAGGGAGTTCTTCTAAGCCTATTTAATCAATGTCAGCTTATTTCTTGATCAATCGTTAGTGAGGAGAATGCTGAGGCTTACTTCGCAAGCATAGTCAGTGTAGCATTGCTCTTCGGCAGTTGGCTCATACAAGACGAATCTTTCAAGACGAACACAAGTTAAGGCAGAGCTGGATGTGCTGACCTTAGCAGAACCAACAACGGTACCTGCCTTGGCGGTGTAAGAATCTTCGCCGATAACAGCAGTCAACTTGAATGGGCTAGTGACAGTCCAAGTTCCATCCTCAAAGTCAATAGAAGTGGAAGGGTTGAAGACAGCTGTCTTGGAAGGTTTTTGACCGGCGAGAGACAAGGACTTCTCTGGGTAATAGTCAGCCTCAGCATAGGCAGCGAAGGTCTTGTTGTTGAAGCAGTTGACGAGGTAGTAGATTTGAGTCGAGCTCGAGGCGCTGGCCTCAGTGGCTGCTGGAGCGGCAGTTGGAGCGGCCGAAGTGAGGGCAGAGAGGAAGAGGAGGGGGATAGAAGCAATCATGGAGAAATGCATTTTGATGGTTGAGAGGTCTCGGGGAGTGAGAAATTTAAGAAGGTTTGATAAGTTGTTGTAGGAGGTGTTTGAGGTGAGTGAAGTGTTGTTGAGTTGTTGTAGATTGAGTGTGAGTGAAGTTGTTGTGAATGATAGAGAATATTTGTCGATGAAGGCTTCCCTTTATATACTTTCTCTTCTCATAACATCGTCCCTTGTACGAAATACTTTTCTCAGGTGGCTTTTTCTATGGACCGTTGTCTGTACGTAAACACACACACCCATGTGTTGTGATCGTGGAACAACATCACCTTTGTGAACCACTTCATCATCGCCAGCCACTTCACAAAATACGGCCGACTTGCGGCATTTGCATCAATGTTTACAGGGCCTCAATATCAATCGGTGCCAACACCTTGTTTTCGTCTTGAATACCCACAGAAACAGCCATGGCAATGGCGGTGATAATGATATTTCCCAGTGTCCAAAACCCATGTTTGTTAACATCTATCAGTACCGGATTTTGGTTATCCCATCCCATGTAAAGTAAATGGGCTAGTTTTATGACCTGCAGTCAAGAAGTAAGACTTTTCCATCCAGATTTTCACACGGATTTCGGACCATGCCGGAACTAATACCGCATTAGATAGATCTTGTTAGACCCAGGATCTTTTCCCCACAAGCTTGTAATCGGGCTCTAATCGTAAGCTGAACCTGCCCCTTTCGGTATAATAGATCTCTTTAATCATTTATTATAATTTTATATATTTTACATCAATTTTGATCAAGTCACAATTATATAAATTAGTATTAAAATCGAAAACTTGAGATTTATATTAGAATTCGAAATTATATTTTTTAAATTAAAATAACTATTGAAAAAAATTGGACTTTTTAAATGATCTTTATAAAACGTTTTAATAGATTAATAAACCATTTTTAATAAAATTTGACAACTGATTAATAAGAGACCTTATTATTCCTTTGACTAAGTGCTGAAAGAAATAGGTGGGAAGTGGAGCAAAGAGGAAGGTGCTGGTCTTAGGTTACCGATTACACCTGAATCGAGATTCTTTCTCTGATGATCTTGACAGAGCAAGGGTAACCTACCTAAACGAGGGCCCACTAGACAAGCTTGCGGGTCTGCAAGTCGATCGTAACGGCGAGGCAGGCCACTTTGGTACAACTGTTAAAGAAAGATCCACCAAAGCCGATCTGCTGGCTAAGAAGATGAACAGGGGCAGCAGATCGGAATGTGAAAATCTCTGCTAACGCCGATTAGACCCCTACCGGTACTTCCAAGGCTGGCTTTCTTTGAGGCGGTCAATAACGCCACATCATGGATCATCTATGTAGAGAGATTTAAAGAGATTTTTAAGGCTCATTACAGATCTCCCATACCCTTCAGTACCGAGGTCTGCGATTTGCATCTTGCCAATATGCAGAGAAAAAATTTATGAGATTAGATTACCTGCCCAATAAAGCATAGTATTTGACATAAATTTACAATATACTTATTCATTCTCTCATCTATTTACAAACTTCAGGTAAGGCTAGAGCAGTGATGTCAAGTTTTAGGGCGAATTAGAGGTCTTGGCACTTTTTGAGCCTCTCGTCTGAGAATAGAAACTATTTCACTGATCTGATCTTCAGTGACTGAAGATCAGATCTCCGGATCATATCTTATCCAGCACACGAATTCGAAACATTCCGGAAAGACACCGAGACCTAACATCATGAGCTTGATTTTCTGAATCACTTTTTACGCAGCCCAACTGGATTTTGTGGAAAAAAACAATACGATATTTCAAGATTTCAGTAATTAACTTAGTGGGTCAAAAGTGTACCCTGAAAGTAAGAGGAAAGATCCCGAAGACCCACAATGATGATCCACGATTTGCACAGTGGAATCCATCATTTTTTGCAAAAGAGAATCACGTGAGTGGGCACGTGCCTATAGGTGTACTATGGCATTTTGGGTATGAAAATTAGGTTCATTGAAGCGAATGTGGGAATAGCCTCAAAGTTAAAGTTACGTACATTGAAAATCTTGTTCCTGAACCTTATTTTTTCATATCCTCATCATTATCAGGATGTACCCACTAAGCTCATAATGAAAGGCTTCAAACCCCATAAGGCCTAGAGATAAAACATAGTTCAATGGAAAGAAAAGTAAAAGCTTCCTTTTTGATGCTTTTACTTTCCGACAGAATCGTTCCACTGGGTTTTACAGATTCCGTCCGTTCAAGTTCAAGTTTAATTATCATATGCCCCATGAGATAATCCGTTGAATTGGGTATCAAAATATTATTATAAAATCCAAGCTTTTGCAATCGAACGATTTTGTCGGAGAAAGGAGGAATCATATCGGCGGAAGAAACGGATGACTTATTGCGTTACTCGTGCGTGTGGCTGTGTGCGGCTCTTTCCTATATAGGTTTAGAAAAGGGGAGAAAGATGAGGTGGACAGACCAATAAAATCAGTATCTTTTATGTATTCCACTTTTTAACCAAAAATTTGCACAAAAAACAACGAAATCCCGATAAAATATTCGCTTATGTTCGCTTCACTTTGTGGATTTTGCCGCACTGCACAAAGATTTACAACACATATACCCTTTCGGAACCTAGAGAATTCAGAAAGAGCCTTATACTTTTTAAGCCGCACAGTATACTTGTCGCAGTCTTGCCGAGAACCGAAAATCCTGTATTTTCACATGCTGAATACCGACTGCAGGACCAGTATGTATGTATGGGATACCTACTAGTTCCAGGGCATCCATGGATAGCTGGATTGGAATTGAAGGTTACATTGCATTCCTCCGGGCATAGTCAAATCCATACAGGCCTTCCACCGCCCAGGCTACAAAGTAGGAAAGACATAAACCTCAAGTCAAGGTCTCACTTGTTTACGAACTGATTACATATGTTCAAGTTAGTTTCCGGTCAGTTTAATTCGTGGAATTTGATTTCGAAGAGGGCATGTCAAAAAGAGAGAGAGAGAACAACGTTTTTCCGGCGTCATGATATGCAAGTGGATACCATGCCGCAACTACATCTCTTCTGTAAAGAATTGCATATTTCAAACCATATCCATCTTTTCATCTTTGTTGGCAGTTTTATAATCGATACGTCGGTATAATATCGTATCATTTTGACGGACCAGCTTCGGGAGTTTCCATTTTCATCTTCCCTCCTCGTGTGGATCTTGGATGATTGTTTTTTTTGCTCTTTCAACTTGTACTTTGGTTTATCATGTATTTCTATGCCTTAAGATTCTATCATATTGGATGGAGTATACCATCATCAGTCTTTGCCGCAGACTCTGAAAGCGCTCTTTTCGATGCCAACGATTTTCCCTATAAAATCGGGTATCTCGAGGAGACCAAAAGCAATGCTAAAGCTTGTGCTTGGGGTATGGATGTGAGGTTATTCAATCATAGCCCACCACGTCCCGTTTCGGAAAAGACGTTAAGACGTTGAGCTGTTCATGCCAGCTGCCAACCCACATTCTACAATGCAACATGCAGAAACGGCAATACCATCTTTCAGCTCGTCTCTTATACGAGATTTGTTGCTAGGACCAATTCATAACTTTAGATCCGGCAACGAAACTGCCGTGCATGTAAGCAGATGTTAGTTGTAGTTAGTTTGTATGCTACACCACACTAGTAGAGCGGCAGAACCATTACATTGGGAAAGAGCCAAAGAATAAGCAATGAGTCTTGAATGGTGCTACGATGGTAGACACGCAAGACGAGGGTATGTCTTATCGAGTATGCTTGAAGAAATGGACCACAGTAAAACTTGTTTATTCTGCAAAAGTCGACCAATCGGATCTGGTACAACGGTACAACGGTGCCAATAAAAAGATATGCATAAAACTTTGTTCAATGTTATATAATTTTTATACTTGAAATTTTATCCCTGGACTTCGGATTTCTCCACTGCTTTCCCCCGAAACATACTGCGTGATAGCTCCGCATTGAGAAGGTTTTCCCAAGTATCCGGAATAATTAAGTCCCGTATAAACAGGTTTTACTGTATAGTAGGGAGCGCGCAAGATTTTCGAATCCTCCGACGTAGTGTTTTTGCGGTTTTGTAACATGCTAGTTTTGAAAACTACTACTCCCGAATAATATAACGCTCGTTATCCCAAGGCTCTAGTTACTGAAAGGCTTGTAACTCCCGATTTTAGCTAGTTCATATGAACAACCAAGACTTGCTAACCATAATAGACAGTAGCTTCTTCCACAACTATAGTAAGAACAGCCTAAACCACGACCGAGTAGCAGTCGAGGATGATCATGAGGCTGGCGAAGAGTGAGATACCGATTGTAGTGCCATGCAACTTCACAATGTTGGTAGCTAGAACACGCGGGTGAAGTTGATAGGTTTACTAAGCTTATAAATCCAAAACATCATCTTGAATTTCTTTGCAATGTCTTTATGTAAAAGTTAATGTAATCGTGAGAAGCTCTTGAGTCCAGCAAAGTTAAGAGTTAAACATTTTCCGAAGACTTACAGACAGTCTTGTAAAACACAGAGTGTTTAAGTTCATTAGTATATGTCTACCGGCCAAGAAAGAGCTTTAGTTTTTCACATTTGGAAGAAGTGATTCCTATCAACAAAAATGTGCACACGGCACACAGCACATGGGATGGATGAGTCACGAAAGTTTAAGAATATTTGAATCTTAAAATTATTCGAATTATAAAGCTATCATGAACCATTAACTATTACATACATTAATCGTTGAAATTTCAACGTGCCAAAACAAATTGTAACGTAAACAAAATAAAAACAACAACAAAAACAAAACTTGAATGAGCATTCGTTACGCTGGTTGGTATCCTGTTACTCCATATACTCCTTCGCATACCTTAGTGGTCGTAATCTGGGTTAAAGTGCTGAAATAAACAAGATAACCATAATAAAATCCCACAGAGTATCCACCGAGAAGCAAACACAACGCCATAACTCCAACCACCCCTAACACCAAAAGACTCCTGCAGACTCCAGTTCCTTAGACATTCACTCCTTGTCATTGTGGTAAATTACAATGACATTAGGAAGAGAATGCCTTAAGAGAAGCTGACTTCTGTTACGCCAAAGAATTCATCCGGGTTCGGCCATTTTAAAAAATTATTGATCCCCTGAACCATGCGCTTTTCAAGCTCAGACATGCCAGAGAGAACAGGAGATGACGCGGCAGAGGATGAGGAGCCAGCTGAAGTGGCTGACGAGATGGTAGGAGAAATAGTGGGATGGGCGGCGGCGGAGGTCGAAGCGGCGCTGAAATTGGCGGGGAGATAGGGAGGCGGGCGGAAGGAGCCTGCACGTGAGGAACCTGAACGTAAGGGGCCTCTATGTGAGGTACCTTAAAATGAGGAATCGGGATGTCAGGAACCAGAACGTCAGGGACCGGGCCAAACTGAGCCGGAACGAATGGAGCTTGGTCAAACGCAGCGGGGGCAATCAAACCGGGGGCGGGTGGACCAGGGGCTAACGGGGACTGCGGTTGTGGTTCAAGTTTCCTTTTTGCTGAACCTCTTCCACCGTCTCCGTCGACTTCTCGTCCTCGCTTCCTCGATACTGGTGGTCGTTGTTTACAAAGGTCGTAGCAGTCAATTAAATTCATGACAAAGTTCTTTGGGAGCCCATTCCTTGTTCCTTCGGCGGATATGGCTCGATAGGTAGCGTCTCTCCCATTATGTACGTCGCCCTTCGTATGACATTCGGCGAACAGGGCGAAACACTCTTCGAATGGAGTTAACTCTTCCCAACTTTTTCCGGACTTCACCATGACGCTTTGACCGTCAACACGGTAGTTGTTGCGTATCCTAAATTTCCACCTGGCTACTGTTCCAGGAAAGCTTTCTGGCTTTCCTATGAAAGCGCCAGTGTTTCTCCCGAGCTTCCTTTTGTCATGGGCGATTCTTTCGATTCGTGCCCTCGAAGGAGTAGAGGCTTCAGGGTCCGAGTACTTTTT
The DNA here is from genome assembly GCA_025389085.1 of Sclerotinia subarctica. Classification (NCBI taxonomy): domain Eukaryota; kingdom Fungi; phylum Ascomycota; class Leotiomycetes; order Helotiales; family Sclerotiniaceae; genus Sclerotinia; species Sclerotinia subarctica. Next base: position 3,888,614 of record QRFI01000001.1, on the reverse strand, counting down.
AATTTCCGCATAAGCGGCTACACATTCATTCTTGAATGTGTTAAATTCAAGGCAGGATTTATTTGGGATCCGGAATGTTACGCTGAGTAACAAGAGAACTCTCACGTGCTATCTGTATCATGTGACTGGCTCAGTAAGGATCAATGAACTCAGCACTGATCCATATTGATCCTCCTGATTAGCTATAAGTATAAAGGTCTATATAAACAAGATAGATTTCCTTTATATAAAGCTTTGTATTCAAAATCAATCATTTAGTATACTCTATTATTAATTATAAATAATATATTCATTATTATCATTACTTAAGTCTTTGTTTAATACCTAATTATAAACCTATTTTGAAAGTTTAAAACACTTTTATATAATCTAGACAGCTACTCTTGTAATACTTTGAGCATCCTTATTACTTCAAGTACCAATTCGATAAATAACGATATCATATCTTCCAAGATACCACAATCTAGCAATCTTGTTACAATCAGTTAGGTCACCCCTGAAAGTATCGACAAGAATAGAGACATCGTTATAAGAGATATCGAAGACCTTAAGAAGATTATTATTACCGAAACTCTTAAAATCGCCTTACTAAACTGATTTATAGGCAATCAATAAGAGTTAGAAACCTTCTTACTTTAACTTAAGATCTACTTCTAATTTAATTAGGACAAGTTCAATTATAATACCAATAAAAGCATTTGGGCCATCTCCTACCTCAAAGGAAAAGCCATTAAATAAATCCAACTATATCTCAAGGACTACTTCACCAATTTGAATAAGCTTAAAAAGCGAATATACCCGATTCAAATTATTTTTAAGAAATTCGAAGAATTCAAGAAAGAAATACAACAAATATTCAGGAATATTAATGAATTATATAATACTGAATTCAAGATCTATAACTTCAAGCAAATAGGATCAGCAATCAAATACACTATGGAATTCAGAAGGTATATAGGTACTATTGGATGGAAAGAGAATGCAACGATAAGCTATTACCGGAAAGAGCTCAAGCCTGAAATCAGATTAGAATTAGATCGCAATTATATTTGGAAAGATCTAAACAAATTAATCAAGGAATCTATTAAGATGGATAAGATACTCTACAAGTATCAAAAGAAATATTAATCTTTCAACTTTTATAGAAACCGAGATTGTGATAAGTATTATAAGAATAAAGGAAGACTTTAAGAAAACAAACAATCTTATAGAGAATCAATATAATTGAATACAATATTCAAGGACAAACTATCTAAGGAAGAGGTAGAGCAAAAATGCAAGAACAAGTTATACTTCGAATATAACAAGCCAAACCATTAGATTAGGGATTGTCGAAGCAAGAGATCACCAAAAGGAAATTATCACAAGAAGTTTGGTAAAGGTCAATTTAACATTATCTTTATACTCCAATTATATATCTTATATCTAATTAAGGATAATAATTACGAACAAAAGGAATGTCAGAAAGAAATCGATGCAATATTTCGAGATCAAAAAGGGTTGAATATTATAAACCAATATAAATTGGAATATCTATAAACTCCTTTCTTTCCCCTTATCAAAACAAAACCAAAAGAAACATTATCAATAGAACATACAATAATGAACTGGATAACTTACTATAATAAATCTTGCAAAATTCATTTATCAGATAAGGAAATTATAGGATGGTTTCTGCAAAAGAAAACAAAGAGATCCTGTAAGAAGGGAAGGTTAACCAAGATTTATGAAAAGGGTCAAGACCAATTGAATATTACAGGATAAACAGGTCAGATCTATTGCAATACGAAAATAAATAGACAAGTAATCCAGATTATAATAGATTCAGAAATTATAGGAAATTTTATTATATTAAGAACTATAAAGTATTTGGGAGTATAGCTTTAAGCAAAACAAGCATTATATCAATTACAATTAATTGATAGATAATTAGCCAGATTGAATAAAAAGATTTTGTAGGAGACTTGTTTTTTACAAATGAGTATAATCCAGCATAAAAAGGTTATCTAATTCGATATTATTCTATTAGGGAATCAACAAATCATTTTAGGAATACTATAATTGAAGGTATATAACCCCCAGATTAATTGGTTATCGGAAACTATATCATTTCTGAAGAAAAACAATCAATAAGATATGTTAAAATTAATAAGGCTGAATATATATAATAAAAAACTAAAGGCAAACAATATTATTAATATAAGATACCAAATTCAGGGTTCTTTATTAATAATAAAGGAAAATGAATCTTTTATACAAATGAAGAATAAACAAAAAAAGTTACTTGAAAATATCCCTGTAATAAAATAGGAAAAGATACCAATACTGATATAGTACCAGAAGTACAAGAAATTATTCAAAAAAAGAAAAGGTTATAGAGCTTTACCAAAACATAAGTTATAGGATTATAAGATAATATTAAAAAAAGGTAAGATATCTTCATTCAGCCTAATCTATTTAATATCAATCTTTGATCTAGGGATACTTAGGGATTATATTAATAATATATTAGAAAAGGGATAGATCAAAAAATCCATCTTACAAACAATCAGCCTTATATTATTTGTACTCAAAAAGAATAATATAAAAAGACTTTGTATAGATTATCGCAAACTTAATAATATAACAATCAAAGATTAGTACCCACTTCTATTAATTATGGAATTGAGGGATCGATTAGAAAAAGCCAAGATTTTCTCTAAATTTGATTTATGAAACAGATTTCATCTAATCAGAATAAAGGAAGGTAAGAAATGAAAGACAGTATTCAGAACTCGCTATAAATTATATGAGTATCAAGTAATGTTATTTGGTTTGATAAATATATCAATAATATATATACATTTAATCAACAATATACTAAGAAAACATCTAGATATATACTATATATATTATCTAAACAATATATTGATATTCTTAGAAATAAAGAAATAATATATTCAGAATATCTATAAGGTTTTATAACAATTGAAGAAAACAGATCTTTAATATAAATCTAGCAAATATAAATTTCATATTACCGAAACAGAATTCTTAGATTATACTATATTCTCTGAAGATCTTAAAATGAATTCTAATAAGGTAAAAACAATCAAAGAATAAGAATCATCAATAAATATAAAGGAAGTATAATCCTTTTTAAAATTTGTCAATTTTTATTGATAATTCATTAAAAATTATTCGAAAATAACTATCTTAATAATCGAGATTATCAAAAAGAATCAAGGGGAATTTCGATGATCAGAAACAGCATAAATAATATTCAAATGTCTTAAAGAAACATTCGCGGGAAAACCAGTTCTCAAAACTTTTGATCCAGAATTACCAATAATTGTGGAGACAGACTTCTTGGACTATACAATAAACGTAGTATTCAGCCAATTAGGTTTAAATAAGAAATAGCAATTAATTGTTTACTATTTATATAAATTATTATTAGCTGAATTAAATTATGAAATATATGATAAGGAATTATTAATGATAGTAGATACTTTTAGGGAATGAAGAGTATACTTAAAAGAATCGAAATATATAATATAAATATATATAGATTATAAAAACTTGGTTTACTTTATTACAACAAAGGAATTAAACTAATAGTAGGTCAGATAATCGGAAACTATGACTGCCTACAACTTCAGAATTTTATATATCAAAGAAAACGAAAATGCTAGGGCAAATGTTTTTAGCCGAAAACCAGAATACTTACAAAATAAAACATACAAATTATATATAATATTAAAACAAGATAATAATATTTTAATTCACAATAAACCATAATTCATTATCACTTCAGGAATAAATTATGATATTATTAAGGATATCATAAAAACAGAATATACAATAGATGCTACAATCAAAAGAATCTTAATTATACTAGACAATCTAAAAAGAGGATTTACTATTGAAAATAGATTCATCCACTTTTATAATAAGCTTTATATACCCTTTAATCTAGTTAAGAATTATATTATAGAACAATATAAGTTACCAGTTCACAAGCATTAAAATATTACAAGAATCTTTGCCAAAATAAAGAGAGAAGTCTACTTTCCAAAGATAAGGATTATAATTGAGAATATAATTGGGAATTATAATATTTATATAAAGAATAAAGTTGTTAGGTATACCCCTTATAATCAGTTCAAAACCTTCGAATTATTTATTCAATCTTGGAAATCTATTATTTGGGATTTTGTAATGAAACTATTATTATCCAAGGATCTAATTACCCAAAAGAAATATGACTTTATATTAATAATAATAGACAGATTAATCAAATTCGTTTATATAATATCATTCTGTGAAACTTAGATAGCAGATAATCTTACTTATATATTTATATAGAATATAATTAGTATTTATGATATACCAGATAAGATTATCTCAAATAGGAATAAACTATTTATATCAAAGTTTTGGTTTACCTTTATAATATTACTTAGAATCAAAAGAAAGCTTTCAATAGCTTTTCATCTATAAACAAATGGTTAGACAGAACGACTAAACCAAACAATAGAAGCCTATCTCTGTTGTTACATCAATTATAGATAAGATAATTGGGTTAAATTATTATCTTTAGTATAATTCGTATATAATACATCAAAGACAGAAACCATAAAAGTAATGCCAATTGTTACGAAGGTAACAGCTGACTTGTTTGTATAAGCTAAGGCCATGTGCAAATAAGATACGATTTGACCATATTAGTATGTGATTATGGTCACCTGAGGATCGTAGGTGCACATACCATCAGAATACACAAACAAGAAAGCTTCAGGCATATATAGTATCAAATCACATGATATATCGAAGATCGAAGTCGATAATCGACGGGATCGATCGTCGAAATCGATATTCGACGAGATCGAATATCGAAGTCGATATTCGACCAAGAAACGAAGATCTATATAAGGAATGGGATTTCATTAAATGTAGAGCTTCGTGCTCAAGATCAATCATTTAGTATACCATACTATTAGTTACGAATTGCATCATCTTATTATCATTACTTTAAAGTCCCTGCTTGATGCCTAGTTATAAACCTACTTCGAGAGCCTAGAGCACTTCCACGTGATCTAGACGGCAAACCTCGTAACACCAATATATGTTAATTTTGGATTCAATTTATTGACTTACAAATCACTATTGTTACAAGATGCGAATGTAGATGAAACTATAAAAGATATTACAGAAATCAAGGAATTTCAGGAACAACTCTCCTTGGATTTATAATTTATTATTTTAAGAACAATATCATATTATAACAAATCAAGAAATATAAGATCTACTCTTAAAAAGAGGGATAAAGTTTATCTTATTCGAAGAAATATATAGACAAAATAATCAAGCGATAAATTAGACTATAAGAAACTAGGATTATTCAAAATCGATAAGGTAGTAGGATTAATTAACTATAAATTGAAATTATCATATATAATGAATATCTATCTGATATTCTATATCTCACTTTTCGAGAAAGCACTACCTGGAACGCCGAAAGTACCAGATCTGGAAATCGAATTAGTCAATCTAAAAAGGGAATATTATATTGAAGAAATACTAAATTATAAATATATTAATAGAAAAATCAAATATTTAATCAAATAACAAGACTATCTATATTCAGAAAACATTTGGAAACCTAAAAGGAATCTTAGTATTCCTGATCTATTGAAGGAATTTCACCAATATTATTCAGACCTTCCCAAAAAGGATCCGAAGAACTCAAAAAGGAAGAAGGGTCGAAATCGTTCAATATGTTCGAGTTAGCCTTGGCAAGCTTCAACAAATCAACAATTGTTTGTTCCTTTTCCTTCTCCTTTTCTATATACTCATTTTCCAATCTCTCCTTTTCCAATAACTTATTCAATTCGTTCAGAGAACGAACACCCCAATAAAGCATCTCGGAACCACACTCGCGTAATTGTTTCTGCTTCTTATAAATAAGCATCCTGCGACTAAAAGCCTCCTGTTCAACCAATGCAGCCACCTCCTCTTCAGTTTTCAAACAAACCTCCTCTTTAGAAAGAATATCTTATTCGGATAAAGAAAAACTGGAAACATTATATTTAGAAAAGTCTAAACGTATATATTCCCTACAACATTTCGACTCAGGTAAAGTCCAGCATTTCAAACCATTTCATTTATATTGAAAATAAGGAATTATAATATTTCCTTTATCCTTTATTTTTTGATTTAAACAATAACAATTTAAGGTAGTATATAAAAAAGCAACAATAGGCATATTGAAAAGAAAAGGAATCTTAATCATATATATTCTGAAGTTTAAGTAATTACCCCATTTTATAAAGAAGCTTGGGATAAGCATTAATCTAAAAGGGGGATAATGTTACATTGAATAACAAAAGAACTCTTATGTGCTATCTATATCATATAACTGGCTCAATAAGGATCAGTGAACTTAGCACTGATCCATATTGATCCTTCTGATTAGTCATAAATATGAAGGTCTATATAAACAAGATGGATTTCCTTTATATAAAGCTTTGTGCTCAAAATCAATTATTTAGTATACTCTACTATTAGTTACGAATAGTATATTCATTATTATCATTACTTAAGTCCTTGCTTGACGCCTAGTTATAAACCTACCTCGAGAGCCTAGAACACTTCCACGTGATCTAGACGGCTACCCTCGTAACACGGAAGTTGATTCCATCGAAGTATACACGAAAGTTTTGCGCTCGAATAAGAATATCTTCTGGGGTGTATTCCCTAGCCATCTATTTCTTGTTAGCCAGTGTCCAAGTAACGATTGTATATTAAAAAAAACCCAGATATCTGGAAATCAAAGGGAAGTTCAAAACAGAAGGAAAATGCTTCGTTTGGATTTAAACTTTCAATTATGACAGCAAGCATGATGCAATAGGACTGGTGTGTCGATATGAAGCCAACACAATACAAGCACAGATACATTTATTTCACCCCCGATACATTGATTACTTCATCCTACAACGAGTATACCCTTTAACAATTTAATTGCTCTCATCCTCAGGAGTTGTTCGTCCAATGACATGAGGCCTTAATACAAAAGCCTGAAGCATAAGGCAATAATAGTTACACAAACACAACTCGCCTAATGTGGACGACCCCCCTGAAGCACAAGTCGAACTACCTATCTACATTATACAAAGCTAACACAGCATCTTAACAATGATACAAAGGGCCAAACGAGTCCAAGGAGTAACTGAATTATGATCAGATGACTTTACGGAAACCTTTAAAGTCATATCTAGCTAGCACTAAGAAACTAGACTAAAAACTAGGGCAAACACCTGAAGGCCACATGTTACAACGTGAACGCTAAGGATTTTAACGATACATTATGTGATAAATGACGTCTTTGAGATATTCCCAAGTAATTTCAGACCTAGAGAATTTCCCAAAGAACTTTCTCTGTCGTCTCAAATGAGCAAACGGGGACAATCAAGTAAGACAAGCTAAGTATTGGAAAACTCGATCTCAAAAAGCAATCAAAGCCAACTAAAGCCAATCAAAGCGATGCAAGCGCAGTGCGTTAAATCGATAAAGCAATTGAGATGTTTCCAAACTGTAATGTGTACGTTATGTGAAGTGAATGAAGTGAGTGTGGGTAGAGTTGGCAGGAGCGAAGCGAGGGGTAAATGTCTCACCTTTACAAATTATACCGAAGTTCTTTTGGATACGGTGAGAGGGAGGAAAATTGTCGTATTGTGCTGAATGGAAGTGTTCGGCAAATGTCGTGGATAAGTCGGATTGGCGGGGCAAGAGGGTTGGCGGAATGGGTGAAGTCGGGGATGGCGAGTTAGGAGAGAGGAAGGGACGGGTTTCGTTTTAATTCGAATGTTGATACAAAGTAGGCTGTACGTATTCTGAAATTGAAGTTGTGAAATTGCAGAGATGACTTTTAAAAAAAATGTAAAATCTTTGATTCACGATTATTCAGAATTTTGGTGTACGAAAGGAGAAGAAAATTCGAATCACTGGAAAATTCTTTCCTTGAATATGTTCGTGGAGACAATAAGGTTCGCACCGTCAAATATACTATAACAGACCGGTACTGAAAATTTCTACGTACTTACCCTGAATAAGAGTCGGTAGATCTTTTCGGAAGGAAGTATATTGACTTCAGCAAGATCCCGGCTTGTTATCGGTATCTCCTAGCCCTCGTCATTGTCGAATTAATAACCACGTGAAGACCAAGGAGCAGGCGGTGAAGTGAGAAGTCGTGAAAAGGGGGTGTATGATGGTAAATAGTGCGAGTCGTGAGAAGGGTGATGGTAAAGAGTGCGAGTCGTGTCTATCTAAGAGCCTTTATTTCCTCTTTCGAGAGTCTTCCAAACTGATACCATCTAGTTTTAGCACGTAAAGCCTTCCGTAGTAGCCTCGAACAATCTCCCATCAGTGGTACCGACGATGCCGACCATACCAACGAACCACGGCCAATATTCATGACGAGATATGATATGCAGCACAACATATCCTGGTGGTCAATGGAACGACTAGGCTAAAGGGGAACTCATAGATAGCGCAACAGTCCATATACGAAAAGCAATGTAGAATGCGGCATACTACCACGGTACTTTGAACATGGTGACACTCAGAACCTGCCTACCTACGAACTACAAACAGGACAAAGGGGTAGACTGCACAACATCTTGGGATGATTTGTTGTGTAATCAGGCTTAGGAACAACCACGAACATGGTTACACAAAGGTATAGTGCAGAGAATATGCAACATATTGCCATGGTTAACTTGATAACGAAGCTCAGGCGCCAACCTTGAATAATGATCACAACAATAACAGAGGGTGAGACGAGTTAGACGAAATTTCAAGACGATTAGTTGTATAATTAGATCAAGAAATACCTGCGAAGTATGATTACAAAAAGAACAATACAAATGGTGTCCAGCATATTACCACGATTAACCGAATAACGAAGCTGACGCCCTTGCTCACGATCCTAAGAAAAGGAATCGACATAGATGAAGTATTGCGATAATAGCTAGACAACGAGACATAGGGCAGCCTACAGTGAGTAATACTTAATGGTTATAAGATTGAATTTGGGCACAGCATAACACGGCACCCAACTGCACACATTTCTGTGCTTAACAACTCGTTGAAACATAGAACATCAGTACACTTGAGACGGGTGTCGGGATCCTCTGTGATCTCAAACACACATAGCCACGGAGGTTGTATATAAAGTAGCAGTATAGACGAGCGCGGTATAATAGAAGGATTCTATCGGAAAATATATCACAAATCTACAAAAGGGGTTCCATAGAGGCTGTACATTGTGTGGTAAGGAGTCCATTCACGGTTCAGTGCTACCAAAGATACAGCGTGCGACCGAAGTGCTTTTCGCAGGCTTGGACGAAATTGATAGATTTGCAGTATTCATGGTATCGATCTAATAACTACCAAATAGTCTGCAGTCAAACACAACGACAAGTTTCAACAATTTCGATTGCTAGAGGCCGGGATCGATAAGGGCTTTCAGTCAATAGCGTCGACCAGAGAAACAATTCTTCTCCGTCTAGATTCAGGGAATTACAATTTACTATTTATTCTACAACAAGACGAATTTCAAAATCTAAATGATTCAAATTCCAATTGATTTTATTTATTCAATATAAAATTATAAAAAATTGAAAATTGTTATTTTTAATATAAAATAATAATCTGAATTAAAAAAGATTCGAAAATTGAGTATTAGACTTATACGCACTTTTAAGTCAAAATTGAACTATATATTCAAAAACTAATTTTCAAATAAAACAAAAACAAAAATATTTAAAATGTGTTCGGATTGATTTTGTAAAATATTAAAAATATTCAATTATAATATATATTTAAACATATTTGAACAAGACTGATATATTTGAAGAATATTGAAAAAAGTAATAAAGAGATAGGAGATGTTGAATTTTTTCAATATCTACTCAATAACATCAAAAAGCTATTATTGATTATTGTATAGGAAAAAGTCTGAATATTTGTCCAAGTATATATTAAACTCAATATTTTATATTGAATTCAATGTTGTATTTGATAAATATAGATATTTGGCCTAACATAAATTGAGTAGAATATTATATTCGATTTGACTATATTAGGCCCAATATATTGGCGCAAATGAGCCAAATATGAAAAAAATTTCGATCCGAACGCACCCTTAGTCGACAGGAGTCATGTAAAGGTTCTGCCTGGCCAATGCAGAGGATAATTTCTATTATCAATACCGCCATTCCTCACTCTACCCCATACATCCACCCTCTTCAAAGCACTAGATTCTTCCAACCCGATTCAGTTTATCATGGTTAAATCTGGGGGTGCATGATGTATGATGCATGCATGGTGCATGGAGCATGGTGCACATCAACGGGCATGGATTAATCCTGTACTTTTACTAGGCTTGGTAACTGCAGTAATAGTCAGCTACTTGAAAGGCCGACTAATTCGTAGTCGGGGAAATAGAATATCCCTAGAAAGCGAATTGTCCCGCTTCAGCCTTATAATAATGAATATGAGGTTTTGATATTGAAAAGTGAGCGGGACAATTCGCTTTCTGCGACGACGAAGTAGTCGGCCTTCTAAGTAGCTGACTATTACAGTATGCTCTGTGCAACTCAGAGTAAAGACCCCGTGATGCATTTGGTAGGGGATAAACTTATGAGGCGGGACATATTAATGGCGGACCAAAATGTTTTCATTTGATGAACAATAATTTATTAGGAGAAATGATTTTCAAATAGGCAAATTGTAGTGAAATTGGCCGTTGTGATTTTCTATATACTGCAAAGTTGCCATTATTCCACAGATTATCTTAAAAGATACAGCCTGAAACCACTTGCTTTTCTACCATTGAAATTGCCACAAAGTAGGTCAGTAACAGTGCATTGTCTGGTTCCCGAGAAAATTTGATGTATTTATTCGCTATCCGAGTCCAACTGCATTGTAAGATGCACGCTAACATCTGAATCTGAATCCGACCCTTCAGCATCATCGTAGCTCATGACAGTATCAGCATTTCTCGTACTTGGGGCTAATGACTCAGCATTAGGAAACCTAACGCTAGGGATAACCGGAGGGGCAGACGCTTCAAACCCAGATTGGCTAGGCAAGCCCTGCTGGGTACTAGTACCTAGTCCAACATCGAACTTTTTCTCTGATGGGTTTAGCACTTCGCTCCCTGCCGACTGAAAATTGGGTACATCAACAGCACCTGCTCTTTGCTTTATGGCAGCTGCATCGTCTATGCTATCCATGACATCATCTTCGGAATCGTCTTCTGCAAGATCATCAAGTGTGGAAGCTGTATGTCCTCCAGCAGGTATAATCGGCATGCGGGGACGTAAGAGAATTTCCACTGTATCGTCATTTGGAAACGCCCTTGTGATGTGGGGAAGGATACTCGACAATGCTTTTCCATTCTTTCCAACGAATGGATTGAGTATGCTTGCCAACATTGCTTCTTTGTTACGTCCGAGGATTGCTGTACGTTCGAGTTGAGAACGCATGGATATATCAAGATATCCCTGAGGAAGGTCGGACAACAATACAGGTAAAAGAGAACTGGCTGCTGCAACGACATTCGGATCAACAACGACAACCGCAGATATAGAGCCGTGAAGCAAAGTATCTGCATTCTGACTTGACGAACCCTTGGGTTGAGACTTATTGGCTTCAGAGCTGCTGATGCCCGAATAACTTGTCTCCAGATCTTTACAGCATGCTCGCATTAGTGGAACAAGCTTTGCGACACGTGGTTTATCTAAACTTTGGCTGACCAACGGCAGAATTTTACAGGCTAAAGAATATGTCGATGCACGAAAATCTTGGTGACTCTTCCCAGACGAGAAGGACCACATCAGCAAGTCAAGACTTCCTTGGGCTAGAGAAACGAAACCTTGTTCTAAAGTGGCAGACATGGTGCTGATCAAATGCAATACAGAAACAAAAACTTTTGGCAGGCCAGTCCACAACCCATCTCTCTCATCACGGTCGATTGCAGGATGCAACCTCACACTTCCGGAATTCGAGTCCATGGGCGAGGGCAAAGAAATAGACAAAATCCTGGTAATTAAGTCGAAAATGGATCCGACCGGAATTGTGACAGCTGAAGGGGTAGGTCCTCTTAGATATTCATCCAGAAATTCGAGTAAGCCTATCAATCTTTCGATGCCAGCGTCAATACCAGTCCAGCGAGAAAGATTCTCAGGTGTCCGCGCACCACCGGAGAGCTCTTCATTAACATTTACAGGTTCGGCGATATATCCAGCGGTCGATTCCCAGTCTTCAACGACGGCTCGAAAGACTTGGTCGGCAGTCATGTGGATGTCTTGTACAAGGTCTCGAACTGCCTTTCCCCACTCCTCCCCTCCACCATTCTTCGCAACTGTCTGGTGCAGAACAACCACAAGTTTACGAGCACTCTCTTTTACCGATAACGGAACAAAACACTGATCACAAAGTGTGGATGCTAAATATGGTCTGGTGGCAGCACGTAACTGGGATGCGAAAGGGCGGAAGATGGTAGTATGGCGAGGCAGCAACATGGCAAACGAGCGGAAGACTGTCTCTACTAGTGATGGGTTTACATCCAGGACATTTATCGATGCCTTGGGAGATACTACATTCAAGCAAGACGTTACAAAGGTAGGTAACGTCGGCGTCGTGATTTCTCTGACCAAGGTTTGGTATTGATGGGTCATGCAATAGATCTTGGTTAGTGCTATAATACTCAGCTCTTTGGCAGCACTTGAGTCTGGTTTCTAATATAATCATTAGTATGCGACTTCAACATGGCACCAATAAGCGACAGAAACAATCTTCACACGTACTCCAAGAACCGAAAGCAATCCTCGCACCCAAGACCCTGCGTCGCGCAAAATCTCCCAACCTCCAACTTCGACCACGACCTTGATCAAGACGATGGCAGCGAATCTTCCCTCGGCGCTCTTGCCATTCAATAAGGTTGTCAATTGGGTCTTTAATTTGTGGACCAAAACTGCCGACTGCGATGCATCCGCCTTCCCTGAATTCACACTAGGGTTTGAGAGGGGAATTTGGCATTGAAGGACATATTGAACAAGAGTAGGCGTAAGATTGGGAAGATCTTTTGGGGGAGTAGATGTGAGACGTAGGCAAAGAATGCGCAGTTCAGATGGGATAGACATCCTCTTAAATCTTTGAGTTGCGAAAATGCCGAAAAAAAGAAAAAAATGAATTTTACTTTTTCGCCAGCAAGACTCGTATTATTGTGGTATTGAAGAACTCCTTGGAGCAAATGAATGTTTAGGTGATAGGAAAGAAGATTGAAGTAAAAGGAAGTCAATTTATCCTGATCATATCACCACCACACGATTCAAACTGGAAGATCTATTTTTATGTGGTAGCGTTCGCATGTGAAAAAATCTTTGGTGCAAGTTCAGATAGAAATCAAAGATTCGGCTATGATTGGTTGATAAACCTTAGGATATGCATTAGCTCGAGTTTGTTCCCATAGCGAGCTGGATTTATATTCTTCCGACTCCGGCTGTCAGGAGAAATAACATACACAAGTAGATTGGTATTAGCTTGTTAAGAAACTAGCTATATCTAGGTAGCGCTGGGTAAAAGAGTCTGTTTTATAGAAATGACTAGGATAATCCTATACTTTACCCCTTTTGGAGACACTTTACCATTTTGAGAGATAACTAGATTCATTTCTGTAAGAAATGGACTTGATAACTATTCTAACCATTCAAAAATCACCTTGAAGCCGTATTAGGAAAGGCTGTCAAGAGATGACTGGTTTAGAATTATTGAATAGGGATAATGGATTTATATTAATCCGGTGCCGAGTGCCAAGAGAAATTAAACTTGATTGCTGAGAAACCCTGAACCACCAAAATGTAGGTATCCATGGATCTGTTCAAGAACACTGGTGAACCAAAGAAGTCTGTACGGAGTAAATTGATTTTGAATAGCCATAGCCAATCTACCTAATATAACAAGTATTTGAACGGACAGAATACGAAATATCAAGACCTTCAGTCGATTTACCATTCTTCCAGCACATTTACTTTCATAATAAACTCCTATTTTCATCAATTCCACAATTCCATTTGAGCTTGGCTTCTCCTACTTGTGACCGACCTCCTTGACCATGCTGTCATTTGCTTCACACTGTTAACCATCCCCCATTCCTTTTGACACACATCTACTGCTTGCCCAGTAAATAGTAAGACGTGCGAACATGAGTGTAAGTAGGATAAATCTAGAAGGGTATAATGCTCGATATATTTGCTCACATAGTTTAGCGTGAACAGTCGAAAGCGGCCAATTATATTCAACTCCTGGACACGGCTCGTAGTGAAGGGAATTGGGATTCTGTGCCAGAACTTGTCAGAAAGATTAGGAAACATGCGCCTACACGAATATGTATGTTCTTTCCATCATATTCCTTGAATCGATATTTTATTCTCAGGGTCCTGCCTCTGATCTTCCATATTAACCCGTTGCAATAGGCCTCACGTTGACTGCAGAGACTGAACATGCCGTCACACAATACTATCTCAATAGATCTACCTCTTCTGCGCGACCATCGACAGCGGGTTCTACATCCTCGAGCCTCTCCAGATATATACCACCACTCCAAGAAGCTATAACGAACGAGCGGCAACATGTCGAGGATGACTTCCAGGCGCAGGTCTGTATTGCTTGGATACATTGGCACATGGGAGAGCATGAATTGGCAGCTTCGAGTTTACCTGAGAGTGTAGAAGCCGAGTTTTCGCAACTTGATGGGACCAACAAAGAATCGAACGAATGGACGAAAGTGTGTGCACTCAAGGCATCATTTATCAAGGGGGATTCGCAACGAAGAATTGGAAATGTGTCAGAAGCATTGGAAACGTTCGACTCCGCTTTGCCTATACTTGGAAGTATATCCACTACAACACAAGCGAACGGCCGGAAGGAATTGATCGGTTGGATTGAAGAGTTATTGGCAGGATTTTGCATGCTATCAAGTCATGCTATCAGAACAAAGATAACCCCTATACTCGAAACCGAGACGTTGTCATCCTTCCGCGCTTGGTCTCGATTTTGGGAATGGGCTCCAACAAAGCCAGTAGGTCTCACACTGAATGCTCAAGTCTCAAGGCGAGAAGTATGGAAAGAATACTACATCACAGTATCCGATCTACTCCAAAAACAACTACCGTTTCCCACTACCGCCCTTACCACCGCATACCCTGACTTATCATTGAGATCGGAGCAACGAGCAGAATTAAAACGAGTGGAAGCACGCTACGAGGAATTGTTATTGATCGAAGTACAGTTTCCGAAGGCGGAAGAGCCGAGTGAGGAAGTCGAAACATTTGTGGAATTAGTCATGCAAAACTGGAGAGTCTTGTGTGGAAATTCATGGCAAGAACATGAACTTGGCGAAGGGGGAGCAGAGGCACTTAGCAGAGGTGTTTTGGACATCCTGTATAATGCCGCAACCAAGACATTCCATTCAACGCCAATTTTACGACATTTATTCACTGTTCATATTGCAGTCGCGGAATTTGATTTAGCGATCAAAGCATTTGATACCTATTTGGAGATTGTGAATAGAGGGAAAGCTCGGGTAGAGAAAACAGGGGAATTGGAACATGGTTTAGATGACGATGAAACAGTGTTGAAAACCGCTGCTGAGTGTATCAGGGCTCTATGTCGATATGGCTCAAGAGAAGCCTCAGAGAAAGCGAAAGACCTTGGTCATTTTTTTGAGGAGTGGCTGACTAAACACCATCCCCTCGAACAGCAGAATGGAACCGAGCGGCTAATCGAAAATGGCACCTCGGTGGCGTCAAGCACTCTTATATCGCCAAAAGTATTTGCCATTGCTTGGCGGTCAATTGGAATTGGCTATTCACAATGGGCACGGTTAACTTTCGATGCATCTTCGAGAGGGAATAATCAACTGAAGGCCATAAAATGCTTTCGGCGGGCTCTTCTTCCGGAGTATGAGAGTACAGCAGATGTAGAAACCCTTTTTGCATTGGGCACAATCCTTGCAGAGCGCAGAGAAATATCTACAGCGATTGAAGTTGTAAAGGTCGGGCTTGCTCCTCTGCGTCCCAGTTTACCAAATGACAACGGCTCGTCCGTTACGACCAAATTTGCACGAGAAAGATCTCTGATACCGTTATGGCACCTCATGGCTTTACTTCTGAGTGCACGTCAAGATTTCATGACAGCGGTGAGATCTTGTGAAGGGGTTTTTGACCAATTTGGAGAACGAAAAAACCTGTATGGAGAATCTGAACTTGATGGTTCATTTAGAAGCGACCACCTGAATTCTAACGAAAAGCCCATGGAAGGAAATCGAGGCTTGGTGGATGAAATGGATGACTTTGAAAAAGAAAATCTCTTAGAGGTCAAGATGACTCAATTATCCCTCATAGAAGTCCTTGAGGGCTCCGAAGTCGCTGTCAACTGCAGTGATGAACTTCTAAGCCTATTCACAAGACTATTCGGCGACCCTTCCAAGGAAGTTGTTCCTACAATAGTTCAACCTGTTGCGTTGGTACCTCCGAAAACCTATGCCGGAACTATTAGAACTATGAAAGGAAGTATATTTGGACGATCTCTAAATAGGTCAGCGCGAAAGGATATGTTGGCTTCAATAGAACCGAGCACAATTTCTCAAAGACCAAGTACCGCGCATACCATGGTCCACAAGGCACCGACAATTCAAGTGACTCATGAGAATGGTACTGCCGGAAGACAACAACGTCGACGTTCTGTAGATTATACTGAAAAGCTGCATAAAAAGGCAAATCTCAGAAGTCCTTCTCAAGGGCCAGATAGAAGCGCAAGTGTAGGGAGAACACAGACCGACGGAGTTGCGACGGAAATAGATACGCAAAATCGGGAAATTAGTTTTGAAGAGAGCTCAAAACCATTACCTCCAAACTCACAGCAAATGAACCAACAAGAACCGGCTCTCAAAGCAGCGAATCCTAATCATGTCGTGGTTCAAGATAATCGTCTCCCAATTACTCCGCATTCATTATTACCAAGTCCCACGACACGATTCTCCAAAGATTCTGAGAGGCGACGGAGAATATCAACATTAGTCCGAGTATGGTTATTGATTGCTGGTTTTTATCGACGAGCAACCATGTACGAAGATGCTAAAGGTGCAATTGAAGAAGCGCATAAGTTGGTTAATGGGTTAGAGACAGATATTGTCAACGACCCTACCGGATTGGCGTCGTTTGATCATCCTGGCTGGGGAGGCGGAAAAAGTGTGGATGAATTATGGGGTGATGTTTTCTCCGAGGTACGTTTAATCAAACAAGTTTTGAAAATTTACTAATGTCTTTTACAGCGTGGCTATCTTTTTGTCGATCAATCTTCTCCATATACGGCACTTGAAAACTTCGAGGCTGCTTTGAGCCGCTCGGCAGATCACCCTGCTGCGACGGTTGGGCTGTCCGATATTCTGCTAGACATATTTACGGAAGATGTTCTGCCCCAACCGACCATACCATCTCTTGTTCTTCCCACAGTCTCTGCTAGTACTCCCTCAACTTCAATCCTCAATACCTCAGGTCAATCCAAACCACATCAGTCATCAACACTTCCTGACTCGACTACAGGACCTCTTGGTCTTCCACTTCCTGTTTCCCTCAAACGAGATATTCTCACTGCTCCAGAGAAGAATGAAGCTGCTCAACTTGATAGACTTGCAGCTCGCGACCGTGCCTATGGTCTTTTGTCCGGCCTAACAAAATTAGGTTCAGGTTGGAATTATTCAGAAGCATGGTATTCATTATCCAGAGCTTATGAGCTAGGAGGACAGAAGGATAAAGCGAGAGATGTGCTTTGGTGGTGCGTGGAATTGGAGGAAGGACGAGGATTAAGAGGCTGGAATGTGGCAAGTAGTGGTGGTTATGTTCTCTAATTAATTGCAAGGTTGGGAAATTGTGGGCAGCATATTGTCCATAATTGGAATGATAGAGGATTTTAGGTTGTTAGATATCAGATAGAGACTTAGGGTATACATAATGTGGATTATAATTAAACTAAATTCGTTCAAATATCGACCCTTGCGTTTCAGTTGGGTTTACAATAAGTGTTGGATTATAGAAATAGAGAGACATGTATATCAACAACTAATTTATTACCTCTATATCATATCATATCATATCATCACATTCTCCTTTCCTTCCTCTCCCTCTCCCTCTCCCTACAACAAACCCCACAACCCATACATCACATTACGTCATATATCATATACGCGCATAGCACATCTCCTTCTAAGAATCAGATCAGATTACTTCTCTCCTAAAAATCCCACTTAAAGAGCAAAAAAAGCGTATCGATCTCAATTGCTCTCAGTGCTCTGTTGAAGTCGGCTAGAAATCTATTATCTGAGATCGCTCAGGCTGGTGAGCTGCTGTGCTGGTGAGCTATTCGATGGGTTTGGTAAGGGTGTGGGGGGAGTTGTTTAGGAGGTTGGATTGGTGATGGGAGACTTGGGGAATTGGTGGGTTGGTGGATTGGAGTTATGACTTTTTTTGGAAGATGTGATGGATGGATTTGTAGGGGGGAGGGGTTTGACGGGGTGTGGGGGGGAGTATGGATGGGGTATTGAGATTGCTGTTTATGAAAGATAGGTTGAGGATAGTAAAGGGGAGTGTGGAGGGTTATGGGGGAGTGTAGAGTTGGTAAATGAGTAGTTGTGTTTATGACGGCTCTACTGCGTTTATTCTTGGGGTTTGGCTTGGTCATTTTGATCTTTCTTGATGGATGTAGCAGCTTGCTGGTTATAGTATTCCACTCTAATCTCACTTTATATGCCATATAATTGCACCCATGCACTGAAAAGTTATCATAAATAGTAATCTTGCTATATATATATCTTTATCATATCTGCCATTCCAAAGGAATCTCAAATCCCTGAGATCTTAAACATCAATCGATGACAAGATACATATACCTACCTCCCTTCAGCAAATCTTACTCTCACTCTCCATCCCCATCCCCATCCTACCGCTTAGACCTCGAGCTCGCACCACTCCTCTCGCTCCCCGTATTTCCAGTATCCCTATCCTTCGAAGCGGGTTCGCGGGAGGGCACCAATAAACCTTTTGGGTTGGGGGCTCGTGATTCGGATTTACGGTCTGACTTTGAATGTGAGCTTGAGCTTGAGTTTGAGCTTGAAATGCTGCTAGGTGTTGGATCTTTTGTGAGGTGGATTCTGGGGAGGCGTGTGCTGGTGCTGGTGCTGCTGGATTTCTTGGTGCTTTGTGTTGTTCCTCTACTGGGAGTTTTGTGGGATGAGGTGGAGGTGGAGGTGGAGGTGGAGGTGTTGCGTGTGGTTGGGTTGTTTTCGAGAGGCATTTTGTTGGTTGTGTTGGTGCTGGTATTTGATGCTTTTTGTGTTTGGGGTTGCAATTGAGTTGTGAAGAGATAAGATGAGATATAATTTATCAAACTATATTTACGATGTCGTTCTATGATAATGAATTGTTGTTCTTGCTGCTAATGGTGATGATGAGGAGGATGATGATGAAAAAATACTCGAGAAGCTGGATATACTTATACTTATATACATCTATCACACCAACACTTCCACACCAATTATCCACTTCTACCAACAAATTCTACACCGGTCTAGATCTAGGTAGTAATGATATCCACTCGGTCTTTAATAATTTTAATAGTCTCGTAGGGCTGAAGTGGAGAAGACCAGGGTCAAATGGGCATGTTGCGATATTTTTTGGGTTCGATTGGGTTATGTGGTCGAGTATTTGGCTAGGACGATTATATATACGGGCAGGCTAGGGAAGACCTGACTGTAGCCTAATTGATATATTGATTTTGAATAGTATATTCTGTTTCTAGGCTTCCAGTATGGGAATTTATATTGGTACCTAGATGGGATGAGTATAGGTAGATATACACATTGAAGACTCGCTTATAAAATCAATACATCTACTAGTACCTAAGAATACATTTATCTGTCGTGTCCTTTAAAGGAGTAAATCACTTTAATCACTTTTTCTAAAGTCTCTTCGCTACTTTGAAATCATTTTGTATTAATCGTAGTGTTAGATATAGATGATTAAATAGTATTATTCGGTAAAGTATAATGACAATTGGTGGAAAGGTTAAGCTAGGTCATTTTTTGGTAAATGTTGAGATAGGTAGGATTCTATCGATGCATTGACTACCTAATTATAATGGATATATTAGTATCTCAGTGAATATAAGTGAATATTGATGAATTTTTGTTTTGGGTGAATTCGGTCCATAGGCGATGATATATATGGTCTGGTGAATGTTGGATGTCGACGTCAGAAGTGAATATGAATGTTCGACTGGACATTGGATGTCTATTGTTTGAAGTGGCCCAAATAATTACACTCAGAAAATCCAGAAGTAAAAAAAACTCACCCGGCGGAGCAAATTTAGATTCCTAATATTGTTCCTGAATCAGCTTGTATATAATATATAACATTATTATTCTCTTGACAAGCTATATAAGAAAAATAATATAAAGTATATATAAAGACTTTTTACTCTTTTTAATATTTGAATCTCAAATAAATAAATCTATAATTAAAACTATAAATCAAATTATCAACTCAATACTCAAGAGTCAAAATATATGATTATATCTCTATTATAATTAATATTTAAACTCACTTATTACTTTATTAAATATATATAAATCTGAATTCTTTTGAATGAAACGCCGAGTTATTAATTGGCTGATGAGCATTTACAAATACACAAGTATATATACCATAAGCAAAAGCAACATATTAAATTAAATATAAAGAGAGACTTGTAGCATATCTATTACTATACCATCATCCTCAATTGCACAATCGTATAATTATATATAATACCATCTACCCAAATCTCCACACTCACTCATCCACATAATCCATAATCCCAGAAGAAACCCCAAATATCTAATCTCATCGTCGTCCATATTCGAACGCAAAGCAACATAACATAATCGAGCACTTGTGCTGCTGTGCATCTCCAAACAAACAAACAAGAAGCCCCAGTCCTTCCTTCCCTGCCAACTCCTCTATTGATATCGATATCCCAAGTGCACAAATGTATAAATCCACCTTGAGTCTTGATTCTTGACTGAATACCTATTCTCTAGCACCACACCACACATCAACATGTATAGTTCCCTCAACTACACACCGCACTCTCATATCTAAACAAACAAATAAACAAACCTCCATCCCGTCTATATCTATAAGAAGTTTGTTAAAGCCTTGAAGTAATGATTAGAACAAGTACCTGATCGCCTTCGAACGTATCATCACTCCATTAAGAAGCAGCCAGTGCAGAACCACACGCACAGCCTGATACTGTATCGATGCACACAAATCTAGCATACAAAAAAGCAATCGAGTCGTTCCAAGATTTCCGTCGTATCCCCATTCAATTCTAGTGAGCCCAGAATGTATCATTCTACATCGCCGGTAATAATCGCTTCGGGCTGTTCGATGCCGTAGAGAAGAAATTCGTTTGGCGGGTACATGCGCTGGAGAACCCCATTTCCGAGTATGATGAAGACGCCGAGGAAGATGGTGGTGAAAAGATCGAGCATGGTAGGCTTGACGCCGATGCGGTTGAATTAAATTTTGATGTATTGTATTGATGATTGTTGCGAAATAATTAGAAGCTAAGGACCCAAATATCTCCTCATGCTAATATCCGGAAAAAAAGGCCCTTATTCGTTGGCATAGCTGAAGACTAATGACTCTTGATGTATCACATGCCACCGGCTGTAGAATTAGCATGAATTTAGATATCTGATCCTGTAATTGACTGCCAATTGAGAATCAATTGATGGTAACACGGTGTTTGACGAAATCTGTGTATCATGACAGATGTTGTACTGTCAGGTAAGACGAACTTTTGTGCCGCTGATAACCACTTCAACATCAAACAATCAGAATCGAATTGGAGAGGAAATATTAAGAGACAGCCTCATAAGTATGCCTCGATGCAAAGATAGGATGCAATATTTTTGTTACAGCTTCCGCCGTTGTGAACAAAACACCACCACTAAACACAGTCCGTGATAATCTCATGACTGTCCCTCTCCAAAAGGCTCTCGCTTCTGGTTTTGATTGTATCAAAAGGTTGTGTAGCCAAAGTAGTGATGGCCCCTGCTGCCGCGCCATTCGCAAAGTTGACAGCAGTATTCTGTGGAATCTCTCGTACGACCTGAAAATCCTTGATAATATTGTATGAACCCATCCTAAACGAGGTTGCAGATGCTTGTTTGAGTGTTGTACCAATGAAGCCTCTATACAAACCTACCAAACTATCTTCCCTGATAACGGTACGTATACAATGAATAGTAGAACTGTATTGCCTCGTGGACCGGGCATCATCGATCAGGGCAGTTTTTATCCGTTTCGTGGGTGTGACCGCGAAAATGCTAGCTGCGACTCCCGCTGCCATGCCAGCTAACATGTTACCAGCAGGAGAAAGAACACTACTTTGCGGATCTCGAAAGACGTTTTTGATGCTGTTAAACGAATCGAATCGGACGGCATCTTTTGCAATGGATCCAGATACCAATGCACCACACCCCTTATATAAAGCTCTTAAATCTTCCAGTTCGTATACTTGTAGGGCAGAATACAAGTTGGACTCGAGTTTTTGCAAACTCCATTGGATATGTAACTGCGCCTTCTACTCCTCCAGCAATGGTGGTGTGGAGTTATTTCCATGGCTAGTCATTGCGATTGCCACTATTATTGTTATTGTCGCGCGGATAGGGAAGAATTCAGAATTGAAAAGAGAGAATATTCAAGAGGTTAATACATGCATCGCAAACACTTTCCTCACCACCATTAGAGATTAATATGGCAATTATTACTTTGTAGTATATATAAGAACATCTCTAAATAACAAATCAGCCTGTCTCTACCATTAAGAATTCATTTTCATAACCTAAACTATGACGTTTTGTTAAATAAACTCTAAACCTCCCTTGCTATCGGGACAATATCGGCAGTGAATTGTCGGGTGAAGAATGATGTCAACTTCGTATATCAAATACAGTGGTGCAAATGTCCGTTTGATAATCATTCCCGAGGTCAATGTCGAGCAGGTAGCATACATAGTACATCAATATAATCATGGAGAAAAAACTAAGCTAGTTGTGGGGGTGTTATTTGTACAGAAAGGCATGCGCAATGCTCACAGCCAACCAACACTTTCCTTTCTGTATTCCCCAAATCTGTGTCCGCAACCCAAATTCAACTTCGAAACTCCTGCAAACCATTTACTGTCATTGAAGAGCAATCATTCATCAAGTCTTCATGATTTTTTCTTTCCTAACCACGTTAACCTTGTCCATGAAAGCCTTGGCCGAGCAAAACCCAGTTAAAAGCTGCGAGGCGGCATCGTGAATCCCTTGATTGGTAGGATCTGTTTCTTTTCTTACTCTCGCATCATTTAAGGTGCTTGAACAAGCATTGTTAGTTTTAGTAGAAGACGTAAGACTCTGAGAATCTCCTATCGCTCTCTGGTTCATTCCTGTTTTGCTCACATCCTCTGATGCCCGATAGCTGAAATTTGCACTGTTTGCTATTTGCTTATTCACTAAAGCTGTGTGGCTTCCAAATAAATCACTGCCAGCAACATAATTCACAGAAATCTGATCTCTGATCCTCGTGTTATGTCTAGGTCTGTTCTGTTGCAACTCAGCATCCATGAAGGATTCTCCAGACTCTTTCAGATCGTCAAGTATCTGTCTACGTTTCGCCATCTGCGGAGACCTTGACTGCAGATGGCGGTCAAGGTTGAAGTAGGGCGACTGAGAAGCGTCAGGCAAGCGCTTTCGACGAACTGAGCCAACTCCTCCTGCCGGCGCTACATATTCCGGTAAATATTCTAGAATATCTCCGTCGCCTCGTGGCCTCCAAAATTTTATAGCTCGTGCGTATGCCTGCTCTATTGCAAGGGAAGCAGAAGGCTCCTTGTACCATGGATGGTTGAGTGTTTGAATAGCAGTCATGCGTTGTCCTGCATCAATAGCCAAAAGTCCCCGCAAAAATGAACGAGCTCTCGTGTGAAGGTAAGACCACTTCTCTGCTGCCTCTTTTTCGTCGGATGAAATAAAGTTCTTTGTAGCTTCAACCTCTTCGAGTTGGGACAACCGACCTCGAGGAATTGCGCTCTCACCAGTGAGCAAACTCCATGTCAAAATTCCGAATGACCACATGTCCGCTGCTGTCGTATAGCCACGACTTAGAGTCGAATCGGAACCTACAATTTCACTGTCACAGTCAGTACAAACTTTGTTAACTGTCCTTTCCGATGACAACTCACGGTGCAACATAACCCTCGGTGCCTACACAAGAGAAAAGTCTGCCGGTTGATTTTTCTGTGTGATTGGCAAGACCAAAGTCTGTAAGAATGACCCGAGATCCAACATCTGTGTTTGTGATGAGAATGTTCTCCATTTTTATATCCCTGTGTGCGATTCCTTTTGAATGAAGATATTCCAGAGCTAGAGCGATTTGTCTCGTAATGAGGCGGGCATGTCCGTCTCCAAGTCTATTATCACAAGAATCGAGGTAGGTGTATAAGTCTCCTGCTGCAGCAAGTTCTGTGAACAGATATCTAAATGATAGTCAGAAGCGAAAATGAAAATGTTGTACTCAACATACAGTCTGTCGTTGGAGAGAAAGGCTTTCTCGATGCTGATAATATTCGGCTATGAACCATTAGCCTTGATCAATTGAACGAAAGAGTGATTGACTGTGTGAGGAGGCTCCGACTTACATGATTAAGTCTGGAAAGTATGCAAACCTCTCGTAGGTATGTTCTCCTCCTCAAGTCGGCGTCATATTGCTGGTTTGATTCCGTTTGGCTTAGAGAGCCAGAAAGCGCATGTCCTGAAGAGCTTAATTTAACAACTTTACAGGCCACCTGCTTTGATGTGCCAACACGATTGGCAAGGAATACTTCTCCAGCAATACCGCTACCAAGAACATGGCTGGAGATTGTAAAGCGATCTCGAAAGTACTAAACAGATTCAGTCAAGATGCAGAGAGATATCGGGAGGAGATCATGAGATGACATACCTGGAGTTCAGCATCAGGCAAAGACATATGGGACGTCATTCTTGACCTTGGTTGGTTAAATCGAAACTTCCAATCGGGCTGGATCTCAATCAAGTCTCCATCAGCGAGAAGATGTCCAATTCTTTCATTACCAAGTATTCCAATCAGTACGCTATTCACATAGGTACCATTCGTGGATTCAAGGTCCTCGCAGTAGATTGAAGGAGGGTACTCATCCAGTTTTTCTGCGTCATATATGATGGCGTAGATGCGAAATTGTTGTTTGGAAACCATGATGCTATCAATGGAAAAATCACTAAACTTTTAGCATTTAATTGATTGGCTAGAGGAAGTACATACCATTTCGGGCCCCTCCCTACATGAAGGAAGCCTTTAGCAGAGATAGGAATGGCTATATGAATCCATCAGATAGTGAAAGTTGACATGATTAAATGATTACAAACTGAATTTTTGACCAGTTTGTGCGTTCTCATGACTGAGCGTTGCGACGGGATAATTATCAAGATCATGTGTACATTTCTCCTTGTCATTGGACCTCATGGGAGATTGGTCAATTTTTTCAAGATGCTTTTGACCACTGGGCTCGTGAATAATAAAGTCTGTCGCCCCCATCGTAGGTAATCCAAGGGTCTTAAAAGGTGAATATGAGACAAATATGAAAAATAGGATTTCATATCAAGGAATTGATTATAAATTTAGAGTTATGAGAGAGGGCAACGAGATGAGGAGAAAATGAATATTAAGAAAGTGATGAGGTCGATTGATGTTGGTCAAGTCAAGTAAATGTTGGCATTGGTTCAAACGCTCAAATACATGAGGTGATTCTCATCATCACTAGAGAGATAGTAGATCTGGAGGACTCGGTAAGGAACGATGACACTCAAGAGCTGGGTTTGATTCTAGTCAAGAAATGATGGTAAGAAAATACAAATTTTAATATTTGAGGAGCACTGAAGATAGGAAGGTGATAGGAAGGTGAGGAATAAAAGTTTAAGAATGTGGAACTGGAACGCATACAATTAATTCCTAGTTACTTCATCGTGCTAGGTAGCCAGCCAACCTTGATTATGTAAAATGTAGCGATTTTCCCTCTTTGGTGTATCGTATCATCTCGCTTCGTTTTCTCTTCTCTCAAACCTGTTCATCTTCCTCGGGAAGGAACGAAAAGGTGACCTATTCTGAGTTTAGTCAACACGTGCCTCGATAGATGGAACCATCGTTCATCAACCGACTATCTACTTTGGGGGAGAACCGGACTTATGTAGTCTCATGTAGTATACGTTGTGGAAGTTTGAATACCTAAATACTCGGATCGATGTGAAGATGTATTTTCGGATTTGTTTCAATTACTATGAACATTGCCATACATACCTTAAACCCACCTGGCGCTTCTTCTCCCCCATGACGAAGCCTCCCACATCCGTACTGATGAGACTTCGATTGCTTAAATACACGTGAGAAATTGAAGATCTTACTCTGATGGTTCCAACAAAAATTTGGAAGATTTGGATTGATTTGAAGCACCACATCAAGCAAATGAACTCATTATGATATGCTTAATAAACAATCCATAATTGGGAGCATCATTTGTCGAGTGAGCAATTATTCCCATGCCTTGCAGTACTGTAAGTAAGACTTTTTAGATGTTTAAACAGATATGAGATATTGATATTGAGAGTACTGTTTTGGTGGTTTCTTTAGATGAGAATCAACCCAGGAGCAAATCAATGTAGTTAAAATTGAACACTGTTGTGCTCAGTAATTTGGCAGGTGTGACTATTGGGGATGTACATAGTTTCATCCGTAGGATAATGATAAATCAACCCTCTTCACACCTGCAAGAACAACATTTTTGCAGTCTTTGCGCCAAATCCCCAAATGAAAACAAGGGTAAGGAAAGAAGTATCTTAAAAGAAGAAGAGAGTGATGATGCTGCGTAATTACTGGGCACTGCATCGGATGGAGCCGCATCGGTCTCTCAGACGAGCTGAGCGAGATCGAGAATGACGTTGAGAGTGACTTTCATCACGATAGTGACAGTGAAGAAAGTGAAGAAGACGACGATGGAATTGAAGGTTACACTGAGGACCAAACAAGAAACGATCTCATGCCGGCAAAATTGGATGCAAAATTGTTAAAGGAGACAGAGTTGGAGGACTTCGCGTCTGAACGGCAGCCGGATGATAATACTCGTCATGAGATAGCTCTTCTTCAAATGCCTGCAGAAAAGTTATGGGTAGGTATCTAGGTAGGTAGGAAGGTAGGTAGGTAGGTAGGTAGATGAAAATCTAAATAGTGAATCGTTTCTTCGACTCGGACCTCATTTATTATACAACGAAATACAACGGCAGAAAATCCTACGTTTTGAAGGTAGTATACATATTCGATATTGACAGTTTCCGTCGGGCGCTATCGAATCAATGGATGCTAACAGATACCAGCTCTTGCTGGACAATTGAGAGCAGCTAAAAAAAGTTGGGGCTCAGAATAAGTTTTTAACGTGTGGTGGGTATGCGGCGGGTATTAAGATAGGAGGATTCTTTGAATGTTCAAATTGGTATTGAATATAGAGGTGTTGTTTTGAAGGAAGTTTAAATGTGACTTTTCAATTGATACTCGAAATTGAGAGGACAGTAGGTACCTAACTTGCATGTTTGCGTGTTAAATTATATCACATGATTGTGCCCAATCCTTTGCAAAAACCAACGCCTTTCGAAGGGAAGGTTGTATTGGAAACTGCAGTAACGTACCTGAGGTCGGGCCCGACCAAAAGATGTTGACATCAGAAGCTGAAGAATAGGTGCTAAGGTGGGTACAATCATGTGACTAGCCCTAAGATCTCCAATTGCGCTAAATTAGCTCGAAAATTAAGCGAGGTTGACCACCATATTTCGAGCTTCAATCAACGGAATTTCCTTTCTCTCCTCACCACACCAACTCCATACAAACTTACAGTCAATATGTAAGTTTTATCCCTATATGCCTCCATCAATTGTCATGAAGAGCCATTTCATGCTCTTGAAAGCTTTTGAATCATCACAATCATACTCTTACCCCTCATTTTCACGAAAATCACTTGCTTTACCCCTCTTATCCATTCACATCAACTTCAAGTTCTCATAGCTAATAACTGTCTTTAGGAGAGCCAAGTGGCGCAAGAAGCGCACTAGGCGCTTGAAGCGAAAGCGCCGCAAGACTCGTGCCAGATCGTAAGTTTTCATCTTTGTTTGCTTCAGATTGAAGATTTTCCTGTTGGCGGTCTTCGCCGTGGAGTGAATTCCTATGGTGAACATCTACTGACCCCTCTATAGCAAGTAAACAACTCAAAACAACTCGGTCTCGATTCCCTTGCCTCTCGAATCATAACATTATGACAACTTAACCTCTTTTCGGATGTGCCATCTCTCGCACCAACATCTTCACCTTTTTCAGCATTTCAGTATTCACCAACAAGTTCGGAGTTCGCGCTTCGTTCATCGGCGGCTGGGTGTTCAAGGAAAGAGCAGTATGGTGACGCACATCCAATAGCAAATGGTGGATGTTTTTGAAAGGAAGCAGGATCGGTCAACAATGCTCTGTCGATTTGTTCATTGAGGGTTTATAAACCAAGAAGCTATAGGAAAGAAGCTGCCTTTGATGCTAGATGCCTTTATGACTTCAAACCTGATAGGAATGAATAAAAAAAACTGAAGTTCTTCTTCACATTTCTTTTTGCACACCGTGAATCGTCTTGAAAGTGACTGTACACATGCTTGCTGATGCTGCTGCACTTCTGCCCAAAAATCCAGCACCATGTTTTGGAAGCTGCTGTTGATGATACACTTGAGCTTCCCCGCATGTTGAAAGTAGAAAATCCTGCCCATTGTGCAGGAATGAAGAGCGAGGTTGCGAGCTAATGATCTCCATCTCCATCTCCCTCCACTTGATCTCAAGAAAAACCTTTGACTATTCTACTGAGAATCTCAATCAACGGCCCATTTTAATCACACTCGTAGACTGGCAACTGCATATAACAAGCAGCTCGACAAGAACTCGATGTTGTTGCCACAAACACCAGCCACAGGCCATCTTCTCAGCCTTAGCCTCGCCGGCCTTGGCAAAAAGTCGGGGAAAAAAGTTTCCAACTGCCGACCGTTCCAAAAATTTATTTACTTTGCGACGGAACAGTGTACACTGGGCGGCTTCATACAATCTTTATTACAATAGAAAATGACGGACAATATTGAGAAGAGTAAGAAGCGTAAGAAGAACGCTGATGGATCCTCGAGACCAACCAAAAAGGTTGCAATTGAGGGTGACAAAAATGTTAAGATTTCTCTGAAAGATTGTGATGAATGGGCACCTGTGGTTGGTATGTTTTTCCTTTTGGGTTAGGAGAACCATTGTGGCCTTCAAATGAGTGATCACAGCTATGGCAAGCTGACTCGTTATAGCATCAACTCCTGGATTGGCTATGCCAGTATCGATATCACTTCAACCATTCACAAAGCCTCGTAAGAATGCCCCCCAACGACCAGGACGTAGCGGTGCAATCGCTACAACAGAAGTCCTTCTCCATACCTCGGAACATCCAAAACTTGACTACACAGCACGAGAGGAGGAAGAGGGTGGATCTGATACATTATTGAAGCATTACGTTGGGGTTTATGATCCAAAGACCGGGAAACTTGAGGTTGTAGAAGCGCGAAAGATGGTGGTTCGTGGAAGCGTTAGAGCACATCAAGCTACAGAGGCAGAATTCGCGAAACATGTATGTCTACCGAGAAATGTCTTAAGATAGATGCTAACAAGTCTCCCTACAGACTATCCGAGAGCTTCGAAACGACCTTGGAGAGACTTTCGGAACTAAGAAAGCGAAGAAAGCTATTGCCTCTGTCACCGAGAACGCCATCTCAGCGAATAAAGGCTCAAGATTACTCGCAGATGGTGCTAAACCTGCGAAGTTGGATGCTGCAAAATCAGCTATCATTGCATCTATGGCAGAAGCTACATCTAGCATGGCATCCAGGAAAGATCTTGAGGAACAAGCGGATGCAGCTAAACCACGACCAAAAGCAGACCTTGCTGCGAAAGACATCAAAGATGTGTACACAGTGGACAGTCTCATTGGCAGTGACATTTTCAAGTCGGTGCCGGTATTGGAATGGGAGCAATCAGTCAAAGCAAAGAAGAACATCACTACCAATTCGAGATATGTGTCGGCAAGGATCGTCACTGCAGCTACCGCAGGCGTCAATAAGCTCAGAGTTTTACGATATCTTCTTCTTTTGTTAGATTTACACATGGCCTCTCGACCAATGCGAGGCGGTAGAATGCTTCCCAAGCGCGAAGAAATGAAAACAAAGTTGGGTGATAATCTGCCTCAATCCGTCATTGAAGACATTCGACGCAAATACTCTGACGCTGGTGTAATGTCAAAATTCAAGTCTGATCTTCTGATCACTCACGTGTGCGCATTAGCATGTCTAGTCGATAACTATGAAGTCGATCTGTATGATCTTCAGTTGGATTTGAAGTTGGAGACGAAGGATATGACTCAATATTTCAAGGAAGTTGGTGCGAGGGTTGTAGGACTTCCAGAGGCTAGGAGAAAGGCATTGGATTTGGACAAGGCTACTGCCGCACAAAGGAGGACAGCGAAGTTGAGGTTGCCGCTGGATTTCCCAAGGGTACCCTTTGGAAGGAGGGGGTGAGGAAAAGTGCCAGGGATAGACTAGACTGATGATTGTTATTGGCGAAGCGGAGTCT
Source organism: Sclerotinia subarctica (assembly GCA_025389085.1). NCBI lineage: Eukaryota > Fungi > Ascomycota > Leotiomycetes > Helotiales > Sclerotiniaceae > Sclerotinia > Sclerotinia subarctica. The sequence continues at coordinate 3,857,730 of QRFI01000001.1, read as the reverse complement.
TCACATTGAAAATGGAGATAATGAATTTTATGGCTATTAATAATACCTAGGTACAGTGGCCTGTTTATGAATCTTCCCTAGGACATTCTGAGCCTTTGGAAGATCTAATGATCCTGGGGCAATCCAATCATCAGAATGTTCCTAATCATTTGAGACACCCAAACGACACAGGAAATTCACAATCTCCAGAGCCTACGGTACTCGGGGACATTACAATGAGCGCATGAGGCAAGTGCCTACTTTGAAAGTACTGAGCTAATGTACACCCAATGTTCCCCGACGTGCGGCCATTGTCTAAATCCTTCCTGTATAATGGATTCGCGTCCGTGATTTGGAAAAAAAAAGTAACATCCGAAAAAATCCAAAAAAGAGATGGGAGTTTAAACTTAAAACCACCTTTTCCAATCATTAGCTCAGTCTCTCACTTTCCTGTTCTCTCCGAAGTCACGACTCCGAAAACAGATGATTACTTGCGGCATGACCAAGGAATGACCTCAGTGATTTATAGAATAGCAATCCCAATGCCTAAAGCACAGAGCGAAAGTGATTGAGTTCATCGAACTGAGAGCGAAACTTGACTTTAGGAGTTGCATTTGAGGTATTGAGCTAGACGTGGATGGATGTTAAGAGGGTTGTATAACATTTGATGTCTCGAGATTTGAAGATATTTTCCCGAATGTGTAGGTTTTAGCACTAGTCATTGACCATCACACATCTAGTGATGCCTCATACACACTAGGAGGTATAGCGACCCTAAGTGAGGCATATCTTGAAAGCTTCATCCAATACCTGTAGGTATTGGATGCTACCTGTACTTAAATAAGGGAGAAAGTGAAATGCAGATGAATACATTGTAATTTAGTCTATCAAATATTATATACCTAAAAAAAAAAGTTTCTTCTCTAAACTACTCAGTATTTTTATCATACAAAATTCTCAAAACCATAGCCGGCAGAAATGAAATTCACTACATGCTCAATCTTAGCGTGGACTTCTTCTCATTGCTCCCGATATTTCGATTTGTTGGTGAAGCAGTACACTTCAAGCTTCGAACGGGGAATGATACTTGAATGTTGCACTTGAACTGGGAAATGAAATGTATTCGACACAAGGGTGTGTTTTGATGCATCTGTTGCGGCTTCCCTGGTACAGATAGAAGACTTCGCGGTCTGTTGAGATTTGGAAGCATAACTGGTATAGCTTTGGAAAGTATTGGGCACTTAGAAAACTGGCGAGAGCTTTCCGAAAGCTCAGGTGGGGTCACGGGAACCGAAGACGTCACTGCCAATGATTTAGAGAAATGGCACAATGGTCGAGCCTTGAAGACCTTATAAATTCGAGGTGTCGCTTTCTCGCGCCAATCATAATCAGTCAAGGTGCCCTGGTGAGCTGCTTTTGAGGGTTTCCTCGTAGTTGTACGAGCCTGGCATGCACCAGCTTTTGAATATGATCTAGTCTCCCGGCTTTATCACTGGGGCATCGCGAATAGTGTTCTGAGCTTTGTACTCTTGCGTAGTCACTGTTTGATGTTTTCTTGTGTTATGCGTATGCGGTGCGGCGAAATTGCTTGACAACTAGTACACCGAACGCACTGTTCCGAGTTTTGAATTTTGTGCTTTCCCGTCTTTGGTGGTATTCTGCCTGCTGTGGTATGATGACTTCATGGCAATGTCCTGAGGTTTGAAACGGTGCTTTTGTGTGTTTGGCGGTCTCGATGATACCTTTGTGGTGGCACATGAGGGGCGATTGGAGCTTGTTATATCTCTAAGTACCTTGAGTTCGTGGAAGTGGTTAGAGAGGACCTTGTAGCCAATTCAGACCGAACTGTCTGCCAGAGACATCATTACCAACACCGCTCCCGTGGGTTCCTTCACATCCTCTTTCTCGTCAACGCTTCCATTCATCATTGCGCAATTCCGTTTCCGTCTCCACGGTCAAGTGCCTATCCATTCATCTTCACCAGTTTCACCACCCCCATCACCATCACCTTCACCTCTACACCCACATCCACGTTCACATCTACCAAGCGTATCCACGAGTCCCATTTCTAGCTGACTGACGTTTAACATCCTTTTTCTTCCATCTCTCCCATTTCCCCGGTCCCTATCATTCACATTATACTGTCGTCGCCATCATTATAACTAGTATACCATATCTCCTTCATCAGAACCTTCAACACCTTCAATAAAGAATGGATATTAATCCCATCCTAAACACCACAACACTATAGTTTCAATTCCCATCTCTACACATTATAAACATTATAAACATTATAAACATTATAAACATTATAAACATTATAAACATTATAAACATTATAAACATTATAAACATTATAAACATTATAAACATTATAAACATTATAAACATTATAAACATTATAAACATTATAAACATTATAAACATCATCAATTAAAATTCTAAAAAAATCCATTCCAGGAAAAAGGCGGGGGAATAGTCAATAAACTGGAGTTTAGTCCAATACAAAGTACATAATATTACCCGAACGACTCGCACTCTAAGAAATTCTCAAAAATAACGAAAGAGTTCCTTTCAAATATCTTTTGATATCGACCTTTACGACACAATCTCCTAGATACACCGTTTAAAACTTCTTCCAAACCTTCCTTTCTATTCGAACAATTTAACCATTGAAACCTTTATTCCAGATTCTTTTGCAATTCCGACCATCCAACCATCAATCACCATTCATCAATCATGACGACGGGTACAATTGGCAAAACTATTTCCTTTGCAAGCTTTACAGTCTGGGGTACATTTCTAGGTCTGTCAGGTTTTTACTGCGCCGACCTCATATATCACAAGTATATAAATACTAAGGAGCCTCTCAACCCGCTTGGTACAAAAGATGTAATTGAAGCATCAATCGTGGCGATGTGGTATTGGCGTTATGGTCCTCCGAATTTATCCTTGGCTAGTCATAAGAACGTGGTGGGTGTTAGGATAGTTTATACTATCAGCGGGCGAATTTTCGAGGAGTGCAGAGAAGAGTGGAACAGAATCAAGAAACAACGGAAAATGATGTAGCAGATTCGGAACCGGGTATGTCTTGTCTTACTGATGAGAATATTTCTCTTCGATTACTGACTGGTATTGTTAGAAAAATGAGACTGCATCGCTTGATAGAGTCGAGAGCTTCTAGTATCGACACTGTATCATAATGATACAGTGTAAACATTTGTATGCTAGAATGGCTGCCGGCCTGACAGGGTGAATGTTATATTAGGGGGCTGTCAGTACTCGAGCAGCTTTTGATATCTCGATACGATACGATATGGTGATGATGCTGTATGATAATTTGTATACTAGTACCGGGCGTAGCAGGACAAGGCTCTCGTTAGTTATAGCTATAGGGAGCAGCATAATTAATACAGCTCTCCCACTCTTTCAGTCAAATAGGATGAAACATTCAAGCTTTCGAAATCATTCATAAGTCTCCATTGGGACTGATGATGTTAACGTTGAGTGAGGCTCAAGACAGGGGTATCGGTAGATCATACTCTCGTGACATCGTATTTCTATATTTGGAACATAAGGCTATCCAATTCAGAATACGAACTTAACCGTCGGCCATTTACGTCCCTCCCCACTTGGCTTCCCCACGGACCACTGTTACCCAAACAAACCCCTAAAAAGGAGTTGACTTCTTTAACTATTTACTTCTTCTCCTTATTGAATCCTTATAAAACATATAAAACTTGTTATATTTTTATATAAACATTATCTAAATACAATGTGATTTTTATACAAGACTCTTTAAATCTTTAATTTCCTTTGATTTAAATCTTAATTTTAAATCTATAAAAAATCAACTTTATATACTAATATAATTATAACTTTTTAGAAATTCTACAAATTATAATACAATATTTTATATTGTCTATAGTATAAAATTATAAGAACTATTCAAGATGAAAGATTACTAAGGAAGTCGACCCCCCCTCGAGAGCTGGAGATATATGATTGGTAGTGGAGCTAAGTGTGGAGACCTTGGATGACCAACGGCTAGGGTAAGCAAAATTGGCTTCCTAGGTAGTTATACTTCTCATTTCTTCTCGGTTTTCAAACATATTTATAGACAAAAAGCCACTCTTTATATTCTAATGCTAAGATCAATCATTTTTGTTGTTATCAGTTTTATCTCATTTTCTTATTGTCAATCGTTAAACATGTCTAATGCCGAAGCGTGGAAAAGACGTTCCATTTACCAAGTTCTCACCGACAGATTCGCTATAGAAGATGAGAACGGTCAAAATTCAGGTCCAGATAAAGGGATTAGAGACTACTGTGGTGGAACATGGAGAGGTATAATATCTAGACTTGATTATATTCAAGGAATGGGTTTCGATGCCATATGGATTTCACCCGTATGTTTCTTCAGTCTCATCGATGTATTAGCTTCACTCACTGACAGCTCTATACAGATCCACAAGAATATTGAAGAGGTGACCCAATATGGAGCGGCCTATCATGGATATTGGCCAGAGGATATTTATTCGGTAAATCCACATTTCGGTACCGCGGACGATTTACTCGCTCTGTCAGATGCGTTGCACGCGCGAGGAATGTTTTTGATGATTGATGTGGTTGTCAATCATATGGGTTCTCCCCCTACTGTGGAGTATTCCAGATATGTACCTTTCAATGATTCATCATACTATCACCCAAAGTCGTTCATCACAAACTATGAGAATGAAAAAGAGTGTCAGGAAGGATGGTTAGGTGATGAACATGTACCATTGCCTGATCTAAATACCGAAGATCCCACCGTGGTGCTCACTCTCCAAACTTGGATCATGAAACTTGTCCAAAAGTTTAAAATTGATGGCCTGAGGATCGACACCGTCAAACATGTCAGGAAGAATTTTTGGCCGGATTTTGTTCGGTCTGCTGGGGTCTGGTCGGTGGGTGAGGTATTATCAGGTGATCCTAACTACCTGAGCTCATATCAACCATACATTGGAGGGCTTTTGGACTATGGGACATATTATCCTTTGAAAAGAGCATTCAATAGAGGTGGAGGAAGTATGTATGAGCTTATCAACCTCCTCACTCCTGAGTACAGGTCAAAATTCCGCGATATGCAGCAAATGTCGACTTTTATGGAGAATCATGATATGCCGCGGTTTACCCATGACACAAATGAGGATCTGGCCATTGTGAAGAGTGCTATGGCATGGACTTTACTCACAGATGGTGTGCCAATTATTTACTACGGACAAGAACAATCTTATTCAGGAGATGGTGATCCTGGCTCCCGAGAGCTGATGTGGACATCAAACTATAATATTACACCACTATATCAGTACATCGCACGTTTGAATCAGATCAGAAAGCTGAGTTGGGATTCAGGGTTTGGTACACATCTGACCACGCGCCTTTATGTTGACGACAACGTCGCTGCCACGCAAAAGGGTCCCTTGCTGATGGTACTGACCAATCAAGGCAGCAAGGCGAAACCGAAAACGGTCTTCATACCTACTATGTTCAAAAATGGTACCACAATAGTCGACATTCTCACAAGGGAATCTTTCACAGTCAAACGAAGCACAAAAATCATTATGACAGCCGGCGAACCCCGAATCTTTCTTCCTCTTCGTCTAGCAGAACACATCTGCGAGGATATCATTCCACCATTTCAGAGCGCTCTGTCTAGATTATTCTCTAACATATTCAGCTTCATGTCTTCCTCGAAAGTTGCCGATGAAATCACCACTTGGCCACATGGAGATGCAGTTTCTACTGAAGATATTATACTTGCCGAAAAGGATCCTGTGGCGGCCGAGGCAGGCGGCAAGATTTTAATGCCAAGTGTCGAGGAGAGTTCATCTCCGTGGTCTATATTCTCTACGCTTGAATAATTGAGCAATTAGACCATGTCTTGTCCTTCATTTACTATGAACTTTCAGATTGCCTGTTGTTTAGAAGATACCATGGGTTTTGAGTCGTTGTTTAATTATTGTATTTTATTTCCACGTCCTGAAAAGTTAATGGACGCTGTATTTTTTGGTGGAGGAGGTTTTGTGTAACATGGCATTAGAGCTTGTAATATAGACAGATGGACAGGAACTAGAAGGGCATACTCTTAAACCTCTGTTGTTGGAATATTGATACCTTTTTGTACGTTGGATTAGATTTAAGTTATAGATTAGATTCGTTTGGTACACCCACTGTATAAACAATAAACAATATTGAGTCATTTTAATTTGTAAAAGTTGCCCCAGATCGCTGAGCGTGTGATCATGAGACAATCCCCATCTTCAACGATGATCATAAATCACAATTATAGTTTCTCACCCCGCAGTTCAAAATGCTTCTAATGTCTATCTTTTTAGCTTATACTCACCAACCGCATATATTCAGACAGCGAGGTATCTTCCGGCTGCGAAATTACTGCGAGATTGATGGTCACCTGGAAGGGGAACAGTTCCTTTGCAGTTGGATGAAATGAGTATCATATGAAACCAGGCGTTAAAGACACTTTGGAGCTAACCCAATTGGCTCCAATTACTACTACCTCATCTCTCTATACAATATCCCAAATCATGCCAAAAATCCCCCCCCCCCCCCAAAATCACTCCAACCTCCTCTCAAAAGTACCCACCCACTCCCCCCAAACCAAAACCCTACCATCCAACAACCCCACCAGCTCCTCCCTCCCAATCTCCCCACTCGTCTCCAAACACTCACTCAACCCCAGCACCTGAAAAAAGTACCTATGCACCCCATGTCCCAACACAGGTTTCGGACCTCCCCAAATCGTCTCTCGCCTATTAACCCCATACCTAAACCCACCAGCCAACATCCGACTATTACCATATGCCTCCTGATGATCACTCGGACTCATCTGCACAAAATCCTGCTTGCGAACCTCGGTTTTCGAAGATGGGATATTGTAGTAAATACCATGAATAACCGGACTCGGTAACGGGGCATCTGGATCTTCAACTACGAGGAGATACGATTTTATTTTATCGCGGAGCTCGAGCTCGAGCTGGGGATCTGTGGTGGGATTTAGAGACCAGGAAAGAGGGGGGAATTCATTCGCGCCGAGTTGGGAGTGCGAATGTGAGAGTGGTGATGGGGAGGGGCCGAGGGGGGATGTGACGAGGAGGGTCGCTGGAAGATTGCTAATGGCGGGGTTGGAACGGGTTATGAGTTTTGTGTCGTGGCCGCGTTGGGAGTAGAAAATTCGTCCGAGAAATGCTTCGAGGTAGGCGGCCATTTTTGGTGTGAGGAGATGTGGGTGGAGGGTATTTTTTATGCTTAAGGGTGGAGAGGAGGCGGATAAGGGTGCCAGGGACTGGGTAGATGACTTCGGTGGAAAGTGTTTGGTGAGATCAATAAAATGGATTTAAAAAGAATACACATAAAGGTAAAGGAGGGATGATAGTACTTTTACGGGTGACGGGTGAGATTTTAATATAATGCGGCGCAGCACCTCCACCCATCTCCAACTTTTCAAGTTTCAACAAAAGAGATAAGAGAATCGTATATTAATATTATTCAATCTTTAAACGCAGCCCATTATTACTAGCTATTTAGTTCCACAATAAATTACTTGCTGGCAATTCGTATCAGAAATCTATATACATGTTATGTTATATGCGTACAATTTGATAAAAGTCTATAAAGATTTGGAATATCACTAGAATTCCGAAGTTCGCGGATCATTTCATACCTAGGTACTTAAGTTTCGAATACCCAGCTGAGTAGGTAGTTAGCATTGTTGATATTTCTTGCTGGAGATCCATATGTGCTTCTAATTAAGTAAGGTGAGGTATTAGGAAGTACTTAGGTATGTTATGAATACATTAGCTATAGACGTAGACCTTGAGCTTAGCAATCTATGATCATAGAGGAACCTCTAGCGGAAGGTAGAATTAGACATCATGAAAGGCTAGGCTACTGTACTTATAGAAGAAGAATTAGATAGCGTAATTGAAATCCAAGTCTCGACGAGAAGTTTAATTTTTTTTTAATTTAATATAGGTTTCCTAATAGTCTGGTCCCCGAAACTAGACTGATGCTCTATATTATTTCATCTTACACGTATAGAGAGGCGTGAAATTCATTTACTTAAGGACCCCAATATCTCAAGTTACGAATTAGTTTCGAAACTGACAATCTCATCAGGGAACTACATCCCAGACTACCTAAATATCTCTGCTATAACTGTCATCACATGCCATCTCAAAGGAGCTCCACCGTGAAGTAAATTCGTCTTTCAGATTCACCCACAAAAGACCTATTAGTCTTCTCCCAATCCGGGTTATCTCGAACGCCACGCTCTCTTTCTTTAATTTCTTCCTCATCATACCCCGCCGTAGCATTGATGTGAATGTTCAATTTCTCCGCAACCCTTTGCCAAAGTTCGACCAACGTTTCTGCGCTGTGCCGGTAAATCGTCTTATGTTCTCCAGGCTCACACATAGGTGGCTTGAGCACAAGTTCACCCGGCTGCGTGGTTCCAGTTTGCGCACCAGTGATGAGAGACCCTGCTTTTGGGCGCAGCAACTTTAAAACGTTGGTACAGACTTGCTCTGCATCTGGAATATTGAAAAAATGTAAGAACATAATCATATTCACCGCAGACCAAGTGCCGGCAGTCTCGGCTAGAGATGGTGTAAGATTGAAGATATCTCCAACGATATAGTGGTCAGGCAGGAAACGATCCTCATCTTTGAATAGTGCATGTCCAATGGTTTCAAATTTTGGAATGGCATCTGTGCCATAAAGAACAGACAGAGGTACACCATCTCTATGTAAAGCTCGTAGATCTTGACCAAAGCAGGTTCCAATATCGAGAAACTTTGGAGGAGGATTCTCAGACGTTTGCGTAGCGTCTTTGGAAGTAAGAAGCCGAATTAGTTGTTGATACTGTGGATGTCGTGAAAGACCTAATATTATGAACCAGAATTCGCCGATACATGCCCACGGAAAGACATCCCAAGCAAGATCGCGCTGAATAGCACATTAGCAAAGGAAAATCCTAGTGTTTATAAGCCGTGCAAACTTACAATTTTGTAGATATGTGATTCGACTTCAGACGGTGGAATATTGCTGTACTCTTCAAAGAGTTTTCGAGCAGCGGGAGTAAGTCTATCGCCAATTGTTGGTGAATATCTTGGGAGTACTTTCTTTCGAGACGGATGATTCGGAGATCCGGCAATCTTGAGGAGTTCTTCGGCAGTAGGCATGAATGTAGATTGGATGTTCGATCCTACCTTGCTCAAGAAAGTATTAAAATATGGGTTGTTATGTTTGTTTGCACAGCCAGGGAAATGGGAGATACTAATATTGGAAGTGGATCAAGGTATTGCTGTGCCGCAGGGTCAGCTTTTAAACGTAGACTTCTTTGGCATTATTCACTCGGTTAATAAATGTAGTGTCGTAGCCACGCATGCATGAAGAAGTCGTGTGTATGCACAAACGCCAAGTATGGTTGGTTTAATATGGGGTGTTTTTTCTTTGCAAGTTTGGTGACCAATTTTCCCTAAGGATAAGCCATGATGCGCCCAAACTCCCGCACTATGCGCTGAAAATCAGAAATCAAACTTTTTGGAGCGGATTTGGACCATAGTGTTGTAACACAAATGGCATGGAGGTCATCGCAATGCAAATGAGGGCTAGAAGCATAGTCCCCCTTGCATTTTGTTAGCACGATTATCATGTTAGAATGAAGCCCAATCTCCGGTAAAGTTGGAATCCAACAAAGGTGAACACGCAGGAAAATAACGCATCGTGTCACAATTGCAGCTGCAAGTGCGCTTGCGGCGTTTTCTTCAGAGGCATCCACAGATAACCCATAAGCATACCCAGTCCAAATACGCACACCCCTAGTAACGGTATCACCAATGTGTCTCTTTCTCTGCGCTCCAACCAAATATGACTAGTCCAATTGGGACAATCATCATGTCAACTTGTAAAATGACAATCGAATCTCGGGCATTGGAGCTGCGGTGCCTATCTCTCTTCGTGGCGAGCAGCTGCGTGGCCATGTGAACGATTGAGAAATTTTACACAAATAATGGTGCCTAAAATTGAGCCAGTACCAGCACCTATATATGCAAGACCTGTCGCTCCATGCGTCTAACCGTAAGACAACAAGGCATAAAAGAGTCTTGAATCGAACAAAAGAGTGATGGTTACGAGGTGCAAGTAGAGAATATCATATATTCTGGTACCAAATATATTAGCAGGAGTAATATAAGGGGAGATTTGATCTAGGGACATATAACGACAGGTAGAAGCTCATAAAAGTACAAAAAGATGCCTTGAAAAATAGTCGCATTGGACGAGTAAGAGATCTCGCGAAAAGCTCGCTTGGCTGTACATAAAAGTCTGTGCGGTATGAAATATTTGGATTTTTCTTCTTGAGTTGCTTCATTTTCTGCCTTGAAAGAAATGGCCCAGAGTTTTCTCGTCGCAGAAGCATGCAAAAGCAGACTGTGATAGCAGAAGATGTCACAATAAGCCAAATCGGCCAGCGCCGGCTACCTGTGTTGTAAATAGTAAAACCTCCCATGGAAACCTCAACTATAGGACCGCATGTTAGACCGAAGCTCTGCAAAGCTTGAGCTTTACCTGGGTGTTCTCACTTCCTCCCAGGCTTGGGCAGCAGATCCGGCCATTCCCGAGAGCAAACGAAGTGTAGACAAGGCAGCGATGTTAGGTGCGAGGGCACAGCCGACATTGAGAACCGTGAAGATTGTAAAGCATGATAAATATACAATCCGTCTGCCATGTAACTCGGAAAGGAGTGCCAGGAATAGAGGCTCTATACCCAATCCAAGAACATATAGAGCGATAGGGAGGGCGTGCGTGTATAAATCATGGATGCCAAACGCCAACGCGACATGCTCAGCTCCTAATACTAGGACCGTAGAACAGATCGGAGACAATGTTCCCTGTACAGAAACTAGAAAGAACATTAATCCATTTCAAACTATTTGGCCAGTTAAGAGGGTTGTTACCATCTAAAGGGCCATCCCAGGTCTAATGATCCAGTTAGTATCGATCTTTTGGTTGGTTTTAGAACACTACATTACCACAGTGATTGTGCTTTCGTATTACTCGGAAAGATTTTCAAGAGATGTTATTACTGGTGTGGGTTTGGCCGTTGTAAATTTTCCACTCGACATAATGAGGCTTGAGCAAGAAACGGCACCCCGGTTGATTTAAAAAGATAATTTTCCAAGAAAATGTGTTTGGCTGATGTGTAGGTTCGAGTCGTTACTCTCAAATCCATTAACAAGATTTGGTAATTGTTGATACTACAAAAAGTATTGAGTATCAGACATAGGAGGTTGTTTTGGTGCGGTGATGCTGATTATGCAAATGCCTGTACAAAGCACTTTCTTTGCGTGCCCTACCAACACAAGCTATATTGCCAGCACTGATTTTTCCGAAGCTTGGTGAAATTACCTACCTAGCTCTTAATATCGAGACCCAGACGTTATGATGAAATGGCATGGTTCATTTATGTAAGTAATAGTATCAGGAATTGAATCAAAAATATTTCTCTGGCTCTCCTACGTTAGATCGGACAAATCCAAGAACCGACGTTATATTTCAGTTTCCTGTGAAACTCAGTATTGCTCTCGCAAATCAGTGTCTTCAAAGACATGGTAGTCGCTGTGTTCGCTATCGGAGGTACATCCACACTTGCAAGTATTGTACGAAACGTCTTTATCCATAAGGCTCTAGATGACTTCACCTATCAAAGCTACATAATTTAGTGCTTTGATATAATTGACACCACTTTTGCTATGGCGTTGCCTCATTTCCTGTCCTCAATGGCTTGGTTAAAAGCGTACTACAGCGACCTAGCACCTTCAGGTCATCGAAATTCTCTCTCGGAGGGCGCCTCTTCTGGAACATCAAGTGGATGGAGGCGCTCTCGGCGCCAGGGCTCGGAGGCGCACCTGGCTCAACATGCTGGCTCTGCTGAATTGACTGACGAAGAATGGGAAGTAAATATTCACAATCAAAGGCACTCCGTGTCGAACAACCCACTGAATTGACGGCATATGCTAAGCTGCCCTGCATCTTTCATATAAAATCTACCTTTTGAGGGATAACGGTTTGTTTTTGAGGAAGACGGGATAGATAATTTGATAGTGGGTTTATGCTCTTGACTGATCGTATAGTTTATTGACAGGAGTAGCTAATTGCCTGTATTACTACTTGCGAAAGCCGAGCTTGATGAGTAGGGAAACTTTGGTACACGAGGAGAATGAGTTGGAGATTTTGATGTGGAAAGTTACACGTGTGTGGTGATCAGGCGGTCTGTGCTGAGCATCTATATCAACAAACAATATCCCAAACACCAATCAAACGTTTCTTTATAATCATTATCCTAAATTATATTCGAAAGTGCTTGAATCATAGGTATAGGTTTCTCAACCAGTATTCTTGATAAGTACTTTCAACCACATGATTGTATTGTCCGATTGATATTAAAACATCGGAATGCTTTTACACAAATCATTTTTAGCCTGTTTCTTCTCATGCAAATGAGAGAACATCTCATCTCCGTGAATTCACCAAGGGCCTTGGCCATATATGCAAAAGAAAGGAAAGAACACAGTGTTTTGATGCGCTTCCTCAACTCCCAGATTGATCTTCCTCAGAGTAGCTGTGTCGCCCAGAACTTTTTGTAATCATGAGGATCTTAATCTTGTCGCTTCAATAGAGTTGCCGGAAGCTACGATGATGGAGATTCCCAGAGATTCCATGCAGATGCGATTACTAAATTGGTCGCAAACGATCTGTTGCTTTGAGAGATCGAATTCTCTACTCTATTTGAACAGAAACGAGTGTTTTAATAGTCTCAAGTTTCATAAAGTATAAACATGTTCTGAACGAAGTATTGAAGGTTTCTAGCCCGTATGACTCATTCTCCGGATTCCTTCTCAATAAGCCGCAGAGTCAGAGCATCATATTTGTATATGATATAAATCTATTTAGCCTACTAGATGGGACAGTTTGCTTCAAACATGCTGCATTTATAGACCTTGAAATTAGATGCTCGCTTGGAAAGGAGTCGTTCGCCCATCGCACCTTTGACTTTATTATCATGGGCCCCTTAACGGCATCATCACCTGCGGCCACTTCGAATTCTTCCAAGACTAAGCCTCTATCTTCACTCTTGGAAATGTCTGATATGGAACTGAACAATCAAATAAAGGATAACGCTAAATGGAAGAAGCGGTCAGAAGACACCACTCTCAATGTCCATTTCCCAGAACTAGACGATCCGCGTTCGAAAGCCTGCAACATCCTTCTCATTGGGTCCAGCATGCTCGAACGCTTCAAAACTACAGGTCACGATCTCAACCTAGGTTTGAAGCCTCACGTAATCAACACTGGAGTTGGTGGCGACACTATCCCCAATGTACTTTTCCGCATGAGTCTAGGCCTCCTTCAGAAAGCCAAGTACCAAGCGAAAGTAGACACAGTTGTTGTTAATATCGGTTCTAATGATTTTAAGAAACCAGGCCAGAGCTTGTCGGAAGTTCAACTCTATCAATTCGCCCTTCACTTGGAGGCACTGAGAAGAACCTTCCCAAGAATCGTGGTTACCGCACTATTCTACAAGAAAGATGTCCGATTATCAGATGTTGATCGAAGCAATGAGGATCTGCAGAAGATAGTCTCTGGATTTCCTGGTGTGGAATGGCTAGCAGCACCGCAGATGGATCTCATCCACCACTATGAAGATCACGCCCACTTGAACAGAGCTGGCTATGAGGTATGGGATAAATGGCTGGTGGAGAAACTTGGGATATAGCAGTGGTGATAGGTAGATTGTATTTGACAAAATTTTGCAATACGAAGTCTTGGATAGGGGGTCGCTTGGCATATGCACAGCTAATATGCCCATTATGTCGGCACAAAACGTACAATATGTCGGGAGTCAATCTATTTGCAGTAGCCCGTCAACCCCACGTGCGGGTCGGGTAGTTTACGCGGAACTATCAGTAGTCTACACTGGAGAGCTAGAATAGGAAAACCTTGAGTGAAGCCAAGGTGACTATACTCTCAACGCGACAGCAACTACTAAATAGTAAACACCGATTAGTTACCACTATTCCGTGCACGATAGATTGAAGTAAAATGCATCTTAAGCCTTTGATATTAACGTTTCCGTCACAAGTGAAAGGGTAAAACGTGTAGCATTCAAGCTAGCTGTTGCTATATGTAGCCACAATGATACGACCCTGGGTATGTAGAAGTTCCATCGTCATTCACTACCTATCAAACAGAGAATAACCAGCAAGTATTAGCTAGTAAACAGTGAAACACCCGGACTACTCACTAGCGACATTTCTTTCTACTTTTACTCCGTAGAACAATAGGAATAAGATTAAAGTTATCATGCATCATTTTTAAACTTTGAAATCTCTTACGTCTCAAGTGGGATATTGTGGATCTCTTCAACCAAATCAGACTATCTCCCGCGCCCGTTGTGTGGCACCTGCTGGGCATTATGCGAGTCATGTGATCAAACTTTATCCCCTCCCGTTTTCGATCATCCACAACCCAATCATGATTAGGTAAAACACACAAAGGGGCTTATCGAAACAACAAAAATTCAATCTATCTGAGGATATGAGGTGAAAATCCAGCCGCCTAGTTTCTTGGTATAGATACCGCCAGTTTTCCATCTATGCCTTCCTCCACGATGAACGCCGTGGTTGTTTGAAGTGTGGACGAAAATAACTGACAGACGAACATATTGTCATATTGACAGACGAACATACTGACAGACGGAAATAGTAACAGACGAAAATATTGACAGATGAAAGTGTATCGTTTCATTCAAGAGGAGAAAGCAATTGAAGATGTAAAATCTCTTGGTGAAATGCTTAGTATCACAGAGTTCGTGAAGTATGCACGTATCCGTTCATTAAGGTTGCGATCTAGTTATTGATCACGAACTTTGCCAGTGCCAGTTCGATCAATTTCTTGTTCCTTCACTTTTCCTCCGAGGGAAATTCCACACAGCGGTGTTGCTAGTGAAAAAGCGCCTTGGCTTTTGTGACTTCGTACAATACCAAGCAACATCCCCAAATATTTGGGCATGATATACAGGGTGTATGATTCTTGGCCTCCTGCAATTGCAGTAAACAATTTCAACACCGGTGTGTCGGATTGCTGTTGCTCTAAAGCGTCTATTCAACTTAGCCACACCGTTGAACGTCTTGGCCGTCAATTTCGATCATGCAACTATTTCATCGTTTACCCCTGGAACTTCTACCATCCAGATGCTCGAATTGATGACGAAATGCCTCGATGGGAGGATTAAGGAGAACTTCTAGATTCTCTTTTGCATTGAACTAGTACCGTGGTATCAATACTAGGTAAACTTGGCGGCGTCGAGGTATACTTTGTGATTTTACTATAAAGTGGAAGGTATATCCAACAATCTAATAGCATCACTTCCATCTTCACTTCCACAGTTCTCTACACTTTCAACTACCTACATTCTTTAAATTTTCTTTTATCTCCTAGTGAGCCATTCCAGTCTTTTAAAATCATTCAATATGAAGTTCTCAGTCATTTCCGCTGGTCTTTTGGCCGCATTCGCCGCTGCTGCTCCAACCCCAACCTCCGAAGAGAGTGTCAACCGCGCTGCTATTGCTAAGCGTTCCACTATCACCGACGCTTGCAACATCGGATACGCCAGCACTAACGGTGGTACCAAAGGAGGAGCTGGAGGAACCACCACTACTGTTTCCACCTATGCTCAATTCACCAAGGCAGCCACTGCAGGAAAGTCTGTCGTTGTGCTTGCGGGTCCTATCACCCAAGCTGCACCCCAGGTCAAGGTTGCTAGTGATACCACCATTATTGGTAAAAACTCCAAGGCGGTCTTGACTGGTTTCGGATTGTAAGAGCTCACTACTCCCTTCCGATTTCAGCTGATCTAACAATGTCATAGGCTCGTTAAGGGACAAAAGAACGTCATTATCCGCAACCTTGGTATCAAGGAGGTTCTTGCCGCTAACGGTGATGCTCTTGGAATCCGTATGTTATCCTTTCATATCCACTCACTTCAACATATCAAACTAACCTCCACATTAGAAAAATCCACCAACGTCTGGGTTGACCACGTTGATCTCTCCTCCAACCGCGACCATGACAAGGACTTCTACGACGGACTCTTCGACGTAACACACGCAGCCGACTTCGTCACCTTCTCCAACTCCTACATCCACGACCACTGGAAGGCCTCCCTCATCGGCCACTCCGACTCCAACAAAGCCGAAGACACCGGACATCTCCACGTCACCTATGCCAACAACTTCTGGCAAAACGTCAACTCCCGTGGTCCATCTATCCGTTTCGGTACTGCCCACATCTACAACTCTTACCACAACAACGTCGCCGATGGTATCAACACCCGTGATGGTGCTCAAGCACTCGTTGAGTCCAACGTCTGGGTCAACTCCAAGAAGGCTTTGTACAGCACCGATGCTGGATTCGCTGTTGCCAACGGAAACGACTTTGGATCATCCGCTAACGAAGCCGCCAAGGGTACATTGAGTGCCAGCAAGTTGGGATACTCCTACACACTTTTGGGAAGCGACAAGGTTAAGGCTGCCGTCGTCGGCACCGCTGGTATTACCTTGAACTTCTAAATCTTGAGTCAGCAGTACTCTTGAGTGCTATTTTTGACATGTGAGGACTTTCTGGGAAAAGGCGAGCGGCTGCAGCGCGGATTTTTTCTATTCTTATTTACATTTTTGGTCATAGACTGTACATACCTATACGAGATTCGACGGGCTCTGAGAGTTGGTCAATAGAACATTTTCTCTCGTATACTTTCCCATTGTGACTTTTGTGAAAACTACCCAACATCTAATACTTTAGCATGCATTCATCCATAGTTCAGATGACCGGTGATTTTAATTCTCGGTTAGACACGAAAGATCAACTTCAACGACAACTTCCTTGCTCAATAAGACAACCCGAAGATCAGATGAATGAGGATTAAGTCTTTTTTAGAACGATCCATCACCCAAACCTGATATCAATCAGTCTACCAACAACAACTATCCGCGAACAATCCTCGAGTCTAATCCCACTCTACTCAGAATTATCGTATAAAGATATCAGACAAAGAAGTATCAATCATCTATTCATCTTATTCCCGCCTCATATTTTAAGTTCATCTTTACCCAAGTACCCCTTCCAAAGTACCCCTTCCAAATTACCACCCTCATTTCTTTATCTCATACCTACCAAACATCACCTACTTCATAGACATTTCTTCCCTCACCTATCACAGTAGAATCTAGAAATGAGAGAAGGACATGTTGGAGGAAAAGGTAGTAGTATTTATGCGGTTAAATGGGTAGGTAGCACTTAGAAACTGAAGGACTTTTGTTCATGTTGCTGCTGTGGGATGGATATCTTTCTTGAAGCTACCGTTTCTGCACCGAGGTGGTCCAAGGTCTCGGATATAGATAGATATAGTGAGAAAAAGGGACAACTGGAGAGGAACAGGGAGGGTAGATCATTATTCCATGAGCTCGATTGTGGGTGCCGTTCAGATTGCTAGGGTTAAAATGGTTAAGGAGGGGATGGTATTACTTCAGAGACGAGCTGGTGGAGCGGATTGGCGAAAAGACCAAACATTTAAAAAATACATCAGGTCAACGTATAGAAATAAAAATCGATCGTGTTATTCATACTTAAAATTTCCAGTGCAATTAGGTATCGCAGAAGAAAATGCTAGAATTACTTGTGAGTCCACTCGGCTGTCTTTTTCTCTGCAAAAGCCTTCATTCCAATCTTTTGATCCTGACTTCCAAACAAGCTGTGGAACACTCTCCTCTCATACTCCACGCCATCTCTGAGTGGTAGATCCTGACTCTTATTGACAACTTCCTTCGCAGCCTGCACTGTTACCTTACTGTACCCTGCAATTGTCTCGGCGGTACCAAGCGCAGCCTCAATCAACTCTTCCCAGCTTGTATAGGTCCTTGCAGCGACTCCCCATTCTCCTGCTTCTTTGCCAGTAAAGTTCTTGCCCGTCAAGATAAGCTCCATAGCTCTAGCTTTACCAATTGCCCTTGTTAGTCTTTGACTCCCACCGGCTCCAGGTATCGTTCCAAGTTTGATTTCTGGTTGTCCAAAATTTGCATTCTCCGTACAGTATAAAATATCACACATCAGAGCCAATTCACAACCTCCGCCCAAAGCGTGCCCTGATACGGCCGCGATTATAGGCTTCTTGATGGCCGTTGTGAGATGTGACCAGGATTCTATGAAAGAAGTGGTGTAGGCCTCAGAGAAAGTAATAGGTGCCATTTCTTTGATATCGGCACCGGCTGCAAAGGCTTTTGCAGATCCGGTAAGAACAATAGCAGATATGGATGGAGATTTGTCGAATGCTAGGAGAGCATCGTTGAGCTCGGCTATGAGTGGTGTGGAAAGCGCATTATATGCTTTGGGTCGATTTAACGTTACTTTCAATATATGTTAGTAATGAATATATCAGAAAAGGTAGAACAAAATACTCTGTCCTACTCCAGGTCTGGGTTCTGTAGTTTGGATGAACTGATAGGATTTGTCCGAGTAGGCTCGTGAAAATGCGGGGAGAGTTGAAGCTCTGAATCGCGAGGCAAAGGGCCTCAATGCTCTGATTGGATTCATAGTTTATTGGTTAGAGTAGAGTATCGTAAGTTGAAGCTTAAAGGTCGAATGTAAGAAGGAATTGTTTGAACTTCTGGATCCTTAAATAGCAATTGAAGAAGTTTAATGTTGTTAGTTATAAAAAGCAGTTTGTGTACTTTCCATTGAAGTTAAGCATCTCGGATACAATCGATTATCCTCGGGACATCAAAAGCGAGTTCTTGAAGCTTACCCCTGTCAAGAGACTAGATGATATCGGATCACGTGAAAACAATTGTACGCGCGCCACTATCTAAGCCACGACGCTTTCCTTAGGTAACTACACTACTAGGTGATGATTCTAATTCTCTATTAATTCTACCTACTAACAGGTGGTCTCGATTTTCAAAAGGTTCAAACTCAATTACTGCGCGCCGCCTACCACTAAACGTCACTCTTTCTAACCTTAATTTCTTTGACAACTTACACATCTGCACGAATTCTACACTCCTTTCGATAAAGAACTTACGTCAATCAACATGGATTCAATGGAACCAGAACAAACCCCTTTCGAAGCTGTGAGCGCGCAAACTTCGAAGATAGGACGTGTAAGTTCGTCTGTAAATGCGATTTCTTGTATCGCATCATTCTGGACAAGAACTATGAAGCTAACTCAAGACAAATAGCAATATCAAGCTTGGTTAGACAAGTCAACACCATATGTTCCTTACAGATGGCTGGCCACTTTCGCGCTTCTATTGATATTCTTCATTCGCATATTCGTCGCACAAGGATGGTATATCGGTATGTCAAGCCTCGTTCATTTGGCGCATTCTCAACTTACAGATCTCGATAGTGGCATACTCTTTGGGAATCTACCTCCTCAATCTTTTTCTCGCTTTCCTCCAACCTAAGTTCGATCCCTCCAACGAAGCTATCGATAATGATATGGAAGATGGGGCTGCTGGTGGATTACCAACCAAACAAGACGAAGAATTTCGCCCATTCATCAGAAGACTTCCCGAGTTTAAGTTCTGGCATTCGGCGACAAGGGCAATCGGAATCGGTTTCATTTGTACATGGTTTGAGATCTTCGATGTACCAGTCTTCTGGCCAGTTTTGGTTGTTTACTGGTTGATTCTGTTCATGTTGACTAGTAGGTTATTCCCTTCACAGGACAATAAGGAGCACAGTGGTGTTTAAGCAAGTACTGACATGTTCCATAGTGCGAAGACAGATTCAACACATGATTAAATACCGATACGTGCCATTCTCGTTCGGCAAAACGAAATACACTAAAAATAGCTCGTGAGCTCAATTGCTTTATGGGATGCAACGATTGAATGATCTGCTCAGGAGACGTCGGAATTGGAGGAATAATGGCTTTTCTATCTTGTGTACAAAACAGTTGTACTCTATATGTTCAATGAGAGGTCTGGGAGCAGGAAGTGAAACCCTTATTGATTTTAATAACGCCTCCTATGTTTTCGGTGTACTCGGGGGCCATCTGGGATACTCAGGGTTTGGGTATAGCTGAAAGCTATCGGACAAATAGATTATATGAGCGAGTCAAAATTAAGAACAACATTATCATCTTATTCGCATCTTTCAAAGCATTTTGAGGTATTGTGATAGACTGGATACCGAGATTTCCAGAGAGCCGCCTTCCAAAACCCCAAATCATTTTTTGGACCCTTATCACAGAATTTCGAGATACAAAAGGGGAAATATATACTCCAATCAAATTGGCTTTCATACTTTGTGCTCTCATCGCTCTCATCTATACTGGACTGTGTAGTGCACCTTGAAGATGTTTTCCAAATACATATTTTCGAGGCTAAATTTCTAGACGTCTTTCTTTCCCTACTCTTTCACTCACGACGCTTCAATTCACATTTTTGCATAATTTGAAGGGCTCTAGGCATCTTCTCAATTAACCTTCTTTGAAAACGATGCGAGCCAATGATTTGCGTTGGTATGAATATGATCCGCAGTAAATCCTATTGGACCATAATCCAGCCACAATTCCCGTGGTACTTCTAGATTTCAGCCTCGTCACTAGTGCTATTTGCCCATCTTGAACGCGACCGCCCCAAATTATTGTGATTTCGAACTCGAATTAATAAATTCAAGTATATCCACGAAACCATCAGCGAACAACAAGATGTCGTCCTCAGCATCGCGAATTGTTCATCAGGAATATATTGCTCGCATACGATATTCCAATGCCTTGCCACCACCACCAAATCCTCCCAAGCTTCTCGATATTCCAAATACTGGCCTCGCCAGTGGTCAATATACTACACCTGGATTTGCTACGAGATTAGCGCGAGATCAACCATTAAATATAGAAGCTGATGCGGAACTTGGTATGCCATTAGACCTGGTGGGAATGCCAGGTATATTTGATGGAGATGAGAGTTGTAAGTTTCGCATATTCTTCACAACTTGCGCAATCGCTTACCTTTACTTCCAATAGCTGTACAAGCGCCATTACATCCTCCGCAACCTCATCCTCATGATCGTGCTCTCCTAAGATCATTGTCGACATTGGGCAAACCAAAATTCTCCGACACGGGAGTATCATTTCTGCGGCGCACTGAATATATCTCTTCCGGCTACAGCTCGAAAGCGCGGATGGATGGCACCACCTCGGCGAAGGGTCTTGTCGATACACGCAAACCGAAACCTGTTCAGGACTTATCAGCTGATCGTGAATCTCCTACATACATCAAATCACAGGTCGAAAAGAGCTTCGAAATCGCCACTGCTAATCTTAAAGATCGCACGCGAGTCCGCCATCCTACAAAACGGAATGTCAAATTGGTGGACGCAGTTCCTCTTTTACCAGATCTGGATTCGTTCCCAGATGCGGGCGGATATGTCCTGTTAAAATTCCTCACAAACCCCGTTCCTCCAAGCAATACCTACGATACTCGCGTGGAAAGCAGTGTTTTACAACCTATTGATCCTAGCGAGGCAGAGTTAGAACTCAAAGAAGCCGCTAGACAAGCTCATGAACTGGACCCACATAACAATCCAGCTCCGGATGAATCGATACAATATCAAATGTTCATGCCGGAGACTGCTACTGATGCCAAGAATATCAAACGAAAATGGGATGTCCTGGACCCTGAACACGATGATAAGGATCTGTATTCTCGCATTGACGAGGAAACAGGCAAAGGATCTTTCAGGTTGAAGAGACTGCGTGCGTATGAGACCGCTGTTACGGATGGTGGAACAGATCGGAAATATGATGAAGTAGTGGTAATAGCCATGCACGATGGAACTGATGGAATGCGCCAAAAAGCCGCTCATTACTATCCTGTAGTCCAACGCAACTCTATCCGACCACAGAGAACCAAGAATATCCAGAAAGGAAAAGGTATTATTGGCAACGAAGAAGAGGAAATTACGGATTTCGTGGATCTTAGTATTGTCGACGTAGGCCCGGAGACGAAGCAGGTGATGGATAGTTTCAAGATGGCGCCATATGGAGAGGATCATGAAGATGTGGCGGAGAAAGAGGTGGCCGAACCGGGAGATGCACTTTCGGAAGCGGATGCAGAAGGGGAGGATGATGAGCCGATTTCGCCTCCAAGACCTAGTCTGGGTGGGAAGACGATTGCTTCAAGGGTGCAGACTGATGACGACGATGACGACAATGAGAGTTTACATTCTGACGATTAGGAAAGATGTTGAGCTGGGAGTGACAGCTGGGATGATGACGCAAATGTGCTTGAATGGAGAGATGATGCAAGCAAGGGAAAGGTTGAGGAATAATAGGAATGTCATTCATTTTATTGGCATATCAGATGAATCTACCGAGAGAGGGGCCAAAAAAACCACATGGGGACCACTTTAGTTCCGCATAGGATGGGCTCGGCGCCCTTTGAAAATGATTGTGATTTTACAGCAGAAGGAACAGAGGAGAAAAAGGTAAATAGATGAATAGAATGATACCTAATCTTACATATACTCGTATCATGAAAGAAGACGATTTCATACGAAACCCGATTGAAAAGTGGGAACGGCAATGGAATTGTTCAAGTCTGATATTATGTACGTATGTATATTAACTAACTAGATACTCCTATGCTCTCCTGTCATATCCTGTCCTGTCCATTCATTCCCCATCCAAACCAGCCTATTCCAAACTCAAATCCC
Organism: Sclerotinia subarctica; assembly: GCA_025389085.1. Classification (NCBI taxonomy): domain Eukaryota; kingdom Fungi; phylum Ascomycota; class Leotiomycetes; order Helotiales; family Sclerotiniaceae; genus Sclerotinia; species Sclerotinia subarctica. The sequence goes on along the minus strand of QRFI01000001.1, from coordinate 3,834,912 downwards.
GTAAACGAAAAAAAAAGAGAAAAGAAAAAAGAAAAAAACGCCTCTGCAAAATCATGCATGCTATGCTATGCTATGCTTGTATGTGTGTATCATGCCTCTAATAAATTCTTATCTATATCCTCGTCTATTAACTCTTCCCCTCCTGTCTTGTCCATCATCTATCTGTCTGATATGGAAAGACTGGGTGAAGGTTTAGATGTATAGAAAATCGTGGTTATTTCAGCAACATATTGCCTGTGACGTGACCCTGTTTCTACAATTCCACATCCCATTCTTTACATCCGAACCACCAGTTCCTCCTTAAACATGTTTCTTTGTGCTTCGGTGACGCACTGGCAGTTGGTTTTCCATCAGGTGAAGGATCGACGCAGGCGAAACCGAACCAGTTTTTAGATATACATGCTTGGGTTGTGGTAGGTGTGTTCGAGGTTGTGGGAGAGGGAAGAGGTGGTGCGGAGGTTATGAGGTGGGATGGAAGCTCTGTGCTGGAAGTGGATATGGAGGTTGAGGTAGAAGTGGGATCTTTACAGCCAAACCATCCTGGAGTCTTGCAGGTTGTTGTTGTTGTTGTTGTTGTTGAAGTGCTTGTGGAGGAAGACGTTGAAGTGGCTGTGTGTGGGGCCGAAGTACTGCTGCTACTACTTTTAGTGGTAGTTTTCTCATCGTTACAACCAAACCAGCCAGGAGTTTTGCAAGTTGAGGTTGAAGTTGACGTAGTAGTGACTGGTACGCTAGTTGCAGGCTTAGAGGTTGTGGATGTATCTTCATCTAGGCAGCCCCACCATCCTGGTGTTTTACATGTGGAAGTGCGACTCCGTGTATTTGTGGTCGAGGTCGAGGTCGATGAGGGTGGCGTTGTGGCAGTGCTACTGCTGTTGCCTTCCACCTCTTTCCAAAGTGGACAATCTACACATTCCGGCGTAAATTTGCATACTGGCACTGTATCGTAGACCTTGATAATCTGCTCAATCACAGTTATGATTTTGTGAGACCAGATGTGTACTCCCCACCCGTGATCGGCTACAACGTCATATACACACTCCATGCCGGTATGACATGAACTTTCCAATGCATATCCGGCATACGAGCAAGAAGCGGTAGCTCCATTGCAGGTTCCCAGGTATATCGGATCGGCAGTGTGTCCAAAATGGTAAGCTCCAGTAAACTCGCGCTTTTGTGGCATACCCGGATTGTGACCCGGTGGCGCTGGTAGACCCAAACGACTCGCGGGTAAAGCATCTGGGACTGCCTCAAATGTAACAACAGGAATACCATAAGTTAGCCCTAGCATCGAACTAACAGATCCACCAAGAGAGTGGCCAGACATCCATATATTTGCATTTGGATAAAGAGCCGTTACATTGGAGTAGAGGTGTCGAGCCGCAGTGTAATATCGATTTTCCGACCTCAAGCTTTTCTTGAGGCAAGATACATTGCAGGTATAGGTTCCAGTAGCGCAATCGCAAACTTGTCGGTAGAACGAAGCACCTTGTTGGCCACAGCAACAACTAAAGAACAAATTGTCATTTTCCTTATCGTTCGTAGTTGTCCCGTCTCCGTCGTACACCGCAAGACTCGTTCCCTTCAATCCTATGACAATAGTCGAATTCGTCTCATCCATATAGATGTACCCTCGTAGTCCATCGGCATCCCAGCCAAATCCATAATCATCGGTACGATTGAAACCCCCATTAACGTCCTTCCAGTCCCCTGTGTCTGGTTTATTCACATAGGCATTCGCTGCCATTTGTGCCAATGTTATGACTGTATCCTTGTCTGTAATATCCGGACCGGCTACTTCGTCAACTGTCCAGGCTGATGGTGATAAGGCCCATACATCCCCGCTCTCTCTTGATGCTGCTACCATTGGATCAACCACTGAAGGTCTCCTGTCTTTTAACCGTTCTATCTTCACTGGGCTCTTCTTCAGGACCAGTGGCCTGGTTACTTCTTGCAATTTTCCCTTTCCATCTTCGGACTCCAGCCACACTGTTGCCTTGGACCTGGAATCTAAAATGTCGAGTTGTTTATGTAATTGAGGATTTTCGTAAGTTCCATGATGGAAGATGTGGCGAAGGGACTATTGTTCATCATTAGCATTGTTGAAAATAAAGCGGTGAAAGATTATCTTTACAAACACATGATCTCCAGCGGAATCCTGCCGATTATGTGATTCTGGAATAGAAGGTGGTAATATGGGTAGTATTGGTTGTTGTTGTTGCTGTTGCTGTTGATGAGTTGAGTCCAATGCACTTATCGGTGTCGATAAGGCTAAGAAAGATAATAGTAATTGAGCTGTAACTCTGCCAGCAGAAGAACAAGTGGTAGATGATTTATGCCTCATCATCTTTTCAAAGTACCTAGTACTCGATGTGGAAAATGAAAAGGGAAAGAAGTCAGATTGATACTTGAAGTGTTTGTTGGGAACACTTTATGTTTTGTTCAACATAACATACATATCGGTATACGGAGTAATAAGAGTGAGTATAAGAGATGATCGATAGATGACGATAACCCCAGGTCATGAGAGGCGTCACGACTCACAAGCGTCAGGCGGGTTGGTAGGGTGTTAAATAACGAGATCCTATTGGTTAGTTCACTTATCCTCGTGCATCTTTCACATTTCTCAGCCTTTGGACTATTGTGCACGTGACCTGCAGTACTCCGTCCGTACCCCTGATAAGAGCTCGGCATGATCATATATACCGTAAGACATACTATAAAATACCTAGCAAAACTCCTCGTCATACATAAACCTCATACCACTGTAACTCAAAATTTCAATTGCAAAATATACGCCGGCCGGAATACAAACCCACCCCATTTAACCCCATTTACATCAAACCTGCGAGACCAACTGGCAAATTCGGCGTCTACGAGTGAGTCGTCTGTACCGTATAAGTCATTGTTGTCTTGACTTATCTAATATAATTGATTACCTGTAGCTTCAAGCTAATCACCGAAGCTACTCAATCTCCAGCAACGAGTACTTGTACTCCTACTCCTACTTCTACTTCTACTTCTACTTCTGTTTCGTCTCGTTTCCTTTATCTCAATGCCTTCTACTGTTCTATCTAAAGAAACTATTCTAAAGCTTTGAAATGTGACTTGATTTCTTCCTTTTACATTCATCAGATCCTCCATCTTCCCACACTTTACACAGCGATCCCTGGTTATTGTTTAAGCAAAGTAGAGTTTCAGGCGTCATCGCATTCATGCAATTCTAGTGTGATATTTCATAGACAGGTACCAATTCATTCTCTTCTTAAATTCTCTGATTGATTCGGAAATTCAGTCATATACTGACACGATGTACTTCACATTACCAGGTTTCATGTCGTCTTCACCAAGAAAGGGCGATAGCAAACGTCCTCGTACATTGCAACTCTCCAAGTCATTTTACCAAGAGCCACCATCTAGTCCCGATCGCTTATCCCGACCTCTCAGGGCAAATACTATACAGAACGGTACTATTCCATCTGTATCTATGTCGGACAAAACATCGTTGAGGGAAAATAGGAGACCTGGGACACAATCGGATATCTTCGAGAAAAGCTCCGAGGATGAGGAAGAAAGTGGAGGGACGACTGGAGTGTCTGGAAAGTTGCCTGCAGACTTTGATGAACTTCCTATAGAGCTTGTGAGCTTGGCAGATAGGTCAGCCAACCTTCGGTATAACGGAACCAACACGTTTGACTAACATCCGCTGCAGTTTCATTGATTCTTTATCGGCGAAAATCCATCCTACTCCCCCTTCAGTCGACAAGTTATCCGGTCTTTTCCAGGATTTCTATGCTGTTGCTGCTAATCATATAAACACTCATATCTCCACCTTGTCCTCCAGACAACATCGCTCAAGCTCTCCGGCTCCGTCAGCCTCATCATTATCCTCAACCGCAAGCAAGATTAGAGCGAAAGCTGCTTCCATGAGCAAGGAACGTCCCAAAGTAATAGAAAGAAAGTCATCTGAGCAGCAGATGTTAACCAGCGAGGAAATCAATGAGCGAAAACGTGCTAGGAAAGTGCTTGAGCAAAAGCGGGTTGCCTTAGAAGAAGCAATCGAGAGGAGAGTTTGTGAGGGGATATATGATAGGATATGGCGACACAGAAGTTCGCAAGATGAAGCTCAGGACGAAAAACTTCGATCAAAAACTGCCGCTTTGTCAGTGGTTGGAATTGGCTTGGTAGATTTGGGAGTCGATTTGGGTATAGAATCAAGTGAGGAGCCAGATGCTGCAGAGAAGCGAGAACTAGAGGTTCGAGAGTGGTTAGAAGGTGCTAGAGGAGAGTTGATTGCGATGAATGACGAAAAGTATCCTCTTGGGAAACTCAACCATTTAAAAGCCGCCCACAAATGTATCGTTGATACCTTATCTCACTTTCATCCATCGTCATCAGCGGACGAGATTATGCCTATGCTTATTTTTACTCTGATAACATCTCGACCAGAAGGCATTGATGTTATAAGCAATCTTTACTTCATACAACGATTCAGATGCGAAACAAAAATTGATGGGGAAGCTGCTTATTGTCTAACAAATTTAGAAGCTGCAATTTCATTCCTTGAAACCGTAGATCTTGCAAGTTTGAGAGCAGACGAAATTCCCTCGGGACCACTCAAAATCAGTAGTCGACCCGGCACACCGAAAATAGATAAGCCCGATCCTTTGACAGTTGGTATTACACCTACAGGTCTATCGGCTCCAGCGGCCGCTTCGGCAAACCCAAGTCCTTCGGTGTCTAAACCTACGCCCTCATCTTTGTCCTCCTTCCGACCTACTGTTCAACACGCAGATCGAAGGCTCAGTGATATTTTTCAATCACCGGCCGCTTTAGGTGCAGCTGGAGATGCATTTTTAGACTCGGCTGATCAGGGATTCAAGAGTATTGGTAATAGCTTGGGAGATAGTTATAAATTCTTGCTTGGAAAGCTGAAAGAGCGTGACTCCACGGGTCAGGCTCCAGAAATAACAATACCAAAAACCTTGGATGATGCTCGAAAACTAATCAGCACACCTCCACCAGAAGATGAAGGATCTGTGAGTGGTGGAAGTACTCCTGAAAGCCCTAGCTTCAAGGAACAGAAGAATGTGCCTAGCACAGAGTCAAAGCCTGGAGGACGTAGTCGAAGTGATTCATCTCAAAGACTCGATGATAAAGTCCTGAGCTTCATTGGTGGTCGCAAAATGACCCGAGAAAGAAGCACAGATAGTAATCGAAGTGGTAGTAGCTCTAGCAAAAGAGTCTCATTTCTTCAGGATGAAAACAGAGAGAAAGGCACACCATCTCCACAAGCTCCAGCTAGCAATCAAGCCATTGTTGAATCGATGCGAAATCTAGGTAACTCACTCAATCCAATGAACAGGATTGCTGGTATGGGTATGATGCGTGGATTTGGACGTGTAACAACTCCTACGACACCCACCCCGACTAGATCAACCGCACCGGATGGAGGGGTTGCAGATTTGACTACTGTATGTATTTCAAACTTTTTTCAGGCTGCTTTACTGACCTTGGTAGACATTCCCTGACTTAGTACCTTCTCTACCAGCGAAAGAGATACCAAAAATTGCTCCGCCAAATAAGCGGTTTATGGAACTTCAGAATCCAGGAGATCTAAAAATTAGTGAGGTAATGGAGTTATTAAGAGATTATAGAAGGCTGGCGGGAGCTTTGAAAGATCTTGGGGCTGTTTAGGTTCACTGGTATCACCATACTTTTCTTTGTATTTGTCGCTACATATCTTCGGACACCCACATTCTTTTTTTTCTTTAGTATCTGGGTTACCATTGGTCATTGGGAATTGTGGTGGAATGGCGTTCTTGAAGCGTGGATATGGGAAACATAGAATTGGATGGGCGTATGGAATCGGATTTGAATTTTGAACCTACGACGAGTGGGGATTGTCCGAACATAGTGGAACTTGGTACAGAGATGGACGAAGTGGAGGGGGATGAACTATACTTGAATGAATATATTACTCCGCAAGACTTTTCTCGGCCATAGGAATCATATATGTAAGCGGTCATTAATTCCAAATCTAGTGGTTTGGAAGAAATCGACAATATTGATACATCTCACAAGCCGGGGGGAAATAAGAGTTAGATATACAGGCTACATTACATAGACCCGGAGATCTTGAATATGATATATAAAAGAAAGAAGATAGTTTACATAAGTTATATATATAGTAGAGACGAGAATATATAAAGACAAGAGGATTTCAATATAATATTTATTTTATACATTACTACAACTAATGAATTTATAGTAGTATTTCTGTGATGATATAAATGTGAGTAGTAAGATTGAAGCTTAAGATATTACTAGATACTGGGTAATTAATTATAAGATTTAACTTTCTTGGGGTGTGTGTTGATGTTATTTATTTATATTGAGAAATTTTTGAGGGGTTAGAAGATAATGATGATGGATGATGACGATGGAAGATGGAAGGTGTAAGATGTAAGATCTTATTTAGGAGTTGATTTTGAGGGGGGGGGGTGGAGGAAGTGGGTGAGTGACTGAGGTGGGTGAGGTGGGTGAGGTGAATGAGGTTTATGATTGGGTGTGAGGGGTAGATGGATAGATAGATGGATAGATTGATTGATTGTTCAACGAGGTTATTTAACGAGGTTATTAGATGTTATTATTATAATAAGTTTTATATTGTAATAGGAATTGGATATTGGATATTGAATATTGAATATTAGATTAATATAATATAAATTTATAAGAGATATGATTCATTTATATTATTACTCAGACATTTATAAGATTATATAATATGAAGTATGAATAAACAGTTATATCTTTATATTATATTATATTATATCATCCAACTCTGAACTTCGTCTCTTTATTTAAAAGGCGCTTTAGTTTACACTTATTTATTTATACCCCTCTAATACCTATACTATGAAATCATAGACCAAGCTTCCTCTCTCATTTCCCACTTCTCATTTCCCACTTCTCATTTCCCATACTGCAGAATATTCATGATATTTATTTCTATTTAATCAGAATCACGCAATCTGAGAATCTGAAAGATAAAAGATAAAAGATAAATTAAACGATATATGTTGTAATAATATAATAGCTAGAAGAGATGACGATAATAGTGACAATGGGAATAACATCAACAACAGCAACAACAACCGTCTCAGGAACAATGACAATTATTGCGACGTGCAACAAAACTTTGGGTATACAAGAGAGAAAACGTATCATGGCATCATTTATAGTAAAGGACATAGTTTAGTTTAATGTATTCAACTTTTGTTTCCGGATGATTTGGTTCTCGGATGTAGTTGGTTTATATCTATCTAGCTACCCTACCTAGGACCTACATCAATGGGATGAAAAAGTGTCGCTGGTGTGACAACCCGTAACATAATAGCTCCATCTTCATCTTTAAAGCCATATTACATATTACACAGATAAATAAAAAATTCAAAATCCTACTATCCTACCGCAAATAGATAAATATGTGAATAGATTATTATTCCGTAACGTTGGTGGCTTGGATACTAAAAAGTCTGTGGTTCAAAGTCTATTTCAGCCGTGTGGAGAAAGACATGCAACAATTTATTCATTCTTTCGTGTATCACGAGATCGGGATCTTTCGAAACTGGTTGGAATATGGTGAGTGCTGTGATAATGGAAGCCATGAGGATATAATGAGTAAAAAGGATTACTGCTAAAGTACTTCTTCTCTGGGGTGGGAACGCAGCAGAATCTCGCATTGATTGTTTAGTCATATCTGCACGGTAAGGAAAGGGTTGTACTACATGCATATGTCGCTAGACAACTAAGCCCCTGAGGAATGCATGCTTGCTAGAAAATATCCAGTCGAATATATCGAGTAAATCACCCATACAAGTATCACCAGGACTTCCTCGGCATGTACACACAACAGATAACATATCTTAGTACGACATCAAATAATTCCAACTCAACGTAGCATCTATAAAGATAAGCATCGTAACAACGTTCCCTCTAGTCGTTAAACACATCACTCACTTGAGCTTCATCTAGTAGCTCAGCCACAGCCACGTCGAATGATCCATACAGTAACTTACTCGGCAGGACCGAAAGATGGTGGAACGTGAAACGTGAGCATCTGTACCTGAATACCAAGCTTTTGGTAACGATGGCCTTCTGGTGTAACATAAGCTATTGGCAACCCAACCCATAAGGCTAGATGGATACTTCAAATCTCAGATTCTCAGCTAGTAATTCGTGGGATAGATGATTCTTTTATAGAAGCTTGTCTATAGCTGCCACGACGTTAACAATTTGGAGTACATCTCGAAGATGAAATGTGAGAATAAGGGTCTTCAACTCTTCTCGGCTAAAGCGGGTGATCAAGGAGAATCGGTCCCGAGATAGATGCTGTATATTTATTTCCTCCGTTCCGGAAAGGATTTGTATGCAGATGAAGAACAGCTCGTTCTTAATATTTACAAGTTTTGACCATAGCCGATAACATATCGTACCGTCTCTTTAACACTCATCAATGAAATTCTTGTGACTCTTCCAACGGAAAAACCTATAATGCCGTCAATGCCGTGAATGCCCGGATATCTTGGTCGAAAGCGGAAGATTACATATTTCCTCGCCAGGTGCAATTCAGCCTTATGGCTTTTCAATGTTATGATTGATGCATGTTCATGGTCGGTAAGATAAGTAGATTATGCAATGGAACATGGGCGCAAGTAGGTAGGTGTGTCAGGTACACTTGTCAGCGAGATGCTTAAATGGCGGTCGGGGGGGAGAAGGAATGTGATTGTATATACACACGTGATCGGAAATTATCCTCCTTTTCCGATGTTACTTTTGACCGGATGAAAGCTTCCTTCCTCCGTGGTTAATATTGATAGATGGGGAATTTTGAGACATGGAGAGTTTTGTCTGAGATGTGAAAAAGTTGGGGTTTAGAGTTGAATGATCATCACATGTGGTTATCGTCAACTTCATCAAGATCTGGGGCTGATGTTTGTTTATCCACATAAAACTAGCAGCTGAGCCATATCCAAGTGCTCTTTTCTCTCCGCAAAAGTCTATCACTTACCAAACTTGTTCACGCCAACCCACCTTGATATTCCATACGAAGGAAGCATCAGCAAGCATGCACATTGCACGCACGATAAAACATATTCATACAACACCATCCCATCCATCCATAAACGACATATACTCCGTACGAACAAAGCGTAGCTAAATTACCCACCCTTCTATCACAATAAAGTAAGGTGCAAAACCTTCACCGACTCCAATCCACACGCGCATCTGACCCCAATAATCATCGCACGACCCTCGATATCTACCCCATTATCATGCTGTAACACTTACTTAACAGTCTTGACAGTGAACACAAGCACCCAACCAACCCCTCCAACAAATTCCACACCCTCTTTCCAGCTTCCCTTTTTTCTCTCACCGTATCGCACCGATATCGTTATTGGCTGATATATACACTCCATTTCCCTACATGAAGGTGGAATGTACTCCGTAGGGTATATTCCGATGATATACAGTAGCTGCATATGTTATGAATATACGGTGTGTTTGAAGTTTGGACCTACAGGATGAAGAGGAGCATTAACGTTTCCCGTTCACCGGTACTTGCATACATATCTACCTAGTAGGATGGCGACAAACTATGGATTCGATGCTAGTGTATGTATGTATATAGTATATATGTATGTAGGATGTATGCACACTGTATGCACACTGTATGTACGTATATAGTATGTATGTGTATATGCCAGATTCGCCAACACATCTCACATCTCACAGCAGTCCATCTAAATTTTCACCCTCCAACATCATCTCGCAACCTATCGATTATGAACTCAATGTTCTCTGCCCCAATATTTACACGACAAGAGCACAGTTCAAGATACAAGAAAGCTTGGCCGAGTACCCATTCCGTACGAACTTTTGGTTAACGCGCATCCTGCGGAAAATCGTTACTGATTCTCCATCACCATCTCCATCACCATCTCACCTGTCAACCCCAACCACCCTCCCTCATAAAACTTTTCTTCTCTCAAACTTCCATCGCATCTGCCCCGCATCCTCGCATTCGGCTCGTTTCATTTTGATTTCATGTGCTGCACCGTACTGTGCTGCAGTGTACTGCACCGTATTCTTTCAATTATACATACAGAGGACATACGATGTAAATACAGCATCAGAAATAAAACGACAACAACTTTACAAATGAAACGTCAAAATAATAAAACAGAATGAAAATGAAAATGAAAATGAAAATACAGAGTACAAGGTTTATCTCCTTAGTCACTTATTACTCACCCTCATATACACATACCGGTAGATCCAAATATAAACCGGAATCTCATACACTCCCATTCCCACGGATAATTTATCTGATTCCCAAACACCTCACTCTCTCTACCTACCCAACTCCTAACTCTACAATATACACCATAAACAATATGTCGTAGCAAATCGCAAATCACAAACCCCGAATCCCGCGACTTGGCTATTCTGAAAGTCCCTGCTGATCATGGATGGGCATGCATGCGGATTTCGGATCACGGATTCTATTAGATTGCGGTGCGATGCGATGCGGACGGAGGATGTATACGAGTACGAGGAGGATTTTGATCAAAGTACTTTTCTACCTCCGGGGGTTTTATATGGACGGAGTTATGGAATATTTGGAATTCCATGATTCCTTCTACAGCGTGTGTTGCAAATCTAGATGTTCGATATCATTTATGTATGTCATTTATCTATCTATCTATCTATCTGTTTCGAGAACAGAAACTACCTAGATACATACATACCTAGATAAATTAAAAATCTCGAATCTTTAAAGTTCGTTTAAGGGAAGAAAGATACCCACCTACTGTCCATAGGTCATAAGTCTTTAGTTCTTTACCTATTCTTTGTTCTACGGAATACTAATCATGAAATGATGCCATCTACTTATGAATCATATTGTATTACTATTATTATTACAAATCTATAATTTTGGGTTTGGATTTTTGGATTTTTGGATTTCAAAGACTAAGACCAAAGATCAGATCTAGAAATTATCTAGTGAGTGCAGTGAGTGAGTCTGAGTAAGAGATAAGATTTGAAATCAGATCTTTAATCCTCAATCACTAACATCAGACAGATGGGTAAGGTAAACTCATCCCCCTTTCCCTCCCTCCCTCCGTTGATCAACTGATAATAAATAACAAATAACAAATAATCAATAATCAATCTGTCGATATCTGACAAGATAGAAGGTTAGTAGTATCAAAGTAGATAGATATCCCTACAATAAAATGCAACCATTAGCCAGCAAGCCAGCAAGCCGGCAAGCAAATGATCAATTTATATACATTTATATACATACACAAAAAAAAGCCTTGCTATGAAATTCCCTTTCCTCTCTCTCTATATCTATCTCCCTACATACCTACATACATACCTACCTCCCAATCTCATACCCTAATTTGATGTGCTGTGTTGTGTGCTGTACTGTGCTGTGCTGTGCTGTGCTGCAGATACCTCCTGTGCCTAGGTATATACATATCTAGGTTACCTTACCTACCTATGCAATAAATGAGTCATGTGTACTGTCAGTACCTACTGCACGGAGTAAGTGATAATAGTCACAACCACCTCACAATCAGTCACAACAAACAAGCAAGCAAGCAAGCAAGCAGACAGAATCTTTTGGAAGTTTGATCATTTTGATATTTACTATGCTATGCTATACTACTCAATATTCCTAGACAGCTCAACCAAAAAAAAAGTTGGGAGTTATCTAATCCATCCATTGATCCATCGATCCATCCATCAATCCATTCAACCGCAATGCCAAAAACCCTGATCGGCAATCCTTATCGCATATCCGATAAGCCAAGTGATCCCTCTCTCTTCCTCCTAGTGCTCTCTCAAAAATAATTCCAAATATGAATCTCTCCCTTAAACTCCCAATGTTCCCGCATGAGTGGTGTGAATATCCATTCTGAATCTCTGAATCTCCCTTCCATTCATCCCTCCATTCATCCTTCCCTCCCATCCCATCGTAAAATCAAAATCCCATAAAGAAAATAAATAACAAGTAAGAAAGGTAAACCGCGTGGTATTTTTATATCATGCCCGATCAAATGCCATGCCCAAAACTCCAATGCCCGCTCGTGATATTATCGCTCAATTCCAATACCCATTATGTGTTTTATAATATACAATCCGAAACTCGTAAAACAATCCCCAAAGGAGAGGATTTAGTAAACGCTAATGGCGCTTATTAAACTCGGTGATTGTCGAGGGGGTAGATAAAAACCTTCGTCGAAGAAGGTTTGTTGTTCGGATGGTGGTATCGATGAGGATGGAGTGGATTTGCTGTAATAGGAGGTGGTAGCGATTTGTTGCTTCTCCGAGAAACTGGGGAGGGCATCGGATGGTGGAGATGGTGGCATGGATTCATCTTCTGAAGAATCAGAATCGTGATCGAGTTCTGGTGGGTGAGATGCGGAATGTGATTTGGTGAGGTGAAGTTGAAGACCTGAGAAATCTTCTTCACCATCATCTTCGAAATCCTCTTCATCCTCTTCGACTTCTCGTGATGAGACTTTGACTGCGGCATTCAGGTTGTGTGATGGTACGCGGGTTAACGAAGCCATGGATGGCTCATCCATTTCTTCATCTGAATCGTATTCACTGTCTTCGTCTGAGGAGGAGTCGTTATCGAGGTCGGATGTTTCCCAATCCTCCTCGGGTTCTTCGACAACGTTATCGGCCCATTGAATGTGTCTTGGATCTTCTTGCTTGGTGGCCGTGGCTTTTCGGACGGATTGATTGAACCAGCTCTCTTGTTCTTGTTCAGCTTCGGCAAGTTCAAGCATCAATGAATCGAGAAGGTTTGCGTGACCGACAAGAAGACGAAGGTTATGATCGGCTCGGGAAGCTTCCGAAGAAAGCTTACCTCGAGCAGTGTGAGCGAGGTAGTAAGTTTGAGTAATAGACATCTTCTTTCTCAACGGTAATGGTGATTGTGATTGTGATTGAGGTGTTTGGGAGGAAAAGGGACTTCTGGAAATATTCGACATTTTGAATTAATCTTATACTTCAATGCTGTACCGCGTTCAATGACTCAAGGACTCAAGGCAACGTTATTTTTTTTTTAGACGAGAGCCGAGGATCGATGACTGATTTATGATGATGATAAGTGATAACCGGGATTTGGATGTATGGCTTTTGATTGCAGGTGGTAACACTGAGGGTTGATTATGGATATCGATATAGATATGGATATTGAAATGCTTCTGAATAACTTCCGAGGGCGATGATTGAATTGATGTTTGGATTGAATGTATTCTGGTCAAGTTTGTTTATGATGGATGAGGATATGGAGGAATTATAAATGATCATGAGGGGGAATTCGGGCAGTCTTTGTATCCAGATGATTTTTCGTAAATGGCCATGTAAGTAAACCCCATTAAGCACACAAGGCACATAAGGGCTGATTCATAAGACCGCGATCCGGACAAAACGGAGTTGTGGATGTAAAGGATTGTCAAGGCTTTCATTTTTCATTGATGGATGGGTCATCAACCCCATGTCATGGATGATGAGTGATGGATGAATGATGGATGAATGATGGATGGATGGATGACGCTAATCTAAACGTGGTAATAAACTTAGTAAACTCAACAAGCTTAACAAACTCAACCAAGCTGAATAAACTTTTTTTTTCCTAGCTCTCGTACAATTTGTTATGCGAGTAAAGTCCGCAGCGGTAGCGGTATGAATTTTCAGCCGATGGGATGGATGGAACGGATAGAGCCCTTTTTGGATGATGATGATTATTATTATTATTATTATTATTATTATTATTTCCTGCTGAGAAAGCAAAACAATGCGAATAAAGAAAAAGACAACTACCCCGTCCCTAGACAAAAGAGGGGATTACTAATTTTGATAGGTCCGGATCTACTGAATTGGTAACTCCAGCTTACTAAATTATGTGATTGACTAATCCAACAGCTCCGAATCGTATTTCCACCAGCCAATTTGGATGAATCTTTCAATGATCATGATGGAGGGAGAAGGTTGAAAGGAATTTTATGAAAGCCGGAGAATCTTTCATGGCCTTGGCTGGATTCCCAAGATGCCGAGTGTATGGATTATGGATTACTCTTCTTGTCTGCTTGGTTACTCGTCTTCAATCTTGGGAGTAGGTTTCTAGGTAGATGAGTGATGAGTGATGAGTGGATGAGTGGATGAGTGGATGAGTAGTTGAGTAGTTGACTTTCTTGGTTTATGATACGATGAAATTGGTTCATTCCATGTATCTAGGTAATCTGATCAACCTCATCAATCCAAGCATTAAACTATTGGTTGCTTTGATTACCATGTCGATACTTGCTCTCTCCGGTTCAAATCCAAGATATCTCCATCCCCACGATTTTCCACCATGTTCCTGATGACAAACTCGCATCTCCTTGGCTCCATAAGCATCCATCTTCACATGTATGACATTTTACTATGAAGACGCTTGACATTTGACATTTGACATTTGACATTTGACATTTCATCCTCTCTAATCATGGTTTCCTATTTCATCTTTCTCTTTCCTCTTTCTTCCATCTATTCCAAAGCAACACATGGTACAATTTCCCCATGATTCACAATTCCGGGTTCTTCAAACATCTCATCTCTCAAATGAGACTGCATGCATCAATTAAACCTTAGTAAAATATAACCAAAACAGGAAAATCATCGTTGGGTTTCATCTTATTTAGTTGCATGCATCGTGATAATGACAACCTATACCTACATCTCATCTAACAAATTGGTTGAATGTCTTGCGCGTGACAGCGTGATGTTGATACACGCGGCAAAGGATTTTAATCATGGCCCATTCACTTATCTCCCCGGTGTTCACATATATTCGGTATGCACTGGTACTGTGCTCTGTATGCTGTATGCTGTATGTATGAACACCCCCCAAGATGCCCCATATAGCCAAGTCATCAAGTCTAATTTGTTCAATCTGTTGATCTGATCCCTCCCACCTCAAAACCTCCAACCAATTTTCATAAAAACTTCACAACGTGTCCACGAAAACTGCCACGAATCCGAATGCGAGCCTTAAAACCATTTGGTTAGTTGGCAGCCTGAACTTATCTTACCTATTCAAGCAAACCCGTACGCAGCAGCACGCACTCGCACCGGCGAACACATCTTTTTGTCCCCGTGCTCCTCTCCTCGTCCCTTAACTCCACATACGACGTTTCCTCCACTCTCTATCATTTCCCTCTTCTCCCTTCCCACCCGAGTTGAAGTAAATCGTAACAGAGAAGCGCAACAATCTACTGCAGTCTGCAGCACGAGAAAAACCTACTCCGTACAGCATCAGCATAGTAAGATGAAAAAGTGTCACACCGTGCACCCTTGGCCAAAGTAACGTGTGGTTCATCAGGCAGCCCGCAGTCATATTCCGATCTCCGCCTTTCTGCACCTTTCCTGCACGTCGGAAGGCTTGGATCCTCTTGTGCTACTCGCATATTCTCAGATAGAGACCTTATTTTGGATGGCAGTTCACCGACACTGAGTTTCCGCCCAACTCGCCTCTTCCCCCGCCAGGATGCATAGTCATATTATCGACCAAGTGTGAATATTAGGCGACTCATACACTTCAAGGTACAGAAACACGGTATGCATGTAATATAAACTACCTACCTATGCAGAGACAAGGCCGTGGTGTTTTTTTCTTCTTCTTACCGATACTGTATGCCATCTTTTTCCGAGATGAAAGCCCTCAATCTGCCCTTAATTAGAGATGCCTTTAAAATGCCCTGCATATTCGGCTACTACTCGTCACTATCTCGGTGTTCGTACCACAGACCTAGGTCCCCGCACCGCCATAGATGATGTTCTTTGATATCTCTCAAGTTCTCAAGTCCTCAAGCTCTCTAGTTCTCAACCCAAAGGGCGGATAGTGCGGCGCACAGAGAATTCCCTACAACTTCCGTTCGAACCCTTGATGCTAATCATCATCCTGACCGCTCCACATGGTTTGAGTCCCAGATAGATGTTCGTAGAAATTGTTCTTATTTTATTACTAAGGTACGTGCTGTTACCCTCATGTTCATTGTTCACCCCATCGTCGGTCTCCATAAAAATCTTTTAGTTTCATTCTTTCTTTAATTTTTGATTTTTTTTTTTCTCCGTCGTGAGAGCTGTCCGTCAAATGCACATGTAGAATTTTCCCAACCCATTTTATTCACCGAACAGTCATAGTTTGTAAAAATCATCCTTCCCCAATGAATATCCACCTCATTCGGTCCATTCGGCCGATTCTCCTTTCACCAAGAGTCATATCGGTGACTCGGGTTCTTCTCAACATACTGCATACCTCTTTTAGGCAATCATCTCATCTCATCTCATCAATTCAATTCAATTCAATTCAATTCCATTCCCGGCATTTCGACTCCGAATTAATAAGCTAAGGAGCTAAGCCTCTACCATCATATCCTTTCAAACTTTCCCCCCTCATTGTGAGTAAACACTAGACAGAAAAAATCGGGTGCATTTAAATTCCTGGTTCCGACACGGCTTTTATCAAAGCTCCGTTAAGCTTAATTCCATTTCGAAATTTTTGATTAGTTATAGCTACCTAGGTATGTACGTAGCAGATCTTTTCATACATCCGTATTTGTAAGTCGGAATTGTTGCGACTCGACCGGAGATAAATGGGATGTGGTGATTGGTTTAAATGCGAGGGTGATGAATAGCCAACATTGCATTCCTTTCATGAAGATTGTGTAATCAATTATCAGATAGAAGCAAATGTTGGTGGGTGGGTGTTTCTTTGTTTATTCTTAAATTCGACTTTTATGAGATCATGCGGAATAAAGTTCTTGGGTCTCGGTCGGTCAAAGATCTCTGTGAAGTCTGGGTTCGTCAAGTCTGTCTGGTCATGGTTTGTCTTACATGAACACGTCTCCACGAGGCATCTCATTGCATTGTTTATTAGCCTTTATCCCCAACAATACATATCTCGCTACCGAATCCAGCAGTATGTATGTACCCCTCCACTTTCCTTGAACCCTCGTGGTCAATCTCGTGAGCACGATCCATATTACCCATTCTATCCATCTCTATCCATATCCAAGTTTCAAGTGCCCCCCTACCGACCTCACCTCTCAAGCGAAGCCACAGCGCAATGAATTACCTCATTCAGCATACCGATCAGTAGATAGATACTCAGCCTTGTTCAAGATCCCCCGTCTCCGTTTCACCTCACACGCGCCTCCCTCAGCCTTATAATTCAATCATAACGTCAGATATAACAAATCTTACCAGTGATCACTTACTTCATGTACCTGAACTAGTCTTCTCCCGAAAGGTAGGATCCCGCCTATCCTTTTCGTATCACATCCAGTTATGGTTCGTTTTTCGTCAAGGCGGGAGTTAATACGAGAAGCGAATTGCGAATAGAATGTAAGGGTGACGCTTGGATGCTACCTACAGTATTGTATTCACTGTTCAATGTCTATTATTACCTAGGTATGGATTCGCTCGTGATTCATTCACTCGTATGGTCAAATTTCGGTTCGTATCTAAGGATATATCCGAGAAACGATAAAGGGGGCTTGGACTGGGACTTTGGACCGACGCAATCTAATGGTGAATGTCAGTTTCTTGTTCATTATTGGCAGTTTTCTTTTAATTGTTGCGATTACGAGGGATCGACCGGATATAAGGATTTCTTTTCTTTGGGCGGGTATTTCTAAAAATCGGTTTGTTGAATACTTGCTTGGTTTATGGGATTTCCAAGGGGAACTCACACCCTTTTTCTGTTGCTATTTTGTACGTGTAAGTCACATGTTTTCTCTGCACATGAAAGTTTTGATGAGATACTCAAGTTGTCAAGTACATATATTCCTCAAGTGAGTTATAAGCTCAGCGAGTTGCGATATTCTATCATAAATCCTCGCTGGCTCAATTATGCCATCGAGCATATACGATTCACGTGACCAAACATCCCATCACAAGAAAGACTATCCGGCACTGAGATTAGCACGAGTGACTCATACCGGTAGTCATCCCTAATCTCCTTAAACTAGGGCCATACTTCGGACCGAGCACGTAAAGGTCACAGGGTAGGTATTATTTATTCATACCAAGACTCTTGTAGCAAGCAGCACAGCCTCACTCTCACCCCTCTTCAATTTTCATATAAAATGAGGCTGCCCAGCACAGACGATAATCCAAAATCGGTATTTGATACGCTCCGAATTTTGAAGTCATGTTCGGGTTTATTAAACAGAAATTTATTTCATCATTGGTATCAAGGATTTACAACCTTAGCACAACTGTGCAGAGACGATGGTATATCAAACATCCCTACACTACCCAACAGGGCAAGGGTTACATATACATAGTATTCTCAAATTCTCTCCTTCACATCTTCTCTCCTTTCCTTTCAAAGTTCCCATCCATCTCCATTATTCTCCACTATTTCTTCCTTTCTTTCTTTTTTCTCTGTCCGAGTCCGACCGAAAAATAAAATCCGAACAATTCATCCATAATCGGATCAGACGAAAATTCCACGTGTCGGATTTAATCCCAAATTCAAATCCTTCATCGGGATTATTAGAGTATTGTGGGGAAATTTCTACGCATAAGACACTTGCACATCCGCACATCCGTCCGTGCCGTGTGGCTATCGGTGATTTTGATTTTGATTTAAAGTTGGAGCCTCATGGCATGGATGGATGTGCTAGGTAGGTAGGATTTACTGGGTAGAACTAGTTGTATACCTAGTGGTGTGGTTGGCTCCGGAGCTCCTCTCGGTGAGATTTCGCTAAATGGAAGACGGACGGGGGTTACGGAATGGGAATGGGAATGTGGGGTGGATGGTAGGGTAGGTGAATAAATGAAACGTTGATAGCAATTCTACTTGATGTGGAATTCTTTGATACTTTGGTCTAGGATGAGAATTGAGGGGAAAACTTGGAATAGTTTTGAAGGATTCATCGGACATGATGATGACGAGTTTGCGTGTTCTGGAGCGTGCGGTGGAGTGCTATCAAGTGCTATGGTAGTGTGTAGTGGGAAGGAAGTCTTTGTTGTATCATGCTACTCTGATCGAAGGATTCACCTGCATCTGTATTCTTTATCGCAGTTAGTTGGATAGGAAGTCCTGTCTGTTCTTATTGCATTATTGGGAACTATACTTATTATTCAAAAAAGTATAATACTTCCTAACTTTTCTAAGTGGAATAAATCCTCAATCACACTATCATCACATAACCTTTCTGCCCAAAAAGTCATCTCACACCACAATAAGCCCTCACCCTATGCAATCGTCCATCACCTTACCCCAAGCCGCAGCCACGTCTCAAAAACTCAACATCTTTCTTGAACAATTGTTCCCAACTCAGGAAATCCCACCTTCTCTCCGTCTCCTCGATTTATAGATAGATCCCAATTCTAAGTACTAGGCGCCAGCTAAAAGCTCCATAGATCATACCTTCAAGATACGAATCAAGTCGAATTCAAACACCACTTAATTATTAATCCACCAAGCCCTATCTACCCCCTTCCTCGCGTTTGCACATTCGATAAGGTGTAAAATGTAAATATCATGCATCTGGATCGCATCGGATTCGTTACACGCTACACGCTAGCATTGCGTATTTACTCCAAACCCAGCAAAAAGACAAGATAAGACAAGACAAGATAAGATAGGTAAATAAATAAGTAAATAGACACTCTATCCAATCAAAAGCCAATTTCCCAATCACTTGTACAGAAGATGTAAGATTATAATAAAAAAAATTCATATAATTATACATTATTAAATATTCTCCTTTTTTTGCTTATAATAATTATAATTATTTTTATAGTTATACTGGGATATGAATGAATGAATAAATGAAATTGAATCGATGGGATGGGATGGGGAGTATGTTTTATGTAATTATTTAGTCATAGGGATTTTTATTTTTAGGATTGGGTTGGGTTGGGTTGGGTGTTTGAAAATGGGAGGGGAGAGAGGGTGGAAGGGGGGGGTTGGTTGGAGGTGAGGGTTTGAGGATTTGGATGTAGATTGATATAGATGAATGGATATGGATATGGATGGATATTGTGATGTGTTGATGAGGGTTTAAGGTGGGGACGAAGGGAGGGTAGGGGAGGGAGGTATCTAGTAGTGGGTAGTAGAAGGAAAGTAAGGAGATATCTATAAAGGATTGATTATAAGATGCTAGGTAGGAGTAATTATAATGTAGTAGATTGAGTGGATTAGAGTAGAGTGAGATAATATTATATTACTTAGATGTTTATATTATTTTAAAGTATTAGATTTTGGATTTTAATTGATTTTTATAAATATTTAGGATATTTGGGATATTTTATTTCTTTGAATTATTAAATTTAAAATATAAGAATACAAAAAAGCTTATTATTAAAAATTTCATTATATTGAATAATAAAATCATATTATGTAATAAATTTATAAATATAAACATCTGAAGATATTAAAACAATATTATAATCTTATAATAACAGGATTCAGACTCGAAATCTGAAGCAAATATACGGTGAAATATTTGAGGAAGGGGTAGTAAAGTGAATACAGAGTGTCAATCGGTGATGGTGGGGTGTCACGAGGATATTTAAACAGCTTTATGATTGTATCAAAATTCAGACTGGAGACCCGATGCAAATATACGATGGAATATCTGCGTAAGTAGTAGTAAAGTAAATACACAATATCAAGTCGGTGGTGGTGGATAGATAGCCTTAATGAGGTGTAAAGAGATTCGTGTACTAGTCTGGGAATGAGAGATGGGTGGAAGAACTAAAGTGAAGTAATCTGAGTAAATGTAAAATCTAATTTATGGTATTTTTGTAAATAATTTCTTTGGTGATGTCTAGAATTTATTTATTTATTCCTATTCTTTATTTATTCCTATTCTTTATTTTTATCTTTGTTTCTGATATCTTATCCTCGTTCCTATCTCCATTTCTACTGCTCACCACTTCCCAGTTCCTACTCAATTTCAAATTCCCCGACCCCCCTTCCCCCGCCCAAACGACTCAAATTTAGAGTCTCCCTCTCTTGTAACTAATGCGCTTATCTCATATACCTCATGTAATCTTACCTCATCCAGTGAATCTCAACACAAGCATCGCCGATACACATCATCAAAACCCTCAAATGATAGCTTCTAATCCTTAGCAATCAAAATCTAACCTTACTAGATATATATAAATCAAAACCCCATTAAGACTCCACTTTGAGTTGGAATACAGAAAACTAGGTAATATACGTAACGGGCTGTCGTGATTGACAAGGTCAGGCGAACAAAATAGAGAAATGAGGAAATTTAATTTATTACTTCATATCTGACGCAAGCACGAACTTCACAATAAGTACGAATTCAACAATCAAAAGTCAAAACAAAGAAATATGTACACATTAATGTTCTATTCATCTTCTGTTCTACTTTATAGGAATCGTCTAATAATTAGAATCCTCGCTTAAAATGTATACCGCGACTCAGTGATATGTAACATCTGCATCCAAGACGATCAAAATTGAAAAATCTCATTCATCTAAGATGCAATTCTAATTCATTAACTCTCCAAAGATATTTGGACGAGATTTCTTTCCGATTGCACATCTAAAAGTGACGAAATGACGGAAATGACTAGATAGGCCAGAGCAGTTGCATCGAGATGTGGACTTGAGTAACAAATTGGAAATGAAGTCAAAGGTATAGATTGATTCGCATGCTGACTTAGTCCTATATATTTGGCCTGCAAATAAGATCTAGTCCCATGTCATAGCTCTTCGACACCAGAAAGTATATCACAATCTAATTCGTGGAGAGTTGAAAGACAATCCGATCGCAACGTCCAGTGCACTTGGACGAATAGGAGCCAGGAGAAGACTCCCCAGGTTAGAGAATCGCCATTTCCGTGACCCGCGATATTTCTTGTGGAAAGTCATAACGTTTAGTTCATTCGCATGCCCATAGATCGTTCCTTCTCCACCTCAGTCTGTTTAGGCATTTTATGTCTGTGCTTTTTCCTCACCTCCACTTGCCATATCGTCTATGCCTAACTCGCTAGCTTTCTCTACGTCATCCCCATTTCTCTCAACATAACCTGACGAGTCGCTTTCATCTCCTTCCTTCACTCCTTTACTAGGAGGAGCTACTAAACTTCCCCAAACACCCGCAGCCTCTATAGGGCTTCTAGTTTTAAAGTATGCTTCAGTTGGAACATTTAATGGCGCCTCAACCCTTTCCCCGAAGGTTAATCTCTTAAAGCTTTTTCCGATGATATCCTTGGAATCTAAAAACTCGAGTCTCTTTTCTCTCTCCTCCTGTCTCTTAGCGGCTAACTCTTTTGCAATTCTGAGTCGCGCTTCTGCTCTCGCAGCCTCCTCCTTATTGGCTGCAATAGCTCTTGCCGATTCACTTGCTCTGTCCTTGACGATTTTTGTATACTTTTGATGAGTAGGAGTCATGCCCCTTCCATACTTTATGATGAAACCATTGTCTAGATCAATATTCGTGTCATGACCAAGGTCGACACACTTTAACATGACAGGACGTACGTTTGGTCCTCTGACCACTGCCCATAGTAAGTTATTTAACAGAATCTGAGGAGTCAATACTGGATCAATGGCTTGCACTACTGCACAAGCTTCCTCAAATAAAAGCCGGGCTTCTGTCACTCGTTCTTCAGTTGAAAATATTTCACCCATCATACAATTGAACGCAACCGTGAGAGGATAAACGACAGATCGTGTGACCAGTTTCCTCAATTTATATCTTTCTAGTACAGCCCTGCTTATAGCTGTCGCGCCAAGTGTAGGTGCTTTGAGTACTCTCTCAATAAGATACTTGGCTTCCTCCTCTCTCTTTTCCACCTCACCCGGAGTCTGACCATCGTCTACCGTTCGTGCCAGTGGCCCTACCGAGAGTTGTGCTCCTTGTAACGAGACGGAGCGAAGCGAGTCCCAAAACCCTTCGATGGCGGCTTCACCCATATACATCCCATTAGCAGATTCGACGAAATTGGGTCTTTTTGATACATCGGGAAACACTTGGTCGTATAGGATTTGAACTAGACCAGGGTTGTTTCCAATAACCATCACCACAGAGGATGGATGAAGTCTGTCTTTTATATTGCTGAAAAAATTGATCAGATCCCTAGGTCGTTCGGCGAAGATCAAATGATCAATAGGATCAGTATTGATTTTGGCCAACTGAGTCACAGGTACAGCCTTGATTTCTGACTCTTTTGGCGCTGGCCGAATTTCTGCTACTTCTTCCTTTACCACATCCCTACTTGTCGTTATTGGATCACAGAGTAATGAGTTCAATTCGAGAAAATATGATAGATCATAGATCTTGATATCTGAGATTGGTAATCGTGCCGGCTTCTTCAATCTCTTCTTCTCTTCAAGGATAGGTCTATTCTCAAGTAGCGAGGGTAGATCATCGAGTGAAAAATCTTCTTCATCCGGGCCAGTATCCATCAATAGACGTTTTAACCTTAGGCTTTTGGTAGGAGGAAATGTTTGCTCGGGAACAGTTGATTCCATTTCAAAAGGGAGAACTTCTATGTCAACAGCTCCCACCACGGTTGTGGCAACGCCATCTCTGATGATTTGAAGCTTGCCTTCGGTATCTACATAATGCTGGATATACTGATTCCGGGGTACCATCAGGGTTATTGGGTTTCTTTTGGGATTTGCAGTTTGGGCGAGAGCATTGGCAATGAGTGTCTGTAAATGATGTGCACCAGCAATATGTATGCGTTTGCCTCGGGAAATCTTTGAATTGTCCCGTGACTGTGGTTGGTACAATAGGCTTCCGGATTGTCGAAAGTGGACGATTGAGGCTAAAGGTATTGGCAGCGGCCCAGCCCTCCAGAGGGTCTTAGATGCGAGGAACATGCTGCATGTACCCAGATGGAGGTGGGACCGTTACCTTTGAGGTGTTGAATCGTGAGCCTCTGTTTTTGTTTATCAGAAGCCCAGAGATTATTGCTGCTGTTGTTGTTGTTCATTTGCCTGCTGTTACATCGTTAACATGTTCACCTTAGGCACCAATGCATGCACAAAACGTGATAAAAATAATGTGACTGCACGTGACTTGAGTCTCGATGTGAAATCTGTCATTGAATTGTGTTCCGTCCCTCCATACTTCAATATTATCACGCTACCAAACAAAATACTTGGATAAATGTAGCTCTGCGCATTAAATATTTACTACATCCATTGAGCGTGCCTGTCTTAGCGCGAACCTCGCAAGCATAAGTTTGACCATGAACCTTTATTATTTGAGGTCAATTACGTAGCTACGGAGTACACAGTGCGGAGATCCGAAAGAATCGTTCATCAAGAATGAACCATGCCCCCTCTTGTTTCATATAAATTCGAAGTCTTCACGTTGATATTCCATTATGAGTGGTGTGCTGGAAATGGGAAGCGGCTTGTCTCCTTGCTGCCATCAAAACAGGAAATATACTTCGATATTGGAGGTAGGCACAAACAAAGAATGAATACTCGAGACCCAAGGAATGGGCCTCTTAGTAGCCATTCAAAGGTAGAGCGTTCACGGCCAATCCTTCTTTATATGGAGGAGAATACTCATGTTATCCCGTCTACTCTTCTCGGTATCTGGTGTTAAAGCGTTAAAGCTTGGTTGAAAACAATTGGAAATCTCCGACGCCCAGGTTGTTAAAAGATCTTTGCTCAGCTTTCGCAATTCGACATATGCAAAGTGCTTAGATTGCTCTAATGTTGGGGCCACACCACTATTTCGGACTGTTGCTACTTATCATCGCGACCGAATACAATGTAGATATACAGCATGTACTGTACTTCTATGTGGGCAGTACTGCATACGAATTAGGAGGTGGATAGCCACATAAGCATGATGGTAGGCTGTGGACATGGCACTGATTTCGTTGTGTTCCACCACCAACAGTTGGTTTCTGCATCTCCGGATTTTCATCACCAACAGTTGATTTTATACATATATTTTATTCATCATTAATAATTTCACAAATCTATCTAGGTTTTGTTTCAGGTTCCTCTACTCTGATTAGCAATGAGTCTAACAATGGCCCCAAATACAAGAGTCAAATATCGTTCGGGGCAGAGATAAACTTTCCCTTGGAGCATCTCAAAAGCACACAATGAATACCCCTGTTTATGGTTGTGCAACAATCGATGGAGTGTGGGAGTACAAGACCATGGTTCATACGCTGATCCTTGTCAGAAAACTCCTGCAGGACATAACCAAATTATATTATTGGATCGCCACCGACATTGGCATGTCCCTCATCCTCCAAAGAGAGGAAAGAATTGAGATATGTCAAGTACCGACGGCATGGCACCTTATGCTTTAACTCTCATACATGGAAAGTTGTGTAGAAGAGAGGTGATGCAGAAATTTTGAACCTCGATTTGTAATTATCTTTGAGAAGAATTGCGGATCCTCATACGAAGCGGCTTTTTTGGCGCTCGACAAGTCTTCGGAGCTTCTTAATCGTATCCCTATAGTCCTGGTTATTTTAAGTCTTTTCAAAATGCTTGTTTCATGAATATTTAATCAAAGAAGCCTTCACAGACTGCACTTCTACCCTGCCGAGTCTGGCTAACTTTGCACGACAAACACGCAAGCTCTAAGATACTAGAAGAGTCGAATGCAAGGCTCGAGGCTGGAATTCTCATATCAGTATTGCTGAGGGTTTCAAACCTTTACTCAACAACTTTCTAATCATTGTTTCGACGACCAATATCTCTCAAATCATGGCGCGGTTTCTGGTTTCGTTTGGACTATTCTGTCTTGTTACCAATACCGCGCTCGCGTTAATGGTTACACCTGATTCTCCATGCATGTCTTTATGTAGTGATGGTCAGGGCTCGGACAGCATCGACGGAAGTGAAATTGTCTGCCAAAACAATGATTTCATAACCACTACAGCTGGCCAAAAACTCAAGTCATGTCTCTCTTGTTTACAGTTGAGTACTGCATCTGGTAACGATCAAAATGATCAACACTGCTTTATATGTGAGTTTTATCCCAAAGCGCTAGTTTGAAAAATATTTGTATGTTAATACTCGGCAGATAATATTCGTTATACATTAGCATCATGTTTATATGGATTTTCCAATGTTACTGATGCCATAGCCACACCATGTTCTACTTCCAAAGCATGTGGTCCATTACAGCTAGCGATTGAAGATGGAAACTTCATTACCAGCAATGAGACTGCGTATGGCTATTGTTCAGTGAACTACAATTCGATCTTGAGTAGCAGCACTTCTGCGTGTATAAGCTGTCTTCAAGCAGACAGCATTCAATCATATCTTTCAAATTGTGAGTTTTACTCCCTCGAGTTACAGGGATCAAACACTAATTAGCATAGTCTTAATAGCTCTTCAGGCAGGATGTCACCAACAGCCACCTGATGGAACAATCATCGGACTCAACGACTCCATCTTCTCTGAGCACACCATAACCGAAACCTCCCCTGGAAAAAGCTACAATACCACTGTTTCCAGCAGCACCACCTCCAAAAAAGGCCTGTCCAAAAACACCATCATCGGCATCTCCATTGGTCTCTGCATTTTCCTCCTCATCACCATTTTTATAATGTACATTATATGGCGTAAATACATCAGCTTAAAACGTCGACGCAATCACCATTCTTCTCTGGATGAAAGATATGGCGCTCTCAATATCACTGCACCAAATGAAGGTGCATTTGGAAACCCACCGAGTCGATTTAAAACGATTTCTCTTGCTGCTCCTCCGCCAGCTAGGAAACGTAAGAACACGAATACCACAACGCTTTTCAATCTCTCAAAATACCACAGCGATGATGAAAGTTTCCATAAACGAGATACGACTATTTTTCCTACACATCAAGCTTATTATCCTCCTTCTCATCCATATTCACACCCACAGTCAAAAGCAGAAGATACGGTGCCAATACTACCTAACGATAAATTCCCCTCGCCATATCCATATCCATATCCTCCTTCATCAAACGAGCACTCACCTATTTCCAGTCCGGCAAGATCTTTTTCACCGCCAGCATATAATGTAGCGCAGAGGCTAGATAGAAAAGAAGGTGCTACATTTTATAACCGAGGGAATGCTCAAAATAAGAGGATGGATGGGAATATAGAAAGAGATAAGGATGTGGATATGAATACGAATAGAGATATAACGAGAAATATAAATAGAGAGAGGGAGAGGGAAAGGGAAAGGGGAAGGGAAAAGAAGAAAAAGAGAGCAGCCAAGAGATTGCCGGTTATTAATGATCACGATCAGGATCAAGATCAGGATCAATGGCCTGGAGAATTTTAATGGGAAGTGAGAGATGGATGTTATGATTGATTAGATGATACCCTGTGTTTTTCTTTTGTTTTTGGGGCAAACTATCTATATTTTCTTGTTCACTTAACGAATGATTTCTCGGGCTGGATATGAATTTATGAGTAGCTAGCTGTAAACTGATCGCGAAACCGGTACGTATGTACTTGAGTACTTGAGAAGCGAGATCATCACCAGCTGGATTGGGGATTCCTTGCTTTTGACTTGGATCTGTATCTGTATTTTAGAATGAATATTAATAATAGTATGGGATAGGATGAGATTGGATCTGATCTGATCTGATTTGATTTGATTGTTAAATATTTACTAATTAATTACAATTTTCTTTCTAAATTTATTCTAATACATCACATCGCATCACCACCAAGCAATCAATCGTCCGGAAACGCGAGACGTGTATATTTAATTCAGTTATATATATATTCTTTTTAAATCCTCATTTAATGTTATCTAATCCTTGATTAAAATTATAAATAAATAAAACCATGATTATAAATCTTTTTTTATTTTTAAAAATTATTAAAAATTTTATTTATTATATATTTTCATTCTCAATTCCCATTTTTTAAATTTAATATTTTAAATCTTTATTTTTAATTTCTTGATATTAAATTATTTTATTATTATTATTATTATTATTATTATTATTATTATTATTATTATTATTATTATTATTATTATTATTATTATTATTATTATTATTATTATTATTATTATTATTATTATTATTATTATTATTATTATTATTATTATTATTATTATTATTATTATTATTATTATTATTATTATTATTATTATTATTATTATTATAAGTTTTTATAATATCGATATTTAATTTAATTTAGACTTCTGATCATGAATAAAATCTTATGTACTTACTTATATCTACTACATCCATCTCCTCAACATCAAAATAATATGTATATCGGCGAAGGAATTAGTGTTGGCATCCCATCAACGCTATATACAGTAGTGTTGTCGCGGGTTCATAATCCGTTCTAATGAGTCTACATGGACGTATACGACTTCCATATGCTATAAAGTATAAAGTCGGTGCTTTTCCTAGCTCCTTCTTTTCTTCTTTGTAGGATATCGTCATATTGCCTAGAAGCCTATCTACCACCGTGATAGGTGTGAGTTATATGCTTGCTTACATAGTGTTAATATTCCTACCAAAGGATTCTCTTTTTTCTTCTATTCATACAAGATTATATTCCTCCCTAATTCAATATTCTTATTATTCCCTACTCTTTCCTCTACTCTACTCTACTTTTATAACCTTATAAATTCATCAAACTTTCCCTATTATCACTCATAACATAACCCTAATGTAAATATCATTACTTAATACATATTGCACGAACAGATGCAAAGCTGGAGTTATACATACAATTAGCGCATCGGGAATATATTCCGAAGCTGGCCTGGTGGATTTTGCTCGTATGTATGAATCTTGCTCAAATGGACTCTACTCTGCTAATATATAAGCTGGGGAAATGCAACGGGGGAGATGTATTAGTTAAAACTAGGAGATTGATGGGTCGATGAAGTTATTGGGGGTGCTCATATGGGTCTATCATTGTGTATATATCCAGGATTTTGAATGCTCCGATAGATACGGGCTCTTGTTTATGGGTTGAGGAGATTAGGGGGGATAGAAGTGACTTGTTAGTGGTGGGGTTCGGTATATCTTCTCTTTCTACCGGTCACCGGAAGCAATGTTTCGATTTATTCCCAACTGAGAAGTATTTGATGAAAGTATGGCTAACACCCAACACTGCAAACACTAAACACCAATTGCGGAAAAAGATCTCTCACTACTCCATCAACACTTACGTCAGGTTCCTATCTAAATCCGCTACGCGCGAGATCATTGCTTTGCACATAGCATACTCCGTACGAGACGCCCAACTTTCCACATCTTGTTTCCAACTCAACGTAACATGCTCAGACACGAACAACCCAACTAGGGTATCATTTCGAACTCCAGGGGCATATCGGCAACAGATCCGGGAATTTGATCAATCTCTACCAGACTATAAAAACTTAAAACTAACCAGGACCAAGTAGTCTTTACTGGCTAGCTAGGAAGTGAGCGCATATCTCTAAGACAAGAAGAAATGACTGGAGGGCGCTGCGGTATAGATTGCTCAATTGTAAACCCCTTGCTTCCTACCCCAAGGATACATAGCCTTACACTTAAATGAATACCCAAACGTCGACTCCAAGTATGATGATATATTGTAAGTGAAAAATTGATATTGTGTTAGATCAGAATGATCCATATGCATGCATGCAAGCAAGCAAGCGACTGGACGAATTGAGTTTTGCTAGTGGATCAAAGGAAATATATCCCATGCGGTGCTAGACAAAGCGAGGCGAGGCGAGAAACCCAGGAGTTTGGTTGAAGCGCCGTGGTATGAAAGGGGGTTTACTCTGTACGAATGGGAAGATTTATTTCGTTTTCATCCAATTGCGGAAAGTAGATGGACGTATGGAGTGGAGGAAAAGTATTTGGGATTGGTAGCGGTAGGATATTTATCTAGATATGGGTATCGTTTAATTTGGAGTGTTGATTCACAGACTTGATTTTTCGTGTCACCTCATCTTTGGAATAAGCGCCTTTGGTACCGTACTCTGTAGTGAGGGTTTATTGTCACAAAGTTTGATTTGTGGATTGATGCTACTGTGCTACTACTGGGCTTCTAATGAGCAAGTCTGATGATTTTGATAACTTTCGACTTCGACTTCGGCTACGTAAATAATGTAATGCGTATGTAATACAACCTTTGCGTGGCTTATATTCATGTAAATAATAAAGTATGCTCCGTAAATATAAATCTTAACCCTATTTGAACTTTAATAAAACATGATGGGGTCCAAAAAGATATTGTTGGAGTATACTGCAGCGGAAGATCACAAGTTAACACAACTCAAAGTTCCCATTTCCGTTGATCCACAGCTGAGAGAGAAAAGAGTCTGAGAGTCTGGGAGAAAAATAAAAAATCCAATTGGAGAGCTGACTGGCTTGCTGACACATCTCATCGTATCCACTTTAAACACTTCAACCGGGCCGCTCCGGGAACCAATTGTAATAGTCAAGACAGGTAGAGGTGGTAGGTGAAGGGGCAGATTTTGGTGAAGGGGTAGATTTTGGTGAAGGCGCAGATGAAAATCATGGAACAAGGGAATAGAATAACGGGGCACTGAGAAGATTTACTTGATTCTGATTGGATTGGAGAGGGAAAATTAAAATATGAACATCATGTGCTGTCGACGGACATTGGAAATATTGATGCAAAATTGATCTAGAGGTTAGAGGCTAGAGGCTAGAGCTAATCGAGCGAGTGGAATTATTGAAATGTTTGTGATGAGATGGAAAATGGTAGGCTGAGATGATGATGATCTACACAAAGGCGACGGTGATGATGATGCTTATTTCTCAAGAGAGGATTGACAACAGGTCATTCATTCTAAAGTCCGGAGTATACTTACCTAGGTACTGTAGGTGTTTCGACCATCTAACCAAACATTATCAAGACTAGTGTCGATCTTAGATCATGTATTTGTACCGAGTATCCCATACCACCAGCACACAGCCAATACTCCGTATATGATATGATTCGGTATTCGGACCCCAAAAGACTATCTAGTGTTTAGATTTCAAATTCAACCGTCCTTTTACCGTCAACTATGCCACTTCCTTGAGCCTTACTCCGTACAGAGCATATAAGAAAAGGCCACCACCTCCAATCATGATGATTATATAAAGATATACCCATGCTACCTACATACATACTCCGTAAGGTCAATAACCATGTCCGCATGGGTGCCTTGTACCTTACACCTTACCTTACCTTGGCCTTTTATTCAACCGCCAGACATGAATGTGATCGATGCACCGGGAAGGAAGTTGAGTGGATGTGATGGCTGTGCGGGTGTGCGGAGAACGAACCACAACTGCAAGTCCTTATCACACACATAATCCACCCATCACCTCAATTGTGGAAAAAATGTCATACAAGAATGTCGTCTTCCCGCAATACGAACGACTTTCATGAAGTTCATGGATCGCTTCAATGTTGTGAGACGAAATTTCTAATTTTTTTTTTAATATCTTGATGGCTATTCGGTAAAGAGAGGATCAATCAATCTTCATTCTACAACGGTGATATTCAGATGAAATAGATCTTGCTGGTCGAGATCAATCATTGAATCTACAGCTACCTATTTCATTATTCCTCACGATACACAAGAAACATCCCGGACGAGATAACGAAATAAGGAATTGCTTTGAAAAGTTCAATAATATATATCCTACCTATCACCAATCATTTCCTTCCATCACCTCCATCACCTCCTTCAACATATAATAACATCTCTGCAACATGCGGTCCTCATTAATATTAGCACCGAGTCTCTTCCTCCTCACATCCTTCATACAATCCACAGACGCACTGAAAGCACTATCGAATTCACCATGTGCACCGAAATGCGGCAATGTTTTAGGAGGAACCTCGGGGGATAATGATATCGTGTGTCAGAATACAGACTATACGAGCTTAATTGGAACGACATATTCCGGGTGCGTGGGATGTCAATTGACGAGTACGTTTGTTGATCCTTCAACAAACGAAACGGATTTGGAATGGGGTTTATGTATGTTCTTTCCTCAGATGTATGTGTGGAGATGCGACTAACATGTGTGTGTATAGATAATTTGAGATACGCCATAAGTTGGTGTCTCTTTGGATATCCAAATAATACACAAGTGCAGGATACGCCATGTATAACACCGCTATCATGCGGACCCATGAAAGATGCAATCGAATACGGAAATCTGACGACGGGTGGTCAAACCGAATATGGATATTGTTCAGACATCGCCACGAACCAAATCCAACAATGTCAGAATTGTCTCCAAATTTCCACGGCAACATATTATCTGAATAATTTCTACACCTTGCTCTATGGAGCCTGTGATCAACAACCCGCTCCAGGCTCAACATTATCCTTCCAAGGCTCCCCCTTCTCCACCACTCAACTAAACATGACTTCTCCAACTCCAAGCTCCGTACCTGGTACAGCCTACCCCGGTCTCTCCCTCAATGGCCGCATCGGAGTCGCAGTAGGTATAATAGTCTTTGCACTCTTCATAACCGGATTCTGCATCATCTTCAACGGACGACGACGACGTCGCCGCGTCCTCCGCCAACATCAACTCGACACCGGCTACGCCGCCTGGAAAAACTCCCACAACGCCGACGGACTAGGCGGCCACATCCCTGTTAACGATGCCACCAGCGCCGTCTCAAACATGACATCCGGCTCGGGAGGTTTCTTCGACAGTCCCAACTCGCAAAAACCACTACAGCCACAGTATTGGGGTCAACAACAACCTCATGGTGGAAATTTCAATGGTCCTGCTATCATGTCCCCCGTGGAAGATAGTCCCATCACCCCTGTGGCGGAGAAAGTATACCTATCTCCCTATTCCTCTCCATATAGTAGTCCAGCCACCGCATCCACAGATGCAAATGGGAGGAATCCGAATGGAGATTCGTGGCCTACGGATCGAAAGGGGAGTTTTGGACAGGGGACTTTCGGACAGGGAACTTTCGGACAAGGAGGAGGCAGTATGGCCGAGAAACTCAAAGCGAGGGAAAGGGAACGAGCACGAAGAAAGAAAGAAGAAGAAGAAGAAGCGATGAATGAACGTGATCAAATCGAATTGCAGAATTTACAAAATCAACATCAACATCAACATCAGAACCAGAATCAAAATCAAAATGTAGCGCCAGTCCTAGGACATCCGGGGTATGGGAGGGGAAACGCGAGGGGTATGACGAGTGAGGATGCGAGGAGGGGTGATGCGCTTTAGTGCGCTCGCTACCTAGTGTTCGCTTTATGGGTAATAGGGACCGGGGGGCGAGGGGTAATCATCTATTCATTCAATATATTTTGCGTGGGGATTTTTTTTGGTATATTGATTAGCTGTTTGAGTAATTTTTCGATATGATACCATTTTTTTGCTTATGGGGAAAAAAGGAGGTACTTTGATTTGGCTTGGTTTGGTTTGGTTTGAATGGGATGAATGGAAGAAAGGAATGAATGAAAGTAATGGAAGGAAAGAAGGAGGGATAAAACCAATCAGCTCTACCTACCTACCTACCTATAATATCAATCCCCCCTCACATCCAACAAGATGCAGCTCAAAGCTCAAAGCTCAAAGCTCAATAGGTACCTAGTAATAATTAACAAGAACGGTCTAGCCTAATACTTATTTTATTTGGAAGATTATAAAGATTATAAAGCAAAGTAAAACTTAATTATAACAATTAATTACCTAGGTAATTTAAAGGAGAATGAACTTTGAGTATTAAATTGAAATAGGGGATGGAATGGAAGAGAAGAGAAGAGAAGAGATAGTGGTGTGTGATTTACATTTAAAAAAAGTTAGGAGTGAGGGATGGAGAAACTTATAATTATAGGATGGGGAGGTTTCATGAGATTGTTTGGATTAGGTGGATAGGATAGATGAGGGATGGATTTGTTTGGTTACTCTAGATTTATATGCTAATGTAATTGTCCTGAACGATGTTGCCCATTTTCATATACTCTTTCATGATGTGATGTATGTGCAGCGGCTCGTTTCATCAGGCAATAATTATGAATAGATTTCTCCGGTGACCATGTCATCCACATTCTTGTCAAAGGAGTCTTCCACATAGGCATCTCTGCATTCATCGCGCCAGACTCTAGGAATTTCTTTTACAGCATCTGATTCTGAATCCCTTCCTCAACTTCTTCATCTTCATTCAAGATCCCCTCGTTAAGTTCTTCATTCATGTCTGAGACGAGTAGAGGAGTTGTAGCTGTGGTAAGAGGAAGCCCCAGAACGATTGAAGTCTCTATAGCTGCCTCTAAAGCCTCACAGACATGTTGAAGCTTTTCCTAGCCAGTAGATTCCAAGGATATCGTTGTCTCTGTGTGTATTTCACGAGCGAAAACGTTGTAAAAAGTTCCCGACCCGTTCAAATTCAGGATCGGAAGATTGGAAGATAGGGATGGTGACTTGAGCTGCATTGGGTTTTCTTTCTAGGATGGCTTCCCGGATGTCGAGGTTAGAACTAGAAGCAGTTTGTGCCGCTAAAGTATTTGGTTCGTTGTTTGTATGGAAGGGATTCCCAGGGCTGATATGATTCAATTCCCTGTAGGGAAAAAAGGCCAGAAACACGTGAATGTGGTCGGAATCCTAGAGACTTCCACAGCGGAATCCGCATGGGATAGTTAAAGTATGGAGTTATGAGCCCGGAAGCAATAGGCGTACGGGCTATTTCAATTTTAATTAGGATAGCTGGCGTATTTGGTTCATAACTGATCGGTCTGGTGTCGAAGAGATGCTTGTAATCTCCAACTCATGTGATAGCTCCAAAAATGCCGAATGGCTATGTAGGTGAAGAGCCGGAGTTGTTGCGCGAGAACTGTTTATGATGACATAAGACATGTCGCGTTCGCGAATGAATCAGTCATGATATCGATAGATGATCAAGAAGTCTTGATATTCGACGTGTAGTTGTTTGGATGTATGATATCAGGAATATGAATTTCTGTGATATATTAATATGATGACAAATGATCGAATTTTTCCGAATGGAATTGAAGTGATTTGGCGAAGTGCATTGACAAGGGAAGAAAGCTCCTAATCGACCACTCTTCTCGCCCTCGGCATATTCTTCTTTTCCTTTCCTTCCACCTTCTTTCTCCTTCTTTCGATAACCCGATCCAATTGTCTCCCCTTCAACTCTCCATATGTATCCAACAAAACCCTCTTCTTCTGTTCTGCCTTCTTCAAATAATATGGTGTCTTTCCCTCCTTCACCAACTCCTTTTCCTCCTTCCTATGCTTATCCAAAATCTCCCTAGCCTTCCTCTTCTTTGCATCCGTCTTCTTTCTACTCTCCATACTCAACAAGTCCCTCTTTAACTTCTCCTTCTCATCTTCATCCTTAGTTTTCTTGATCGTCTCCCTTAATTTCTTAATTTCATCCTCCCGATAATCAATCAAGAAATCATATACTTTTTCGATCTTTCCCATATCCACCGGACCGTGCGTAGGATCAAATCGTGGATCGCGAATTTCTCTTTTCTTGACAGGCACGACTTCTCTGCGACGGGAAACTGCTTTCTTACTGGAAACTTCGGTTGGTGCATTTTTACTACTGCGAGTAAAGTCTCGTTGGTCCTTCTTCCCTGCTTTACGTTCGGTAGCTTCATTGTCTTCCCATCCATCCGCGTTGCTCTTCTTTGATTTTTTCGAATCCCTTTTACTAGGCTTGGACATGGTTGCTTGTGCTTTAGCCAATGCGCCGAAAGAAATCGAGGCTGCCGCATCGTTGGACGATTCTTCTTCGGATTCAGAGGTTTCCTATTGGAATGTTAGTGAGGGATCTGGATTTTATTTTGACAAATCTAACCTCATCTACCTCATCCTCTGCCTCATCGCTGGAACTTTCCTCTTCCTCATTGTCATCTCTGCCAATTTCTGATGGAGCAGAATCTGAAGAAGATTCTTCAATTTCCTCAGAAGGCTCCCTCCTTGCTCTCACACGCCTTTGTAGACCGGTGTCTGGTGCTTTCCTCTTCGTTGATAACATCTTTTAAAAAATTTGTGGTTGCTTGAATTTTAAATCTTGAAATCCAAGCAAGGTTCGATTTTGTGTGGGGAATTTTTTCCGCGACGACCACCGGAATAACAAAACACCGATTGATTTCCCCACAAACTTTCTATCATCAATTTTTCGAAGTTTATCTTCAGCCTCGTAATCTAGAAAGAACCAGCCCAAGTCAAACTTTCCGGCTGGATGTCCCTATTACATTCTTTTGCATTCACTTTTAGTGGGAAAGAGTTGAGATATCTTGCTAAGAGGACTTTCTCTTCAACGGAAAATGCGTTGAACAGATATGGACGCAATAGTCGAAAAGAACCACTAAAATCGGGCAGATCGCCTAATTGGCATCGAAAACATCCAGGAGTATCATTAGGAGAACGAAACTGGGGTGTATCCCAGCAGGAATACCTCCGGGACAGAAACTCCATAGCTGGTGATAAGTGGACTCCATCGTTTGATCACAGCGGTTTTCAAGACATTGCGACAAACATATCAAAACCACTCATTCCACTACTCCGAGCACCACACGTTGCACCTGACGTCGCACCTGAATCAGATCCATTGCAAGATCAGAAATTCTACTACCAGTCACTCATTAGTCACCAAAGACAATCATCAAAAAAGACAATGGCTCCCATCTCCAAAGAGGCGAGAGTCCAGCCATCCAAAGCCTCGGGTGGTATCCCCAACCCTACTAGCGAATACCTCGAAAAGACCTATACCAAGCCAGACCAAGGACCCACTCCCTCCCTCCTCGCCCGCCATCTACTCGTCGTAATTGATCTAAACGGCACCCTTCTCTACCGTCCCAACCGCAAAAACCCCACCAAGTTTACCGCCCGTCCTCACGCCGAAAAGTTCCTACAATACTGCGTCGACACCTTTTCCGTGATTATCTGGTCATCCGCCAAATCACAAAATGTGATACCCATGTGCCAAACCATTCTTACCCCCAAGCTCCGACAAAAAGTCATCGCCATTTGGGGACGCGAAACATTCGGTCTCACTGGTCAGGACTACAATATGCGCGTGCAATGTTACAAACGACTCACCAAGCTCTGGAGCGATCCTAAAATCGCAGCTTCGCATCCAGATGCTCAGAATGGTGGCAGATGGGACCAGACAAATACAGTATTGATTGATGATTCCAGCGAGAAAGCCCGCAGCGAACCCTATAACTTGATCGAAATACCAGAATTCTTTGGTGATGACAAGGAAGTCGGGGATGTCCTGCCACAGGTCCATGATTATCTGAATTTCCTCAGCATGCATGAAAATGTTAGTGCTGCGATTCGTCATTCGCCGTTTGTGCCACTGCCCAAGGCCAATCCTCATCAGGCTACAGGTTTGAATTTGCCCATTCATCCACCAAGAGTTCCAGGTCCTGCTAGAGTTCCATCTCCAGTTGTTGAACCCGTGTACAAACCTTCACATTCAAGTGATACAGTACCCTCAAAGTATCAACCCATGCTCGGAAATTCGGATAAGTGGTGATCTGGTCCAATAATGACTTCGATATTGCTGGTAAGTTTGTCACCCTCATGACGTAACGTCCTATTAATCTTGACCATTACCGATGACAGATAGAATGTTTTCAAGACGTCAAGGTCACATGGTACTTTTCTTTTTTTATGATACCCGTTTTTAGGCACACTCCTGCTGCTTATGTAGTGGTGGATCAGTGAGGATCAGGATAGCTAGCGCAAGGTATCACGGCAATGAGTGGGCGTTCACGAAGAGTATTTACTATATGGTGGCATGATAATAAGCTTAGATTGCATTTGCAGAAATGCTAAAAATACCAATAAACGATCTTCATATGATTCGTATTCGTAATCCTCCCACATGTCATGATTGTTCATTACACGTTAACCCTATTCAGCGCTAAAATCATTGTGAAAATAAAAACATCTAAAAGTAATAATTTACTTGAAGACCTTTCCGTCGGCCCATGGGTACTCCTTGCCGTTAACGACAAGTGGCTTCTCCCATGTCCATTGCTCGTTGACGAACTCTCTGTCCTCTGGCTTGGAGGCATCAAGCTTGGTGAACTCATAGCTCTCATAGTCAGGCGCGACATCAAAAGCCGGGAGAGCCTCTTGGCCACGGATGACGAAAGCACCCTTGATGATGCTGTCGTTGGCGGTACCGTAGACGGAAGCACATCCAAAGATGTACTTACGGGAAGCCTCAAGACGAGCGAAGAAACCACCAATCAAGTTGGAAGTCATGAAAACTTGGGTAAGCTCATCGTTGTACTTGTAGTCAACAGTCCACAAGGAGTACTCCTCTGCGTTGTAGTTCTCCCAGAACCACTTAAGAGCATCAGGTGTCTCGGAGTTGGAGTATTGGCGCTTCCACTCATCGAGAGGAATGGTAGACTTTGGCAATGCCTCGAGAGGGTGCTTTGGCTTTGGTGCAGCTGGGGCCTCCTCTTCCTCCTCCTCGACCTCCTTGGCCTTTGGCTTGGCGGCCTCCTTCTTTGGCTTCTCGGCCTTTGGTGCCTCAGCCTTCTTTGGTGCTTGGTTCTTGAGGGCTGGCTCATCGATCAAAGCGAGAGGGTCGACAACAGCAGAGTAGATTGGTTGGTTGTAGACGGTAGCATACCAACGGCTAGTGTTGGGGTTCTCAGCGCGCCACTTCTTGTCAAAGAAGAATTGGAAACCACGGGAGATGATACCAGCAGCGAACAAATCGGCAAGAGTGATACGCTCACCAGCGAGGTAGGTGTTGTTCAAGAGGTGCTCCTCGATGACGGAGACGCACTTGGCAGTGGCCTTGATGGCATCATCGACGTTCTTCTTGTTGTATGGGTCCCGGCCCAAGAGAGGGCGGAACCAACCACCGAGGGATGTGAGAACCTCAGTGTTGAAGAAAGACATCCACTTCAAGATAGAAGCATAGTCTTGCTTGGTCTTACCGAGGAGGGTGGTCTTCTCGTTTTGGGAGGTGACTAGAGAAATTTGTAAGCTATTGACTCGACAAAATCAAATAAAATGCAATTCAAATTTTAAAGAGAGTGTTCAGAGTCTAATTAATAAAGATCAACATAGAATGATTAAGACAGGGATAACTGAATGACTTTTTTTCATCATGACACAAATGTATATATAATAGGTAGCGTTGCTGCAAATTTGGGGGAAACGAAGTGGGGTGAAGTGGGATGTAAACATACCGTAGATAGCGATGGCAATAGCCTCGTGGAGGGTGAAACCATCAGCACCGACGAAGGTTGGAACTTTGCCGAGCTTGTTGATCTTGAGGTAGTCCTCAGAGACACCCTTGGATGGCTCAGTCTCGACGATATCGAGCTCGATGTTGTTTGCCTTTGCAACTGCACGAATGGCAGTTGAGCGGGGGTTACCCTATTTTAAAAGCACGATCAGCTGAAGTTTCATGGAAGGATTAACCAGTGGAGTTTATTGTAGATGTCAGTAAATGTGTATACATACCGGGTAGGTGTAGAGAGTTCCGAAAGTCATCTTTGCGTTTGTTCAAAGTTGATTGATCTGGATGGAAGAAAGAAACTTTTCGTGGGATGTTTGTTGATTTGACTGACTCAAAAATTTGTTGCGGGGCTTGATTGAGCTAGTCCGTATTAGGATTAAAGTCAAAATCAGCTGATGCGGGAAAATCGAGATATGGAAATCTAAAGTTTGCGAAAGTCGATTAAAGAGGGTAAACGCTCTTAGCTGTCTGCGACTTAGTTCCGTCTTCAATATGAAGACATCATGGCTTCCCGCAAGTCTAAGGGAAGGCCTTAGATGCGCCTATTCCAATCAACCAACTTTTCCCAGAACCCTACTACGAAATCGAGTTCCCTTGTCATCACCTTCGAGATCCTTCACAACCACCTCACAACTTCGAGACAGCATTGCGGCTCCGGAAATAAATTTCCCAGACGAAGAAGGAAGAGAGACTGGGGAGCAAGGGCCACCGAAGTTCTACGCACGTCTTGTTCCTTATTCGCCATCATATTTCACGGCTCAACCTTCATATACCGATAACCTTCTCCACTTGCAAAGCCTCCTGGGCAAATACTCAAAACTTCCTGTTGTGCAACCAGGAGAGGCGCCGCGTGTGGCATGGAGATCTCTTATGGAATATAGAGATCAAACTGGAGAGGCAGTGCGGTCATCAAAATATCATAAGATTGTGGAGACACTGCATCGACTCAATCACATTCATCCATCTGTGATGCCTCCAGATGTGAAGGAAGCTATCAACATTTACAAACGCGATATAAATCCACACGAGAATCTCGCAAAACCTATACCCATTGATTCATTTGGGCGGGCACTAGGAGTTGGAAGGAGGAAATCATCTGTGGCGAGAGCGTACTTGGTAGAGGGCACAGGGGAGGTACTTATTAATGGGAAAACACTGGCGGATGCTTTTGGCAGACATCATGATAGGGAAAGTGCCATTTGGGCTTTGAAGGCTACGGATAGAATTGATAAGTATAATCTTTGGGCCCTGGTTAGTGGAGGTGGAACTACAGGGCAGGCGGAAGCTTTGACGTTAGCGGTGGGGAAGGCTTTACTTTCACATGAACCGGCTTTGAAGCCTGCATTGCGAAGAGGTAAGTTCTTTGAATTTCATCACATTACTCACTTCCCATCCATAAAATCGAGTCAATACTTGAAGCATGAAATACTAACATATTCTCCAGCCGGATGTGTAACTCGTGATCCAAGAAGAGTGGAGAGAAAGAAGCCAGGTCATGTCAAGGCCAGAAAGATGCCTGCCTGGGTCAAGAGATAATTTCATATGTATTTTATTGTATCAATACATATGTTGTATGGGTTTCGGTAGCTTGGTGTTTTGAACACATAAGAAATAAGAAAATGAATGAATACCCATTAACAAATCCAACACATATTCCAGACATCGATATCACAATGTCGGGCATTTCTCTGGGCCATATTCTAAGGCAAGTCAGCATGTCGGTAAACATGTGAAATCGTGAAATGTTTCATTACAACATCAAACTCTCAGAAGGTATCGCATACCCAACACCAGCAAGTGCATCTATCTTTCAGCTTCAGACATCCTATACAAAAGCGAGCACCCCTCATACTACATTTATCAATCCAATAATCTCAAAACATACTACATTACATGGCAATTGCTTTTCCATTCTCCAAACCCCATGCTCGCACATGCACATTATGTACCCAAGGCTAGATAGAATAAATCTTCCCTACCAATCAAAAGGTCACCTTCCTATTTAGCCAATCTATATTTATCACCCGTCATTCACGCATATGGAGTGCAACCCTAGCACAACCCATGCTGACTGCTGACTGCCTTCAGACTGCACCTCTCATCATATCCAATATCCAATATCCTAAAAAGAATTTCCTTCATCCTCACCCTTTTCTTTTTCCCTCAAATAATCCCATCCATATCAGATTCAACTGTTGATCATTAGATACTACTACTACTACTATCACAATTACCATTATCATTACCACATACTATCGAAAACCCAAGTTCAATAAAACAAAAACAAAAAAAAAAACAAAGCTCGGAGCCCGTTTAATGTCTATAAGATAGCGTCGCATTATCATCCCATCCAATTATCGGATACCCCCTATCCCAATTTCGCTTCTTTACTCAATCCTCCCGTACCCGTACCCGGCTCAGGGTTTGTTATCTTTCTTTTTTTTTGGCCTCCCGTTTATATCCCCATTCATTCGCTTCCGCATTTATATCCTTGCTGTGGTTTCCGGGATTTATCTTTTCTATATTCCATATTAAAGATATACATCTTACATCCAGCCTCGCTCATCCATCTCACTTACTTTATTCCATCTTGTTAGATTAACCCATGATGTATGATGATAAATAATCATCATCAATACTCCCTCTATACATACCATCCTAAACACCAGTCACAGACAACTATACAATACGACAGCACTACAACAAACTTGTTTCTTTTGTCATTTTTAACTTCCCGATATATGAATCTGAGAATTAGATCTGTAATCTAGAGTGGCATTATTGATGTAAATATATATATTACTCTTAATATCAATCATCAAATCATCTCTTTAATCTCCCCCAATATATATCCCATCCCAATCAAAATTATTGCATCTTCCCTTCCACTCCCGCCCTATTTCAAGTTCCGCTTCACACCTTCACACCTCATTCCCTATATTCAACACCACCCTACCACCATACCGCCCTGCCCCATATAAGATCTTACATCCATCCATCCATCCATCCATCCATCTATCTATCTTACATCCAATCTTTCACACCAACCCCCAAAACTAAAATCCCCATCCCCATCCTCAACCCCCAACCCCCAGTCCCCAGTCCCCAGTCCCCAGTCCCCAAGTCCCCAAAATAAATAAAACAAATACACCCACACCACACCCAACCCATCCACACCTCTGCCCAATCCAATCCAATCCCATCCCATCCCATGCATATCTCCTCCTTACCCTCCCCCTTACCCTCCCCCATCCATCCATCTGCCGTCTATCCGAATACTACGTCCACATCCCATCATCCCTCAAGCATTCCTCAAGCATCCCCCAAACATTCAATACATATACATATATATATACATACATACATATACACGCCATACCAACAACCAATCCTTCACCTCATCCTCATCCTCAGCTGCGCATGCACATATCCTATCCTATCCTATCCTATATCATCCCATCTCACTGCATTGCATTGCATTACAATACAATACCTACATTCCATCAAATTCCACATTCCTATCCGATCCCATCTAATCCAATCCCACCCAGTCTAACGTAAAGCAATCTAATCCCATCCCATCCCATCCCATCTCCTTCCCTACACACAACCCCCAATCCCCAAATCAAGAGATGAACAAATACAATATACTAACCAACAACCAACCACTCACCACCAACCCAGTCAAATACTCACAAGTGACAAAACAACCAACATATCTTCGCAAAGAAAGAAAGAAAGAAACCCCTTTACATTTAATAATAATAATAATAATCATCTCTCTCTCTCTCTCTCTCTTTTAAAAATTTGAAAGACTTTATTCATTTACAGTACATGAATACAACAACTATATCATTCCACAATCCATTGGTGCCCTGCTCTCCCCCAGCCTGTATCCCCTAGCCCCTCTCCTCTCCTCATACATCAATCAAAACATGCTCTTCCCCCTCCCCCCTCCCCCTCATCCCCTCGGCAGGCACTCATCTCTTCCGGCGTATCCATACGCATGCTAATTCAATTGCAATTAATTGCCGTCATACCCTGATAGATATGACTTAATACCCTAAAAGATATATTATTCATTCGCTCCAAAAACCCCCATACACCCTTTTTTGTTCGTTCAGTCCCGTGGGCCTAGAAGCCGATCTGCCATTCCATTGCATTCCTATCCTTATGAGCCTAGTAGCCCCGTTAATTAATCATACTCCCGAGCCTAGAAGCCCTCCCATTGCACGGCAGCTCTAGTAAACCACTTCGTACAATATTATAATGAAAGAAAACAAGACGCTAAAAACATC
This sequence comes from Sclerotinia subarctica, assembly GCA_025389085.1. NCBI lineage: Eukaryota > Fungi > Ascomycota > Leotiomycetes > Helotiales > Sclerotiniaceae > Sclerotinia > Sclerotinia subarctica. Next base: position 3,791,298 of record QRFI01000001.1, on the reverse strand, counting down.
CATTCATTCATATACCCCATGCTTTCCCAAATCATTTGCGAACCAGAACCTTCCCACCTTTCCTTTTTCATCATACAAACATCGTAATAAAAGAAGCATTGCGCATAGAAACATTGAAACATAGCTTCATCGAAAAATCAGAATGCCGCCCACCCGCAAATAGTCCGCCAGTGACAATCCATTCACCTTATGCATGCAGAGAACCACCAACACCAAAATGTCAAATCGAGAAGACGAAATCAAGTTTCCCACCCAAGTATTAGTACCACATGAAGTGATCCTGATTAGCAGGGAGGGAAGAAGTTAAATCTCGATATTGACAAAGCAAAACGAAGAATTGGAGTAAAGTAACGCCGCGGAGAAAGAAATATAAGTTTATGCTTTACAGTGGTATATCAAAACAGAACTTTTCCAAGTAGGGGAGAACAGGAGCGAAAAGTGGTAAAAGAAGATATACTGTTATCATGGTGGCGCTCGACCGACGTTGGAGTTTGCGGATGCGCCTTCATCGGGGGTTTCAGGTCCTTCCAGGTTTTCTTGGAGCTGTTTGCAGCTCAAGAGAACTAAATCATAGTTAGATAAATAAACAACCATTAGGAGTTCTGCTATTCTTCTAGACTTACTATCCATGATTTGCGACTCTCCAACCCCATATTGATAATCCACCAAACCGTATTTCTCGACAGAATCGCACATTCGTGTTAAGTTGGTTCCCATTTTACCAATAAACTCCAAAGACATGAGTGTTTGCGGTGGCTGTATGCGCTGACCTGATTCGAGAAAATCGTGCTGCCTAGTAAAGATGCTCAACCACGCGGCATTAAACTCGTTCCATAGCCGAAGTCGATCGCCATGAAGCGCAGTTTCGTCTACAGTGAGGCCTTCATCAGAAACTATTAGTGGATGAGATTGAACAGAGGAAATCTTGACCTACCCAACTCTGCTACGTGCCCGAGTAGCCACTCCGAAACTTCAAGTAAAGACGAACTTGCTTCTGCAAGGCGAAGATCAATGATGTTCTTGAAGATTTGCTTGAGAGCCGTCTGGTAAGTCGAATAGGCTTCTTCCATGCCCCCTGCCCCTTGTTGCTGCAGGTTTCCGGTGCCCATAACGTCGGCTGTTCCCGGTGCTTGACTCATTCCACCTAATCCTACGGGTGCCGAATATGATTGTTGAATCAAGGTGGTGCGATCTCCTGGGCTTTGTTGGTGATGTTGATAAGGTGTAGATGAGTTTGAGGAGGCGTACTGTTGAGTCCCTGGAGTATTGGTTGGGTCATTTGAGAGGTAGGGCGCAGCCACGTCCGGCATCATTTGCATTGCTGCAGGTTGCCGCCCCTGAAATTGCGGACTGTCATAGATGCCGTTTTGTGGAGTTTGTTGTGTTACATTGTTGTACATCATTCCGGCGTTATAATCCGAGAAACTTGATTGTTGCCTTTGATCTGGAGGATAATTGGAAGAGTATTGCAAAGGATTTGACGAAATGCCTGTCGAGAAATTCGAAGTTGGCTCGTAGTATCCAGGAGTAGTATATGCTGAAGCAGGTCCGACTCCACGATTCATTGATGGCGACCCCGTCGTCGCTCCAGATCGATGTCTATCCGATATGGAGTATGGGATGCCACGACCTTGGCTCTGGTCTGAGGCATATCTGGGATCCTGAGCAGAATACGGTGGCTCATTCTGCCTTCTTCGACGGTTATTGTCGTCCATTCTCTCCTCTCCGATTCAAAAGTGTACAAACTACTTCCCACCGACTGATCCAATCGATGCACCACCCACAAGGAATACGGCGTTGAGTGCAAGAGGGCCAGCTTGATGATTCGGTCTGGGTGGAGATCTCAATAGGTTCTTCTCGCAGCAATTTCGACGCGTTCTATCTATCTTATTCCTCGATACTAAAGTTCGCAGTCTTTATACCCCTGTCAATGGTATCCATGAAGTCAAAGAGGGAGGAGGGCTTAGTTACCTGGTGTCTTGGAGATAGCAGCTTTGAGGGAGAAAATTTGAGATTTATTTTTGCTCAGAACGCGCCAGCAAGTTTTGTATCGTGGTCTGAGGATTTTTGTCGGGTGATAAAGAAGGGCGTGGAAAGAAGATGTAGGAAGATGAGGAGTTTGAGGTGATCGACTCTCGCACTTGGACGACAATTAGATGAAATTGACGGCGAATGGCCGAGTGCTAGATTGATCAATCAATGATAGGTTGCTAGCACGGTTTCGTTCAAGAGAACAGAAATGCAGCGGAAATAAGGTGTCAATCGAGTTTCTCCTATGGTTAAGACCTCGTCACTAACTCCTAGGACTATCCTTGACTTTCAATACAAGCAAGTCCCCTGTGGAATGTAGCTTATAGGGCCAATATCACTAGGGTGTCGAGATAACGTCGACGCTTCCTCTCAATTTGATTTCGCTGCAATTTGACCGCGGGCTGACTGGCGGGCTGGCGGGCTGGCTGGCTGGTGTAACTATGGAGGGGCTTTTCGACTTTACTCTGACCTTGTAAGGAAGGAGAACCAGGTTCATGGATAAATTAAGATGTGCAACAAGCCAATTCTCTTCCGACTTTCTAGAAGGTCTAGAAGAAGGAAAATCGAATCGATTGATGATACTAATGTGACAATACTACCTTCAAATATAATCAAGTCAAGAAAAACTCTAACACGCTCAAATCTGATGATGGCTGGAGGGTGTGAAGTCGTTGAAGATTAGACCATGTGAATGAACTTTGAATGAATGTATCGTCGGCCGAATTCAAATACGGGAATTGGGAAATAAATCAAGTCGTCTCTTACCTTCTTCCCTTCCCTGACGAATATCAGAAGATGTTGAAGCTCGATTGGATCCGTGAACAAGTTTGATCTACGAGGCAGGAGATTGTCGATATTTTCTTTCCAATGCTTGTGCATGAATTGATGGTTGACTTTCGGAGATCAATGATCATGCACCTGACTTGGGTCAGTTCCCAGTTCTTTGAGTTTAGAAGATTTGGAATAGTGAAGTCGAGATAGAGTTATGGGGATGAGATGAAAGGAGTGTCACGATACGACATACTTTTTGGGCTCGTTTGACTGCAGTGGCTGGTCAAGATGAGAAGGCGCCGTTGGGTTCCAGGTTCCTTCCTCAAATCTTAATGGAACTTTAAAGTTCCTCTGGTGTCTGAGCACACTCTGACTACTCAAACGTCGTATCTTGGACGTATTCTGTGTGTGTTTAATTTAAAATGCAAAGAACGTGCAGTATTGTTTGGAAGACGATGGTGTTGAGATGGCGTTGAGATGGTGAAGTAGGCTAATCAAAACATGTAGAGTTGCAAAGGGAACTTCTCGTGTGGGATCTATCGTTTGACGGTACGATAGATATATCTTCAACTCAACACCTTTCCTTTGAAGATCCTCGTTGTGGCACGGACGGATCTTTCAATTAAAAGTGTTGGAAACTTGCTACCAAAGTACGAATAGCACTAACAGTACCGAGTAAGGTGCGCGAGGATACTACAGATAGTGTACAGTAAGCTTTAGATCATCTAACCGTGTCCATACGCCTCTTCATGTATGTACTCATTTATTCATTCCACTTATTCATTCATACATTCATTCATTGATTCCCAGCCATTCCATCGAAGCGCATGACCTAGACGGATGGCGGAATGATGGTTAGATAGATACGAAGAGAAGGTTATACTGACATGTTTGACACTTCGGTATGACTTTGTGACGTAAAGCAGTTCCAAATTTTAGGTCCGCGTGCTTGATTCTGATGATTCTGACTATACTCAAACTGACCTAAGTATGTCGAGAATTATTCCACTGCTGGTAACCAATCAATCGACCTGGAATGCTCCGAGATATTTGCCTCACACCAGCCACTTTTCGAAGTCAGACTACTGTCAGGTACGGTATGTTGGTGGTAGTAGATAGACACGGCTTCAAAGTTGATTACTGCCTGGCTAAAGCGAACCAAGGTTCGAATTCTCAAGAATAAAAACTTGTTCTGTTATGTCTGTTGGCCTGAATTTAACTAAAACGTACTCGGTGGCTGGCTGGAAAGCGGAGACTTGGAACTAGAACAAGCGCAATTACTCGTTAAAGCCAATGAGATGACAGACCTCGCCAGTCGTTATTCTAGAGCGACGAATGGTGTGAACAAGAACGATATGGTGGAGAAAGAGGGTCCAAGTAATCTTGTCGATTCAACCAGGCGGGTGAGAATAGGAAGCAAGATGGTGATGTTAAAAAGTGTGGGGAGGGAATCTATTCTCCGGTAGGGCCTTCGCAGCTAATATGTAAGTGTGCAGTCATGCAATCTGATATGCAGTTGATCAAAAGAGGTTCAGTTAGCTCTCTCTCTCGCTCTTAAATCTGGATCCACTCCAAATCATAATATGTATCAATAATATCAATTTCCTTTTCTCTCTTCGGGGCAACAGATACGGTAGGTAGATGGAACATTGAGTATGGGTAACCTTTTGGGCTTTAGATACCGGGGCTCTGGTCGATCAGGCGTAACGCTAGGACGTGAGATCGCCAGATGAGGGACGAGGCAATGCTTAGGACGCGAGTTGTGATAGATGCTCGTGGATTTACCAAAAAAAAAAAACATGTAAAGCATGACAGGAGATGCATCGGATGGATATAAAACAGCCCCTAGGTACCCAGCCGAATATTGGAAAGTCTGGGAATAGAGAAGGGGCTGACAGGGTTTCAAGACATGAATTGGAATTATTGGACGTGAAGGGATAGTGAGATGAGTTGAAGCCTAAAAAAAGTGATGGAGTTTCTACCTAGATGGATATTTTAAGGACAGCTAGAGCATTTTCGGCATCAATGAGCGCAGATTTGATTATCGGAAAGGAAAGTATAGCGCAATACCCAGGTGATTTGAGTCTGATTAGTGCACCAAATGAGGAAGAGGAGGTTGATGGGGTCCAAAGTAGCGTTGCATTGGAAGGAAAAGGCCGAAGCAAGAAATACAGGGGAAACCGGATAGTTGGAAATGGACAAGCAAATATATGCCGCCTTCCCAGCATCGTGGTTCACTAGGGTTCAAATCGGAAGGAAGGAAGGAAGGAATGGAAGGCTGAAAAAAGAAAAGTATTTTCCGAGATCCCCGAATTGATTGGACGGTAATCATTTCTTTTCCTTTTTCATTTCCGAACTCTAGATACATGAGGAATATATGGGAGGGAGTAGTGCTGGATTGAAGGGAGATAGAAGCGCAGTTCACGGCAATCGATCGACTATGGAAAGTGACTTGGTCGTGAAGGAGAACCTAGAGAGACGATCAAGATACGATGCTGAGTAGGTGGTGTAGCTCTTTTGGTCGAGAAATCGAGCCCGCGCGACTCATCAAAGTAGGAAGAAGCATGTAAAAGCTAGAACAGCTATACGATAGATCCCTGAGATTTCCCAAGAGAAATTCCACATTTATTCTGTAGGTAGGTACCAGGTGGTGTACCGGTGGATGAAATCATTTCAGGACGCTGACTGGGTGCTTTCCGTCATTGAATGCCGGTTACAGCAAATGAGAGTACTCCGTGTATATGCTCGGAAATGTTAATCTCGAAACACTTGTGCCAAGTTTTGGAAGTGGAAGCAACAATATCTCAAGCACGTACTAACTAGTCTGTCTCTAGATAGATCGTTTTCTAAGACTAAATTATTTTCACTACACATCGAATCCCGAGAATAATTTCTATTTCAGGCTTTTCCAGGTACTGGGTGCTTTTAGACGACTGTTAGACACCCACTAAAGTAGTCTTTGGGGTACATTCGTATAGTACACACGGTATACACAGTGTAGAGTATAGGCGTCTTTCGGGCTCTTCACAGAAACTATTCTGCGAACAGCGATTTTCCCTGAAACATTTATCGCAAGGGTGTCGGTCGGGCGTAAGACTCTTATTTTTGGTGCGTGGTAGCTATGTTAACTAGTCATTTGCTCTGTTTCTCAGAAGAAGAAAAATTATATCCATGTACCTGGTCGGTCGTCAAAATAAGTGCCATCTATCAGTAAAGTGGAAAAAGAAATATAAATATGAATATTAATCTAATATAAAAGCTTTAATACTTTCTTAATACAAGTTCTGTTTGATTTATTATTATATATATTATAAAATTCAAAACTCTCTATTTAAAAAATAAATATTTTTATTTAATTCTCAAGAATTCTATTCATCGTCATAATCAATCTAATAAATGATTGTTAATCCTCCTCCTGGTATATATTATATAAACTTTCCTATAAAGGTTTTCCCCTCCATCAAATCAATCCGAAAGAAAGACTCAGTAGATGATCGATTTGAAACTGTATTACCTTTTACACACTTTCCTGTCGGCTTCTTGGCCCAAACCCTCCCAAAGGGGACTGACTTGGATGTAAAATTTCCAATTGAAAGTCATACGATGCACCAATCAATCTCATCTCAATTCTTAAAGGTTGCAACTTGCCAGCACGTATTACCTAGCGATTCATATTATTTCAATCTCTGTGTAACTTGACCAATCGCACGTGCCGGTAAATGCTCAGAGCTTCCACTAATCTGAGACTCCACGACTCCCATGATTTCCACGACTGTCGAACATTCAGCTAGTAAGCCACAATAAATGCTGTTTCTAGATCATTTACTATTTAGGTAGTCTCTTCCGACCAAGTCCCGTCAAGATTCAAAATATTTGGAGATATCTCACACACGAGTCAAGAGATTTGCCAAGCTGAACCTCAAGCCAGCCAGACTCGGATGCTCATGGATGCTCTTACAACCAGGGATCGACGCCATTTGTCCTATTCTTGAACCTTTACATCCGCTTATCTGCACAGGGTTGCTACGATACTACGCAGAGTTGTGAGCAATTCCCAAGCACTCTGTTTCTGCATGATTGTTCGGAAACATTGAATTATGCGACGAAGCAATTCCACAGCCAGAGACCCAGGACAGACAACCGCCAAATCATAGTCAGGGGGCTCGCTCGCAAGTTCATCCAGAATAGACAGACACACTTATTCTAGGTGACATGGATCAACAATTGAAACATGCAAAAGAACTCTTTACCCGCCTCAATGTTTTCGCAAGGCGGTGCCGGCTTGACCACCCACGACTCCACGAGGCTTCCACCATACCCGTCCTCACGTTCCTTCTTAGACGGCAAATGGTTCAACTGTAGGGGGGCTTAGATGATGTTCTTCTAGGAAATCCCTTGATATTCCACGTGTACCTGAGGATTTTCACTTGCAATAGGGCTTTCGTGAAAGATCAACTGTCAGACCGTTATATCCACATTACGGTTAGCAGGTTTCTGTCTTAGGGTGGAAATGCGATTAGGTCAGAATTCGATATACCAATGCCATGCATGCATGCTCTACTGGCCATATTACAGCATATTCCTTTCTCATCCAGGTACTCATCGGAAATACCGAGCATGCGCATTCGTAAGCATTATCTGACATGTCGATATATTATTCTAAAAGATATTGAGGATGCAACGTCATGTTTAGGTCATGCCTCAATGATGCGAGCGATTATTGTCAAACAAATGGAAGAAACGCGACTTGACGCAACCCTACTGTACGAACCCGCAGCGGTCTCACACCCCTGATCTACTATGGATATTAGCTGCTTCTGCGACTTTTCAACTCCGAGACACCCCTTATCATTTGGCGAGATCTCAAAAGTTTGAAAGAGAAGTCAAACAGAGGCTGTATGCACAGACCATTTAATGACTGGACGATATCAGAAGATTTAATTGATCTTCTAGAACCCACTAAGAACTCCAGCTTCCCTAATATATCTTTGCTTGATTCCTACCTGGGCACTTTGAACCACTGCCGACGACGACCCTCCTAAATGTTTCAACATTCTCCCTATCATTTTTGTTGCCTATTCGAGTACCTTGGCCTTCTACTTTTTGGGGCGGAAGGCCAAGCGTGCACGCAGCACAACATTCGAGCTGAGTCTGCTGAAAACGACTTTTTATTGCATTTTGCAAAAAAAGAAAAAAAAGAAAAATAAAGAGCTTTAATTTGAAAGCAATTATGCATTCGGTCGAACTTCCCTTCTTTCTCAGTGGCGAAAGAAACACAGCCCGAATGCATAACGCAGTCCCAGAGCAACACCCCGCACATGTGGCGTATATGTCAATCACTCATATCACTCAAATCATGCATATTTAGACTCCACGCTACAATCTACCTAGAAACACCATGTACTCGGACCTGAACTAAGTTCTTTGGCCATGGCAGTTATCCATCACATTGATCAACGATGATACCTGGTAGATGGGCACGCGGCACCGAGATATCTCCATCGAACGCTACAATACTTCAGCTAGTAATTTTGGCGAACAAGTTCGTCTTGCCAATCAGACAACCTAGTGAGGAAAGCCTTCAGCTGCATCTTAAATGGCGTACTAACGGCAGAGGCGATGCATTAAACCGACGTCGAGATTACATCCAGTTGTTGTCTACGCAAATACAAGGTAGTTTGCTGATGATTTATCCTGTCAGTGAGAATTGAGCTACAGTTGCATTGTGGGAATTTTGACCTTCTGAACCTGACCCTCCAAAGTGAGGCTTACGAGCCGACAAAAGTTTGCTATACTCAATCTTCTGGGAGTCACCCACCTTGAAAGCTTCATAGTTATGTTACGATTGAATTTTTACAAGGTACGACTACTATATCTACGTTGCTAGGGTTCGTGCGAAACTTTCTATTGGTCATTGTTGGAAGTGCAGTGCAGACAGCAAGTCCAATGCCAACATTGAAGAAATTGAAATCATGATGGGAGTAGTTTGAGAATCTTGCCGATATGATCCCAAATTTGTTCTTACTACTAAAGCTAATTTGAGTATTTTGAACTTTAATGATATCCATGTATACGTACTGATTACAGCTCATCGTCTCGATACACTCAGCACAATGCTTCGGCGAGAAATATACATATATTCTCTCTAATAATTTTAACAGTACGAATTTCAACTATTGAGTTATGCTCTGCTCTGTTCCCGTCAATATTGCAGGCATTCAAAGAGACAAGCTTGGCCATTTCAAGACCACATATCATCTTAAAAACTCATATATATATATATATATAATGGTACGTCATGCATTAATTCATCCAATCTCTAGTCTCGCTTGAATTCTCACTTTATGCTTTTGTTCTCCTACCCATTTATCACTTTACTTTCAATACTCCGGGGACACTTCTCTATTATATGTATCAAATTTAACATTCCACATCCTGCTGTCCTTTGAAATCTCAATATATCATCACCTAAAGTATTCCCAAAACACCAGATGGAATCATCCTTTCCTTCACATCAAAAATAAACATTGAAGGATCTTTTTATAACCATATTAGTTCCAATCTTCAAACACGTTCCCTCAAATCCATCAGCACTCCAATATTAAATACGCTATCATTCTCACAGACTCACAACTCATTCTAGTTAGACTGCATGGATACGGCATCCATATCCTATATAGTCGGTGCTCTTCCTAGCATCTTCTTTCCTCCTTTATAGAATATCATCATATTACATAAGGCTATCCTTATCCTCTGCCGTGGTAATCATTCTGCCCAATTTCACTTTCTTTATAAATATACTTCATTCTATACTTCTACCAGTACTCTAATATATTTTCTTAAGTATATAAAAGTTTTTAAAAAGCTAGTTTTGATATTTATTGATAATATCTATAAATTTTATTCCGATTAAATTATTATTTATTCTCATATTGATATTAATATTGATATTGATAAGAATCTGAAATCTTCAACTTGAGCAAACAAACCTATCAGAAAAGAAAATCTTCATCTAGCAAAACTATAATAAATCTATTCTTCTTATCTCAAAAATACCCCTCTACTCTCAAAATGTTTCGCTTCAATTCTTTTCCTTTAAGTCCTTCAATAAGAATAATCATCTCCACCTCCTTACAACCACTATTAAATATCTACTACATACTCCGCATCCTCGTCTCTTTACTGACTTCCAACATCCCCACAACTCCCTCCCATCAACCCTCCCCCAAATCCCTCCCCTCCCCATCACCTCTCCATACATAAACCACCAACAAAACCCCCCACCACCCACCCAGCCATACATCCATCACCCTCTCAAACATAAGCTCTGATACCAACCCATCGACATCAACCAACAAACATACAAACGCCCGTTTGGCTTAGCGGTAAAGCGCATCACTAGTACCTACAGCAGCTACAAATGATGAGATCCTAGGTTCGATTCCTAGAACGGGCATTTCTTCGTCCGCACTCACACGAGTGCAGAATCATTTTTGTCCAGTAGTGTGCTAATTTTTGAGAAAGAAAGATTTTTCTTTCTCCATCCTTTCTTTTTCTTTTGTTTTTGGAAATGGTAAATAAAATCCCTGTTTAGGAGAAAGAACAAGAGAATGAATATACAAAATTTTAGGTAATATATGGTGGTGGATGGGTGAGTGGGTGGATAAGTAGGTGGGGACTCTGGTCGACTTATCGAGCTTCTCGTGATAAGTGATGGTAAATAATTCTCTCGTACTTGCAACGAGTATTGATTGAGATTTTCGAGGGGTCCCTGCAACACCAGCCCAACGAGTGACAACTAAAGCCTGAATAATAAGTGAAGGCCAGCATGCAAGTATCCCTCTGGCATCCTAATAACTTCCCATTTCCCTTTTCCGTCCATGCCATGCATTTCGCCTGCGATAACTCGCCACCCCCTCCCCTATCTTTCACCTCCTTCGCATGCCCCACCCACCTCCACCTATTCAAACACAAAAAGAAGAAAAAGTAATATATAACAGTGGGGATTCACTAATTAATGGTCACTCATTCAACTGTTAATCTACCGATCTGATACTGATATATATATAACAAAACAAATGGGATATTATCCAATTCTTCTTGATCTATAGTCGTATGTATGTGCTTGCTCTTCTTCCATACAATCTTAGAGAGGATTGTGGGATTGGTTTGTTAAATATATGATGGTTGATAAAATTATTAGCTCATTAATATAATTCAATCAATTACAGGATCCTGAATATTATTAGCTGCCCATTAAGCAGATAATAAATAGTACTATTTATGGAAGGCTGTTATACTACTTTCTATCATATAGTGGTTATCGTTTTCCCTGTTGTTGGTTCCTTATTTTGCAAAGTCGTGGAACAATTAATATTCGATAAGGATTATAACAGAATACGAAATTCGGATTTCGGGTTTCGAATCGGACTTCAAGAACCAGAAATATTATACTGTAATTGGAGCTTTGAATTCGGAACAGCGATAGTAATAATAGAATGTAGAGATATCCCAATGCTCCTTGATCTATGATCGTATATGACAGTTCATCTCTTATTTGAAAAAATAAACCCTTCTGTCCCAAACTCAAGACCCTCCCCTGCCCCCAAAGCTCTACTGCAGCACAATCCTCTCCTCCACAGCATTCTCCACAAAAACCTCCCTATCCCCCCTCCGAAACCCATGACAAAACCACCCAATCCTCTCATAAACCCCCCCTTCACCTTCCCCTCGCTTCTCCACACACCTCAACACCAATCCCGTCGCCTCTCTACTAAATCCATTATCCACCCACACCTCCATGCACACTCCCTCGCTCCCGCTCTCCACCTTGTACTCACCCTCCACCGCAAAATCATAATCAGGTCGAAACCGGAAATACACCTCCCTCCCCTTTTTACTATCTCCAACGCGCATAAGCCAGCTTGAGGCATCCCCGTAGGCGGTTGGTTGAGTGTGCTGGGACATTGTTGATTTTTGGTAGTTGGTTGGGGGAAAGAGGGATCCGGTGATTAGGGGGGCGAGAAGGTGGACGGTGGAGGTGAGGAGGGGCCCGTAGATGCTGCTGTGGGGAGTGGGGGTGATGGTGTGGGAGAGGATGTGGAGTTTCTGTGGGGGTGAAGGGGTGGAGGCGGCGGGTTCGCGATTGAGGGAATGGGAGAAGCTGGAGGAGGAGGTGAGGGGTGAGGTGGTTGAGGATAATGGGAATGTGGGGGAGTGTTCTTGGGGGAGATAGGAGATGGGTGCGGGGGGGATGTCGGGGAATGCGTCGGTGTACTCTGAGGATAGGTTACCAGGTGAAAAGGTGGTATCGGGTAAGGAGTCTGCTGGTGAATTCGAAGCTGCATCATTTGAACCCGTGTTTCTCGAATTCCCATCATTTTCACCCGCATCACTTTCCTCCGCATTAGTCTCCCTTGGCGACTTATCCTCCCCACAAACAACCGGCGAATCAACACTAGCCCACGACCAAGTCGGCGCCCTTAACCCCTCAGGTCTCCCCCTCAAATTATCCCCCGGAATCCTACACCAAAGTAACTCAAAAACCAATTTCTCCTCCCATAACCCCGCCATATAATTCCCCCCCGTCATCTCCGCGAATCTCTTTGCGATCCCCCCAATGGCGGGTAATCGATCAGTGCTATATGTGAGATCGAGTGTCATGTAGTGTTTAACCAACCAATCCCATGGGTAGCCCCCTACACCATGAGATTGTTCTGATGGGGAAGAGTATGAGTTTCTGCATTCGCAGCACTCGATTTCGAGACAGCGCCACATCAGTTCTTCTTTTGTGAAGTGGATTATTCGTTTGGATAAAATGAATTCTTGTAATACCCAGCCGCGACGCATGAGTGGGAAGTTTGAAGAGCCTAGGTTTGTGTCTAGGCCGGGGAATTTGTGGCGCGGTTGGGTGTATACGCGTTTTCCGTCAATACTCCCGATTTGGGAGAAGTTATAGTCGGATTTGTGGAAGAGTCCCTCGGCTCCGTTTTCGCAGCCCGTGGCGGAGATGGTTAGAGAGGCGTTCGAGTAGATTGATGCCATTTCGACTGCTTCTCTGGCCCAGTCATCGGGGTCGTCTTGGATGATGCACATGCAATCGATCCAAATATACTCTAACCCGCACCATCCAACGACTTTTATCACGTCTTTTAGTAGTGGATAGATTAGGCCGTGGGGAATTTCTTGTTTGAAAAGTTCAAGATTATCTTTCTTCAACGAAGCGGTCTCCGTCTCAGCGCACCAGCGATGGCTTAGACATACATATCTTCCCATCTCCCCTTGCGTCTCGACTAATCGCATCTTGCCACTGAGGTGATCATCAATACGCAGCAGTCGATGTGGCATCGATTTATCTTCCAAACCACCACACTTCGAATGCTCTCGATCACAACTCTCCATCCATTTCCTCAATCGTTCCTGCGCTTTCAACCCCCCCGTATTCCCACTCGGCTGATCAAGAGCAATCAGATACGGATGCATCCATCTCCTCTTTAACAACCCCCTAAAATTCCACCACCCATACTCCTTTCTCTTCCTATCATCCCCCACCGGCACAAAAACATCCCAATCATCACAACCATAACTATCAAAAGTGTGAAACCCTCCCAATTTCCATACAATAGAGTCCATATATTTCCATGTCTCAGCACTGTAGTGATTTTTCAGGGCGGTGAGAAGTGATAAGCATACGGTGCAGCCGCGCTGGGCTGATGCTGAGAGCTGGTGGGTTTTTATCCAGTTGTTTTCGCTGGAGTCGCCGGTTGCTCGGCGTGGGAGGGATTTGTGGGATAGGTCTGTTTTGAGTGGAATGGCGGTTTTGGGGAGGGGGAAGAAACAGACGCCGCAGTGAGAGGGGTGGGTGTGGGTGAGGGTCTTGAGATGGGTTAGACAGGGAGGGAGGAGGGATGTGACGGGCATGGTTTCCTTTCGCTAGCATTCGCTACATTCGAGCTTAGATGCTAAAGAAATTGGTGCTGGCGTGTATCAGATATGTGAATGTCGATTCCAAGCGTTTGTGAAGACATAAGTCTCCTCCCTGGAATCGGATGCTAGAAATCAGATATTAGGCATTCTGTGTTGAGTGGGGCTGTTATCTCTGAGCTGATGTGTTGTCTTTTTTAATATTTGGTGAGTAGAGTGGGAAATACCCCATCGTGGGAAGCCTGCTTGGTTGTCCACGTGTGCGACCGTTTCACACTGAAGATGATTGAGATGATAGCTTAGAAAGTCTACCATATTTCACTTGGGCCATGCTTCCAGGTGGTGAGTTTTGGAGTTTCGTGGTGTCATATACGGAGATGATCAGGAGGCCAATAGTCTTGATGGGACGTGGGAATGTAAGAATCATAGTGTGAAAAAGTGGTAGAATAGATGCGACGACGAAGAAAGTTTTAAAATGATCGATACAAGGAGAGAAACAATCTTCCAGAAGCCACAATATTGTGGGGCTCTCAGCCCCACCCATTTTTAAGGTAGAACAGGCCACTTGGGCGTAGGTGTAGTATAAGGAGGTGGTCTCCCACCTCTTTTGTTAGAATAGTGACTGTTTTACCGCCAATTTAGACCCCTACGTTGTAAGGACGCCTATTCGTACACCCGGATCTCCTGCTACACGTGCTATTGGGATGCACGTATTCTCACTTTGAGCCTCTAACAATATATGACTCCGAAGTTTCGCATTCTGGAGCGATACTGTAGTTACCTCCACGTATGAACCATATAAGTCTCAAGTCATCACCCATAAAAACCATTGACAGAGCAGCAGGTTTCAGACAAGCTTAAGGCATGGCAGCATTAGTCACGACTCCCTTCCAGCTCTCCCGCCCTGGAAGTCCCTCCCACCACTTTTGCACATGTGGGTACTTGGGAAGCAAGTCCTGATATCCATACTTTAACGCCATGCGACCGTGTGGGAGGTGGTACAAATCAGCCAAGGTGAAGACGTCGCCAGCAAGATACTTCTGCTTTGAGAAGATCCTCTCGTAAGCAGCGAGATTCCCATCGAGTGTTTTCAAGTGCTTCTTCAATACAACCTCGTCTGTTGGGCCCCAGCCACGACGTCTGGTTTTGTTAGCATGGCCAATTTTAGGAGAAGAGCTGGTTGACATGACTTACGGCTTGATGTAGTTCTCGAACCAAAGACCGAATGCTGGAACGTCGAAGTAGTTTGATTCGACGGAGCAGGCCTACCTCAATTAGTAGAGCCATTTCTCGTCATCAATACGAGATAAGAAAAATTACCTACTCAAACAAGCCTTAGGCTTTCAAGTCATTCGTAGCTGGCATCAAGTTTTTGCCCTTGCCAGCATACTTGGTGGCAATGTATTTGCAGATGGCTCGGCTCTCATAGACCTTTTTTCCATCGTCTTCGAGAAGGGGAACCTTGCCGAAAGGTTAGAGGTTACGGAGGACGTGAGGGTTTGGGTGGAGTGGTGTTGTGAGATGTTGTGAGGGGAGGGGAGGGGAGGTGTGTGAGAATTTGAGTGGTTGGATTGGGTGGATGAGGCGGCGTAGCTGGCTGAGCTGATGCAGCTGTAGACGCTGCTTGTTACACAATGCAGTTCCAAAATTTTAGATACCTAGGACATTTTACAACTGATATAATTCATTCCATTCAACAAATTATCCAAAATCATATAGACTGGTATTGCTTCTATTTCATCGTCGCTAACTCGCTTTCCCATACCATCATTATCGCCCCACCGAGCTCGTCGCCCATCCTCGCTAAAAATACAGGGCGGGCAAAAAAAAAAAAGCCAAAGAAACATACAACAGTGAGGATTCGCTGGTGGTCATCCATCCAACTATTAATTCACTAATTCAAGGCTTGTGTATAGCAGAGTGGAAAGGATGCCCAATTCTCCTTGATCTATGGTCGTATGTGGAAGGAATTGATTCAAATGATGCTCCATACCATAATTGACGATAGGTAGCTTGTTCGAAATTGAGGATTGTGCAAGACATGTAACTGAATCCGGGTTTTCGTTTTTGGAGAACTGTACTGCTTTACAGTTTACTGATATTCGGATAGAGGTAAGCGCTGCAAGTAGTAATCTATACCCTTGGCCATTTCCCCTGTCGAGTATCATTGCCCCTCAAGTCAGATATCGCATAAGAAGAGCTTCTATACTACTTTTCTTCTCCTTTCTGATTACTACTTCTATTCCTTATTTGTGACGATATTGGTATATCATATCAGGGTAGCTCTACTGATAATCATGTCTGCAAATTCTAGACGTCGAGCATTACAACCCTTAGATGGAGCAGCAGCGAGGGCACGAGAAGAAGAACTCGAATATGTTCGATATCTTCCCTTGTCGCTATACCGACCGCTGTCAATTACGCAAGGCTGGAGCGTTGTTGGAGAAAGTAGGTTGATCGATACATCTCATGATCAGGATGCGTACATAACCAATGAGATTTCGACCCAACCTATGGGTTGCTTGGGTTGGGTTGCTCACCTCAAAACCCACCCCATGGATACCCAGTGCGCACCCTACTATTGAGTAAGCAGTGATGATAACAGCAGCAGGTTTCATACCTCTATTTGAAGCGATCCTAATAGCTTTACAGTTGGATGAAGTTGTACCATCCAAAGGGAGGCTGAAGCTGTTATTTGGTAGAGGCACTGAACTGAGGTTGAAAAGATACTTTGCTCATTACAGCTTTCCAAAAGTCGCCCATATGTTGGAGCACCTCACTTGAGGGAAACTGTAACCTTTTCCGCTCCCTCAAAAAGGTCACCCGTCGACTTTTGACTAGGATCGAAATACATATTTCCAGTTCCAACCCTTTTCCAAACCCCTTCACCGAGTGGTGTGAGGACAAGGACCAGGTACTTTACCGTTTCAATATTCTTTTCCTCCTCCTTTAGTTGCAAAGGAATTGATCTACTAGTCTCTGTAGAAAAATAGATCCACCTCGTGACCTCAAAACACCATACTTCTCTCTCCTCGCTGAACTCCTCGACATGATCCATAAAACAAAAACCCAGTACTTGCTGGAAAGAAACATCCCCTGGATATATCACTTCGCTGGATTCAAGGACAAAGTTGCTTAGATTGAGTCGGAATTGGTTATCATTTTATTTCTCACAAGTTATATTGACAAATCTAGAGCGAACTAAATCGGCGGAGAATATATTGGAAATATAAGGCTGGCCCGACTAGGTAATAGATAAGTAGATGATTTCGAGGACGACTACTAACTTCTCTGTATTATATAATATATAATTCTTGAGAAAGGTTAAATTGCTATTCATAAAAAGAGAGAGCTAAGATCAGGAAGGGGTATTAAGATCAACCGGGACCGGAATTTTTTCTATTCCCTATTGATAAATTAGAACCCAAAGGAGATTATGGGGGAGATGAATCTTCCAGAAACTGAGAAACGGAGTATTGTCTAACAAAGTCTATATAAAAGTAATGATTCTAGTAAACGCCACTGTCTTATCATTTTATTTGGTAAGCTCAAGTTGGTTATACATATAGATTATGTCCTCCCAACTTTCGTGTGTTTCTGTTTCTATCGGTTTCAGTTACTATAAAGGAGAGTGTACGAAAATATTAAGCGGATCGCCATATATGGAACTGCCTAATTCTTTCCTTCTAGCGGCAACGAGGCTATCTTCAGAATCTTGAATAGTAGTGTATTGCTAATATAGTTGATCTTTAGCAAAATGTACGAGACGTCGAGATAATAAGGTTTCTTGCAATACCCATGCTCAGACTCCCAATGGGACATCGTTCACTGTGTTATCTGTATTTGTTTCGGGTTGAAAATAAGCTCTTTTTCCTCCATCGTAGTTGAACTGTGATGATGGTTCGAACAGCCATTTTAGGCTCCCTGAGCCTTCAGATGCGACAGTTGCGGAAAGAGTAAGATATGCATTTTGGTATACAGTTGCCATTTGGGCAGCTTCAGCTTGCCAATCTAGCGGGTCATCTTGGACGATGCACAGCGAATCGATCCAGATGTATTGTATTTCAAGTATTCTCGTCACCTGGATAGCATCACTGAATGTCTTGGGTAAAGATTGTACCCCGAGTCCCTGCTCTCGTTCTTGAAGGGTGTCTAGAGTGGTCGTAAGAGGTTGCAGAGAACCCCAGCAATGACTTAGCGCAGTGTAATATGCTTTTAGGCCATGTGTGATGATGAGTTTAGCAGGTCCATCAAAGTCGGGACGGCCAATATCGATGACTCTCGTTGGTAACTGAGGCACTTCTCTTTTGCATGCTGAATGGGTCGTATTGCAATCATTTACTCAGTCAAGGACAATCGGCATACGTGAACTAAGACTGGGTTTTCTGGTGATGCTGCTCCAGATATGCCGGTGAGAGAATGATGCTAAGAAGTGGTCAGTTTAGTGGATGCTTTCTCCAAAACACCAACCTTCAGAGGTACAGAAATTGACCTCGCAGCCAAATTCGTTGGTGAAAATGTCATTCTGGGTAAATGTGCTGCGTTCGAGTGTAAAACCGCGGTATTCACTGTTCGCGACCTTATGACAGGCCCTCACATTACGTCTAATATTTTGCGGATGACCGGCCTTGTAGTTCTGAATGCCGAAGCTTTGAATGAGAATCAAGCAGCATGGACAAGTCGTACTCGACTCAACGAGGGTTGGAAAGTCGGAGTGATACTTAAACGACGCAAAATCTTCATCACTTTTAGTAAGCAAGTCATAGCAGGAACTACAAACACCTGTCTCAGCAGATTGTATGTTTCGTTTCATTTGATGCAGATGCTGTTTGTCCTCGAGACGAGGAAACCTTATAGATAAATACCAAATAATAAATAAATACCGCCGTGGGTACGAATTGTTCGCATACAACAATAACGGATGTGCACGTAAGGCTTCACCAACAAATATACGGAGAGTGGTCAACATCTTTGCGTTGCTGCGTAGTAAAATCAGCACTGGAATACTGCAACCCGAATTTGGAAGTCAACAATACAAAGACCAATGGATATCATACTGTTATTGGAAATTTGATTTCAGGACAGCGGAGGTATCAACGGAACATAGACATTGGCTAATTCTCCTCAGTCTATGGTCATATATAGAATATGTTGTTGAAAGCGACATTATATCCAGAGGCTTTTGTGCTGTTGTATCGCTATGCATACCCATACAATAACCGAGAATACCCTTTCACCCTGATACAGACCTCATTACACGAGGAGCTTCATAGTGATACATCCGTCCATCTGACTTCTCTGTCTTCCTTTTAATCATCTCTTTCCGTTGAATTCTTGCCGTACAAGCTCCTCACTAACCAAAACACCTAAAATTAACCCGGTCAAATAAGCTGTAATCCACCCACTCCAGCTTTAACTGCAAAGCGATCCTGGCACGCGGTTATCGTAACCTAATCAAACAGATGTATACATAGTTCCTTACGTGGACTTCACTTCAAGTGCATCTGCATGTGCTATCAAAACCTCCTAGTTACTAGCTGACAACCTGAAACCTAAAATAAGCCTCAAATTAAAAATAAAGCGAGTAACCCCCAAACAGAAAGTAGAAGCCAGTGCGTAGTAATCCCCACTCTCGTGATCAATTAAACGGTAGTGAATAGGATTTGTTGCACATCTGATAATTCGGACCGACCACGGGCCGGCAAGGGGAGGCAGAAATCAGGGGACCATTCAACAAAAATGGCCTGACTCTTACGAAGATCAAAGCTAGCTAGGTAAGAAAGGCTGTACAAATTAATGGCCCATACATATAAGACTGTATAACCACTCCTGTGGTAAGCCTATATATATGCTGTCTCCTCGGTCAAGACTCACTGAATTTATACAAACATTGTGAAGAACTATCTCGGACCCCTGTAAGAAGAACATCACAATTTCAACTCATTAGGTACTAGCTGATAGGAGTTGCTAATGAAAACTTGATAACAACTATATATGAGAAATGTTTGCTTAAAGATCAATGTCAACATATAAAGCCAAGTCCACAAGCTTTACAATATGACCATGAACACTAGCTCATGAACCGAACTCCGCAGAATGAACTCTCTTATAGATGTGCACAAGGAACACACAAAAAATTAGCCTGGTAAAGGGATTATCAAAGTCTTTTCGAGTTAAGTAAAAAGCCGTGTCCCGAACATCCACCTAGCCACACATTTTCAATGCATATCAAAACCCTAATTTTGATAATTGATCTGCTAAAAGTACTTCAACCATGGCTCATGCTGTGCCTTGCATCTGAGTTGATTGTGCTGTACTCTGATTTGATTTGGTGTTCGAAAATATATATTGTTGGCTATATTACTGATCTCTCATCTCTCTTCCATGATCTCAAATCAAAATTGATCTACCACATCCATTAGTAATGTTACGCCAGTAAAGTACAGAAACACCGTCCCCCACACAAATAAAAGAGTCAAACTCACCTAATGTCATACTCATAGACACATCCGTGTTCTCCACCATCTTTGTAAACTCCTCAAAACTAATCTTCCCATCCCTATCCAAATCTGCCTCCATAATTGTCTTGTCGACAATTTGTTGTAATTGTTGATCCTTCAAATTACTTCCCACCATCATCTTCAAAACGATGAATAATTCCCCATTGCTTATGTATCCATCACGATCAATATCATAAACCTTGAATGCGAATCGGAGCTTTTGTTCCTTGTTTCCTTTACTGCTAAATGCGCTGAGCCCACTAACGAATTCCTGAAAATCGACATCTCCACCTCCATCTTCATCGAATATGGCGATCATTCTGTAAGACGGGGAGGAATTAGTATCGATCTTATCTCAGGCATTTGTACGTGATGGCCCGAAGTAGAGAGGATAGACACACCTAGTAGCTAGAGGATTTGATGAGATTTGCGGAAGGCTGAGAAACTCCTCACGTTCAATGGTACCAGAGTTATCCTGTAGATATAGCCTCCATTAGCCCTCCTTGACTCAACACAATTTCCACACTTCCCAAGCTTTACACCCAGCACACTGAGTACACCGCTGAAGCAGATTATCGCGCACCTTATCCAACTTCATAAAACGTTTCCTTAATCTATCAACCTCATCTCGATCAACTGCCTCGCACCCAGATTAGCGCTCAAGTCCTCCGGTAACCAGGCAAAGACAGTAATTTAGAAGAATGTATTTTCCGCACAGTTAGACCCTTGCACAATATTCTCCAATACTGCACTGCTTGTATTTCCCATCTTGACGGATTATATTTATTCGGGATGTGACTGTTTGTTTGAGGTGTAACTGTTTGTTCGTAGTAGGGTTGCTGAAGGAAGGAAGGTGGTCGCAGTACTTGGTAGTGAGGTTCACCAGTTGGTGCAGTAAAGTTGGTGAAGTAAAGTAGGTGAAAGTAAAGTCGAGTGGTCGCAGTACTAATAAGTGGTACGTGATGGAGAAAAGGAAGAGGGTCGCAATACTAAGTAGTAAGGTTGATGTAGTAAAGGAGGTGGTCGCAAAACGGCGTAAGTGGATGGATGGAAGGTTTCCTAGAAGGGCGGGGAGAAGAGGCTAAACAGTAAACAGCTGTTGCAGATTCGAGTATGATAAACTACCTAGTAAGTGTACTTCCTCTCAACATATCCTCTTTTTACTTCCTAAAGCTTGATATTTAATTTCCCCCGAATTCTCAATGAGTTTTGGTGATTATATCAAAAGTTTTCTAAAATATTTAATAAAGTTATCTATACTCGAATAATCATTACAACAACAATATGCTTCACTCAAATCTCCTATCAGTCAGAACTTTGATATTACAGGGATCCCTAATTTAGTATAGTTCTTGAATGTTCTTTGTTGTTGCCTCATATAGTGACCATTTCAGGCCAACATTACCCAATTTAGAGTTATTGACACATTGAACCAGGAAAAATTTGCAGGTATCACGAACGTCGGAACGTGGCAAGGTACAATTTTCTATCATCAAAATATTCACCCTGACATCGATTTTCAATTCAGAAAATGGATTAAACAATCAGTCATGAATGATTTTTTATTATTTGAATTTTTTACGCGTCAAAATTGCGTTGTCGCGTTAATTTTACATATCGGAGTCAATTCATCATCAAGATGAGGACACAACCGGCTGGCAGGGTGGTGCGCCAAAAGAAGCTCAACAGATCCACCCATCAACAAATTTTACGAGAAGATCAAATAGAATCCGCCGAATATGATTCTTTACAAGGTCAATATAAAGTCGAGACTGGTGTCGAAAAAGCTGAAGAAAATGTTAGTATCACGTGCTCAATTTTACTACATTATCACGTGATGGAGATAAGCGTTGCTGACTTCTGTGTGTCAATTAGGAGTACCATCTTCAAGCTGCTCTGGCAGCCAGTCACTCTTCCGGTGATAAAGACGCCCCGCAAGAGATTCCGGCGCCTCCTGCACAGGAGGGTACTGATATTGACTATGAATCCTTATACTCGAGGAAATTTGACAAACCTGCTACCTATATTCGCTTTTCGCAGACAGTGGAAGAATGTACTGGTTGTCAATATAACATGACCACCGAGGATGACAATTTCCTAAAAGATTATAATAAGAAAAAGACTCTTTCAAATCAACAGCTTTCGGAAGATGACTTTGAAAAGCTCATGGAACTTTTCGAAGAAATTGCTGATACTCACACCCCTTATGCCGCTGTGGATAATACGCTGGTGACCTTTGAGACCATGAAGGAAGCTATCAAGGAACGAGGGGAGGAAAAGATACCTGGTAATGTGAAGGACATATATGAATATTGGAAGTCTCGACGGCAAGCATGTGAGAACCGTGGCATTCAGCCGAGCCTGAAGTTCGAGACGCACCAGGATATTGACGAAGGCGATCCATATGTTTGCTTCCGCCGTCGTGAAGTCAGGGCTACCAGGAAAACCAGAGCACGAGACATGCAAATCACAGATAAAGTTAGGAGACTGAGAAAGGAAATGGAAGAAGCAAGGCTCCTGATAAAAATGGCGACTGAACGAGAAACTATTAAGAAACAACTCTTGGAGTGCGAACGTTCTGTCTTCGTGTCTCGTAGTGAAATAAAGAACCTCAAGGTCAAGTTGGGTATCAAGAGTGATCCTGATGACGAACTTCTCATCAACCAGAAGGTATGCATACCCTCATGGCCTGAAAAAAGCTTGGACATCATACTGACATTTCAAAGCCACAGAAGAAGAGGACTTTGGACTTCCAAAGTGTGCAACGGCCTCCACCCCCACTTCGTATACCACCTCGTCCTGATGGTCGCGGAATTGAAATGGATATGATATTATTGAGTGATCAGCTGGCCCAAAAAGAGAATATGTTGCAAAGAGAATTGGAGGAAAAATCTGCACAGCATGTCAAGTGGAACGAGAACTATGTCGACTGCACAAGAGAGCCACTTTTACCAGTCGAAGGACAAAGTTCAAACACGGGTTTCCGTCCTGCGACAGCCCAATACAGTCAGTATTTGCTGACACCGCCATCATCTGTGACTTCCGAATCGTTTGATCAAGCATCTCCAGTGAGCCAAGAGAGACCGGATGCGGTAGCTGTGCGGTATAGTACACCCCCAGAAGAAGACGATCGTCGTACGCAGCCAGCATACCGAAGAAGAATTGGTCGAGGCGGGCGGCTATGGATAGACCGAAGAGGAATGTCTACAGCCGCCAGTAAAGGCGCGGAGAAGAAGTCTGACCGTTGGAAGTATGACCAAGATGATGACGATGACGATGGACAACCTGTATATGAGGTTGATCCGTATGATACCAATCCTCTACGTTTCAGATCCACGATACCTCTGTCTGGTCACTTATATCCGGATGCACATCGGCAAAGAATGTTCCAGCATCAAACGCAATCGAACAGGGCTGTTACTGGAGGTAGTCCTGGGAACAACCGAGCAATCGGGCCTCCAAACCTACATAGTAATTAGGACTTTTTTCCACGACAACTAAGTTGTCACTTTACCAGGAGCGGCTTCATTAAGAAGGCTTCTATGTAACTCAACTTCTGCAGGGTTTAAACGGGCAATGGGAGGAAGGGGCGTTACCCAGGCAAAGGGCTAAGCGCTGATTTGTTGTCATTAGAAGTTTTGTCCGAAAGAACCCAAGGAAGGTATCTGGGTGACCTATTTGTACTTTAGCGCTCATGAACGAGCAAAAAATCATTATTAAATGACGACACAGGTGTCAAATATGACGCCAATTAATAATCTCCCCCAAAAGCAATCCAGAGCAAATGAAAAGCTTCGTGACCTACCAACCAAAGTGTTTTCGGCATTAACGAGCCAATGTTCTACTGAGAACGACCCTTTTTCTTTGGCTGTTCCGTCTCCTCTCCTTTTCTCTTCGCGTTCTTCTTCATTCCTTCCTGTGAAGATACAAGCCTCATACGATGGTTGCCACAAGAAAATGTAGTTGCTTCTTGCATAGCTGCTCGCAGCACTTTCTTCTCTCCGGATCGTACTTGAATTGCCATGGCGGTTCGAACCGGAAGATTTGCATTCTTGAGTAGATCTTCATCCTCCTCAAGAGTAGTTGGATATTCTTTTTCCCTTGCTTGCAACAAAGTTGCTAGGACCTGACCCGCGAGCTCCGTTGTGAGCTTGGGACGGCTGGGTAGGCTGCTCTCTGAATTCAAGATAGCTTTAAAATGACTTTCGTCAACAATCAAGAGATACAGAAATGCCAATAGTTCGTCTGGTATACTTGGCTCATCCGGACTTGAGTGGACAAGGTCAAAAGAGTCTTCATAGACGCCTTCTCGTTCGGCCAACTCAAGCCGTGTCTTTAAACCGTCTTGCGAGAGCCTTTGCAAAGATGGATGAACCTTGCCGTTTCGGAATAGAGAAACAATGAGCTCCGCTGATATCTCGGCGACATCATATGCAGAGTATCCATCTGTGACATATCCATATCTCCTGAGAAGGTCGGACCTAGGCAGCTGGCCATAACTAAACGTCCTCCAGTCAGTGAACCACAATCGCGGCTGATAATGGGGCTGAATAAAAGACGAACTCGTTGAATATTTCTTCTCCCTTGCTAATAGGTTTGATTGCTCTCATCTCTAGCTCCTCGTTATCGCAGATCAAGCGGGCATTGTTCCTGTCTGCATCCGCGTTAAGCATATCGGCCAACGGAATCATGGATAACAAAGTTTTCTCATCTTCGCCGTCATCGGAAACCAGGTCGTCTCCAGCTTCGTCTCCTTTGCTACCGGAGGTTGGGGCATCGGAGGGGTCTGGTATGTCGAATGCGTAGGCCATGATAACAGAAGCTACTTTGTGACACATCTCCGTGCTAGAGTGTTTTAAGCCTTGCGGGGCTATGTAAGATTTGAACATATCTTCCGCATCCTTTTTTCCGATTTTCTTCACTACCGCACTTGCTTGCAGTTCCGCGAGCTCGCTGTCCGACCAAAACACCAAGCTATCCAATCGCTCTGGCAGTACCGCAAGGTACGGAGCCCACTTAGAATTTTCCATTTGTGCTTCCGTCATGAGTATCGAGGTAAGCACCTAGAGTCCAGTCAGCCGTGGCCTTCGAACTTCATCGAGAGCACCTATAAATACTTACTAGCCAACTCGGCATCTTCTCAAATAATCGCCTCGAGACGGGAAGAGGGGCCACGTTCTGAGCATTCAGAACGGCATTGCGCGGAATGCTGAAAATGATCTCGTCATCATCAATGTCTCCTGTGGCCACTGTACTATCAGTCAGCGAGAAATCCTCTATGGATAGCATTCGAAAGAACGACGAGAAGGCAAATGGCAGCCTTCTAATCAAGCTAGTACTCCACCGTAGGAGAAGGTAGAGAAAGGAATATCCATACCGACACCTCGCCCTCGTCCTTCTTGACGGAGGTCAACCAATGCCATCTTTGGATTAGTCCGGACACCCATTTCCTTGAGCCATGATGAGAATGTCGCCGTTCTAGCTTCGAAATCGTCAACCTCCATATCTCCGGTACGTTATAATCTGTTCTCAAAGGGATAATGGGCGTGGTTGTGTGTAATGTAGTATCAGGATTGGCACAAGCAATAGTAGGTACAGTAATTTCTAAACTCGTACCAAAGCGACAGTGTCGCTAAAATAAACCGAGCAAATCAAGGGGCCCTAATCCTGATGGGGACATATGTGGGGCATTGCAAGGTCAGCAGGAAAAATTTCGCACTCTTCGTGGGAGAGTAGTGGGATTGGAAAGTGCTTGTATGATATATTCCATTAATATAATCAATTGTGCTCATTTTAGATCATTTATGTTGGTTGCCAATTAAAATGGAATAATAATGAGGTTATGTCTCTTGCCCATGCGGTAATTCTTTTCAGCATAATCCTTATCGATTAGTTGTGACATTCAGCCTTGTCTAATTTTAGCGGCCAAGGGCATTGATCTCATTCCCATCGTCAAACCCCTCCTTGATCTTTTAAATCTTGTTGCTAAAATATCAAATCTGCCTTGTCAAAATGATTGCTATAGGACTGGAAGGTAGTGCTAACAAATTGGGCGTTGGTGTCATATCACATCCCTCCAAAGGCAAACCAGCTAAAATTCTTTCCAACATTCGACATACCTTTGTCTCGCCTCCAGGTGAAGGCTTTCTACCGAAAGATACTGCGAAGCATCATCGATCATGGGTTATAAAACTTGTGAAGCAAGCTATGGCACAAGCTGGAGTGAAGGTCTCCGATATCGACTGCATATGTTATACAAAAGGCCCTGGCATGGGTGCACCTCTGCAAAGTGTGGCCATCGCAGCGCGAATGCTTTCGCTGCTGTGGGGGAAAGAGTTGGTAGGGGTAAATCATTGTGTAGGACACATAGAAATGGGTCGAGAGATTACTGGGGCACAGAATCCTGTCGTTCTATACGTCAGTGGAGGAAATACCCAAGTGATTGCATATGCAGAGCAACGATATCGAATTTTCGGAGAAGCGCTAGATATTGCAGTTGGTAACTGTTTGGATCGTTTTGCAAGGACCTTGGAGATCAGCAACGACCCCGCGCCGGGATACAATATTGAGCAATTGGCAAAGAAGGGAAAAGTGCTATTAGATTTGCCATATGCGGTAAAAGGAATGGACTGCTCATTTTCTGGAATCTTAGCAAGCATCGATATTCTCGCTGCGGAGCTAAAGGAGAATCCAAAGAAAAAAGACCCTATTACGGGAGAAGTTATTACCACAGCAGATTTATGTTTCAGCCTGCAGGAAACTGTCTTCGCGATGCTGGTAGAAATCACAGAACGAGCTATGGCTCATGTAGGAAGCAACCAAGTCCTTATCGTGGGAGGCGTAGGTTGTAATGAGAGACTACAGGAAATGATGGGATTGATGGCAAGGGATAGGGGAGGAAGCGTCTTTGCAACCGATGAACGCTTCTGCATTGATAATGGTATAATGATAGCGCAGGCTGGACTTCTGGCGTACGAAACCGGTTTCAGGACTCCATTAGAAGAGAGTACATGTACTCAGAGGTTCAGAACGGATCAAGTTTTCGTCAAATGGAGAGAATGAACAGTCTATCAAGCCCTCAGATATTGTCACTCAAAGAGATCTTGGCATGGTGTTCAGGCTTACAGAAGCGCCGATTCTACTATTAAAACCCATCATCGGAGTCATCATCTTCCTCAATTATGGTTTGCGCCAATAACCCATGTTCGTCCTTCTTCCTACCTCCATCCTTTTCCAGCCATTCAGAATATCTCTTTTCTACAGAGGGATCAACCTTCCATTTCAATAAGTCCGGCTTCGTCTCTTGTTTCTTTTGTTCCTTTGTAGCGCGAATTGATACCAGAGAATGACCCGTATCTTCGGGGTTCGATGTCAGATTGAATAGTGATGCGAGTACGTTGGAGGAGATACGTAAAACGGACCCAGTGATCAGGCCAATGAAGATTGCAGACCCCAGGAATATGATGAGGGCCTGAGGACTATTAGCAGTAGCCTATCAGTTGACTTTTGCATGACGCTTACCTCGAATTTAGCTAGAACCTTTAAAGGAAGAAGCGTAGCAGAAATCAAAGAGTTGCCAAGATGTAGTAGCGGAGCGAGAGCAATCCTGAGAGTAGCCAAAAGCCAGCCGAAAATAAAAGTGATTGGCAAGGAAATATAATAAAATGTGCTTGCCAAAATTGATAACCATGTTGTATCAGGAGTTTCCATGATGAATAACAAATAACCCCTTTGGGTAATGTCAATGATAAGTAAGTGCAAGGCTGACAGAAAAGATCTGTTCTATACCTACATTGACCTCTCAAGGGATGATGTGATGTTTGAAGTATGGTCTTCCGTTATTAGATTTCCATAATGCAGACCCGTCAGAAATGTTTTTGCCTTGAATGAATGTTAATGTTGATGTTGGTGTTGATGTTGATGTTGATTTTGATGTTGATTTTGATGTTGATATTAGGTCAGATAGGACTAATACTACCTAGGTATGTTTCTGCTCTGGAACGGAACAATTAATAAGAAGCTCCAGAGAAGGGCTCTCGCACGGACCAGGTCAGCAAGCAAATCAGACAAGGATTCGGAGCATCGTCGCAATATTGTGGGTTTGGAACTCGTATGGAACTCTAAAGGCTGATTGTGGGGTTAGAGGAACAAACCTTAAGGAACGAAACAACTCCCAGAGTTCAAATCCAGATTCTTTTCACGAAAGAACAAACCGATTCCATTTTGAATTTCAACCTCAACCTCAAGCTTAACTTTGATTATTTATTAAGATACCCCGGATAAGTACATGTCCTTCCAGATTCGTGGAACAGTACACGTTCATTTTAACTCGTAAAGATATAAGATAGCTGTGCTCAGCAAATCCCCTCGACCTTTTCCACTTTCTTTCTTTTAAAGGACCATCCTCCGCCCGGACTGATTTTTTGAATGCATTTGTTCGAATCAGACGACCACTTTCATAATGGGAAATACACCTTCTACCAACACGAGGCCAAACGCTTCGACACCTCATTCGCATTCTCCCGCACCTTCGAGCCATAGCAATGACTCATCAAGGACATCATCAACTCGCAGAGATCCCAGGAATTTGATTCATCCACACAGGACCGCTGCGAGAGCAGAACCCTCTCTCGCACAAGCTCACGGATCGAATGTCACACACCGCCCGCGCAACTCCCAATCACACCCTGCCGCACAATTCAATAATTCCTTACCGAGTTCGGGGGTCAATACACCATCAGCCCATGAAAAAGAGCCCAAACCGGGCGTGCAATCACATAAAGATGGGCCAAAGACAGAAAAGATCGTCGTGAAAGACCAACCAACCAAGCCAGTCGATGTTCCCATGCCATCCTCAAATTACGACACTACCACGTGCAGATCACATTCGCATTCACACTCCCTATCGAGCACGCAGCCTCCATCCATTGACCCTTCCGGCCCCCCGATTCAAGATATGTCGTATCATCTTACGCGACCTCCGAGACTCCCACTACCAATTGAGGAGGAGGTGCATACGCCAGGATCACCTCTGATCACACCAGCTGATATGATTGCCCCAGCGATTGATATAGAGGCTTTGGACAATGAACCGCTTGCGAGACGGAACTCGGCACTTAGCAGCACGACTATAGATGAGGAGGACGCCGAGGAGATTCAAATCGACCGGACGAAGGCAACAGTACCAACCCTATTTGAATGGAGAGAAGGCGGAGAGAAAGTTTATGTAACTGGTACCATATTTCAGTGGAATAAGAAGCAGAGATTAAGCGCAGTGTAACCTCCCTTTTCTCATTACAAAATGTTCAGTTCCCAACTTTTGATGGTTTTCACTAATACTTCACAGGGAAGGAGAGCCAGGACTTTTGAGAGCAATTATTCATGTACGACCTGGAACTCACCACGTTCGATTTATTCAAGATGGCATCATGAAATGTTCAGCACTTCTTCCGACAACTGTTGATTTTGGCAACAATTTAGTCAACTACATCGAAGTCAGTGCCGATGACATCCCCAACGATGATGGCTCTGTAAATATACCTAGTGAACCAATTGGAGGTGCAGAAGCCAAGCCCGAGATCACTCAGCCAGAACCAGTACCTGCAGAAGAGAGGACAAAGCCGAAGCCGGTGTCGAAGATGAAGCACGCAATCTCTCATAGCCGATTTACTTCAGAGATTCCCCAATACCTTATAGATATGGACAAACCCGAAGATTCTAGGGAATACCGCAACGCAATTGCTGCTATAGACAAACTGCCTCCTCCCCCTAGTTTACCGGGTTTCTTGGGAAAACCCATCTTGAATAGCAATCCACCGATGAAGGATGACAATAGTGTTCTTATTATGCCTAATCACACCGTTCTTAATCATCTAGCTACGAGCAGTATCAAGAACAATGTTCTTGCTGTTTCTGCCACTACAAGGTATAAGCGAAAGGTACGGGCAATTCTTTACCTGTTGAAATTTTGTACTGATCCATAATGTAGTATGTCACAACGATCATGTACAAACCTACTTTAGAGGAATAAGAATTAAAAAACAGCAATGCGAGAGGTTACAATCTATGAATAGTGGAGCTGGTGGACCTGGATATTAAAGGAAAATAACACTCCGTACATGCATCGAGTAATAATTTGGCAAATAATAAGCTTGCTTGCATCATTTTCAATGGGAAACTAGATGCAGAATATTCCAATGAAAAGGAAGAACCACATATAGTGCCCCAATCGTGCATCTCAGTTCAGTACAGATTTAATAAGGCTAGCACACAACCCGCTCACAGGCTTCAGAGCTCTATGGAAGCTACTGAGTAGGCAGGCACTCCCGCATTATCCCTCCCCGCCCGAGCTCACCAACCTATCTATTTTTAACTCGAGCGCACCAATAACTCGAGTGCCTCTCTCCACCAACACGTGCCGATAAGCCCCCTCTTTCCGCGATAAGAATTTTTCAAAAGTTGAATGCTGCTCGTAAATTATTTTCTGCAGATAAGACAGTAATAATACAGACTTTTCCACGCGCCAACATATATCAGTTCATATTTTAGATAGATTTTAATTCGATATACCAAAAGCCGTCAGATTCCGGTTTTGAGCCCAAGATTGCGATAATCTACAACACTCCTTTTTTCGAATATCGTTGAAGATACATACTTGCGAAAGCCGCCTAGTAAGCCTTATTTCGCAAAGCTCTCGACGTCGCATTCAAAGTTCGCAGGCTATCCATTATGCGCACCCAGCCCAATATTATTGTAACCGGCACGCCGGGTGTGGGGAAGACTACACATTGTGAGCAGTTGGCGGAAAATACGGGATTGAAGCATCTGAGTGTTAATGATGTGGTTAAAGAGAAGGGATGTCATGAGGGATGGGATGATGAGTTGAAGACCTGGATTGTGGATGAGGATAAGGTGAGTTTAGGTTTTCTTTTGGGGAGGCGTTTGAAGTGGGTGGGTTACACGGGATGATTTGAGGGTTGATAGGAGAACTTGGATTGGGATGTTCGAGTTTTGGCTAATGGATTTGGAACGGATAGTTGCTGGATGAAATAGAAGATGAGGTTAAACAAGGTGGATATATTATCGATTGGCACGCTTGCGAATTGTTTCCGAAAAGCTGGATTGATTTGGTGGTTGTGTTGAGGGTGGACTCGACGCTGTTGTATGACAGGTTGAAGGCGAGGTATGTTATATCCTGAATTGTGCTGGAGGAGTATTTTAGGGATATAGCGAGGAATTGAAGAGTGTAAGTAGACAAGCTGACTCTGTTTGAATTATAGGAACTACCCAGAAGCGAAGCTACAAGAGAATTTAGACGCGGAAATTATGGAAGTTCTACTTGAGGAAGCGAGAGAGAGCTATGATGAGGAAATTGTGGTCGAGCTGCGGAGTGACACAAGTGATGAGGTGGAGAGTAATGTGGAGAGGATTGAGGCGTGGATAAAACAATGGAAGAAGGATCACGCTGATGGGGATGAGGAATGATTTGCAAGTCGGAAGTACATTGTTATTTAGATGTTCAACTTGACTCTGAACATCAACGAGTACTGTCTGCTCACTCCTGTCTTTGTCCTTGTCCTTTGCTTGTTGGAACCTATGCTTCTTCTTGCAGCCAAATCTTCAACTTCTCGAGTGCTCGGAAACGATGGGAAATTCTGTTTTTCTCAGCTTTCTCCATCTCGGCGTATCTAAAAGGGGAGGGTTAAAACTTTTGTATATGGTGGAATGGGACCAAAAATGGAGATTGGCGGAGTTCTTACGTTTGCCCTTCATACTCGAATATGGGGTCCCAGCCTATACATCAAGATATCAGTAAAGGAGTCTACTTGGTGCCGTACAGTGCAACATACCAAATGCAGTTGGACCTCTTGGGGGTACAATCTTGCCCTAAGAAATATTAGAGCCATCCTTTGGCAAGTAGGAATACGGACAAGCACATACGTCTGTTCGTCCTTGAAAGATGATAGGTTCGTGACCTGGACCTTCAGAATAGGCAAATGTACAAACTGCCTGTGCAGACTTGTCTGAAAAGCCAGCAAGCATATTATTCAGTCCATCGTGACCCGCTGCCTCCATGAACCATTTGCTGCATGACATGAGTGATCTCTCCGCTTCCACTAAAATTGGATGAAACCCTTACATATATGGCCCTGGCAGTTCTTTCAACGCATTGAAACATAAACATGTATCCTCAACCAGAACCGGACCCTTGATCTGCAAATGATGTCAGGACAACTTAAAACTTCCGATGTAATGGGAAGATGAAGAAATACAATTTCAGCTGCTCTTCGACATTTATCGCTGGAGATCTCTTCAATGGTTCCTTGGATCTCAACGAGGTCTAGAGATTGACTTTGGAGATCAATCGTATCACCCAAGATAGCTTTCACCTCGATGAGTTTGTTTTTGTTGCCGGTGATGAAATTGAGAGTTTTGGGAGGAGCCATGGTGGAGATGGTAAGATTTTTGGTGTTGGGTGGAATGAGGAAAGTATTGAGGAATGGGGTTCCAGTAATTAAGAAAGAGGGAGTAGAAGTAAAATCTAGATTCTATAAACTTTTGTATCTTCCCAAATGCGTAGTTGAATTGTGTTATTGCCAAAATGTACGGAACTTCGACTCATCCGGTCAAAAAACAGCTTCATTCATCATTGGCGAGCATGGAGCGTGCCACCCCAGCGCCACATCAGAATAATTAACCTTATAAGTCCAACATAATTAATATAAACTCAATTCTAACAACCACACCCAGAAAACCCCTGGGCTAATGATTCTACTATTACCCGAATAGACAAATTCTTTTCAACATAGTTTATCCTCCATCATGGACGATTTCTATCAACCTCTCACAAATTCTTCCGATAGAATCGACACCTTGAAATCAGAAAGCTGGATCACATATCTCCTCATCTCTATTCGTGCAGTCCCTTTACCTATCATTCTCAGCATTGCTTTGGCGCCAGTTCTCGTCATCATAGCTACGAGATTATTGAGCGAGAGGCCGTCGGAAAAAGTAGAGGGAAAGGATGGCAAGACGGTTTGGATGCCGGCTTATTGGGTGCCGGGTGTGGGACATGTTCTTGCATTGTATGTTTGTTTCACGTGTAATTTTGAAAATGATGGATATTTGGAGCGTGGAGACTGATCAGGTGACAGTTTGATGAATGGGGAGAAATTGGCAAGTGATTTAAGGTAAATAAGATATAGGACCTTGGTTGAATAAAATGGTTGCTGACTGGTGTGTAGAGATCAGAGTGCCCATGGTGAGTTCAGCTCGAAATATTTCTTATATCTAAGAGAGTTGAATATTTGTGGCCATTTGGAACTGTTGGGTTCTGGAAATCAAGGCTCTGAATGTTCCAACACCACTGATGCATTAAGCCAGGCATATTTGCACTTAATCTTGGAGGCTCTACACATAATATCAGTAAGTCCTTGCTGTTTCTCGAGTGGCCGTACAGAAACTAACGAGTGCAGTATCGAATCCAAACCTGGTTAAGGGGTCAGTATTAGCGAGCGAGCTTTTTCATATCAATGATCACTGATACTGTTTTAGAGTATTGCAGAAGAAAGAATCGGAAGTTACATTCAAACATGTCGCAATGAGTCTAGCATCGAAAGTAGGTAATCCAATGCCATGGACTAACGCCATGAGTTGGACATTCTTTGCGTTGCTAAGAGTTGTTGTAGTTCTTCGGGATACCCAAAAATGCAAAGAAGAAATATCTAGACAATTGGGAAGTAAGAAAGCTCCCTTCCTACCACTTCACTAAGCTAAATCTTATCTCCAGGAATACACATCTGCTTTCAATTATCTCATGAAGGAACCATATCTCAGTACCATGCTGAATGGAACAATACGCAATCTTGAAGGACTCATCCCACAAATGGTTTCATTTCTAGAAAGCGAAATAGATCAACATTCATGGGAAAAATGGGCCAATGCTGAGTACATCTCTAAGGATGAAATGGAAGTTGATCTCATGGCCCTGGTACGAGATATACTTGGACATGCTTCCGTCTCCAGTATTTTCGGTCGTGCGTT
Source organism: Sclerotinia subarctica (assembly GCA_025389085.1). NCBI lineage: Eukaryota > Fungi > Ascomycota > Leotiomycetes > Helotiales > Sclerotiniaceae > Sclerotinia > Sclerotinia subarctica. The sequence continues at coordinate 3,757,030 of QRFI01000001.1, read as the reverse complement.
TCTAGAGAATAATCCTCATATCCTGCACGACATCTATGAAATGGATCGTGGTATGATGTATTTCATCGTAGGGCTTCCATGGTTCACTCCTTGGCCTGCTGTTGCTAGAGCTCATTTTTCTCGTTCCCAAGTTCAAGGAAGCGTGAGACGATTTCACGAAGCTCTCGATGCTTCAGTGGATGGAAAGCACGTTGACTCTTCTTGGGGTGATTTGGATGATGTCAGCGACTTTATCATGAGGAGACACGAACTGTTCAGAAGTAAGATTCCAAAGAGATATCCCTTATATAAGTTAACATTGTGGTAGAACATGGTCTTAAACCAAATGAGCGTGGAGACGTATCCGTAAGTCAACGTGCCTTCCACTTCTAACATCAAACGTCTAATGCTAGTCCTAGATTGTCTGGGCCCTTGTAGTTAACTCTACTCTACTCGTCTACTGGCACCTCCTCTACATTCTCTCCACGCCCGACCTCGCCGACAAGATCCGCGCCGAGATTTCCCCCTATGCAACTGTCGTCCCCGGTGAAAAAATCGGCTCATTCGCAGAAGCTCCACGCATCCACCTTTCCCACGAAGACCTTTCCAAGAAATGCCCCCTCTTCAAATCCACCTATCTAGAAGCCTTACGTTTATCTTCCCAGCCCGCATCTGTCCGAAAACTCGAAAATGACATCACCCTAACCGATGCTGCATCTAATAAGAACACCGATAAAACCCCCGCAACCACTTACATCCTCCGCAAAAACGAATACGTGACCCTCCCCCATGACCTCCACATGCGCGACCCCTCCTACTTTACCTCCCCCACCACATTTAACCCCGAACGATTCCTCACCACCGACGAAACCGGCCAATCCGCCGTCGACTCCCAAACTATTCGTCCCTATGGTGGCGGGCCTAGTATGTGTAAAGGCCGCGTATTCGCCGAGAGAGAATGTCTTGCTTTCGTAGCTGGCATGCTCATGTATTGGGATCTGGAGCCTGTTGTCCAGAAAGGAGAGAAGAGGGGAAAATGGAGGATTCCTAGAATGATAAAAACTAGTGCGGTTTGCTTACCGGACAAAGAAACGAGGGTGAGGATAAAGAGACGAGTTTTATAGCGGGATGATTTAAGGGTGTTAGAGCGTGGTTGCGGGTAGTTATTGCGGTAGATATCACCAATGAGTTCAACTCCGTTGTAGAGTAGACGACTGCACGCGAAGCTTTTTTTTAAAGACTTTGAAACAGATATCTGAATCAGGCGAGCAAATCTTTGAATTCTCCATCTGTGTTTCAGACTTCTCCAACCACTGATGTAATCAAATGAGTAGCCCTCAAGCAGAAGAGAAGCAGACCTTAATTTCATCCTTGGAGATTGTTATCATCGGCTTCGTTTCATTTGGTCAATAGTACCAAGCGCATCTAGTGCTGAAAAGACTGTTTATTAACGATTCGGCTACGCGAATGAAGGGCTGATGTATTGTGGTCCTCACCATCTACATACATAGTAGCGCTATAATCTCTTATCCGCCACCATAAAACCTTGGTTACATTTGGATGTTAAGGTAAGTTCCTTCGCTAAGGCCTCCGTTATACATCTCCACTTCTATTTAAAAGACCCTCGTAAAAACTTACACCCCCAATTCACCGATATATCCAAGTAGAACCAATTCATTTGATACGATCTACACCATGTAATAACATAACATACCTAGTACAGCATAGCATAGCGTAGTGCAAACATCGAATTTGAATTTCGTCTTTTCGTGATGTTTCTTGATTTCAATCTCTTTCACATTCAGAAAAGTCTCCCATCAAAAATTTGCGCCAAAGCACCACATGGACATAACATAAGATTCCACCCTTTCTTTTTTGCGAAGAGTTTAATCTACTAATCTTCATCTTATCTTTTCATATCTCATCTAATATCGATCATTTCAGTTGCCTGATCTTATGCCCATATCATATCCCTAAAAGACGAAGAAAAAGAATTGAAGAAAGCTTCCGAAAGGCAAAAAAGTATTAAAGTAACTTAAAACGCCTAACGGGAAGATTGTACACAGTTCCACTAAAAAAGGTCTCGTGCTATCAAATCTACAAAAGAGGGAAAGTCTTTTGCTCCCCCTTCTCGCCTCCAAAAGATACGAAAATATACGCTAACAATCAAGATGTCATGCTACCCCAAAGGTTGTGCAAATCTGGAAGAATACCAAGTGCCATATACAAAAGGCTCTCCAAGCCATGGCGGAAAAGATCTTAAGTGGTGGATGTGAAAATGGTACAGAAGAAGGTAAGAGGTTTTGCATTAGATAAAAGGACCGCAGGCGTTCCCGCAATCAAGCACCATTCATCTCGTTGTCTGATTGCTCGGCGATATCATCTTGAGCGTATTCCATTTTTTCCTGCTGCTGCATGGCTTGCTGGGAAACGATCTCTGCTAGACGTTTTAGTCTTGGTGTTTGGAGCCCTAGATTTTTGTTAGCTATGATTTGTTACAAATAGAAGAGAAATAATTACATGAAGGTGTATAAGTCTCCAATGCTGTGATGACACGAGGTTCCGCAATTTCATATGGTCCACTGTCATCCATATCAACTGCAGTCAAAAGCAAGACATCACTCTTCTCTGTTACGCGAGAAGCGACAGCTTTCATGATTTCTCCGTTAATGGGCTGTTCATAATCGGCAACTAGATACTGATTAAGCAGCTTCTGGATCTGATTTGGTGAAAGCATCCAGCAGATATCCTGAATAATTTCGATGTCGTTGAGAGTGGCCTTCTTCAATTGGAGGAGTTTCGTTGCTTGCTGTAATTATATTAGCATCTAGTCTTACTGAAATACAAATATACAATGCTTCTTACCATCAAGTGCTCTAGTTGAAGAGTTCCCTCTGGCATGTCATGGCTCTTACACCATTCCTCTATTCTTGTAATGTTGTAATTGATTTGCAGTCCTCGCTTCCACGACAAGAAGTTCCTTCTCATCAGAAGATCATTGAATGCGGTGACGCCAACCAATCTGAGTAATTCCGTAACGGTCTGTGTAATGATTGAATCTTCCAAGTAGTAGGCTTTCATGGCTTTGAAAACGTTGTTGAGCAAGCTAAGCAAGTTGTCCATGCTAAAGGCGGGAGCTGAATTGGTCTGGAGCAATTTGCCCAAAAATCTGTTGCTTTCATTGGTGACGAAACCAGGCAGTGATTGGGATTCGATGATAGCTGGAATAATCATCTTCTGCAATTTCTTCTTCAAAACCTTCATCCAAGTATGATAGATATTGAATTCTAAGCTCTCTAGATCATGCTTGACGATGTCAAGGAGACGATCATACTCGAAATTGTCCGACTTCTGGGCTTCATACCAATCTTCGGCCAAGAAGACAAAAGAAAGCATCTCATGAACATTAGACAACCAAAAGGCACCGGGGTTGACAGCCTCATCACCGTCATGTTGCATCACCTCATGCTGGATAGATTGCATGACGTTTGCAAGGAATCTTTCCGATTCCTTGACGAATCCATTGTTCCACATCTCTGATGTGACAAGATTGATCAAGTAAGATGGGAAAAGAACTTCCTTGTCTGTTGGTGGTGGAGTGGATGTAGCGGCTGGAATCTTAAGGTTCTTGATCAGACCAATTGTCACTTCTTCGTTCAAGCCCTCCTCATCAGCCAAAAGATTCTCAAGCTCGAACTCGATGGTGTCAACACTGGGCTGGAATGTGGAGCCGGAAAGTGTTTGTTGATGGAGGTTGTGGCTTGTCACAGCCATGGATACTGGCCTTGGGTTGTAAGCTGCACTGAAGCGATCTAACTCACGTGGCTCAGCTCCTGCGCTTCTGCGTTTCGGTTTCTTCGAAGCAACCAAATTGATAAGTCCGTTTTGTTGCGCTGTGACAGCACCATTCATAATCTCTCCATTAGGCGGCAGGATAGGACCTGCACGCTTCGCCAGGTCAAGTTGATCTTGCAAGTCGACAAGCTGTTGTCTAAGAGTGATTTTTTCCGATTCGTGCAGAGTGCCCTCCTCCTTCGCCTTTTCGAGCTCCAGGTTTGATACTCTGAGAGACTCTCTCAGCTCTTTCTCTTCTTCTTGCAGACGCTTGATATTGACAGCTGACTCGTCAAAATTCGTCTGAAGTTTTGTCATTTCTTCCTCCATAACAGCAAGACGCGCGGCAGTGATTCCAGCTTGGTTAGCTTCAGTTTGCAATTCCTTCACCCGAGCCTCCAAAGCATTGTGTCTGTTCTTCCACGACTTGATCTGGTTTTCGTAGTTCTCCACTTGGGTCAATAAAGTCTTGTTCTCCCTCTTCATCGTACCGACCGATTGAGTAAGTTCGACGACCTTGTTTTCCAGTTTGTAAGAAATTTGTTTGAGATCTCTTGCCTCTTCACGAATCTTCTTGTACCCACGACGTGCTGTTTTACCCCTCCACAGACTCTGGACAATAACAATCTTTCTCCTATAATCTCTCCATTTCTTAAGCGACTGCCTTGATCGCCATGACCTTTGAATGATCATGGCAGCATTGCCAATCCTAGTCTCCATAATTTCTTTTCTGCGCAAGAATCCCTTGATGGCAGCTTGAGCGAGTATAACATTGTTGCGAATGGCCAAGAACTTCCTGCGTTCTCTATGACCACGCCAGACTCTTTGAATAGTTGTGGCAGCCTTGACCTTACGATTCTCTTGAGCATACCTACGAGCAAGATGGCCTCGAACCGCCGATTGGAATGTAAGAATCGCACTTCTGGCGTCAAGATACTTGCGTCGATAGTACTGAGCTTTGAGATTCTTCTGTATCATAATTGCACAATCGTTGAGTCGGTTTGTTCGCAAGTTCTCCAAAAATGCCAACATGCCTGCACGGAAGAAAATCTTCGTCAAACCAAGCTGATACTTGTCCAATCCACCTCCACTGCTGGCACCAAGTGCTTTTGTGAGAATTATATTAGCCATATCACGGATTTCCGATGTCCACGCTGATGAGGGCGTTAACATATAGTACCGTAAAGCAAACTCTTCATATGTCCAACGTGTGGGGTATCCCGCAGTACTGATGCGGACCGTCTCAAGCACACCACAAGCTCGTAATTGACTCAGAACCATAGGGCCCTCAAAGACCCACGACTCCTTAGCCTCGTTGGGCTTAATACAACGAATGTAGTGAACATCAGTGCCGTTAATAGTGCTCATGAGCTCGATCAAAGACGACTTGAAGATACCACCCAAAGTAGGCTTGCGGTTGACAGCAACACCAATCCTTCTACCAGGCGTGGGTTTTGTTGCAGCTGAGGTTGTTGCCGAGGCCGTATCCTTCTCCCGCACAGCGGATGCAGCATCGAGAACTATGTTTAAGAATTTGTTCGAGGAGGCTCTCAAAACTGCCATATGTTCATCGGGAACAGTGTCACGATTCTTGTCAATAAAGCCATCTGACTCGTAAGTGACATCAATAGCATAATGACAAACAGTGAATGACGATTTTCCAAAACGAGGCTTCTTGTAGAATTTGTTCTTGTCAGCCGCAAAATTATGATGCAGCTTCGTCACAAACTGCTCGTCTGAGCCCATTGGGAGTCTAGATTCCTCGTCAAGAAGTGACAACACACCAAGCTTCCCCTCAATCAAGTCAATACAAGGTTGATTGTCTGAAAAGTCGATAAAGGTCCAGTCGATCTCCTCCCTAAGATATTCCTCTTGTTCGAGCTTGAACACGTGAGCGTTAAACTCTTGTTGAAGTTTTTCATTCGCGTAGTTGATGCAGAACTGTTCGAAAGAATTCTTTGCAAAATGCTCGAACCCATAGATATCCAACACGCCAATGAATGTTTTCACACGAGCCAACACCTCATCGGTGGCAAGAGCATGATTAATACTATCCACGAGCCAATCGAACATACTCGAGTAGATGAATTTCGCAACCGAATCTCGCACAACGATTGCTTGTTGTTGAGTCAAGTTTGATGTGATCTTCTCACCTCTCGTGATCAACTGCTTCTTCACAGTCCATTTTGCAAACTCCACAGGATCCACACCAAGCAAAGCTGTCGCCTTCAACAATGCCGGCTCATTAGGAGCCAAGACAGAATCCGTTCTCGAAGCCGTGATCTTTACGTCACCCAGGTGAAGCAAAGCCGCAAGCAGTTTAAAGATGTCCGCTTGTTGACTGGCATCGACTCCTATTGTAGCCAAAGATCCCTTCAGTGCCTCGAATTCTGCTTTATCATCAACACCATCGATAGTTGGCGAGCTTCCCTGGTTGAGATAATCAAATTGTTCGACAGGCTTCAAATCTAGTTCCTTTGTCTCGCTTTCCGTTGCTCCTGCTACTAGCTGGTAGAAAACATGGTAGTTTCGCTCCTTAAGGGGTTGAAACACTAATCTCGAACGCTCCAACAGATAGGTTCGAATTTTTGCTCCGATGATATTTGTCTTATCATCAAACATAATCTCGATGTATTTTCCGAACCGGGAAGAATTGTCATTACGTGTGGTCTTGGCGTTGCCAAAAGCTTCCATGATAGGGTTCGTAGCCAAAATCCGTTCTTCTGTTTCACTCATTTGTTCTGTACCCCGCTTCGTCCTTGTTCCTGGCTGATCCGGTGATTCTCTGGTAGCAAAATATCGCATAATATATTTGGCACTAACAGTTTTTCCAGCTCCAGATTCTCCTGATACCACTATTGTCTGATTTTTTTGACTCCTCAACATATCCCTATTAACCGTTAGCAAGTAACAAGGGCTTTAGCAGTAGCTACTTACGCAAAAGCTTCCTCCGCAATTGCAAATAAATGAGGGGCCTGCGTAGCTCTTTGCCTTCCCGCATATACCTGTACCATGCCAGGAACGTATAAAGAATCAACTCGCGCAAAAGGATTCGTTGCTATCAGCACAATACCACTGTATGTGTATATCTCTTTCTGCAGGTATCGTAATCGAATAGCCTGTAAGACTGTACCATAAGGTCAGTTCTGAGCTTGAAAGGGTATTGTAACCGGGGACCTACCAGCAGGCTCGTTGAGATGGGAAAGATTCGTTAAATCATCACTAGCTTCGAGCATCGTTGGATTCATCAAAGGGGGTAAGGAGGCGTTATTTGCTTCTGTCAACGCTTCTTCTGTGGTTTCTATCGATTTGGTCTGCAGTTAAAAACTAGGTCAGCTTCATTCACAAGGAGGGGAAGATGAATTTCCTCCCAAACTACAAGACAACAAACCTCTCCATTTTCGAGTTGAAAGACCAGTGTGTACTTGTCTCCATTCAATGTTTTCGAAACCAATTCCGAAGCCACCCATCCTTCAGTAACATCCGGCTGCCATGCCTTCGTACCGATATCATAGTTGTGCGCCATGATGGCGACGTTGATTGTTGAGAGCCTGCCTACTCTCGAACTGCTTCAACTGTTGTAATAATGGAGAGACGGTTGTTCCAGGATCCGTCTGCATGAAATGACCCAGCCTAATTTTAATGGTGCTGTTCAAATAAACGACGAGAAGCCTGTTGAAAATACGCCACCACAAATGACCTGTCTTCTTTTCCTTTGTAAAATACTAAATAGGCACAAGATGCATTTGAAAGATTGTAAGGAGGTTTGAGAGCCACGGTATTTGGGATTTAGAATGCTTGTCGCGAGCTCAGTCGTCAACAGGGATATGTCTTGGCGACGCTAAAATATTTTAGTAACAAAATAACTAAATTCCCGGTGACCCCTATTTTGGTGAATGTGGGACAGACAAAAAAGATATTGGACTTCATACCGAAGAATGTAAAGGGTTAGGGATGAATGTGAAAGTTGACAACAACAACAACAACAGATGTTATATCTACTTCCAAAGTGAAAAACAAATCTATTACTGTTTCATGCAATTCGGAGGACCAACAACAAAATTTCTATTTGACACATCATACAATGCAAAATTACCTACATCTTTCTCCCCAACCTATGAGTATCTCACCGCTTCGATTTATAATTGACTATATAGAAAATGGTAACGTGTAAATCCAATCCACCATGAGTATTGAAACCAGATCCAGATAGAGAAATCTTCTGCAGGCCGCAACTGTCGAGGTACAGATATGTGCAGAAGATTGATGTTCTCTCATATATCTTTAATTTTTTTTATATGTCTAGATTTGGTTCACCTTGTCGAATTATTAACTTCTGGCTCAAAGTTGGGGCACGGATAGATGAAGGGTCAAGTTCGAAAAAGGTCTAGCTGATCAAGGGGAATTCATTTGACTACCTACCTGCCTAGAATTTCTTTATGAACTCATTGACATATATTGAGACCAAGTGATAATACTATGACACCTACAAGGTATCTAGGTAGGTAATCTATTAGAATGTTCCATCTTCAGGAAAGTGAAGATCTTACAATATACTCTGTACAATTTATTCTTTCGTGGAAAAAGTGTAGGGCTTAGCCAACCAATAAACTTTCTTTCTTTAGAAAGCTTAATTCCATTCCTCGTCAACACTTTCGTTTAAATTTATGGGTTGTTACATATTAGTAGGTAAATATGTATGTACACCTCTTCAAGACTGTTTTGTTTCGTATGCACTACCATTTCCTTTTAACAACAGATGTACTGTACATGTGTTGATGAGACGGATAACGAACAATCCTCTAGTACATACAATTCCAAGGAGTTTTCCACATGAGTTTGTGAGGCATCAAGAAATCCCTTCGAAACTAGTTGAAAGACTATGGCTGAATGTTCACGAATGATACAGGTGAAGGGGGATTTTTATCGGCGGTTGATTGTGCCTCGATGGGTGATTCATGTTCATCTTCAGCCTGAACGTTGGGATCTGTAGAGTTTGCATATTAGATGGCTCCATCCTACATACTGCAAAATTCAAAGACTCGTGCTTGAACTGGCTTACAATGCCAAAATTGACAAAGCAACCTCTGAGAGCTACAAAAGCTCCCAATTATCATACTTGTTTGGCTGGACGATGTCACTCTATGTCAGTTGGATACTACTAATTCCCCAACTCAACGGCGATGATGAATTGTTCATTCATTATTGGTTGCTTGCTCAATTTCCCTGGGATGTTCTGATTCCTAAAAGTGCCCCAAAGCCCCGCTATGCAACAAGTAAGGAACTTTGCAGCATCACCAAACGAAGTTTGGTCAGCATGCTTTTTCTAGCTAAAATATGGTCAAAAACTATCTGAAATCATCAAGTACGCGCAGCCAATCTCGCTCTCACAGAAAATTCACACCTGCTTCGCTATAAGCGGTGGCGGCTACACTACCCGGGCAAGCCCCGCCAATATCAACTGAAGCGCACCATTGAATTCTCGAATTTGGTTGAAGACATAGTCGTCATAGACAGACAAACCGACGTCGCCACCGTAGGATGCGGGTTGCGATGAGGTGATGTGGATCGGGTTTTGGAGGCACAAGGACTGATGGTAGTGGAAGATTGCGTTTGTAAAGCCGGTGTTGGTGGATTGGTACTTAGTGGTAAGTCGATTCGGCCGCAAAACAAACGTTGCCAGTACTGCAGATAGACAGTAAGGGGTAACATAGACCCATGATGATAACAGCAGTAGGGAAAAGTGAAGTTAAATATCATAGATATGCTTTAAGAATTCTCAACGACATGGCTACCAATACTGCGAGGAGTTTGAGCCAGCCTGTTGTACCAGTTTTAAAGACGACACAACCCCCAACCATTGCCCAAGTGTCCTAACGTGGCCGTAAATAAGCACTAGGTAAATACGATAGTAACATCATATCAATATCCTCAGGGAACAGATGAGGTGACACCAGTCAACAGCATCCAATTCAAAGGTTCGAGAAAGATACATACTTGAAGGGACTTTAGTTTCTGATTATTTTAATATAGTCTACATACATACATATAAAACTTAGGGGAAAAAAAAAAGTAAACAATAGTCACAATTTGGGGATAATAAGCTATAAAACCAAAAACCCTGAAATATATATACATACCTATACTAGGTACCTAGATAAGAAGAAGAACTTAATACATGAAACATCTAAATGGCACACCTGAATGGAACCCTAAGCATCGAATCTGAACTGGACATGAAGATCATTTATGAAGACTTCGAAACGATACTCGCCACAGGGAGAGTTTCCCCGACGACGTCTCTAGAACGTATCTTGATTTCCAGGTTGACTTTTGCAACCCAAGAATCGTTTGCTCGTCAAATCTGAATTGAATCACTGAAGAGTGTTGTAAAGCCTACCTAGGGAGGTATCTACTAGAAAGTATATTGGATTTCGGTATGCAATCTTGTGGATGTGTGAGCCACCAATAAAATTTATAAATTCAAAGGTCTTAAGGTTGGAGTCAAGGGGGACAAAGAACCCAGCAAAATTTTCCATATTCCGAGTGTTTTGTTGATGCGGGGCACAATTATTTGATGAGAAATCACATATTCAACAGATTCCACGGGGTGATGCGATGTGTGGTGTAGAACATTGCCTTACCGGCCTCATTCTGTTTATTCTGTTCTCACATACAGAAATGGATATGCAATTGAATGGAGAATCATAATCGTCATTTGACTTTTCTTGGGGAGAAATCTACATACTCCATTGTACCAACAGAAAATAGAGATCGAGAGTATGGAAGGGATGTAAGCTTCTTAAGCAATTAGGCTATTCTAATAGAAGCGAGTAAAATACCGGAACAAAATGCAGTTGGGAAAAACACCTATGCAATTGCGGACTGTTCTTCCAGAACAACTTTGTGTGCCAGGGGCACTTCGGAGGTACTTATAGGCCAAGAACGTCCTTCAAAGGTAGTCAAGGGAGTGAAAATATCGATAAACACCAAAATTCCATCTAACTTTGCTTACATTCAGCGGCCTCCTGCTTGGGTTTCGCGGCATCATCCTAATTTATGTTAGTTCCTGTAGATAAAATAGCCATTAACAACTTACATCATCGTCTGACTCATCATCGTCATCATCACGGTCTTCACTCATATCTTCCTCATCGTCTTCATCCTCGAAATCACCCTCCTCCATATCATCATCCAATTCCTCGAATTGAAGAGCCTCTCCAGTGAACCAGTCGATTGCACGTGGAATAAGTTTCTCCTTGATGTCCTCGCCCAACTGATAGTCAAGCTCGAGGCGCTCCTCGATATCCGAGGCTGTGTCATCATCGTCTTGTTCTGTAGGTGCCTTGGGTGGGGAGAAGAAGTTAAAGAAGGACTCTGTTGGGACAGTCTTCTTGACAACACGGGTCTGCTTTGTGTCTAGAGTAATGATTAGTAAAATCCAAACATCGCAAAGTCAATAGCAAACTTACTCTTGTTGCGTTGCTTTTTGCTCTCAACACGAACAGTCAAGTCCTTGCCATCCTTCCAATTAATTTTGTCACCTTCGGCATGATCATAGATGAAGTCTCCACCATAACCGCTCTCGTTTTGATAGAAGTAAGTCTTGGTGATTGTCTTGTTGGTGAAGAACTCGTTGTCGGCGAATTGGAAGATTAAACGGAAACCGGGCTTGTCGAGGTATTCCATTTGTATATCGGTCAAGTCCTTAAGAGCGGCCTCATCTCTGTCTGTGATCATTTCGGCAAGCGAAACTTGGTTCTTCATTGCGGACAACCAGAATTCTGGAATACCGGCAATCTTCTCAGCGGATTCATCGACCTTCTCGGCTTGTTCTGCATCGTGCTCTTCATCCTCTTCCTCACCAGATTTAATCTCCTCCTCAGTGGGCTCGACCTCGCCGTTGACGATCTTGGCTCGCTTCTGGTACAGAGGGGTGAACTTGGCAAAGTACTTCTTCTCAAGCTCCAAGACCTCTTCCTGGAACTCGGCTTCTAACTTCGAATGTTCTTTTTGAACGCCCTTAAGACCGGCAACACGACGACGAACAGGTGTAGGGAGGGACTCGATGTAACCAGATGAACGGCCAACAAGACTGCCAAGCTTTCCATGGATCATCTGGACAAGTTTTGGGTTTTGTGCGAAGAGAGAGGCTGCTGCAGCGCGTTCAAACTCCTCTGCGAGATAAATGTCAGTCATTGGCTTAGAAAACTCGGTGTAGGACGGAGTAACAACATACCTTCCTTGATCGTGCCAACACCAGGTTGCTGAGCATGCGATGAAATAGGAGCGTTATTCATTGGGGTGTTTTGAGGAGTACTGGAAAATAAATTGTCAACTTTGTAAATGGAATTTTTTGTTGCCTTCGGAATGTCTGTGTTGAAACTTACGGGGCCGTCTGAGGATTATTTTTCTTTGGGATGTCCGACATCTTGTCGTATGATTTCAAGTTACTTTGAGGAACTCAATAAAAGAATGAAGATATCTCTTGGTTTGTAAGAGATTTTGTTCTCGTTGCGATGTTCTTTGGGGGAAAAGTTCTTGAGGTGGAGGTTGAGAAGTTGTTGGACCTTAGCGTCTAAGATTTGTTCAGATTGTGATTGCAGGCTACGACTTACCAAAATAACCGATAAGGCGGGGCGAAAACTTGTGAACCTGAGGTTAACCTTATTTATTTATTAATCATCGGCCGGGCAAAGGTGCGATACGAGCTACTCTTACCGATACTTGTGCTGCCCGGTGAACTCGCGCCGCGCTACGAAAGTTATAATTTTCCATAAGTTGGTTGCCAACATTTTGGCTTCACCTGTAATGTATATTTCACTTTCATAATTATTTGGTGATACGTTCGAGGCGTCTTTCTTTTAGTTTCAATTGAGAATGGCAGAGTCCAATGGTTCTGCTGCAGGCTACCGGCCGCGGCGAAGCAGCTCCATCGCAAACCACAGTCAGAGAGGAGGAACAAATTATCATACACTTTACAGAAGAGATTCCAATGTGTCGACCGCCAGCTTCATGGACGATGTCGAGATGGCACATGATGAGATGTTCTCAGGTGCCATTTCTGAATCAGTTCCTTCTAGTATTGCATCCTTCGCGCATCGGCGGTCGCGAGCAGATTCTACAGCAAGTTTCACATATTATCAACCAAACGAGGATGACGAGGAGCTTTTACAAAGTGCCGAGGACGAAGATGACAGTGCGATAATAGACGAGGAAGACGATGTTCACTACCAAGAGGAAGATTCGGATTTGGAAGCTGCTGAATTGGCTTTGAGAAGGATATCAACTGTGGAATCCAGAAGTTCCGTGCATGATCGATTACTGCGCAGCGATAGTGCAAGAACGGATGGAAGTAATCTTGGGCAAGGTCATCGGACAAACCAAAAATTATACATCATTACAGAGGACCTTACTATAGTAGTGGCAGGTTTTCGAACTAGTACATCTGGGTTTGCGTTATACTTGGCCATTTGTATACTTTCGTTTGGTCTTGGTTATCTTTTGTTACGATGGTTGCCGCGCTGGCAAGTCCGTATCATTGGAATGCCATCACCACTCAGAGAATGTGCTTGGGTAGTCATTGAAGTCAGTAATAATCGTATATTCAAATTCCAATGTTCTTTCCAAACCACTTATGTGCCCCCTTAAACTATGGCCACAGTCGTGCTGACTTCATTTGTGTGCGTAGAACCAATGGGGAGAATTTGTTGTTCAGGATGTCGAGTCAAAAGAATACGGACGGTCTCTGTCTACAGTCTTTGGCCTTTCCCAAAAGAAGTATTCCATGTCTTACGATTATGACGACGACCCCATTTTGGAAAGTCTACGTATTCTTGACTACCGCTATATGCGGTTCTCATTCAATCCTTTGAAAGACAGGTTCGTTCTATGTAACAGTGAGTATTATTTTCATTTCTTTCCTCCAAGTTCCAATAATCAGGGTGGAAGACCAAATTTTAGAGTTTTAAATGGCTGAGAAGCTGGGATTCATTTGGAACATACTTTGGCATTCTAAATGAACCTTCAAACCGATCCAATATGCCAGATAGAGTCAATATCCTAGACAAAGTTGAAATGCAACGACCCGTCGTTGTATTTTAGTCCGGACTATTGAAAACCATAGGCTACTTCATGTGGAGCGTATTCTCACGGTCATAACTGAACCATACTAACCGGAACTTTACAGGTTGGAAGGACCCGGCATGGACTGATGTGAAGTCCATTCGTTCTGGAATTAGTGGAGAGGAGAAGGAGAACAGAGAGCTAGTTTTTGGGAATAACATGATCGACATCAAGCAGAAGACCGTTCCTCAACTTCTTGTAGATGAGGTATTTTACATTCTCCCATGTGAAGAGAAAACTTACTAAATATTTTAGGCTTTCCATCCATTTTATGTGTTTCAAGTGGCCAGTCTTATTCTATGGTCGATGGATCAGTACTATTACTATGCTGCGTGTATATTCGTCATATCCGCTGTGAGCATCACTACTACACTTCTTGAGACCAGATCAGTGAGTACGCCCAACAGACCATTATTATATTATGTATGCTAATGATTTGACCAAAGACAATGAAACGATTGAGAGAAATATCACGATTCGAATGTGACGTTCGTGTCTTACGTAATTCATTCTGTGGGTTATGCAGTTTTCCTCCCCTACAAACATCAATTAACCTTTTCAGGGCGCTATGTTCCATCGAGTGAACTTGTTCCAGGAGACATCTACGAGGTTACGGATCCGGCCTTAGGACAGTTTCCCTGTGATAGTCTACTGCTCGCTGGTGATTGCATTGTCAATGAAAGCATGCTCACTGGTAAGTTCTACAAAGCTCGTAGTAACACATTTCTGACTTCTTTAGGCGAATCCGTACCTGTGTCTAAAGTTCCAGCTACTGATGAATCCTTGCGGCTCCTTAACCTTTCTGCTTCATCTGTGGCCCCTGAGCTCGCGAAACACTTCTTGTTTTGTGGGACGAAAATCATCAGGGCACGTCGTCCTCATGATGATAATGATGGCGAGGCAGTTGGGCTCGCCATGGCTGTGAGGACCGGCTTCAATACCACGAAGGGTGCATTGGTTAGATCCATGCTCTTCCCAAAGCCTTCAGGATTCAAGTTTTACAGAGATTCGTTCCGGTACATATCCGTCATGGGCGGCATTGCAATGCTAGGATTTGTTGCATCATTCATCAACTTTGTTCATTTGAACTTGGCATGGCACTTGATTGTTGTCAGAGCCCTGGATCTGATAACAATTGTCGTTCCGCCAGCTTTGCCCGCCACACTTACAATTGGAACCAATTTCGCCTTGGGACGCCTTAGGAAGAAGCAGATATTTTGTATCAGTCCTCAAAGAGTAAATGTGGGTGGAAAGCTCGACATTGTATGTTTCGACAAAACTGGAACCTTAACCGAGGATGGTCTGGATGTTCTTGGTATTAGAGCTGTACACCAGCCGGCAAATAGATTCAGTGATATTCTCACCGATGCGCCGTCATTGTTACCCGGGGCGGCTTATGAACGTGATCCTACAGTCGACTACAACATCCATAAAGCCATCCTTTACACGATGGCGACATGCCATTCCCTCCGAGTTGTTGATGATGAACTTATGGGTGACCCATTGGATCTAAAAATGTTTGACTTTACTGGTTGGTCTTTTGAGGAAGGGCAGCACAACTCTGGCGATACCGATGATGAGGAATCTGGAGGATTGTCACCTTCAATCGCTCGACCTCCGGCGGGCATGGAATACGATTTGGATGATCAAGATAACGCCAATAAATCTCCTATTGAACTTGGCGTTCTCAAATCTTTCGAATTTGTCTCCCAGCTTCGCCGAGCCAGTGTGATCGCTCGGAAGTTTGGGTCTCAAGGGTGTGATGTTTATGTAAAAGGTGCTCCAGAATGCATGAAAGACATTTGCAGAGCGGAAAGCTTCCCCAGTGACTACGAAGATCTTCTCGCTTATTATACCCATAGAGGCTTTCGTGTCATTGCCTGTGCTACGAAACACATCAAGAAGATTAACTGGGTGAAGATGCAGAAAATGAGCCGTGAAGACACTGAATCGGGATTGAACTTTATTGGGTTCATTATCTTTGAGAACAAGCTTAAGCCAAGCACAGCCGGTGTATTGGATGAGTTGACTGAAGCCGGTATTAGAAAAGTCATGTGCACAGGCGACAATATCTTGACGGCCATTAGCGTCGCCCGGGAATGCAATCTCATCGACAAGACCGCTCATTGTTTCGTGCCTCACTTTATAGAAGGGAACTCGCTAGACCCAAAAGCTCGATTATCATGGGAGAGTATTGACAATAGCATTTATAAGCTCGACGACCAAACTTTAACGCCACTTCCTCCGCCGGTGGAATGCGACGCCTCGTTACCTTATGATATATCTAATCTAAGGAATTACTCCTTAGCTGTGAGCGGAGATGTCTTCCGCTGGATTGTGGATTTTGCGCCTACAAGCGTTCTTCAAAGAATGTTAGTCTGTGGTCAAGTATTTGCGCGGATGTCGCCGGACGAGAAGCATGAGCTAGTGGAGAAACTCCAGAGTATCGACTACTGCTGCGGATTTTGTGGCGACGGTGCGAACGATTGTGGTGCTTTGAAAGCTGCAGATGTTGGCATATCATTATCTGAAGCAGAAGCTTCAGTCGCTGCGCCATTCACCAGCAGAGTGTTCGACATTACCTGCGTTCCTGAAGTTATACGTGAGGGTAGAGCAGCTTTGGTGACCAGTTTCAGCTGTTTCAAGTACATGAGTCTCTACTCGGCCATCCAATTCACGTCCGTGAGCTTTCTATATGCGTCTGCATCAAATCTTGGGGACTTTCAATTTCTCTTCATCGATTTAATACTCATTCTGCCTATCGCCATTTTCATGGGATGGACTGGACCTTTTCCTATTCTATGCCAGAAACGTCCCACAGCCAACCTTGTGTCAAGAAAGGTGTTAACACCACTCTTGGGTCAAATAGCCATTTGCATCCTTATTCAAGCCGTTGCATTTCAAGCAGTGCGACGACAGCCTTGGTTCATTCCCCCTCATCTGGATAAGGACAAATCCAACATCGAAAATTCCGAAAATACTACACTATTTTTGGTATCTTGCTTTGAATACATTCTTTCTGGAATCGTCCTAAGTGTGGGGAAGCCATTCCGTCAATCTATGGCACATAACCGTAAGCATTTATAGATCTTCCTCTACTGTTCTCAATAACTAACAGTGACTCAGTACCGTTTGTCGTCACAATTGTCGTAGCATTGCTGTTCTCCTTTTATATGCTCTTTGACCCGTCTCAATGGTTGGCGAGTTTTATGCAGTTGACTGAAATGAGTTGGGACTTTGAGGTATTTATCCTGATCCTAGCAGTTGGATATATTTTCCTGGCATGGTCCTCTGAAAACTATCTGCTACCAAAGCTCGGAAAGTATTTGGGGATTTTAAAGACGTCAATCACCCGGAGGCCTAAGCAGAGGAAAACCTACAAATTGGTGTTGGAGGAGATGCGCTTAAGTTCAGTGCAGTAATGATTGCGGTGAATTCACAAAGAAGAAACAGTGTAACAATATATATATGTAGACATGTTAGGTAATCGATGGTTCGCAAACTAGCAGTGCAGTCTGACGACAATGATAGAAATACTGTATCTTGTCGAATCTTATTGAAATATTGAATCTATTGGGAACATGATTTCCACCTAGTAAACTGGGGTTTAGTTGTCTAGGAAATTCGCGGCTTATTCGGTTCTTGGGGATGTGCTACTTATAAATTAGAAAGATTGGTCTTCTGCTAGGCAGGTTCAAGGGCAGGTACCGGTACTAATTTGGAAGCTAACGGAGGGGCTATGTACGGGCACCGAAGTATCTTTTAAACGATGATATAATGATGATATGGCGCACCCACTTTCGCGCTTTGATGAGCTTTCCCAAACGCTATATGTAGCATTCCCGACTTCTAAGAAAGTTTACCTTTTAGTTTCCTTGGTTTCTTAAGTCATTTTACTGTCATAGAAATTACTTGTTTATTCCTCAAATTTTCTATCTTTTTCGAGCTATCAAGTATGAATTTCGGTAAATCTAATCTACATCATTTTAAGACCTTGCATTATCAGTGGCAACTGACATTCTCCCAGACTGGATCCTTGACGGAGGATATCTCCCAAATGCCATAATCCGCCTTGGTATCCGTCGCCAATTGCGTGAGCGTATTGACCTGATAAAGAGCACCTCGTTAGAAGAAGCGTATGAGCGTAAAATGAGCTATGTAGAGCTTCTTCGTAGCCGTCCGATTGCCATTGAGACGGCTGCTGCCAATGAACAGCATTATGAGGTCGGAACTGGTGTTCTTGCTGCGTGCTTAGGGCCAAGAATGAAGTATAGTTGTTGTTTGTATCCCAAGGGGAGTGAAACTTTGGGTCAGGCGGAAGTGGAAATGCTGGAGACTTATGTGAAAAAGGCTGGATTGGAGGATGGAATGAGTATCCTGGATCTTGGGTGAGTGCTTCTGAGTTCTAGACACAAGGATTATGGAAAGGAAGTGGAACGGGCTAATACATTTTAGATGTGGTTGGGGTTCAGGAGCATTGTATTTTGCGGAAGTTTTCCCAAATTCGAAGATCACGGCCTTCTCGAACTCGAGAACCCAGAAGCTCTACATTGATGGGAAAGCCAAGGAGAAGGGATTCCAAAACTTGACAGTAATCACCGGGAATGTGGTGGATTATGAATTCGAGAAAGAGAGTTTTGACCGAGTTGTATCCATCGAGGTAGGTCATATGTAAAGAATTATCTCGAGTTAGTGGCTAACAAGAGGAAGCTTTTTGAGCATATGAAGAACTATGAGCTACTGATGGCAAAAATTGGAAGAGCCTTGAAGCCAGGGGGGAAATTGTTTGTTCATATCTTTGCTCACAAGACTACACCTTACGACTTTGAGGAGGGATGGATGAGCACACATTTTTTCGTGAGTATAATATTCTCTTCTCATCACAATCCTCCGATTCAAAGTGCATTTTGGTGTTACATCTACTGTATCCTTTTTCCTGTCTGACACGGCTATTGTTCTTGATCGTGCCCCGGAGCATAACCTTTCCCCTTTTAACAGCAATCACTAACTTGTTGACCTTGCAGTCTGGAGGTACCATGCCATCTGCGGATCTGTTGTTATTCTTTCAGAAAGATCTCAAACTTGAGAGGCAATGGTGGGTGAATGGCCAACATTACGCAAAGACTTGCGAGGTATGTAAACTTCTCAGTTTAGACTTGTCTTCCTCGCTAATGAATCATGTAGGATTGGCTGTCAAAGATGGTAGCTAGCAAGCAAGAGATTTGGCCTCACCTAACAGAAACATATGGCGAGAAAGATACCGCAATGTGGTATTACCGCTGGCAAAT
Organism: Sclerotinia subarctica; assembly: GCA_025389085.1. Taxonomy (NCBI): domain Eukaryota; kingdom Fungi; phylum Ascomycota; class Leotiomycetes; order Helotiales; family Sclerotiniaceae; genus Sclerotinia; species Sclerotinia subarctica. Next base: position 3,737,804 of record QRFI01000001.1, on the reverse strand, counting down.
TTTTTACCTGGCAGTAAGTTGCTTTCCTCTCTCTGTTCATAGTGTTTATATTAATTTAATAACAGTGCGCCGAGTTGTTTGCTTATGAAGGTGGAGATACCTGGGGTGTATCCCACTACTTATTTGAGAAGCCCAGCTCTGCGTAATAAAATAGACACTGTAGAACCCATAGACTGCGTATAATTGATTCAATTTCAACTCCAATGCCCAATGATATCTCCTTCCGTATGTACAGTTCTTGGCCCACTATCGGTATTGTGATTCCAGACTGGCTTGGATGGTGTCTTCTGAATGTCCAAGTCCTCGCAGTAGATTGATGGATCCCAATTACCGCCATATTCCCTTCTCATTTCGTCGTTCAGTGATCCCAAGGGTGCTTCCAGCCCAACAAGGCAGGACCTAAAATGTGTCAGTATGTGTACTGTCCGGCTAAACTCAAAGAGCGGCAATACCATCTTTCTTCGCACGATACATCAGCTATATATAGGTTAGCATGGCAGCCGTGACATAGGCATTAGGAGTACATACGAAAAACCACATGCTTGCTCCCAATGCTGTACCAGCAAATCGATATAGAGGTGGAGCTCTGTAGAGTCCTCCGGGTCCTGGAGGTGGTTGTGCCATTGTGCTAATGAAATGGTCAGTACGGGTACGTATATACCGAGAACAAATTTGCTGCTACTTGGAATAGTGTATAGGAGACTAACGGTGATCGATGGCTTGTGTTGTTCAGAAGTGAGTGTTTAATGTGCCAAAGTCGTTCATTCACAACTTTTGGGGTCCGGACCGAGAACCAAGTGTGAAGTTGTGGCCTGAAATTTAAGGACACTATACAGAAAGCTACTCGCTCGATAACCTTGAACCTTTGTACTTAATTAATTCACTTTCTGTATTATGTACTTTATAGATTCGACGGTCATATTCTCTCCCCAACCAATTTCTTGCTTCTTATTGTATTAAGGGAGGGTAACAATGCTGTTAAGGCCTAGTTTAACCTCGCACCACGAGCCCTGAAATAGAAGCTTAGTTTCCAAATATCTACATTTCGATCGAAGGCTCTCTTTGAGACAAACGTCATTTTTTATACGACGGATAGTCTCGAAAATCACAGCTGCACGCTCGATCGCATACTTGATAACCCTCGCGCACGAAACAAGATTCTATACTTGCATCTACGCATTCTGTAAGAATGGCGACCCCATCACGACCAGTGCCGGCAGCTACCAATGGCATTCATACCCCAGAATATGCACGGCAACATACTCGGCCGCAGAACACGTTCCGCGGCTGCTCAAGAATCACAGACTATGAGGTTATGGGGAAAATCGGAGAGGGTACATTTGGGGAAGTACACAAAGCCAAATCTAGAAAGACTGGTATGGTTGTTGCTCTAAAAAAGATCCTGATGATCAACGAGAAGGATGGGTTTCCAATTACAGCCCTTCGCGAGATCAAGACTCTCAAAGCTCTTTTGCATCCAAATGTCTTGAACTTGGAGGAGATGGCCGTCGAGCACCCGCCAAAAAATACCGATAAGAAGAAGAAAGCTATTATGTACATGGTCACTCCATATTTCGACCATGACTTATCAGGTCTTCTAAAGAACCCGAATATCCACTTTACAGAACCGCAAATTAAGTGTTATATGCTGCAATTGCTTGAGGGTATGCGGTACATTCACGATCACAACATCCTTCACCGGGACATCAAAGCCGCAAACATCTTGATCAACAACAAAGGCATACTTCAAATTGCAGATTTTGGCCTGGCGCGACACTATAACGAGCCTGTACCAGTCGCAGGGAAGGGTAATGGAGAAGCAAAGGCGCATTATACTGTTGTGGTTGTTACAAGGTGGTACCGTCCTCCAGAACTGTTTTTAGAACTACAAAACTACACTCCAGCGATCGATATTTGGGGAGTCGGGTACGTTTTAACTTCTTTATCTTTCAATGGTTGACTAAACATTCGCAGTTGTGTTTTTGGCGAGATGTTCCTCGGAAAGCCAATCCTCCAAGGCGAGAGCGAGGAGCAGCAGCTTAAGCTTATTTTTGATTTGTGTGGCACTCCCAATGAGGAAAACATGCCAGGGTGGAGGTCACTCCCCAAAGCTCAAGGTCTCAATTTTAGCCCACCGCGCCCTTCGACACTAGCTCAGAGATTCAGAGAACAAGGCTCTGGTGCTATCTCTTTATTGCAGGAATTGCTAAAACTCGATTGGAGGAAGCGTACCAACGCAATCGATGCGTTAAAGCATCCATACTTCCGAAACACGCCTTTACCTATGAAACCAAACGAGATCCCAATTCTAGAATCATCACATGAATTTGATTCAAAGCAGCACCGGGGACAAAAACAGGCTCCACCACCCCCCAAGGGAGGCGACGTGGGAATGGGCCCAGACCAGTGGGAGCGGAACGGCAGTGGACCAGGATACGATAACTACGTCGGTCATCGGGGTCACCAAAATGGTCGCTACCCTCCTCCTCCTTCCCACGGTGGCTACAGAAACAGTGGTCCACCACCTCCACAGTACGATGATCGCAAACCAGCGTGGAGACGAGATGATCGAGGCTTACCACCACGACCACCACCTACAGATTTCGCTTATGATGGTGGAAGATCAGACCAACATGGTCACCGATCCAGATCCCAAGATTTAGATGGTCGCGGCCATCGCGATCGTGATCACGCGCCCCTTCCTCGAAGTAGAGCAGGAGGGGGTGGGAATATGGACACATATATCCCAAGTTATCACATGAACCGGCGACCAAGAGATGACCGCCCACCAGGAGCCGATCGTTTACCACGGGAAGACCGCCGAGACGATCGCCCAAGACACAGTAATGGAGCCAGGCACGAATACGACAGTCGAGGTTCCCGTGATAGCCGAAGTCGTACCCGCAGTCCCATTAATGATCGTGGGAGGGATCGATATAGAGAACGCGAACCTATAGGAGACCCTTATTCCCATCGTCGTTGATGTCACCTTTCTAGGTGCGTTGTTACATTATCTTTACATTTAGCGTGCTTTGGGGTTCGTGACGGCGGGAATATTTATCTTCAGATATTCGCTTGCTCATTCATAAGGAGTGGAGTCAAAGGGATTGGTGGGGGTAACTTTTGGCTTTGGCTGTACCAAATTGGCGTTTGTCGTTTCAATGAATTTTCACAGCATTAGGGAAAGGAGGAGGGGATCTTCAAAATATCATCGAAAGGAAGGAGGGTGGGCCGCTGGTTGTTTAACAATTTATTCAACAGCCAAGCCTACAAATTTTTTTAATACCTACATTTCTCGGATGGGAAACATGACTTGTAATCAATATAAGAGGATTGGTCAATGGAAATGGGGTTTTCCATCCTGGGAGACTCAATGAAAAAGGAGACGAACCCGTGACGTGGACGACCAAAGAAGCTGAACTTTTAATGGAAAGGCATGATGGTTGCGCATGCTTTACTATGGATACCTACTTCGCTTTTGTATTATTGTACACATCTATCATAGCATATTAAATAAACTTGGAAGTTTAAAATGATTATTGTTCGTAAGAACACACAGCTTTTTTGGGGGCTTTTTGCTTTTTTGTTTTTTGGGGGGGGGAAAGAAACTGAAACTCATTCCCATGATCACAAATTATCACCTGTTTTGTTAGAGGTAAGACTATTTGAAAGTACGATCTTTATCTTACCTATGCGTGCATATCCCGTAGAGTCGATCTTCGATCTTTTATAAGGTTACTTTAATCCCGTCCCACTTTCACCTTCCATTTCCTTTTCCTTTTCCATCTCTGTCTATCGGGAAGCTCTCTTGGAAATACAGCGAGTGGCACGGGGCAGGTAGGTAAATCTTTGTTTGTATTACGTTGAACGAATAAACGAGCTAATGAACGAACGAACGTCTTGTATAAGGAGAGCTCGTATTGGGGTCAAAAAAGAAAAGAAGAGCTACAACATGTAATTTAAGGAAACCCTTGCGATTGATAGTGAGGCTATTTTACAAAGTGTGCCGGGTCCCTGGTCAAATTGTGCGCCGCGATGCCATGCCTCCGAATTATCATACCCTTTCTAATACATCCAAACTCCATCCTATGTTCGCCAGCCAGTGGAATTAACAATTAACATATCTGGCTCATAAAACTACCCAGCATCAATTCGCCTTTCTCTGCGATGGTGGAATTAACCTATGATGTGTTAGTCCCCTACACAGGGTTTGAAAAAGGGGTAACGTACTTTAGAAGTTCAAATTCATTGTACCTCTTCAAGTATCTGTTACCACGTCTGTAGGCTTTTAATAGATCACCAGGATGTTTATATTGAACTGTTCCGCCCACAAATTTGACGACTTTTGATGCGTCATGGAACATAGGATCGAAAACGAGAAGATTTCTGGTGCCATCAGTTTGTTTCTCGAATCCAATGATCGTCATCGAGTGGCCTGACATGTAGCGATTAGATAGGCACGCATAAAAGAGAGGCTGAGGATCTACCTGGATGTTGAAAGTATATTGGAGGGAGAGACGTCTCTCGGACTTTAGATTCGAAATCAACACAATTGTCGAGAAAGTATTCCTCCACTTTTTGATACAAGAGATTAGCCGCTGGACCTTCCCCTTTATCTTTTCTGGTTTTCAAGGCCGCAGTATCACATCTGAGAACGTAATTAGTACAAGGTGAAAGTGAAGGGTCATAGAAAGCATACGGAATCCCTAGGGAGCAAAACATCGCCTGAGCCTATTTATTTCATATTAGTTAATTGACACGATACCTAGGTATAAAAATGGGAGTGAAAGAGTATCCTCACATCAGGAGTTCCAATATACTTCCTTGTTCCACGAATTCCGCCAGTTTCTATTCGACCTTGAGAATTAATTCCTTGATCCCAAGCGTTCTCAATATAGTCTTGAATATCAAAAATTGTTGGAACACAATCATTGAAGACGTTGTGACCAGGAAACTGAGATCTAATAATGTATGAAGACATCATTTGAATGTTTCTGTAGCCACAGAAACCCCCTAAAACTCTGCTTAACAGGAGAAATCCGTCAGGGAGGGAGGGGAGTCATACCCTCTCTCAGAAGTTTTGAAACATGGAGAACAGCCGGGTCACACAGGTAAGCATAACTTACTGAACGATCTTGATCAAGGAGCTGAGCGAGAACGGGGATGATACCCTCTGCTTGATTTGGGCAATATTTGACCCTCCGCAATTGTCCATCTGCATTAATTCTATTGATCGTCTTATATTGGCCATCTGATTGCAGTAGTTTCACAAGCCATTGTGGCATTTGCTTCTCATGAGCATGAGGACCAAGCTCTGCTTTCTGTTCATAATTGAGATCAATATCATGTGACATGGAAACATTGAGAAAGTAAGAACCTACCCCTAACTGTCTTGGGCCCTTGACGGGAGCTTTGGGTTGAGATTTTAGAGAAATATCGGGCATTTTCAAGATATCCTTCCACGCCCTTTGCGAGACTTGTGCTGGCGGTGGTTCTCGTATTTCGTAATCATGCCCATCGTCAATATTTCGAAGTGCATGTGAGAGTTTCGTACCAAAACTAGCATCTTTACCAACACCTTTCTTGGTCCGATTCCTAGAAGATTCTGATGCGGGAGTATCTAGTTCCATGTTGCCATCCTCTTCTCCATGCATCTCGACATGACTTTCAAGCTCATCAAACAACACCATTTCACCACAACCATCAACCGGACAGTCAGCGTAGTTGACATCTTCTTGATCAACCATTGCGATAACACTTGCGCTATCTTTGGCTACAAATGGCGATTCTCCTTCAGCATGCAAAGTTTCCATGTGTAACTTTGATTTCATCAGTAAACCGTATTTCTATTTCGATGAAATGCAGTATTCGGAAGATGAACAAACCATTATTTGATATTCGCTTTCTGTTTGGTACCCACAGAAGGGACAAGGACAAAGGGTTTCTTGTACCTCTGGCATTTTTGGATTGCACTCATCGGTTTGTTGCACTATCAGAGAAAGAAAGGGTCACAAAGAGGAGGATTGTCGTTGTGGCTGAGAACGTCGAAGAAGTATATGGACAAGGGTCGTCGTACGCAATATTAATGGAGGAATGGAATAATAATAATTAGACGAACTTTATGTACAGTAACTTTTTAATTAATCACGGGAAATGTGAAACTGGAAGAATGTGAAATGAATGCGAGGGAGTGAATGAGGGGAAAGGAAAGGGAAGGAAAGGAAGGATTGAAGGATTGAATGAATGAATGAATCGTCGTTTTGCTGACTGACTGACTGTGATCACAACGAGGCTGTGAATACGAGCGTACGGCGGCGGTGGAGGAGGTTGACAAGAAAAGTCCAGGCTGAGTTGGCATAACATCATTCACGACAGTATATGGCAGGTGCGAAGTGTGACGGTTCCCTCGGTTGAAATAAATCTGGGTCTTCATTATGCAAAAAGGATCGACCCATGATCATGATATGATAATCTCGGATCTGGATTATAATAATTTTGGCAAAGCTTTTGATGGACAAGAAAAGGAAAAGGAAGTTTTTATACTTATTAGTCGGAGTGAAGAAAAGCTTTCTGCAACATTGCACAGATGAGAAATGCAGCCAACAACGCCTTACAAGTAAGTACACCGGTGTTACCTACTAGATAGCAGCCAGCTTTTTCTGGGTACCAAGTTCAATGTTCCATCCAGATTTAAATCTCATAATTTATTTCTCCTTCACCAGAACTTTCGAGACGACAACATTCGAACATTTGATCACATTCCGGAGATCAAATGAAATGAATGTAGAAGACAAGTCGAAATTAAAAACTACACAATTCAAACCAAAGTACCGGGACATCATCGGCCACCCAGCCGGTAACTTATCGGACATGAGATAATGCAAGGCTGACCAATTGAATAAATTCATTCCCCTTGGAATCAAAATATTTTTCTGTTATCTCTGATATCGCAGCCTTTTACTCGATTTTCTCCCTTCAGCTCACACATTGCTGTATCCTCTTCTTTTTCTTTTCTATAAGTTCAATATGCCTTCTCGACTGTTGTCACCTACCATCCTCCGAGCATGTCGGAGGAACTACTCTACACCTAGCACCGTCCCTCTGGCGTTTGATTTGCACGAACCAGCCAACCCCTCTTCCAATGCTCCGCGAGCCATCATCTTCATGCATGGTTTATTCGGATCCAAGAAGAATAACAGGAGCATTAGTAAGTGAGCTTTCCTTGAGCATTCATTTTATCGTCTTTTCGGTTCACTAATTGTCAATTTCAGGGCTCTCGCAAGAGATCTAGGAAGACCTGTCTATGCTGTTGTGAGTCACATCCCTCGAGGAGTTTTGAAGAAAGAGTATATACTGAGGGTAGATAGGATCTGCGAAATCATGGCGACTCACCGCATCACCCCAAACACGATTATACGGCTATGGCAGCCGACGTAGCTGAATTTATAAACGAGCATAAGCTCGCTGGGCCAACACTGATAGGCCACTCAATGGGCGCAAAAACAGCAATGGCTCTGGCACTCAAGTCTCCAGAAGTGGTCGAGGATATAGTATCCGTAGATAATGCGCCCATTGATGCGGCACTCCTCAGTAACTTTGGAAAATACATCCAAGGAATGAAGAGAATCGAAGAGACAGGAGTTTCCAAACAAACTGAAGCGGATAACATCTTGAAGGACTATGAGAAAGAACTTCCTATCCGCCAATTCCTCCTCGGAAACCTCGTGCGCACGGAAGACAAGACGCAGAAGTTTAGGGTGCCTCTTAAAATCCTCGGGGCCGCATTGGATAACCTTGGTGATTTCCCATTCAAGGATCCAGATTCGATTCGCTTCAACAAACCTACGTTATTTGTTCGGGGAACGCAAAGCCATTATGTGCCAGACGAAGCACTTCCCATAATAGGGAAATTCTTCCCTCGATTTGAACTTGCCGATATAGATGCTGGGCATTGGGTAATTTCTGAAAAACCAGAGGAATTTAGACAAGGTTAGTCTTTTCATTCTTGGGCACCACCGCCAGGACCTCCGCTAACTGACGTAAAAATAGCCGTTGTGGAATTCTTGAAACCAAAGGAATAGAAGGATAGAAATGTACAGTCTATTGTGTATATGTAAAAAGGGTATCTGTTATAATCCCATGCCATCCAAAAGAATAATACCCACGTAACGCCTCCGCATACATATGCTTCGTATCCACGTATCAACGTACCCAATATCGCATAGTGTGTACCAGTTACCCCTCATTTCCACCTACAGCAAAACTATGAGTCTAGCAAGCGCATCCCGATGTATAGCTATCATTAGCTCTGATCGTGACCTGTCAAACAACCCGTTAGTATTCATGTCCCTTGGTAACCCACAGAGCCCCAAAAAACTTACCCCTCCAGACTTCCTCTGCCCTCCCTTCAACAACTCAGGCCTCTTAACAACCTCCCTGACCACCCCCTCAAAACCGCCTTCACCCCCTCCCTAGTCTTACTACTACACTCCCCCCACCCACAAATATTAACCCCCCTCTCCCTCCAGCCATCCGCCAACTTCTTCCCCTCCTCCTCACTAACCATCCTCGTCCCCTTCTTTCCCAAATCACACTTCGTCCCCACAACCCAAAACACACACCCATCCACCGCATTATTCTCCGCCTCCTCCACCCACCTCCCCATACTTTTAAAACTTTCGCGATTCGTCACATCGTAGACTAGGAGCACGGCGTGCGCACCGCGATAGTAGGAATTCGAGAGTGTGCGGAAGCGTTCCTGGCCTGCTGTGTCGAGGAGATTGAGACGGTAGGGTTTTCCGTGAATAGAGAGGGTTTTGAGCTGGATGTGGGTTTTGGTCGTTAGCATATTTCCTATTTTATATTTTAACCTTACTCTATTTAAATATTACATCATGCCCTTATCCATCCATCCATCCATCCATTATTCAAAGATAAGAAGTAGGGAAAAAGCCAAAATAATCCAGGAACAAAAGCAACACACCTTAAAATCAACACCGATAGTAGCAGTACTACTCTCCGAATCAAACTGGTCGTCGCAATATCGTATAAGTACTAAAGAGTTGACACCAGCGCCCGTTAGCACAATCTACCTCTGATCTCATCGGCAACATTTAAAAATGCACTGCGCGGAATCTGGTCGGTCGTACATGCGGATTTGCCCGCTCCCGATGGGCCTATCAAAAGTATTTTGAGGGTTGGGATGGAATCGTCGGATGCCATTGTGAAGATGTTGAAAAGTTGTTAAAGAACGAACAAAACTTCGGTGGGTGGAGTTGAGGTCAGGAGGTCTAGAAGTAGGTTATGGAGTAGGTTATGAAGTTTGGTCTGAAAGGAAGGAAAGAGGTTTTTGGCATATTAATCACAACGTCACTCGCTAAAGCAAGGCTGATACAAGATCAACAACGCCACTAGGAACTTCACGTGGATTATCCTCATAGGCACTGTGTTTTTGCATTTTTTTTGACATTTTTGGAATTGAATGATAGCCCTGTGCTATATGTGATGCAAAGTCACGCCTATATTGCCCAAAGCCCAGACTTGACTACATATGATGCACCATCAAACCCAAACCACATAACATCCCTTATTTAAACTTGCTCCAACACCTTCTCCTTGAATTCCCTCTCAACCTTTTGCCCTTGCTCATCTGTGTTTGACTCGCCGTGGAGGTTGAGGAGAGCACCAAGGTCGAACTTAGGTGCCTTCAAAAGCTTGACTTTTCTAATGTGAACCTGATGAAAAATTAGTACATAAATTGCACCTCCAATAAATAATTTAACATACGTTTTGTAATGGGTAGATGCCTTGGGTAGCCTTCTCAATCTCACGACCGATAACCTCTGGGATGAGTTTGGCGGTGAGTTGAGTGAGAGTGCAGGTGCTGGCCTCACGTTGGATGATCTCGGTCATCTTCTTGCGGATCGCCCTGATTTGAGAAGAAGCAGCGTATGTGGTCTTCTTGATCTGGTTAGGTCTGCGCTTGGTGAAAGCGATGGCGAAGAGGCGGAGGAGGTAGTCGTCGGTGGTCTTGACAGTGATGTTTGCCTCGATCAAGGATTGCCACTTTCGGACAAGAGATCTAAGCTTGTCTGATGTGAAGTCGAGACCGTGGAAGTTGGTCAAGCAGTTCTTTCCTTGAACCTCATCGACACGGAGCTTAACCTTGCGGAAAGCGTGGTCCTCATCCTTTTGCAAATCGGCCAAAGAAACCTCGATAATTCTTCCCTTCAACGAGTCGTTGGCGTTCTTGAGACCGGTGGTTCTGTTGACGAGGGTCTTTCCGACACTGTATAATTTATTAGATGTAGTTCGAAAAATAGGTATTGGGATTTGCTGTACTCTCTGATTTGGAATGAAGATGGTGCCTATAAAAAACGTTGTCAGATTCCGCGAATAAATCTTAGTCGAAGAATTTCACAAACCTTGATCTGGTACCAATCTTTACGGGTGAAGGGATCCAAGGTCTTCTTCTTCAAACCCTTCTTGCCCTTAGAGAGACGCTTATTCCTGTCGTGCTGTCAGATCCATATTCTCGATAGCTTTGCCCCTCTTGTCCTCGTCCTAGTTCAATTGTCGCGAATCCGCGGTATTGTGATTTATCGATTCCAACATTACAAGATCGAGAGAAAAGGATATAATGGCGAGGAGTTTACTCACTTTCCGACAGCCATGATTGCGATAAGTTACCTATTCGCCGACTGAGATTGAATTGATGATGGGCGTTGGTGGTCTGGTGTGAAATCAAGAAGAGGTCAATCAAACTTTTGATTTCTGTGCGTAAATGAAAATTAAGCGAGTTATTTTTGATAATCGTAGGTGCAGATGGTCCAAGCGCCTAAAAAAGTGACTTTGTGAAAATAATGAAAATGAAAATGAAATTGTGAAAATGTGAAAATGTGAAAATTCTCAAACCAAACCCCGTAAGGTTACCGACCGGTCTGTTAGTTTTTTTTTTCATTGTTACGGAGCCTTGCCGAGCCTTGTCCGATGACGCGATAATTCTTCCACAGCAATAGTTTGCGAGTTTGCTTGTAAGTTATTTTCCCACGTCCATGCCCTTGCCCATGCACCACCCTACGCCCCTCAATATTTGTATTCCCAAATTGACTTCTTAGGTATTGACTCATCCATATAGAAACATAAATTGTTCGATTGTCCCCTTCAGAAGCAGAAATATTCTTCATTCTTACTTTCATATTCATATTCATATTGGCACTCATATTCGTTTCTTTCAATCAATTACAACGAAATGGCATCACCACAAGATATCGTTGGAGCCAGTGGCCTTTCAAGAATGGTCTCTAACAGCCTGAGCCTTTCTCCTACAGCAACCTTTCATTCTCCTCCATCAAGCTTTGGGCCCGGCTCGGTTTCGAGAGCGACCGCACGAACCAATGCAAAGCAATTGAAGCCATTCGATACTCAAGATATCAAGATATTACTCTTGGAAAATGTCAATCAAAGTGGGAAAGATATCCTCTCTGAACAAGGATATCAAGTTGAATCCTTGAAGACTTCTTTACCAGAGGCCGAACTGATTGAAAAGATTCGGTAAGATGAATGATGCAAGACGAAAGTTTACTCTGCTAATGACTACTATGCAGAGATGTTCACGTCATTGGAATTAGATCAAAAACTAAGCTCAGCGAGAAAGTCCTTCGTGAAGCCAAGAACTTGATTGTGGTGGGATGTTTCTGTATTGGCACAAATCAGGTCGACCTCGAATATGCTGCCGCACATGGTATTGCAGTATTCAACTCTCCTTTTGCCAACTCCCGAAGTGTAGCAGAATTGGTCATTGCAGAGATCATAGTTCTTGCCCGTCAACTCGGTGACAGATCGAATGAATTACACAATGGAACCTGGAATAAAGTTAGCAACAAATGCTGGGAAATTCGTGGAAAAACTCTTGGTTTGTGACCTTACGCGTTGTCTTTCTTTCACTTGGTCTGATTCTCAAACTTTTAGGTATAATTGGTTACGGTCACATTGGTTCACAATTGTCTGTCCTTGCCGAAGCCATGGGAATGTCGGTAATCTACTACGATGTCGTCAATCTCATGGCATTGGGTACTGCTAAACAGGTTCCTACTTTGAACGAATTACTCAATACCGCGGATTTTATTACATGCCATGTTCCAGAACTTCCAGAAACTAAGAATCTTATTGGCAGAGCACAATTCGATCAAATGAAGGATGGCAGCTATCTTATCAACGCATCCCGCGGTAGCGTGATTGATATTCCAGCTCTTATTGAAGCCTCGAGAAGTGGAAAGATCGCCGGTGCAGCTTTGGATGTATACCCAAGTGAACCAGGCGGAAATGGTCCTTACTTCACAAATAGCTTAAACTCATGGGCAGAGGATCTTCGTAGTCTCAACAACATCATTCTCAGCCCCCATATTGGTGGTAGTACCGAGGAAGCTCAGCGTGCTATTGGTGTTGAAGGTATGTGCTTTCTCAGTAAGCGAATCGTCCTTGACTAACATGATCCCTCAGTTGGCGAGGCCCTTGTCAGATATGTGAACTCTGGTGTCACTCTTGGAGCTGTGAACTTACCAGAGGTCAATCTTCGTTCTCTTACATTGGACGAGTCCAATCATGCAAGAGTGAGTTCATTGTCTATAGTTCTACGATAAACTTACTGATTTTTTAGGTCATCTACATCCATCACAACATTCCTGGTGTATTGAGAAAGGTTAACGAAATTCTCGGCGACCACAATGTAGACAAACAAATCACTGATAACAAAGGCGATGTATGAAAATGGTGTATTCCTACTGTTCTCGACAATTTGCTAATTGTATCTAGGTTGCATACCTCATGGCTGATATTAGCAATGTACAAACTAGCGATCTGAAGGAGATTGCTGATAGCTTAGAAGCTTTGAGCTGTAAGTCCTCTCATACACTTGAATTAATCATACAATACTAACACATATAGCACGTATTCTCACCCGTGTACTTTATTAAATAATGAAAAGATAGATATGGATGTAAAAATTTTGCATAGGGAGTTTCGAATTAAAAGGGCATTCAACAGGAGTGGCGGCGCTTGGCTTGGGGTTGCATCTAGACAATCCCTTCAACAAAGGCAGGGCAGGAGTTGACGAACAAATGTGTACCTTAAAAATTGGAAAAGTAGAATAGGAAGGCTTTGCATTTTAGGGATAGGATAAAATCCAATACATTTGTCATTTAAGAAAAGAAAAAAAAGATTTACTGGTGTAGTAGACGTTGAATTACATGAACCCAAACCTAACTAAAAGACAGACCACCTCATTCAATGTATCGAGGACAGTTGGATCGATTGTGAGAATTTTAGGAGAAAATCAAAAAAGGACAGCACCTCTGCAGCATGAATACTTTCAAATTGATGAAGTTTTACTCATTCATTCAATCATTCAAAGAATAGTCAGTCATCGGCAAATGGCACTTACCTATCCAAACACCATCAAGATTCCATTCGCAATTGGTAATCTACAGAAAACAACCACAGAAATAAATTCAATGAAGATAAACACTAACCTCGTCCTAAGATTCCCTAGCTAACTAGATTCTAATTTAAATCTCGAGTAAATTATATACATTTTTTTGAGTCGAAAAACCGAGAAATCTGTCCTCGAGCTTGGTGTTGTACGGGCGGTAGTTGTTATTTGTTATTTGTTACTTGTTAGGATAGATATATATTAATATGTGTTGTTGATTTAGCCCTGGACCTGGACGCTCACTGGATACTGCATCGTGGACAGGATATATATATGTACGGAGTATGTACTCTGTAGCTGCGGGTTTGGTTTGGATTTTAGTTGTATTAGGTATCGATGGATTGGATTGGATTGGATTGATTTGGTGTGGGAATGCGGAATGGAGGGGTGGAAGATCTTGTTTATGTGTGAAGATGTAAATGTATGAATATATTATACAGAGTATAATGTATGTATGTATGTATGAGGAGGTATTTGATTGAGTTTGCTATATGCATGCTTTATTAGGATATCTATCTACTAAGGATTGATAGGTACTGTGATGGTTTTGATGATGAAGTAGATAGATATAACCTCATACTTTGATTTCTTTCTAGTCTTCGATATCATCTGTAAGAATGGCATTGTGTATACACAAGTATACTAATTGAACATCTGAGTACTTGAATAACATCTACTTGGACAGAGTACACGAATCCTTATTTTTGAATAGGTAGGTAAGGTAAGTTTTACCGTGTCAGATTAATCATCAGTACAGTATTATCCACAAGGTTATCTATTACCTCAAGCAACCGGATTGTTTTTCTCTTCAAGGCAACTAAATGCAATACGTTGTAATACTCCACAAAAACAAACAAAAACACACATTAGCAATCATAAAAGTAACCAGTATATAAAATCTGAAATGCCTTTTTTAATTAATTGCCTAAAATCTACGTAGAAGGGGGTATAATAAGGAAGGAAAGCCATAAATACAGCCAACCAAGTACACCAGAAATGAAACCCGTATATATTATGTACACCCGCGATAAATAACCATCAATGTCCCAGTTCCAAAATTCCAAATTCCAAATTTCATGCCATTCATCATTCAGTCAGTCAGTTAGTATCCAGCAAGCAAGCAAGCCGACCAACGCGACAAAAAGTCCAGAAAAAGACCAGTTCGAGATCCACTGAGAAAGATCATCGATCGGTCCTCCAGACCCTCCAAACCCTTCATTATCCTCTAGAATTACCGCCAGTGCCGGTACCAGTGCCAGTAGTGCCAGTGCTCCGGACCCTGGAATACTTATCCGTCCGTCCGTCCCGTTCCGTCGTTATGTAAGGTATCAATCATGAAATATCCCAAGGGTGAAATCCCTGTCCCAAGAACCAGCCCAGAACCCAATTGCTTATGATGATGAACGATGATATGATATCTCGTCCCTTTATATACTGAATTTTCATCTCTCGTCCGTCACTTCCATCTCTTCACTCACGACACGCTCTTTCGTTCCATCCTCTCAGTCGGCTCTTGGTATCCTTGAAAATCTTCAAAGCTGGGAAAACTAAAGTACCCCGCTGCTATCAACGTAATCAGCCTCTGCCTCTCATCGCGTCTTGAGACAACACCTAGGAGTATAGAAATGGAACACTGGGTACTAACACTGATACTGCTGCATATTTTTCAACTCATCCTTACAGCTTCTGGCCAACCCACTCTCCGGACTCCTCGGACTTCGGTTTCCGGGGGTCGAGTACGCACTACTGGTACTTCTCGGACTTCCATGATCTTGCTGGGCCGAGTAGCTAGCCACGCGAGTGAGAATCGAAGCTGCTTTCGACGAAGATTGAAGATTGGCGAGATCTTTGCGAGATGCGTTGCCCGTGACTAATGAAGGTGCTGTGGCATGTGCTCTCATAAGTTTGGGTCGCGCAGACACTTTGGGTGATGATCCTCGTGATTGAGTTTTGGATGACATGGTGAATCCTGTGGAATGAAAAAAAGACAATTGGTTCGTATCGTATGATATTCTGTAAGGCAAGTGATCGACCAGTTATATAACTTTTCGTTTCTCCACTTGGGGTCGGGTAGTGATAATCCGGAGTGGGCCGATGAGTGAGACTGGTTGAAATGGATGAACGATTTGAAGCTTTTGATGATGTTTATTCTTCGTAAAGAAGTGATCAAGAGCAGATTAATCTGGGGAAAGGATTTCTAGGAAAGAGAAAGAGGAGTAAAGAAAGATTGGAGATACACTTGTCTATATTAAATAACACGCAGAAAAGCATGGCAGGCCTGTTAAGCAAGTAGGTACGTACTAGATAGGAAAACAAGTCAAGCCGGTTTAAGACATCCTTACCAGAAAGCCGATAAATAAGAAAAAGGTCGTTCTAGCCACATGCTAGACTGTGAGAGAATTACCACATTTATTTTGTCCACGCCAACATTAATGATGTGGTGGGTTGTTAATGGTTATGGTGTTGTACACATGCATCAAACGTGCATAGAAAAAGGTGGGCAAGCTTACCATCAGGAAGACACTACCAATGTTGACCCCTCACTCGGGCCCGCCTTTAACTTGTTGACCCCCAATGAATGTCTAGCTACGATTGATTGAAACTTTACGATAATACGGCGCTTTCCCACCCAATTCCCAAAAATCTTGGAAGTTGGGATTTTGTCATGTTGGGTGTGTTTGACTGCATACAATACTTGTGAAGCCACGACTGTACTTAGTTCTCCGTACTTGGGATACGGCAATGTCATATGTCGTATGTTTTGTCAAACAAGTCACCATGCTCAACCGAGATCTGACAAAACATAACACCGGTAAGAAAAAAATCGTGTTCTATGTGCTAGACTACGTTTGGTACGTTAGGCACTCATGCTGCATGCAGGTACATTGTGCGGCCCGAGTCATGAAATCTTTCTCTCCGCGCGTGATCAATGATCAATACTGTGGTTTGGGTCAGTTTCATAAAGTTTCACTACTGCAAACTTTCATAAAGGGGTACTTACTCATCCCAACTACGTCCCTTGACGGCAGCGAGCTCCTCCTCAGTCATTCTGTGACCAGTAGTGAAGTATCCTAGTTGCAATATGTTCAGCCCTATTACAAGGTATGGGAGTGTGAATGGTGCGTGGCAAAACTGACCTGCTGTAATCTTGGCATCAATCTCGACCCTCGAATCTGCTGGGATCCAAGATTCGGGTAGTTCAACTCGTTCATGTATGGGTATTCTAGACGGTTATTTAGCAATGTGAACCAATGTTCCGTGCGCGTTCCTTACCCTTGGCCGACTATGGCATCATGTTTCATGCTGTAAATATGGTTACTCCTGCATCTGATGTTGTGGATTTGAGCAACCTACTTGCTCATACTTAGCATTCTGTCAATTTTCTTTATCCCCAACCAATGAAGAATGTCGGGCATCAATGCCTGGAAACGCATATCTTTTACGCCGGCGATATTTTCCGTGCGTTTAAAATATTCCGAAGCTCGATCAAGTCCGCGCTTTCTGGCGTTGTAAACGAGGTACTACATGACCGAGTTAGAGATTGTCTCAGAGAGATCCAGAGAAGTGATTAATCATGAAGATCTGAAAGGATAAATGCGGATGTCATTGAAAAAATGATTGGAAGTGGGGGAAATGGTGTGGGTGTTGTGTAGTTGATAAGCCTCGGAGTGCTCCACAACAGAAGGATAAATGCAGTGCAGACGACCCATGAGCCGCGGAAATTTCAATTACCTTTGTGACCTCTCCAAGAGCTCTACCCTCTTTTCTGAAGTAAATTACTTGAGAAATAATTAGTCATGATATTGAAAGAATGATGGAAACTGTACTCACCGACTAGAAAACCACAGTCAGTAATTGCCTACGAGAATTGCATGAATAGTGAACGCATTCGGGAACTGCTGTTTATATCCCAATGGGTATAGTACGAAATATCCGAAAATAGCTGGACGTCGGGAGGTATGAAATGAAATCGTTTGTACTCACCTCCGCTTCCACCCTTTTGCGCCTCTTTGACAGCCTCCTCAATACCATAGATCAGGTAAGGACGGCATGTACAGATATCAGATCCGAACACGTCACTGCCGTTACACTGTTAAGAATATCAGCATGAAAGATCTCCTAGTAGTGTTACCTCAAACTGCGGCATTTTATATTTACCTCGTCATGAATTCGTAAAGCTAGGCGAACATTCTCATCTGACATCTTCGCGGGGTCTCCAAAGCAGTAGACGGTCAATCCACCTATAAATAGTTAGAGATCTCCATGCTGGATCGAGATTACTGCCTCATACCAATTGGTGGCATGAAGAGCTTAATATCGCCCCTGGTAATCAATTCGGGGTATGATCCGCCAGTGTGCTCAAACAATGCTCTCCTAAGAACCCCCTCGGCTAGAATATAGGTAAGCAAGATGACTCCCGAGGCTACGATGGGAATACGAACAAATGCCGAATCGCTCAGCAACTCCGGGTAAGTACCAGACCTGTGATATCATTAGACGTATACTTTGACAGTGGAAAATCAACATACCGGTTCAACGGCAAATTTCGTTACTGCAAGTTCTCCCGCCTCATTCAGGCAAATTTTGCCATCCGGTACGAGCCGACCTTCACGAACACTAGTTTCCAGTTCTGGTAGCTATCAGAGCCGTTAGTATTACTACATTGCCATCCAACGTTACAAATTACCTTCATATGAGCTCGGGTGATTGCTATCAATAAGATTAGTACTATTGCCTAATACAGTCTCGATTATCCAAAGGTTTTCATAGTACATACCAATAGTAGGTCTAATATCGACTGCGTTTGGTCAGCCCAAAGCTACATTATAGCCTTACGTGGGGGTTACTCACCATTTTCCTTCTCAATTGTATCCTTAAAAAGCCATGGAGCAAGATGGCCCAAGGGATCCATCGATACTATCTTCTTCTTGTCAGCCCATTGAGGAAATGGTCCAATATTTGCAGCAGGCTCTGTGTTTGTGAAATCTGGCCTGCAATATGTTAATTTATTTGCCATTTTAAATTGAGTCGCTTCCAAGCCTACTTGTGATCTGCCTTGATTTCCTTGCTGGCAACAGCCAAAGCATAATATATCGAATAAGATCCACCGTGGGCTATCAATGTCGTGATCAGATCAAATTACGAATTATCAGCAGACAGCCAAAACATACCTCCAATTGCTAAGACAAACAATTAGTATACCAAAAATCTGTGAAATGGTGAACAAACTTACCGTTACGTCTTCTGGCAGTTTCCGTAGCTCTGGACACAACTACCGGACCTCTAATTTGCGGATCGCTATGACCCCATTCCATAGGAAGGGGATTGATGCCGGATTGTCCGGGGTATGTACTTATATCACAATTCAATTAAATGTCTCTATTCCCTACATGCATTGAAAAGAACTCACGTGAGAATGATTCGAGAAGTACCAG
Source organism: Sclerotinia subarctica (assembly GCA_025389085.1). Lineage (NCBI taxonomy): Eukaryota > Fungi > Ascomycota > Leotiomycetes > Helotiales > Sclerotiniaceae > Sclerotinia > Sclerotinia subarctica. Next base: position 3,718,880 of record QRFI01000001.1, on the reverse strand, counting down.
TGCTTGCTTTTTGAGGATAAGAAGGAATGGGTGTCTCCTCGGGCTTCGCCGCCGAGATAGTTGGCGATTTGGGCACATCGGCATCTTTGAAAGCATCATCTTTGGATGCACTTTCATCGCTACTTGCAAGAGGTTCGGAAGGTTTGGAAATAGTTGCTGAATCAGTAGAAGCAACATCACGTACTTCCTTCATGCCAGCTAAGACATTGACACGGCCGGTGATGGCATCGACATTAGATGCAAGCTGGGACTGGTTGAGTTGTAGACTCTTGATGGAATTGAGGATCTCCTGCATTAAGGCAGTCTGGTCAGGAGGCGAAGAAGACATCTTGGAAGACGGGTTTGGAATATGGGAGGATTCCAAATAAGAAGTATTCGAGAGAGTAAGTAAGTTACTTCGGTTTATTTGGGAAGGAAGCGGGCAGGTTTTATATTCTGGAGAGTGAGGGGTAAAGGGATTCGGCGCGCTGGTATCGTTTGCTTGTCCGATAGCTAGGTAGGTAGGTAAGGTATTCAAAAGGCACAAGAACACGTATTACGAAATTGGAAAGTGGCTTTCCTCTTTCCTCTTTCCTCTTTCTTGTTGAATGATACGAGGAATGGAATAGATTGACGGATTGGAGGAAAGTGGAAATGATGAATAAAGTGGTGTATGCTAGTTGGTCATCTCTTGCATTTCTAGTATCTATGGCAATTGTCATTCACTCTCCAAGCTATGGTCAAATGTCAGATGGGCAGCTTCTGGGATGGTTTATCAGCCCCACTACGGAGTATAAAGAAGGGATTTGCACACTATGAATAAGCTACAAAGCACAGTCACTACAGTGGCAGTAGACACTGCCATCCAGTAGGGATTCATTGCCTTCCACCTTCCGTTGTTCGAGTACAATCATAGTGTCTCCTTTCAATATATTTATATAGTTTGAACGAGTTTGAACGATATATCTGTAACTCTTAGATTCACCACCTTTCCAACTCCAGATCAATCAATTTGTTAATATCACCAACTTCTTCATACAAATTAAATCGCATCACACCAAACAATCAGCGGCTCCATAAATTTCCTTTGTCTTCGTGGCGGTGATATCACTCATTATCGATAAGGTATCAATTTTCAGGAACCCGCCGCCTGAACCTAAAAGGATCCCAGCCCTTTCGTGACACTTCCGGAGTACACTCATCTCATTAGTAAAAAGCTATCAGTGTGCAGGCTAGCAGTCGCGCTTCTACATCTTCCGAACCGCGCCAGTCCCACCGCATTTTCTTTAACATACTTATCATTATCCCCAGCCAACTTTAAAGAACTTTAAAATAGCATCATGGTGTGTGGAGTTATTATTGTCCCATCTTCTGGCACTTTGCTAATATATGAGTTTAGGGTAAACGCAAGGCAGCAAAGAAGCCCCAGGGCCCAAAAAAGGTACATCATTTTTAGCCACTTTCCCCATTTTCTTGGACATGCGACATGCCATGTACTGACAATTTTGCGCAGAAAGAAGTTTTAAGCACCACCTTTCCCTGCTTATTCTGCAATCACGAAAACTCGGTTATTGTCAAAATTGACAAGAAAGCCGGTGTCGGTCAACTTTCCTGCAAAGTATGCGACCAAAAGTTTCAATGCGCCATCAACTGTGAGTTTCCTGCAACAAAGAAAGTTGGGCGGAAGACAATTGGAAGCTAATTGCGGCCCGCATATAGATCTGTCGGCTTCCGTGGATGTTTATGCCGATTGGGTTGATGCTTGCGATGCAGTTGCCAAAGAAGGAGATGACGGGGGAGATTTTGCCCCCGAACGCGCACCTGCTCGACGTCAATCTGGTGCTGCCACGAAAGGCGATGAAGACGACGACGAGAATGACGACGATATCATGGGAGACGAGGATGGGATGGGTGGTTATGGCGGCGATGGAATCGTTGCGGACGACGAATACTAAGCTTGAGGTTTCCGGCTTGGCTTGTGATATTTTTGATTGTTTGGAGTTTTGGGGCCTCACGGTTGGCGAACTTTCTTCATATAGTCTTGGGCTGAGTGTTAAATGGATCAAATCATCCTACCTACCCTTGGCTGCGAATCATATTGGGTCAAGTGACAGAGATCAATGGAACACCGGCATAAATTTTTATTTTGGTAGATTTTTAAAATATTAAGAGTATATTGAAAATTGGCTTTTCTACATGGTATAGAATCTGTCACCAAAATCTCCAAGACCAGGGACAATGTAACTAGACGAACGTTAGCAAAATCTAATATAATTCGGCGCGTATCATACTTCTTTTCATCAAGACCCTACGCTCATGTTAGCTGAGATGTGCATTTTGGGGTTACGCGGAAGGAAGTACTGACCTGGTCAATAAATGCCGTTACCACTCTGACTTTCTGATACTTCTTAGCAAATGACTCGATGCCTTCTGGACTGGCGATGAGGTTCAAGAAAAGGATTCGTTCTGCGGGAACTCCTCGAGAGATTAAAACGTCTACCGCCATTGATGCAGATCCTCCTAAGCCAAAGATCAGAACAGTACCATTTTAGGTCGTTTGAGGGTAATTACCTGTTGCGAACATGGGATCGAGAAGTAATACCCAACGTTGCGCAATATCTTCTGGAAGTTTATCATAGAAGAGCTTAGGCAATGAAGTTTCCTCATCTCTCTGTATCAATATTTTACCTATCCTCACTGAACGACAACAATCTCGTAGTCCTTGTTCCATAGCTTCACCAGCTCTCATAATGGAAACACCACATATTTTCCCCTGAAACTGGACTCCTGCATATGTTCGCCCAACTGGGGTAGTAATTGTGTGCTCTACCACCGGTAAATGATTCAAACCTTCTTCGACCAGTAAACGAATGATTCGGTTCGAGTAAAATATGAAATCGGCACGCTGCGTATTCTTGTCCCGGATCATGCTATATCACGCAGGTATAAGTAAGTTGTACGGGCAGGTGCAGGATTTCTATGACGTACGTAAGAAGAGCAATAAGCTGCGGGGTTTGAGGTAATGTATGCACATTTGGGAAGGAAACTGGAGTTGAGACGGTTGCAATCGGTTTCTCAGGGCGATAGTCAGGGCCGACACATTGTGCGGGGGATTTGACACCTTCTGAAGATTCAGAAAACATTTTGCTGTTAAATTTCCTAGTGAGTCGAGTTTCAAGAACACAATCAGGGCTTGACAATGAGAATCTTTTCGCGCTATGTTGGTCAGTGGTAGTTTCGTAGAGCTAGCTCAAGAAGTTCATTCACTTGCCTCAAATAAATCCTACAGGTTATTGCTCAAAACCGCACACGACACAAAGCTGCAGGAATTGTAATTGAACAGCTCTGCGGAGGGCTCCGTATGAATTCTCGTGGGGTGCCGGTGTAAAGCGAGTACCTACTCGATCGAGGAGATAGATTGATAACCGATAAGCATAAAGGCTATCTTGGCAGACTGTGAAGAGTAGTGATCTTTCAATTCTATGACAAACTGTTTCCAGATGAGATAGAAGTAGTTCTGGACTCACGGACAATTGGAATGTGTCCTTAGACTTGTCAAGGAGAACCTTTGTTCTGGAAACAGAGACCAGTAGTAGATATTTTCAAGTAGAAATACTACGGAGTGGTATATATCAATCAATCAGTGGGGAACTTTGACCACCTGGGCACACGAGGTTCTCCATGAACCTTAGTAGCTGTCTGAAATCACATACCTCGGAGCATTTGTGAGTCTTTTTCTTCAATGAGATGTCAATGGATCCTATGTATCAGTAGTAATATCTTCTTATTCAATCGGTGCATTCATTATAAAAAGTTTATTAGCAGCTTTCTTCCATTACAGTGGAAGAATTACTTATTCACTTTGGTGAGCCATAATGATGTACGGCTCATGCGCTCGGAATAATGTTTGTCCATACAATAACCCAATCTTAGCTCACATTCTTTCCTACAGTTTGTCAATTCAAATTCACAAACTATCTACTGAATAATTATCACGGCACTCACTTCTCTTCCAAAGTACTTTCTGCTTTTGAAGACCTTTATGATCATACTATTTCAGGCCTCCAGAAGCTATATCCCATTATTTAAGTGATTTGCGACAGCAGCCTTTCCAACGTTCGATGTGCAGCTTCACCTTTGCACTTTCCGAGTCACCCATATTTACCGCACATCATGGCGGCCTATGAAAACACCATGAGGCCTCGGAAAACAATAACTACATATGGAAAACCATCACGAAAACACCTTGCAGGTCACAGCTACTCAAAACTTGTTCATCGTGCAATCCCTCCGGATTTGACAAAGACAGACATTATCACAAACAATGAGCCCACCTCCTCAAATCATGAAAGGGCTCTCAATGCCTACAAAGCTTCACCTAGCACAACTTCCACCCCAAGAACAAAATCTGCAGTCGATTTGTACGATGTTCCACTCAGCGATGATGAAGACCCTCCTCTAATGCGGAAGAACGTTACAAAGTCTGCGCAGAGAGTCAAGGTAAAGTCTGCCATGTTCGATGCACTTCCGAGCGATGAAGAGGGGCAATCTACAATGCGGAGGAAGGTTCCCAAGTTGAAACAGAAAGCTCTCCAAAAGTCTTCCATATACGATATGTCACTCAGCGAGGATGAGATGCCCCCTTCGGCAAGGGAGAATCTCTCCAAGTTATTACCAAAAGCCAATGAAAAGCCGACCACCATTCCAAGGGCGAAAAATTCGAATATAACACCGTCCGCGAATAACGATTTAGACGGAATGCCCGAGCGTAAGAAGAGGAAGCTTTCGCCAGTTGAACAAACGCGACGGGTGCCTGCCAAACTCCCAGTAGTTCCTCCAAAAGCACCACCAAACTCACAAAACAGGAAGGCACAGCCGATTTCTAATGCTTTGCCCAAAAGACTTGCCGCTCATGCCAAACCTATTTTGCACTCTGACCTAAAACAATCAACGGTACTTCGAGGTTCACCGAGGCAGAGAAATATAGCACCCCAGCCACAAGTCCTCAAGTCGCCCGCGTCCACCGACAGTGAAATAAGCTTACAGTTAGCCGCAACCCCCAAGCGCCATATGTCGCCAAAGGCTGCGGAGCTACGGGATGCCCTCCTTAACAAAGACCATGAAACTGAAGGAACTGCAAGTACCAGTGGGGACGAGCTCTCTCTTGTCATGACTAAGCCTAAGAAACCATATCCAATGGCCAGGAAACCGCCAAAACCAACGGCAGTCGCAAAACCAACGAGCACAATCCCTCGCAAACGATTGATTGATTCACTAGTGAAGCAAGCTCCGCACCAAGATTCAGACGAAGAAGAAGATGATGACGATAATGACGATGATGAATCTGGGAATGAGCATGATAATTCCCAGCTTGAGGATCATTTTCAACATTTGCACAACTCGAGAGCTCAAAGTCTCACTCCGGACCTCTCCGCTTTTACCACATCTGTACAAGCTAGCCAAGGCTCCCAAATCACAGGGCCGAAATTCACATATAGTCGGCAGCGCTCTATGCTTGTTGAAGAGGAAATGATGGAACAATTAGCGTTTGATATACCCCTGGAGACCCCGCAGGGCTCACAGCGCCGCCGTGGCTCCATACCTAGCCTAAAGCCTTTATTAAGCTTTCGCGAAGACGAAGAAGGCGAAGATGAAGCTGCGAACACTACTATTCGCACAATCCACGAACTGAGACAAGCAGGGGCAAACAGCCGTTTTGCGGATGAAGTTGAAGACTTACTCGATCGCATTGGCACACCCACCGCAAAGTCGTCCTCTATGCGACGTTCTGGTCTTTTAGATCTAGGCATCAAAATGAAGGACAAGGCTTTTGTTCGGCAATTTCGTGCCCATGGTGCTGAACAACGACTTTTTGTTGACATAGGCGAAGAGATTGATGTCGTATCGGGATTCTTGATGATTTCACTCGTCACGCCTATTTTGGCAGAGGGAAGCGTACCTCTCGTGGTATCTCAACTTCAACAACAGGATATTTCGAAGCTACTAAATCGTCTCATATCCGTTGAAAAAAGCATTGTTTCTGTGACGAAAGAACGCAAGACGAACATGTCAAAAATGGCTCAGAACTCCATATCAGCATATCATGATTTTCTGCTGGCAATTTCAGCATGGAAGGATCTCAGCCCAGTTGAGCTTTCACCTCGAACCTTGGCCCTGAAATGCCTCGAGCTTATGGTTCGGCAAAGTAGAGAGGCTGGAGATGCTAGCGACATAATTTCTGAAGAGTTGAATACCAGTTTGTTTGAGATATTGTCATCATCGGATGGCGATGCTTCATGGGATCTTCCTCACGGGACGGAAGCGATTGACTTCTATTTGACGTTATCCACTCTAGAATCCCACTCTCTCGTGGCAAGAACTGCTCAAGATGAAACAATTTGGCTTCGTCAATTGTTGCCCATCATAGGCAATACCCTCAATACCGCTTTGAATCGGCCACTTGATAGCTTTGGCGAGCAACAGATCTTGGCATTGAAATTGACATTGAATGTTACCAATCACAATCCGAAAGCTTGTGATGCAATTGCGAACTCGGATCTTATGCACACCATTCTTCGCGTCGTTGTTGCTAAGTTCAAAAGACTGTCAAATTTGTGGGCGGAGGAGGAAATTATTGTGGCAGTGGACAATCTGATCCTGCTCATCGGAGCGATGATCAACTTCGCGTTGTGGAGTACTAAAGCACTCAAAAACATCGACGAATTTGCCGCAACCGGGCAAGACCCCTTGGATGAATTAATTCGTTTATTTGTCGACAACAGGGAGAAAACCTTTGAGGTAAGTTCTTGCATTCAGTTTCCAACCCGGTATACTAACTTTCAATAGGCGGACTCTCAACACGAATCACACAAAAACGTTCCGCTCGGATACCTATCTGTATTGTTGGGCCATTTTTGCTTGTTGCCGACCATCGAGAAACGGATTCGGATGCGACAGAGGACGAAAACACTTCGGCCTCTAATCACATCTATTAATGAATTTATCGTCTATCACAAAGCAGCCGACGATGAGATCTCCCCAAATGAAGAAGGGTGCAATCCTCACGTTACTGTGACAAAGCAACTCGAAGATCTCGTCAAGAAGTTGCTATCAATCAAAGGAGCCAACGCGTGAAATATATAGAAAGACTTTTGGAGAAGGCAGTCAAAGGGAGGCGTTTGATATGGATGTCATGGGTATGATGGTTACAGTGGATACAATGGATATGATACAAATGTTTTGATACTTCATGATATATTTTAGGCGTTCAGTTCAGAGAGAAGATCTTGCAATATACCCTAGATACGATTGTTTCGGGATGGGACAGGAGGGGTTCAGGAAAGTATGTTATGGAGGGCTCCTTAATCGAAAATATCCATAAGGTGCAGCTGGGTTTGCACCAGAATCCCTGGCCACGGAAACAACACATTCCTATTACCATATTTATTATAGAAATAGAGGTATTTCACCGGATAGCAGTATGCTCATCTGATTTTGCTGTTGTCGTGGCACATTCAGAACGAGTAATTTATTTGACTTGCCTACCTAGTAGGTACTATGTGTTTGACGTGTGATGAGGTAGGTTGGAGTTTCGGCGATGGGCTCCGGTCTCGATTGACATGACAGCCATGACAGCCCATGACAGCCCATGACAACACTGCTAAAGTTGGAGAGTACTAATGATCAAATCCGTACCAGGAAATGACCTTTTTGCGAGAAACTTCCTATTCTTGGAATGGCTTCATGTTATTCAAAAAACAACATTTCTTTCGGCATAAAACCACCCTCCAGTGGTATGCGATAATAAATTTGCATGCATGTTAATTTATTCATCGCCCAACCACCTACGAGACACTCGATCCATAACTCACTCTCCTTGCTGCTCCCAAAGCTGTAGGTCTTATGTTGGGAGATCATCTCCCAAGTCGAGCTTTATCTGGCTCCACTCAGCCTAAACATTAGCGCTGCGAGCCTGTGAGTACCAGAACCTTGGCCCTAGGTACGGAGTGCTGTACTAACAAACCTCTTACCTCAGCCTTGCCCCGGTTTCCGTCTTGCAAGAACCAACAAAAACATCAAAAGCTCTTCCATATCTCGCTTTCCTTGTACTCAATTGCAAGTCAACCCTTTTTACCTTTGATTATAATCTTATCTGAAGTTATTATATTTTCAATATGCCTGCCCCACCCAAACAACGCAAGATTGCTATTGTGGGCAGTCGATCTGTCGGTATGCCATAATAATAAGCTACATATAATACAGTACATCAAAGTAACATTTCTTTTCTACAGGCAAATCTTCACTCACTGTACAGTTTGTCGACGGCCACTTTGTAGAAAGTTATTATCCTACTATCGAGAATACTTTCAGCAAGGTCATCAAGTACAAAGGGCAAGAATTCGCCACAGAAATAGTTGATACAGCTGGTCAGGTAAGATGTCTATTTCGTCTGATCAAAATCACATGTCGTTACATATTTGGAAAAAATAACTGACGGAGTCCACTTTGTAGGATGAATACAGCATCTTGAATTCAAAGCACTTCATTGGTATCCATGGCTATGTGCTTGTCTATTCCGTTGCTTCAATGCAATCCTTCGAAATGGTGGAGGTCATCAAGGACAAGATCTTGAATCACTTGGTACGATAGGAATTTCAATTCTCTTTTCAATCACTTTGAAGAAACGGCTCACTGACACTATACAGGGTACTGAATGGGTTCCCATCACAATCATTGGTAACAAGAGTGATCTTCGACCAGAGCAGCGTCAAGTCACTGCTGAGCAAGGCAAGGCATTGGCGGAGAAGATCAAATGTGCCTTCACTGAGGCAAGTGCACGCTACAACGAGAATGTTACCAAGGGGTTTGAACTTATGATTGAGCAAATCGAGAAGGGTGAAAATCCTAATGAGCCTTCGGGGGATTCTAAATGTATTCTCATGTGAGGAAGGAAGGGTTTTGAGTATATGTTGGATTATGTCTCATGTCTGAATGTGGTTAACTTAGTATGGGAGTTTTGGAGTTGGGGGGTATCTTTCTAGATCTTTAGTCGCATAGGCATATGTCTTGCTCTGTCTTCACTTGACGTTGATAATACGAATGGGGGTTTACGAACGGTTCAATGGGTGTACGCTAAATGTTATTCACCGTCTATTCCATTGCAAACGTGTTGGCGTGGTCTTGAAGATATATATTAGTATCTGGATGATTTGGTACCACTGGAAACACCTGACTAGGAGGTCCGCCAAAGGGGGCAGTGAGAAAAGGGGTTGTTGATATCAAAATACATATCACGTGTTAGACTCAATCAGCCAGAATGTTATCTTAGCGGAGCCTTGCAATCGCGACCCCACCAATCGTACTTTAAACGATTCCCTAGTGACTCAAAAAGTTGACCGATTCAAAATAGACCGAATTTCTCGTGGCATACGTATTTGAGTGTGCTAGACTATTTTCAAAATGCTCGACGTTAACGACTTCATTACTGAGAGGGGTGGGAACCCACAAGCGATTAAGGACTCTCAACGCCGCAGATATGCACCTGAAGAGGCTGTCGATGAAGTGATTGCTTTGTACGAGGACCACCGCAAAAGTAAGCTAGCAAAGACAACCACAATTATACAAACACTGACTGTCTATTGCAGCCCAGTACGCAGCTACACAAGTCAACAGCAGGATCAACGAAACTCAAAAAGCAATCGGCGCAAAAAAGAAGGCCAAGGAGGATGCTACCGAATTATTGCAACAAAAAGCAGATTTGGAGAAGGAGAAGAAGACCTGGCTTGATGCAGCAGCGGAGAAAGAAATAATTCTTAAGAAAAAGATTAGCACGATTGGCAACATTGTTCACGAGTCTGTACCTGTGAACAATGACGAGGTAATTCCATATGGGCAGCATACGAGTTTCTTCAGGTCCGGTGTGGCTAATGGGTACTAGGATCACAATGAGTTACTACGTACATGGGCCCCTGAAGGTGTTACTGTAGAGAAGAAGGATGTCCTTTCACATCATGAAGTTCTGACGAGACTGGATGGGTATGACCCAGAACGTGGAGTTAAGGTTGTTGGACACAGAGGTTATTTCTTGAAGAAGTGGGGTGTCTTCTTGAACCAGGCTTTGATCAATTATGGCTTGGAGTTTTTGGATAGCAAGGGATATACACCATTACAGACTCCGCAATTTATGCTGAAGGAATACATGGCGAAGACCGCACAGTTAGAGCAATTCGATGAGGAACTTTATAAGGTTGTTGATGGAGATGCCCAGAACGATAAATACCTTATTGCTACTTCCGAACAGCCAATTTCAGCTTTCCATGCTGACGAATGGTTGACTGCTAAAGATGTGCCTATTAGGTATGTCAAGAAAGTCTCTGTGAGAAAGTCTTGTACTGACTTATGCTCAAAGATATGCTGGTTTTTCTTCGTGCTATAGACGAGAGGCTGGTTCTCATGGTAGAGATGCATGGGGAATTTTCAGAGTTCATCAATTCGAAAAGGTATACATTCTTGGCTCTTCCATTCTAGAACGCCTTTTCTAACCATTCCAGATTGAACAATTTGTCCTCACCGACCCAGAAAAGTCATGGGAAGAATTTGACCGCATGATCAGCTTCTCGGAAGAGTTCTACCAATCCCTTGGTGTTCCATACAGAGTTGTCGCAATCGTCTCAGGTGCTCTTAACAACGCAGCTGCCAAGAAGTATGATCTTGAGGCGTGGTTCCCCTTCCAAGGAGAGTACAAGGAGCTTGTCTCTTGCTCAAATTGCACAGACTACCAATCCAGAGCTCTCGAGATCAGATACGGTACCAAGACGCAAACTGAGATCCGTAAGAAATACGTCCACGCACTTAACTCTACTCTGTGTGCAACTGAGCGTGCGTTGTGCTGTCTCTTGGAGAATTTCCAAACTGAAGAAGTAAGTAAAGAGAAGTACTTTATTTTTCGGTTTTGTTTGCTGACTATAAATAGGGTTTCAACGTCCCAGAGCCTCTTCGTAAATATCTTCCTGGTGCCCCTGAATATATTGCTTTCTCCAAAGAACTGCCCAAAGATACCACTTCCCAAAAAGCAAAGGGTAAGGTTGACAAAGCACCAAAACCGAAGGTCGCACCGGTCGGCGCTACACCAACTGAGGCAGCGGAGAAGTTGAAGGACATGAAGGTCTAAACGGGATTACATTTTGTGTGAAAGGTGGAAATAAAGACTTGAGCGTGCCAGAGTTTATGATCAATGAAGAGCTTGTTACTTTTCTAATCAACATAAAAGTTATACGACCTGATAGCGTTAGACGGAATTTGCGTGTCATGCATAGGGATCAGATGGTAGATACAATATAAAATCAGAGAATTCCTTCATTTCTATATCAGATACAATCTGCTGTATGAAGCGAGACATGAAATCAAAGTGCTCTATTCTTAGGTATCGAAAGCCACGAGCGATGGAATCATGAGATTTGGGAGAGCGGCTCACCTATATAGATTTCGTAAATTTGTTTTAACCAAGGATGGAGTTCCAATTCCGGTTTCAACTGGCTGGCTACTGGTAGCAGTATCTTCATATACTTATCTGGAGACTTTGATGTCTTTTGGGGATCGAAGTTGTGGTTCCCAGTTTCCTGTTTTTCCTTGAGATTGTAGGTTTCTTGTTATATTCATTGCGGGAGGGGGGGGGATCGGGGGGATCGAGGTAAGGGGAGTAGGGTGATGATTAGTTTGATGGGTAGGTGGTGAGTGGTGAGTGATGATTATTAGGTGTTGGGGTGAAGGAGCGGATTGAAGTGGATATTGCTTCTAAAAGGATGAGATTGGCCGCGGCTGGAGATTTTGGGTGATGTTGATGGTGTTGGAAGGCGGAGGCGACAGGAGGGAGGAAGTAGAGGTGAGGGTCGAGTTGTTGTAGTGGAGTTGACTGGACTGGAATGGATTGGACTGGATTGGATTGGACGGAGGTTGAGGTTGAGGTTTTCTGAAGTGTTAAAGAAGGAAGGAAGAGTTCGTGAGTGGGGATCAGCAAGAGCAAAAGAACTGCTGACAAGATTCTATGGTAGGTAGCCGATGCGAATTCTTTAGTTTGCTTGGTATGATACAGGAGATAATTCTAAGTCATCTATCTTCATTTCCCCAGGAGTATCTCATCCTTTACACATGAATACCTTTTGCACTCATTTCCTATTCTGTACAATCCTTTAACAGCCGCTTAAATTCACCCCAGCTAAAACCCCACCGCCTCTCTAACCTTAACCATAGTCTCCTCCGCATTTTCTCTCGCCTTCAGGCCCCCTTTCCTCGCTACCTCCTCAACATACCCCTCATCCCCCAACACCCTCTCGTATCCCCTTCTAATTGGCTCCAATCCCGTATTCACCGCGCCAGCCGTCTCTCTCTTCAAATCCTTCAAACTTAAGTTCTTAACCACACATTCCTCGGCTATTTGCGCCGCTGTTCTTTTCGGCGTTTGGGTATCGAACGATGACCATAGTGTAAGGAGGTTTGCAACACCGGGTCTTTCAGAAGGAGAGTAGGAAACACTGTTGTGGGAGTCCGTAAGGGCGGATGAGATTTTCTTGGTGACGGTGTCCGGGGAATCGGTTAGGAGGATGCGGGAGAGGAGGGATGGGTGTGATTTGGACATTTTTTGGGTAGGGGATTGGAGGGACATTATGCGTTTCGTTGGGGCTGGGGGTGTTAGCTTTCAAAAAGGAGAAAAGGAGAAAGGGAGTTTAGAGAGTGACGATAACATGAGGAATGGCAAGGGAAGAAGGAAACTTACATAGAATGGTTTGGGGTTCAATTAGATGGGGTCCATATGCATGATTGAAGTTCGTGACGCATTCACGAGCGAATTCAAGATGTTGGGTTTGATCTTCGCCGACTGGAACATGAGTGGCTCTTGTTGCATAGTATTAGCTTCGCTCTCCGGACCAATTAATACCGACAGGAAGCAAGATATGATGAAATGGGTAGATATCTACTAAGCATACCTATGAACCAAGATATCCGCAGCTTGCAGGACAGGGTACGAGAACAATCCCAATTTGAGCTTAGATTTGTTACCACCATCTAGTGGTGAAGCACCATCTTGGAGAGATAATTTAGTCTATCACATGTTAGCGAAATGGCCAAATAAAGTATGTAAAAACCAGAGGAAGTGAGATAGAGACAAACCTTCCATTGAGTCATACGAGACAGATATCCCATCGAAGCCGTACAACTCAATATCCACATCAACTCCGCATGCGCAGCAACCTTCACCCATAAAACATCAGCTCTATTCACAACCAATCGACCCAAAACCCCCTAATGCATCCTCGCCTCCCACCACCTCCTCCCTCCCACAACACCAAGAACAAAACCCACACGTAGCACCTACAGAACTCTGAAAAAACACCGTACTCCTCTCCGGATCCAGTCCTATCGCCAACAGCGTCGCCAAACTCTCCCTCTTCCACCTCCTCAACTCCTCCTTATTCTGCGGTACCGTAATCGCATGTAAATCCACAACCGAGTAAAATAATTTCGTGCTCGGCTCGGCCGTCTTCTGTAACCGTACCCAATTCTGCAGCGCCCCGAGATAATTTCCCAGATGTGGGATTCCCGTGGGTTGGATCCCGGAAAATATCACTTGAGGTGCGCTGGGTTTGGTGCTTTGGTGCCGTTTGCATGCATGGTTCGGGTTTGGAGATGCTGCTCGCAGAGTTCGTGACTTCACGTTCTGGAGCACTCGCCGGGGTGGATAGCTTTTTAGCATGGCGGGGTTTGGGGGTTTGGTTGGCGATGGAAAAGGAGGGGGTGGCTGCACGCGAGACGCAAGTGGGATGATTCACCGTGAAAATTGAATTCAAGGTGAGGCACGTGATAATTTTCGTTTTTAATATGTTACTTTGAGACGAAAGTACTTTTATATGGGGAGTGGTTTTGAGGTCTGGAATGGATTTGGTTTGATAAAAAACTACTGAAGCTAGTATCTGATTCTTTTACTTCTACATATACATACAATACATCAAAGCTTGATCCAACCTCCACAGTTCATGTGTGTGGCAATGTATGCTCCGTCTTGATATCTACTCATCCTTCGTCTAACCCCATTCTACTTGCCGTTTTTATGGCTTTTTGAGCTGGCCCAAATCATGGCTCAATTCTCACGCCAGGGGAGCTGCCTCCGGCAGCCGCCTTGAAGCTCTCTCTATTCAAGATCTCCATAACCTTATCTGCCGTCTCCGTACCTTGTCTCCTACCAAACAACTCCCACTGTGGTTCCATAACTGCCTTCATCTCCTCCATACTAGCATCCATAGCCTCACCCACACCTGATCATAAACATGTTAGCAAGATTCAAACCCAACGCAAGAAAAACCCACCAATCTTATTATACTCCCAAACATTCGCCTTCATTCCTATTCCGTAGTAGGCATGCTTCCTTAAAAACGCCAGCCATAAGCTCACAGTTTCTGGATGTCCATCCTTAATCTGAATCAACCTCCTCAACGTCTTTCTCTCAAAATTCTCCTGACTCTTCTTATGAATGAAATGCGATCTGGGCACTGTCCACCTCTCTATCATTCTCGGCAACGGTATAGGTCCATATGCAGGTAATTTGAGATAGTATGCCGCACGAAGAGCGAAGTCGGAAAAGAACTCCAGGTTGCGGACGCTGTAGGATCGTAGCTGCAAATCGCAGGAGGGAACTCCGTATTCGGCTTCGCGGCGGAGGGGCTTGAGGTAGATGGCTTGAACGTTACGAGGGTAACGGACGTCAAAGATATCTTCGTCGGATGGTTCTTCGGAGGTAGGTGCTGCTGCTGGTGGAGTCCTATTGGCTGGTTAGGAATTGCTGGGTTCATGCGGACATGGAGGTAAATACATCGAGGTTCTGTCTGCAGAAGCGGGGTTTGGTACGTCGCTGGAATAGTGTTAGTCTTTAGATTTGAGAGTTGAATAAATTAAGCGTACGGTGTATTCGATGAATATCTGACAGACTGCGAGGTGAGGGGTGCAGCCACACACTGTGGTGTTCTGATGGCATTCGAGAAGACTGGTTTTGACTACGAATATTGTCAATTGTGATACTCCCTCGCGCAACACAGGGTTTAATGGCATACCGATGCTCCCAGCCTGCTAAATGTGCGCCATGGTATGCGCGTGAAAACTGGTGTAGCCATGCCTGGCTAGAAGTTGTGGGAAATGACAAATTGGACTTTCGAGTAGAGTTCTATGATATCAAATATTTTGAGGTTCGAGATATCTAAGCCCGAGATTTATCCGGGAGTCAACTTCTCTTCCCATTATCATTCATCATTATTTAAATTCAGTTGATATTTACCTGGGTATTCTCATTTCGAAGTTGGAACGCATTAAGTACTGTGATTTTCCGACAATTAAACTAATATCTATCGTTCTGGAGCCTATCATGAATCTACATCTTTCTATTGAAACTTGTGAATTGAGGTCACCGGGAGCCACAGCATCTCATCACACCTGCAGCTTTACAAGCAAGTACCAGCGCTCTCGATGTTTAAATTCTGGAAGGCTAATTGACAGCAGCAACATAACACCATAGCTGATTAATACTTCACACATGAAAGGTGCTTGATTATTTTGATTTGTGGTCTTGCCGGTTGAACATCTTGAGATAATTGATCAGTAGACCACAGCCTACGTTGGATATTTATATTAAGACGCCCGAGTGGAGGTTAGACAATTAAAGCTCCACCCTGATATGCTATCCCTATCCCATACATTAGAACAAAATTCCTCGAGCATCGCGCCAGTTCATGGGTTGTGCAGACCTCACAAGCCTCATCATCTGCTCACAGATAGCCAGCATTGTTCTTTGCAGAAGCGTGAAGGATGATTTGAGGAGTGCCCTTGCCGGTTTAGTTGAGTCACACTATATAGATCTATTGACCATAGACATTGCCCACAATATCCAGAAGAAAAGCCAAGGTTTGAAGAACCTACCTATACATCACCATAATTCAACAACTTTCAGAAATTAGCTGCCATCTTTCCTCATTCCCACTAATCTTCTAGCAACCGTATTGTTGCCCAAGTACAGGAAGCCAGACCCATTAACAAGAATACTAATGCTATCATTTGCTTTCCTCCCGAAGGGTATGAGACGAATATATTCGTTTTCCGGATAACACGAGGCCCAATTTCTAGTGACCATGGATATACGCCGTCGAAGCACTTTCCTTGCATAAATTTCCTCTGCTGCTAGTGTATTTTTGTCTCTGGAAGAGTTCTTTCTCGATGTCTGATTTATTGGATTGTAAGATATCTCTTCGTTTGCTAGTTAACAGAGATGACATAGCCAAGGTCAATAATAGCAGCTCATCTCCAAACCATACATCAAACCCCAGATCTCCTAAGTAATCTATACCTTATGACCATCCTCCATCCCTCACTTAATCCCCAAGAAATAAGCACTAAGCACCAACACTCCACAAACTAACTTCGCAAAACATCTCCTCTCAAAATACCAGGGGCAACTTAATCAACACTACCAATTCGACATTCTTCCCATCCATACATCCACTCTAGAACATCACACCCCCCCCCTAGCCTTTCAATACCCCAAAGGGAACATCGCAGCCATTCTTTAATCTCAAAACCGCTGGCATATATCCCACAATCCATCCATAAATAACAAATACAAATCCGACTCAGGAACACCAAAAATGGCAACAATAGCCCAACACAAAGGTATCTCAAGATCCATCTCCTACTACAAGATATAGATATTAATCATCAACACTAAAAAGGGTGAACAAATTATATCTATCGTCTGTTAACACAAAGAGACATTCGTCTAACAAGTAGACCACCCAACGGCTCAAAAGGTGAGCAAGGCGTCACTCCCCATAAATTTTGTCCCCCTAGAAAATGAAAGAGGAAGAAGTGGTGAAGTGGAACGCGAGGTGGCGGCGTGCTTCTCAATGGAGGATATTGGACACCGGATCCACGATGGTAAACCAATGCGAAATGTGCTACGCAGTGCCACAGAGGCACTTAAACTGCTGGGAAGCGCCTGGAAAACCTCACACTGGGGACTTGGATCACGATTTTAACGAGCAATGGACATTTTAGCATGTTGGTTGTGACTGGAACTGATGTATTTATTTTTTTGCTGTATTCTCAAGTCTATTTGGAAAAATGCTACACGTATTCTGTTGCTACATCTTTATCTTAAAACCATCTCCAATTTGACCAAATAGGTGATCAAGTCTACCCAAGAGTAAAATGAGAGCGGACTTAGCTTTTAGGTTCTATCAACATTCTCGACGTCTCTTCCCAGTGTGTACTGAGAGAGGGAAAGGGAGTACACTCCTCATCTGAGGACCAGTGATACTGAACACAGGCATGAATATATTGCGTGACGCTCAAGGCTATGCAGCCTTATGTCAAAGTGTCATGGTGACTACTTCATGTGGCAAGGTACCTACTGAGAATATCTATTGAAATTGTTAGTTACAATTCATGAAACCAAATCAAAAAACAAGAGGGATGGTAATGTGTTCAGAGTCTAATTATAAAATCCACATGTATTCTTTAAGACAGGGATAACTGTTGACTGTTTTTTTCATCACAACACAAGAGTAGGAAATGCTGCAAAGATCTGAAACTTACCGATATGATGATAGCAAAAAATCTTGCGAGCGGACGTAAAAGCCCGTACTTAACATGACCACACCTCTTATCCATCAAGGTGGGTTGGTCAGTTTGTGATGAAGACTGGCGAGATCATTGGTATGAACCGATGTCTGCGCGACATTGGGGTAATGTTAGAGGCATTGTGTAATCGGTAATCGGTAATCAAATGTGGAAGACTGATCCTTCGCGGCATATTCCGAACACTCATGGCGTTCATCTTCTCTTTCTCAGAGCCTTCATCTTCTTGTAATGCTCTTTCTTCCCGCTAGCCTTCGCAGCTTGGATATCATTGTACTTGTTACGGAACTTGTGGTTTGCTTGTTCAGTAGCAAGAACTTGTTCCACAAAAGTTTGTTTGCGTTCTTTGTTGGTGAGTCGAGAAGAAAAATATTCGGTAGGACCTTCAATCACTGTACCCACTTGAGAGTACTCTGGAATTTCTGCCCTTGCTGTGTCCTTTTTGTAAAAACGCTTGGGGTCTAATACGCTTCGGAGACGGAGAAGTTGAAGGTCGCGCTTGAGCTCAGGAGTGACCACAGTCTTTGGCATGTTGTACCATTTTGCTCCAGCAGTAGATTGTTTTGCCTGTTGATAATATTAGCTTTCTGTTCGATACCTAAAATTTACAACAAAAGACTAGTATAGTGGCTTCTTCTCAGAGTAACTATGAATGTAAAATCTTCAGCTTTTACAGGGTGGCGCCCAAGACGGGGCCAGATCCTGCGTCCGTTATATGGGTAAATTTTCCTCACAGAAAGACACAGCGCTAGATGAAGTAAAGAAATTTCTTACCTTAAGCGCTTTAGCTTTCGTCTCGATGGGGTCTTCCACCGTTCGCACGCCATTGGCCAGTTTTCTATCCTTAGCAGGTACGAGCTGAGAAGAGTCGACGTGTGCAGTCTGTCCTGTCGACTTGATATATGGAGCAATTGCAGATGTCGCGGATTTACCAAGGCTATAAAGAAGATGTGTTAGCCAAGCTCCAGAATTGTGACGTGGTTAAAATCTCACTTTGGAAGAGAAAACTTGGAAGAGCTATCATCACTTATGATGACTTGCTTTGCGTTTCTCATCCGCTCCTCGGCATCCCTCAACAATTGCTGAATTTGATCATCAGAAAGATCATTGTCGGCCATCTTTGATGGTGGTGGTGGGTTTAATTGAAATAAAGAAGAGGATTGGGAGAGTTTTAAAAGAATAAAAATTCCATAAGTCGCCTAAAAATTATTTTTCTGCAAGCTAACTAATCTCAGCTTAGTTATCACGGAGCTTACCAGTGAGAAATGTCCGTGCTCGTGACCTTCGGCACTTTCCGCTAACTCGGAAAATCAAAAAAGCAAAGCATCACTCGATATTGAACTCAGGATTCTGGACCGACCTCGAACTCATTATTTCACCGGCAAAATATGTCGAGGGTTCATGCGATAGATTGAATCCTACGTGAGTGCATTTATTAGTCGTGCCAGCCAACCATCATGTCCCCATTTGCCTTGTTTTGCCTCATAATTTACCTTGCATCTGATGCCTTACATGTTCGCCCTGTTCGCATGGTGAGCCAACGCACAAAGTAGACGAAAAGGGCTGCCAGAAAACCCTGCACAGATGACATATTTCTGGTAGCATTGTAGAAGATGACGGTATATAGGACAAAGAGTATCTGTATAAGTCAATTGATCATTTTTTCATTTCATTTATAAAAAGTTCCATTTCAAGATATAAAATTTATTCGAGTGCGAAGGACGGTAAGTCAGCCAGTCCTCCGTAGATACAACCGCCAGTCACCAGCTCAGTCAACCTCACCCAATCCCCACCACCGCGCGCCGCTTAAATTATCCGTCCGTGGCCCAAACGCCCATCAATTAATTCAAAGCTCCCACAACCTTATCGACTCCCAACCAATCAAAAGCACAAATTCTATAAACAAGCTATCCATCGCATCGTCGTGGTCATCGCGCAAACCAAAGCTCCTCAATTAAAGAGGCAGTCAATGTCTCTTTAAGTACCTGCAAATCCCCAGTCCATCTGCAGCCAGCCTGCCGTCAACTCGCCGTCACATAACATCCGAGGGTTTCCATCTTGTCTCCAGGATTCGAGAAATCGAGTCGACCGTACCCATAACTTTCTCCGCCTCCCCATATAGTTCGCGCCAATTAATCTGGGGACCAGAAAACTACTGGAGGAACATTTAATAAGTTCAAGCTCGCGACCATTCGGGGTCTTTTCCCACGTACAACCTCAACACCGATCGGGAGAAGCAAGCATAAAAACGAAAATGGATCCTCCACCACCCGGCTCGTCCCATGGACAGCAACAGCAGCCATCTGCTTCACAACAACGTCCGGCACAGCAGCCTGTTTATGATACAAGTCAAGGAGGTCATTATGGTATGTTCAAGTTTTCCGCTCATGCATCTTCGACGATACGCTGTTGTATTAAGCAAGTACTAATTCATGTCGCGGAATAGGTGCCAGTGCTTTGGTAAGAAATACTTATATGTGCGCACCGAATTCTACTAATACAAGAGTAGCTATCTCAGCAAGGTTTCGCGCCCGTCCAAGAATTCTACACGGGAGCGTGGGCAAATGTAAGATTAATTGTCTAGATACCGAAAGGATGAGAGCTAATTTGGCGGCTAGGTCAACCAGGGTCTGCATGGACAATACAAAGACATTCTCACAACCTATTGGCAACAAATCATCAATCATCTCGAAAGCGATACTCATGATTACAAGCTTCATCAGCTTCCCCTTGCACGTATCAAAAAAGTCATGAAAGCGGATCCTGAAGTGAAGATGATTTCCGCCGAAGCCCCAATCCTATTCGCCAAGGGATGCGACATCTTCATTACGGAACTCACCATGAGAGCATGGATTCACGCCGAAGAAAACAAGCGTCGAACCTTGCAACGATCTGATATTGCTTCTGCATTGGCCAAATCGGACATGTTTGATTTCCTAATTGATATTGTTCCTCGTGAAGAAGCCGCAGCTCATGCAAAGAGACCTTCTGCCTCAGGACAATCTGCACCACAAATTCCCGGCGCTGCTCCTGGCTCAGCACAGCTCCCTCCACAACAATCCAATATCCCTCAACAGCCTGGCCACCCCTCCCATGCACAATCTATGCCTCAAGATTATTCCCTTGGTGGCCACGGTATTGCTGCTGAACAGGATCCATATCGTCACCAACCCAACATGTATCAACCACAAGTTCCTCCCAACCAAGCTGCCCAATATGGTGCGCAACAGCCGTTGTATGGTGAGATGGGTGAAATGTACGGATATCCAACCATGCCACCACCTCAACAGGTTCGTTTCCCATACCAAATCTAACGCAATTCGCACTTTCCTAACCCTCATCTAACAAAGCGCTAGCAAATGTATCAAGTTCCGCACCAACCTCGACAAGACCCATCAGTTGGCACCGACGCCACACACCATTACGCACGTCAGGAAGGTGGTGAAGGTGATGCTGATGCTGAAGGCGAGCGCGATTACGAGGTCGGATAAGACGAGTTGTCAGGTCCATACGTTAGTCGCTGTTGATTACCAAATGGATAGGCTCGGAGTTCGGAGAAATTATGATATCTTCTTTTGGGTAGCTTAGCTCTGTTTTCTTTGCAGCAAAAATAGGCGCAGGAGATTTTAATGTGAAAACTAAACAAATTTCCCTGAAACATCCCGTGTGGTTTTAAAAAGGTTGATGCCTTGAAAATGATTGCCAATGGATATATTAGCGACACGTACACTTGAGACCCAAGAAAATTTTCTTGTTCTTCCACAAGG
Source organism: Sclerotinia subarctica (assembly GCA_025389085.1). Taxonomy (NCBI): domain Eukaryota; kingdom Fungi; phylum Ascomycota; class Leotiomycetes; order Helotiales; family Sclerotiniaceae; genus Sclerotinia; species Sclerotinia subarctica. Next base: position 3,697,461 of record QRFI01000001.1, on the reverse strand, counting down.
ATAGTGGCCAAAGTGTGCAATATCTATGACTTATTTATCCCAAACCTCGAGGAGAACCCAGCAAGTCGATCCGGTTTTACCGGACTCGTAATTGTATGGGTAATTCTTTTGCAAATACGAGTTAGCACACATTCTCCAAAACAACTCGTCTAAAACCCCATATCAACGGAAAGCGGACATACTTCTCCAATATCTTGGGCCCATTCAGAGCATCCACTCTCCCAAACTTCTTATTCCTGATACTGATATCGAAAAACTCATCTGGATTATCTGTCTGCATTAGATAGACCGTTTGTTGTAATTCATCGAGATTCTCCTTGAGGATGAGGGCGTTGTCGAGGGAATCGACGAACTCGGAGAGGTAGGCAACGTCCTTAGCGAGAGCAGCGACGCCGTGGGGATTAATCTTTTTCACTTCGGGGGAAAGGGGTATGGCCTAGTGGATGGTTAATAGTCGGTTAGTGGGGTGAGATGGGCGAAGAGTAAGCTTACGAGAATCATGTTTGCAGCGTGGGAAAGAGCATCGAAGTAGATAAGTTCTTTGATTTCCCGGGGTAGGGTAAGGAGAGTGGAGCTCATGATGTTGGAAAGATAAGTTGTGAGGGTTTGCATGTAGTTGCTTGGCTCGGATACTAAAGAAGGTGCCATCCTGAAGCGAGTAACATGTCAGTTGTTGTTCAGGGGAGGTCTTGAACCAGAATCCATACCAATCATAATCTGCTGTCTCAACCAAATCGTCTATCTTGGAGTTGACGACTTCGAATATACGCTTTTCGGCGTCCTTCTTACTGCTCGAGAACTTTTCTGTAGCTGCAAGAACAATTGGCCCACCAGCTGATGTGGATGATCGTGCGGCCAAGAGAAGTTGTTCTAGTTCTCGACTTGCTGATTCGAAATACTCGAGGTTTATGAGGATTTGAACAATCTGGCCTAGGTATTGAGTACTCAGCTTTTCTACAAGCGGGTCGCAAATATCCTCAGACAGAAGCTCATCTATCGACTACAAGAACGATGGGTCAGCTTGAACGGGGCTGCAAAGCAGAATCGGCCATAAACACCTTCTTCAATGTTTCGTCAATAATACTTGGTTGTTGGAAATGATCGTCCATTATGAAGTAGAATCGATTCAAGAAGTTCCTGATATCAATACAGCACATCGGATACATCTGGGAGAATGGTAATACGCCAGGAAACCTAGCAATTGTTAAAAATAATCATTACAGATGATGGTTTCTTGACTCACGTGTATTCTTCTTTTGGTTTGTCTGGCACATACCAACTAACCTGAATGATCTTGTCAAAGTCTTCTTCACTATTGACTGGCATAGGCATGTATTCATCCGTTGAAACGATCTGTGAGAGTCAGTCCGTACTTTCTACAGCTCTGGATACCTACTAACCTGTTGAAAGTCTGTACTGAATTTTCGCTTCAGTAGATCAGCATATCTATAGAAAAGCTTGAGCACATAAGCATCTAAAGTAGCCACTGAATAGCCCCAACCCTAAATTTAAATTTAGTACATCTGAGGATCTACATTGTGCTTTGAAAGCTTACCTCCATTGTCTGTATAAACAACGCGATCACATTCTTAGTTTGCAAGATAACATCAGGGTCATCAAACTCATCTAAAGCTTTAGAAACAGCGTTGATCGCGGCATTACACATGGAATCCCAAAGTTCATCAACCTGTAAAGAATCAGCTCGTTTACAATCTTTGGATATACAACGGGTTGCATACGTCAACTGGAGAACGCAAATTATGGACTTTTCGCATAGTAGCCTTTTCTATTATAGCGAAGCCGGCAATTCCTTCCAGCAATGCACTCAAAAAGTGTTCGCTCTCTTCATCAGTCAGATTCACAGAACTTGGGAGCAACAAATCTTTCTGTTGTCTTCTTGTTGCAGCATATTCGCTTTTGAATTTCTCAATCTGACCAAGTGCCTCGTGAATATGTAAACACTCGAATAGGGGATCAAAATCGACTTGGAGTTCCTCATTGTTCAGTACATCAAATTCCTCACTCTCATCATAGACCAACTCGATGGCCGAATTTAGCTTGAAGTTCCGAAGATATGGATTCGCCTCCATGCGCTCTTTCTGCCTGCTCCTTCGGATGTTTGTATGGTAAAATGCCACTTCCCCCAGGAATTGGGACGTCTCACGGATGCGATAAAGCCAAGTATTCAAATCACTCATTACTGCTTCTGAAATAGCTTTCTGAGAGGAAGGGATCGACTTTTGAATTATCTCTGCGAGGGTGTGCTGAGTAGCATATTTGTTCTGAATTGTCGGAATCAAATGCTCGTTTTGTAAATCGTCCAATGCCTTAAGAGCCGCATAATATTTCTTCTTTCGTATCAAATCATGCGCCTGGTTGACGGCATGTAGTACTTTCAGAGATTCCTTCAACGCCTCAGAAGCCTCCGCAATGTTCTGACGAACGGATCTCGTGTCCACCAGTGCCTCCTTTTGTGCTGCTAACTTTTCCGTGCTCGCCTGAATAGACTGATTGAGCTTTAGGATCTCGGATGTAAGTTGAGAGGTTCCTTCGCGGACTTGTTGTAGCTGATTGACAGATGCCAGGAATTCTTCATGTTTTGTTAAGCCAATTCGTTCAATGTCAGCCTCGCGGTCGTCTGCATATTGTGACAGGCTTCGTATGAGAGCAGGAGTTCTATTGGATAAAGTGGCATCTTTGAGGGCGGGTATGAGTTGATCTAGATAATCGGCATCAGAGGAAGATAATATGATCTGTTTGAACTTATCAGTTACGGAAACAGGATAGGTATTGTGGAAAGGCGTACCTGTTGAACAGCTTGCCTGTAATCATGGTATTGAACAGTTTTTCGAGGTGCCATGCTGGGCAACTTAGGCTGCAAACTTATGAGTCTAGACCATGAATGGCTCCAGTTCAGACCATCAACACCAATCGAGAACAGCTTGAAATTAGGAATCTCTCCTCCCTTTTGGTTTCGACTTGAAGTTCAAGAGCCAGGCTGAATGACGGATGCGGATTAACTCTGAACGCCGATCGAAGCACGGGCTTACAAACTACAGTAACACATTAGAAAACTTCTTTGATAATTGTGATGTTGGAAGGATTTGTCTTGTGCCTCTTCAATGAACCTTTCAAAGTGTATGGTATGATAATTCCCAGAGAATATTCGAGAACAACAAAGATGCACAGATACCTCAGTCACGATTGGGAATTCGCAGGACTTCGAAGTCCCAGGCGGCTGTTGGAGAGAAATATGGATTGAATGGGCCTACTCAAGTTGTGATGTTGCGTTGTGAGACTTGCTTGGTACACAACAAGTGAACAACCGAGTCAGTCTTTCTTGAGTGCTCAGGCCCGGACCAATGATGTGAAAATGGTTGAAGCCGGCACATCATCACGGATGCCAACTAGGATTATTTTTCTTTTCCTTCTACATTTTGAACATATATATCTACAGAGAACAAAGCTAGAGGAGGACTATCGCCGTTTCATTTGGTTCTCTATCATATCTGTACTTATCCAGAATGACCAATGTCAAGTGAAGTATTAAAGGGCGTTGAGATTCGCTAGTGCTCAGCAACCACGGAAGTTCCTAATGGGGAAGGAACGAACGAGGTAATCTTCAAAGGACACAATCGTCGATGGCCCAAGAGACCTGTCCATCAAAGTACCTACTCTTTGATCCTTCTTCTGTGGCTCCACTAGCCACATAAAATTACTCGGATTCTACTCTCTTGGGAAGGCTCAATCTACGATGTATTTACTAGGTAAAACAAAGCAATCTCTAGCTCAATCTCAAGTAGATGTTTAAAGCCGGTCAGCTGTAGTAGATGATGAGAGTATTACTGAGGAAGGGATAAGGAATAATCAAGTAAAAACCGACAAGGCCTCAGACCAAGCCGCTCAACAACTTGATTACCTAGTCCATAATACTATGCTCGTCTTAGATTGTCAGTAGTTGAATGATCTCGAAAAGAAACTTCAGATGGTTGTAGAATCGAAGGCTTCTCATATTATCTTTTGAATGTCTTCAATTATATATAGCGTCCTTCGGAAATGACGATAGGAGTATAAATTCCAAGGCTCCAATTCCATACCTTCTTGGTACCTTTCTTCTCGTGGTGTTTCTACAGTTTGGGTATGAGAATCGGTGTTTGAAAGGAGTCACAGGACACAAATTACAAGATAATTCTACCTAGTAGTTCAGAGCCCAATTCGCATGTCTATTCCTCGTGGCATCTGGGGCAGTCTTTCGGTGACAACGATAGGTGATCCAGAGGATACATACAAATCTCAGGAGAAGACTCTGAGTCGGATCCCGGAATACCTTCCAATGTCCATTTCCCCGTGGCGTTTAGTACAATACCCTGGGTTGTCACGGAAGGGTCTTGACGGCATGCCGATTCAAGAAGATTCTAATTTGAAAACGGCATATGTTGCCGTGTCACCCATGGTGATAGTATCCAACTCATTTCTTCGGCCATGACGATATCGGACACGATATACAGGTCTCCAAGGAGATGTTAAGTTAGATACCCGAAATGCCTTGCTGTCTCTTTTTACTCGTGGCCTCAACTGCCTTGGAGGAGTTACGGCCACTTAAAGAGGGGCTAAGAGAAAGTGAGGATATTCAAACTGATTATTTGCAGGACTCGCTTATGCTCTTAAGTTTAAAGACAGCGAGGTCACGATAGAAATCGAGGCAAAAATAGACTACAATAAGTCGATAGAGAATTAAATGAGAAAAATGAGTGCGCTCATTGGATACCTAGTGGATAGTATATAGGTACTGGAAATAAATAAATAAATAAACAAATCCCCTTTTATTCTCATAAATACTGAGATTCGGTGTTATTTTCGGCATGTTTCCCGAAACCCGGGTCATGGCTCCTTCCCGTGTTGTTCATACCTTCCAAAATTCATCTCTAAGGTGAATGTTTAAAATTTCCTTCTCACATCCATCTACAGATAATCCACTTTTGATCGAAGTCTTCCTTCTTCTCTGGGCTTCTTTCCTATATTATCTGAACCTTGATATCATTTACTGAGATTTCTCCTGGCATTCTTCCCATCCTTCCAGCTTGGATGCACCCCCAGTTCTTGAATTGAACTTCCTGTATCTCCAGTACATTTGTTCTTTTACACACGTACAATCAAATCTTGGTTCTTTCGTTCTTTCGTTCATTCTACAATTCTTCAACCTTCAAGTATCTCAACGATTATTATCAATTGGTGATTATAGTATCATCAAGTGAGCAATAATCTTCGATCTACTGTCATTTTAAACTCATAAAATCCCTTTTCCAACGATCTGCACAATTTTCACGTCCTCGAGACACTCAATTTTGACACCTTTTTGTCATTGAATCAAGAACTTTGTTTTCAAGCATGTCGTCGTTCAATCGTTCTTATGGTCAATCACCACCTTCTCCAGTTTCTAATGGCGCTTTCGAGTCCATCCAGGGAACGCCTAACACTGCCATCACCGCCATCTCACCAGAGGACGCAAGAGTTCCCAAGCCATTGGCTCCAGACTCTCGTACATCTTCTGTTACTCAATTGGCTGCTAACCAACATGATCCGTTCGTCACAGCGGGTACTGCAAGTAGAGCTTCGGCTCAACTTTCTGCTACCGCTTCCACGTTCCAACCATTGCATCTGTATGGACCTGTTGTTGGTACGCCCGCTGCAGGAAGTCTTATCGTCAACGGGTCTGGATCTGCCACTCTTATCCCAGGTACAATTCAGTACTTAGATAACGTGGTAGCATCACAGTCACCAGTTCGTGAGACCGAAATTACCAGCTATGGCGTAAGTTTTCATTTTCCATTATCTTCACCATGATGCAATATACTAATGGTTCATAGAAATTCAGCACAGATACTGGTGCCACCCGTTGCCTTAAAATCACCGACATCTACCAAAAGGTAGACGTCCTTAGCTGTGTCCGATTTTCCTTCGAGGTTAGTTTTACTTTATCATTAGTTTGTTTACCATGTGCTTTCGCTAACAAATTGTCACATAGAAATTGGAAAAGGCTGGAGTCACCATCACCGGCGGAAAGAGAATTGAGACGACTAAGAATAATGTTGTCTACATTAGGATGTCCAACATATATGAAGCCGCTAAGGTGTATACTGCAATTAAGGTCGATCATGTTGACTGTGCGGTGGAATATATCAAAGCAAATGAATTTGGCGGCGTTCGTAAACCCTCCACTCGCTATTCAAACAAGAACTAACATTTTCAAAGGCCATCAGTCCTCAATCGAGAACCGTGTACTCTGCTCATGAGGGTCAAGTTATGCTAACAGCTACCTATCCCCCAAACACCAACATTGACAAGAAGGTCTTTGAAGAAAGCCTTCGTGACTTGTTGTCTATCGAAGGCGAGCTTTATGCATGGCAAAAGTTTCTTGCGACAGAAGCAGGTACCTTTCGCCTTTGTGCGGAGTTTGTCGATTCAGCTATGGTATCCCGTGCCATCGATCGTTGCAACAACAAGCTGATTGGCGTGCGTAACTTCTGTTTTCACGATTGAAAACTACTAACCTTTTCTCAGAACATTCTTGTCAAGTGCGAGATGCACACACCCGACGTTAGCAAGAATCGTGGCATCATGCGTAACAATTTGGCACAGGCTGTGACTCCTACTCGTCGCTCGGCTCCTCAAACTGACATCAGTGATGTGCTTGGACACATGTCACTTCAAGCCCCTCAAACACCTGGATTCCCCAGCAATGCTGCTTTGTTTAATTCTGGTAGCCCAATTCCTCAGGCTATCCAATATATGACCACCAATCATTATGGCTTGTTACCTTCCAACACAGTTCCCTATGTTGTAAATAACTTGGGCGGTTTGTATACCAGCCAGCCTCTTGCATTCCAGGCGGGATTTCCAGGATCTGTTACAACAAATCGACCTTCACAGGTAATGGAGCCTTATGACTCCTTCCCGGCTCAGGCATACTCACCACATACCTACACTAATCACTTTGCTCAGCAAGGTGTTCAACGATATCCAACGAGTCCGCAGACCTATGGGCACAACTTTGGCTATATGAGTCCGCAGACTCCTAACTCTCGTGAAATTGCTCGCAATGGTAATCGTCGCCAGCTTCCCATTGTTAGGACACCTCAGGGACAACTACGAGGACGTGGTGCGTCTAACCCTGCCGCTAGTCACCACAACCATGTCGACATCAATAAGATCAACGCTGGCCTCGATGTTAGAACTACTGTAAGTCCATACTAATTTTTGCAAGCCTTACCATATCTGACGCTCATTCCAGGTAATGTTGAGGAATATCCCAAACAAGGTCGATCAAGCAATGTTGAAGAGCATTGTAGATGAGTCAAGTTTCGGAAGATATGATTTCATGTATCTCCGTATTGACTTTTCCAATGATTGCAATGTCGGCTACGCATTTATCAACTTTGTCGATCCAATGGACATTATCGAGTTCGTGCTTGCACGATCTAACCAGAAGTGGCATAGGTTTAAGAGTGACAAAGTTGCAGAAGTCTCCTATGCTACAATCCAAGGTAGAGACTGTCTTATCCAGAAGTTCCGTAACTCGTCAGTCATGCTCGAGCCTCCTCACTATAGACCCAAGGTAATTTAATCCATCATTGGTATTGATTTATTTAGCTGACAACTTGATGTAGCTCTTCTTAACTCATCTTGATGGAGCCAATGTTGCCGGTTTGGAGGATGAATTTCCTTCATCCGACAATGCTTCTAAACTCAAGAGAAGCTGTGAAAATGCTGAACACGTCGGTAAGTTATAAATCAATCTATCTCTATGTACATATTGTCTGACACGAAGAAGGACTTTTCGCTCCAAGTGCTGGCCAACACCTACGTGATGAACAGCGCCGCCGTCGTTCTCAATATGACAGAGGAACCAGCCTTGCCGAGCGTGAGGAATACGGCTTTGATGAAGATGAGGAAGATCTTCATCGTAGCCCTTGTCAACAAGGTTTCTCACCACACTGTAAGATGGTACTACTTGCTCCCTATTCAATGCGACTAACAAATTCATAGATTGAGCAGCTGGAGCTTGACCATCTTCAAAAGTCATCCATACAATCTGAAGTCAATTTCGTGCTGCCCACTTTGATCTTCCGGCCAGCTATAGTCTTGTCAGATACCATATTTCTGGTCTGTGATTTGAACAGATTTTAACCTTGGGAATGTTTGGGTGAACTTCACGACAAGCCTCATATGGTTTAAGTTTTGAAGCAGTTTGGTCGATCTAGTTGACTGTTTCTATTTTTCTTTTTCAAACAAAAAAGTTTATCATATTGCTTCATATGAAACTGTTTCTTGCGACACCAGACTTCTTTGCTTAATTTACTTGGCGGTTGAATTTGTGGTGGCTTCATGGCCCCGGTTTTGATCCTAGGTACAACTAGCTTTTGACAATAAAATAGAAGACAATTTTGCTATCTATTCATCAGTTCCCTCCTGTGAACCTTGAAGGTGATGTTTTACGATATTTATACAATGGCTAATAATCATGTATTGGATTGATTCCTATTCGTAAAGATGTGACTTAGATATCGGGGTCTCTAGAAGCCCGGACTGGCATACCAGATGCGATGCTCAATCTTTTAAGAATGATTTATCGCTTGAATTAATTAATTGCTGTATATGGACTCAATCTCTAATATTATTTAGATCTTCGAATTCTCTACAATCTTGAAGCCGAATTCAGAAATCTAAACTTCTCATTGTTGGACTGCACTATGGATTACTGGATGGATACCATGCTTGGTGTAACTAGGTAGGTATGATTACCCGTATACCTTGAGCCGAATAACTTTTCCATGTCATCAGCTACTCTGCTTATGAGGTATATACATCGGATTTTCCAGATCTACTACTTACTATATATCAATTTATCGGTTTGATTTCTCATCGCCGAATTTAATTTGCTGATTGGTTTCTCTACTTGTAGTCAGATTAGTATGGGTGGATGGATGAACGAAGCGGAAACTTTGAGGAGTTTACATTTCTGATGGTTGAAGGGTGAAGGGTGAAAGGTGAAAGGTGAAAGGTGATTTTTAGATGGGAAGTATGTTTGGTGAATGGTGATGAGGTAGGTTATGGATGGGGATTTTGGGAGTTGGGAGTTGGGAGTTGGGAGTTGGGAGTTGAGGTTGATGGTTCTAGTGGATTTGTGTGTGGGATTGTTGGATAGTCTTAGGATGAGATAATTTGGGGATGTGGTTTTGGAGTTCAGGTGTATGTATGAAATAGGAAGGTTTTTGGTGAGATGTTGGGATGAGATGGGTTGGGAAAAGATGGATGTTATAGATATATGTGGAAGGTATATTGTATGGGATGTGGAATTCTTAGGATCGGTTTCTTTCTTCCGGAGGGAGAGTTGTATGTTTGTGTAATGAGTAGGCCAGTTACCCTGTAAGTACTAGGTAGATCGATGCCTATCATTGAATATAAGGATATTTGAGGAGGATTTCGATATTCATTTAGATCAGAGAGCCGGTTTTATAGTTATATTATGTTAGGGTTGAAAATCAGCGAGCAGTCTTACTGACTGCCTCTTCGATTTTCTTTAACCCGATTCTAGACTCTGGAATCTGAACTCTGAACTCTAATGCCCAAAGACATCACAACCGATTCGGACGTGGTGTTAGTTCATAACATGCTTCAACTTTCTTCCGCTTGTTTTATATAGTGGAACTGCGTGTGCATTTTTAGAGAGATTTGTTTGAAGGTTCGAAGGAGAAGGAAATTGAATTTTCTCTGGCATCAAAATGGTGGGAATGCATGTTGACCCGGATTCCTACTAAACTCAGAGTATCCAGACATCTAGCAAAGGAGCTAAAACGAACGGGAAAATATTCTGTGTACATGTAGCTTCCAAGAAGCTCGATAAAATGCATCTGTCCCCAACTAGAACAGGGAAGCAATCTGGAAGGATTTGAAAGATATGCAATGTACCAAGCCCGCTTTTGATGCCTAAAGATGGTGTCGTAGGCCATGGAACGGAGCTTATCCTCCACCCGAGTTTGCGGCAGATACATGCTTTGTCCATGTTGAGAGCATGCACGCGTGCAAGCTGCACCGCGGGAAGTTTTACTCTTTGGATTTGGACCTATTGAGCCTTTTCACGATTCTAGATCTTCAAGTTGGTAAAAGCTTCAAAAGTCTGAAGTAATCATAAAGAGAAGTAAAGGTTGTTGTTAGGATCAGAAAGATATTTAGTCAGTGCTAATAATTGTTACATCATAGCCGTGAGTGTGGCTTATTAGAATCATACACATTATAAATATATATATTGAATGTGGTCAATTGATGTGACGTGGATGAAGATGTTGTTGATTGGATGATAGATATAGGTGCGAAATGCCATGACGGCCGCATTCGCCGCACATGAACGGCAAGTTTGAAGATTAGTTTTTAGCTATTCACAGACACTAAACTATACTATAGCTACCTACACAATATTTACATTCAAGTCAACACATTTTTGCATACATTAAATGACTATTACTTCCCGTGGCCCACATCCCGAGCTCCTTAGAAATGTCTGAACACAGCAATTGTTCTAGGCGATTGAATTATAGGTCTTCATTCCCATCGATATCATTGACGACATCATGATAAAATGCCCTCAACGCGTTCCTTGATGTTGAAGGAACCACTTCTTCAAGTATATATATATATATATAGCAACCGCTACCCTCCAGTACAGACATCCAAAGTGATGAAAGGTGAAGGGGGTATATATGAGAAACAGAAAGCGAACGCATCAGGGCTCAAAGATCCGGTTTAGAGTAGAGACATGTACGAGATACTTTTTCTTTTCAATTATATCTTTGAGAAAATTACTAACCCGCGAGGCGTCAATGAGAAGGATCTTTCTCTTCCCCAAAACATGGTGTGCCAGTATTTTGCGGAGTTTATAGAGACATTGATGCAAGGAAGAACCGGGATTTCTATTCATTCGCGAAAGAAAGACTTCTTCACGAATAGCTGCTAACCTTTAGCTAATCACCCTGCATTCCTTCAGCATGGAATCAAAAGTGCTGATCGTTGAGCTCATGTTTGATCGTCTTAAAGCTCCATGTTTCTGCGAGCAACCAGAGTCGCCATTGGCGCCGTGAATATCACGCCCCGTTTTCCCTTCTCTAAGATCTTCTTCCGCAATGCATACGCTGCCATCTTCGCCTCCCCCTTATTAAATCCATTCCTGGATGTCAGCATTTCTATGATCAGTGGCTTCGCACGCGAGTGCCACTCTACCACCACATCATTAATCTCCGGCCTTCGAATACATGCATCGGTGTGGTCAGTGACATGCACTTCCTCCACAGGCAAACCTTCAAGGGCTTTCTCTACATCTCCAGTTGTATCAAGGGAAAATCCTTGGTCACCCCAGTACCTGAACATCATGTCTATCTGCGATTTCCATGAGAGGTCACCCTCATCATCCAGATATGTCATCTTTTGTCCATCTCTGTATGAAATATCGCTCCATTGAAGATATCCACCGGGCCCTGTGCTGGTTAGTGATTGCTTCTCTGAGGTGAGACTGGAGTCACGAGAATATCAATTCTTACTAAGCAACTCCACAAGATTCTGTACAACTCCTTTGATCTGTTCGACTTTTATTGCGAGGACAACGAATCGAACATGCACGACGTCGAAACTACTGTGGTATTCTTTGGGAAAGCTAGTGGTCATATCCCATAGGACGAATTTGTTTCCTGGAGCAGGGCCTTTGGGAAACTGTTCCGCGTTGATATCAAATCCAACCATCTCCACAGGAGAGTTGTACCCTGCATCTGCAAGCTCGGCCGCCACTTCTCTAAGCCAAATGCTGAATTAGAGTTAGCATAGTTTTTTAAAGTATTAAGAAGTTAAGAACCACGCACCCGGTACCTGTGGCAATGTCCGCTATCCTGGAAACATCTTGCTTCGGGATTCTTGGGTCCAAGACGTGTCCCTCCCTGACAAGTCTGATGGCTTCGCTCTGTTCTTCCAGCCTGCAATATATCAGTAAAAATCATGCGTCGAGGTATCTTGAGGTCTGAACCTGTCCTTCTCTTCCTCGTCTCTCCTACTAAGTAAGTAGAGTTCTTGCTTTGATATTGCCGTCTCAACTATGTTAGTTGCCATTGTCAACGTGGAAGGCAAAAATAAGTGCAATGTGTTTATTGTTCGAGTTTTGGCTCCGCTGACGAATGCTCGGCGGTTTTTGACTCAAGAATTCGAAAGAAAGTTTAAGTTCAAATTGAATGTAGACAGTACTGAAAGTCGGGGGTTCAACACTACATATAATAGGTATGATACAGTGTAACCCCGGACTCTTTTTTGTAACATGGGTAGCGGGGCCGGGACAAGTAACCAGCGCTGACAGACACAAATGGCTATATTCCACTGCAGTAGCTGCGAGGTATACATTTTCAGCTGCGCACCAGTCAATCACCAAGGTAACGTTGACAAAAAGTGGCTTGACAACTGATGACGCCCATATTAGGTGTCGACTTTGGAATGCCTTAAAACTGTGATGGCATTTTGAAAAGATCTTCCTCTCCACCCTCAAACTTAGTACCGTCATTTGTCATTTTTGCACAATCAACTGGATATTGCAATGCCTAGAATTTCTTCAGCTTCGGTAATGCGGGAGTCCATGCACCCACTATTTCTCCCCCCCTAAATTAGGCGTTGCAACCTCTTTATCTTATTTCCGGGCTATCAATTAAGAAACACCCAAACAAATCGATCTATTGCAGGCCACTAAGAAATCGATAGTATAGTAATGCCCCCCCATCACGATGCCATTTCCGAATCCATCTATCCGCATTCTTGTTGACTTCATAGGAGCGGCTGTTTGCAATTTCTCATATGCTATTTCTTCCAGTCTGACCCGGCCAAAAAGCAATCCAATGGCACGCTATAGATGTCTTAAAATGACGGGTTCTAATGGCATGAGCATGAGCATGTGCACAGCCATATATACAGATTGAGCTGTTTCCAACACGGCCCCACTCCAAGATTTGGCTCCTGGATCTATCGCCTGACACATAGCAGGGGCTTTCAAAGCATATGAGCAGGATTCTCTTCAGGACTAGTATTCAATGGGACTATAAAAGTATCATGACATAAATACAAAAGTGCTAGCAGCGCATGTTGAACAAGATTAATAATTCCCCCCAAATTTCCGGATAGATAGTTGGTTGTGAAATCTTGAACTCCGGATCAATGAATCTATTTTCGAGGAAACTAAGCTTTTGAAGCACACATCTCAGCACGATGGTGGCAGTAGGCTACTCCGATAGATCGCATGATACGGCGTCTTTGATGATAAGAGAGTGTTCTTATAAGTCGCAAGAGAAAGTGGTTATAAGAAAAAGAAACAAAGGTTACACTTTGGTACCGCGTGTCTCGGAGTATTCAACCGCATTTGGACTTTCCAAAGCGCCCATTGTAAGCTCTCAGCCTTCAAACATTCAACTGAGACCATAAGTACCGGGAACTGCGTCTTCCGACATAAATATAACAGATGTTTATGAACGGTAGTTGATATACATGATGTGCAAATGTACATAATAAACAAAATTCTAGATCCAATAAACTCGATTAGGATTAATCGATGCTCGGAGTGCACGTTGTGAAGATTTCGAAGTATAATTGCACCATGAAGATTATTAGGATCATAATGCAGGACACCAAAGTTCCCATGGTTCGGTCATCACTCCATGACCATGCCACACTGTAGAATGTAAGGGCAAGAACAAAGGTTGTGTATATAGACCAGCAGTAGAGTTGCGCCAAACCCGTCGAACTGTTTAAGCTTCGCAAGAGTCGAGGTTCCGGGTTGCGGTTGAAAGCTTGGTATGGCCAGGAGTTCCGGTGATAAAATCCTGAAAATAACGAGGTTTGTGTAAAATACCTACACCCGGTATTGGCATCCGATATCAGAACCAAAAAGCTAAATCACCCACCTATTTCCATGTAATATTAGCACTAGAATCAGCAAATGCACTCCAATAACTGGTCCTAAAATTGTTCTTGCTCCCTCCCGCTCTAAGATATTCATGGCGATGAGATTCAACATTTTAAGATATGATCCTGCTCCGCCAGTGCATTCATAGTAGGCGCCGCTCCGCAAATGGCACTTCCGATAGAGAAGACTGTAATACTTCCGAGATGTAGCCATTTGACAATGGACATTCCGTGTGCCTTTCACTAGCTATAGAGCGAGCGGTCATTTAGTATTTTGTTTTTTTTTATAACTAGCGGTGGTATATATTTGCTAACTTACAAGGTCAAGATGTAGAGACGCAATGATGCTTCCGAGAGGAAAGCTTAACCCACCCAAGCCAGCGTGAGACGTCGCCGTAAGTCTCCACGGAACTTTGAATATCGACAGCCCTTGTATTATCTAAACTGCACGGAAAATTGCGAGTAAAGTCCCGTACGGATAGAGACCCATTTCTATCTCGTTATGGCTTTGTGCTCTGTGCTCTTGCTGGGGATTGGCGAGCTCGGGGATGATTTCGCATGAGCTTGAGTTGGAAGATCTGCCTGCGATTGATCCTACCATCATACTGTTGCTAAGTGGCTCTGGTGGGGGGCTTGATGAGGTTGGCATATATATGTATATTTATTTGATTTGTGAGTTGTTGATAAAAGAGTGAGAAAATAGAGGTGTAACAAAGAGTTCAATTGCGAACATGTTTGAGAGAATGGGTTTAGCAGCTGTGGTACGCCATATATAGTGGAATATATCTCGATATGAAGAAGTACATAGACCATAAGAGATTAAAAAGGTCTAGATTGCTACCGATTAGCCATGATTAACTGGGCTGACAAGTTCTGCCACATCAGGTGAGGATCAGAATAGATACTTGGCATGTGATCGGATATATCTCTAGCTAGCTAGCTTGGCAGGTGTATCAGGTGTAATTATAAGAGCTGGCAAGCCATGCCAGATGCTTTACTAATTATTTAGCAGTGGATGATGGAATTCGTGAAGTTTGGTGGTATGTGACTGACTGGATTTGTATTGAATAGTGATATCCCTATGAAGGGTTCGAGATATATAAATAAAGGAGTATGTATAATCTACTCTAAAAGAGCTAGAAATACTTCCTATATATACTTCTCATCAATCTCGATCCTCCTAGAAGAATAAATTAGTTCAAAATGAACTAATCAATTCTTTATATTCTTTAATTAATGATTTTCAACATTCAGGTTAAAAAATATATGTATATATAAGTTATTGCGCAGCTTTATGCTAGCCTGGAAAGGGTGCACTCGTTGTGAATAAGCCAATATCTATCATACTACTACAAAGTCTACGGTTCTTACGCACCGGATGCCGTTTTCATTTTTGTAAGACTCTGAAAATGCTGAGTGGGGTTCCTGTCGGAACTCCGTAGTAGGTCCTTACGGGCAAAATTGTATACAATCAGAAACATCCTTTGCAGGAAAATGGGGGGGGGGAAGTAGATCGTCTGACTTTCCAGATGAAAATCTCCGAATCGACAAATTTAAAGTTCTTAATTAAGGTTATTTTTGAAAAACCCCGCTTTAGATAGTACTTTCACATAATTATTGGAACACTCCATATTTCTTGTAAGGTACTTGCTTTCCCCAAGCTTTTCCTATTAAATTCTCTGCTTTGTCCGGGGATGGTAATGGAGTATTCGCAGGCCAACAAGCCCCCACTCAATGTCCACGGCCCCCGCCCATCAGTCACCACCATCCATCAAGAAGTACAACGGCTAATTAAAGAAATCTACTATCACCCCGATACATAACAGTGAATGATGGATGGGGGGGAAACTTGTAGGCCTGCGATTTTCAAGAAACTTAAGCTACCCGTCTATTCATCACAGATGAAGGACTTTTATATAACTAAAACTTCAATCTTTAATGGAATTATAAGCTCTCAAAATTATTACATCAAATTAATACAACTTAAAGGATGAATACCAAAAGTATTTTAAATACTAATTTTTTTTTTAAAAAAACTATTTATATTATATAATGAAATATAATCAACTGTATTAATAGTCGGCTATTTGAAAGACCGACTTATTACTTTATAATCGGGGAAAGTGAATGTCCCGGAAAGCGAATTGTCCCCCTTCAACCTTATAATATATATATTACAATATATGAAATATTATCTTTTATAATTCAAAATACCTCTCACTATTGTATGATGTATCGAGAATTCAAAGAAATCTCCAATAGTAATTTGTTATATACAAACTATTTAAAAAGTTGAAGAATATGAGGTTTTGATGTTGGGAAGCGGGACAACTCGCTTTCCGGAGACATTCGCTTTCCCCGACTATGAAGTAGTCGGCTTTTCAGATAGCCCGACTATTATAGTTTTTTCGAATCCCCTCATTTTTGTGATTTTCCCGAGATGTTGATTCAAACTTTGAAAATTGATCTAACCTAATCGAGAATGCTCTAGCCTAAATGGACGTTTCTCTGCAATCAAAATAACCTCATGAACTGTATCTTGCCTGAGCCGCGAAAGCTTCATTTTGTATAGGAATGATTCGTCTGTTTGTTTACAGATTAGATGCGTAAATGGAATCATATTTTGTGATCTAATAAATGAACAGTGATTTGGAAAGTGGACATCAATTTCATACTAAAATTGGTCCATATTTCAAAGTAGATTTCTGTGAGCTGCGCAAATAACAGGTTCTAGATAAATATGTGGTGATCAATAGCCACAACTCTCACAACACACAATTACTTTTTTGCTTTCTATATCGCCATCCTACTAACCTCGCAACGTCAACACGTCAACAATCTGTCAACATTCAATATGATATCTCAAAGTAATTCTCAAGATTCAGTCCAGGGCCTTCCTACTATTAACCTTCAAGGACTCTTTGATCGGGACCCCATCGAAGCCACTAAGCTCCTTGATGCATCGAAGCAATACGGTTTCTTCTACCTTGATTTTCGGACGATCTCTAAGAGCAAGACTGTTCTTAGTCTCATTGATCAGATATATCGCTTCGAGGAACAGCTTTTCAGTCTTCCGCAGGACTACCTCATGAAATATGATGTTGACGAAATAGGGTATATGAAATTGAATGGGTAGGCTCTTTCTGACAAACTTCTGAATTTTTGCTGATAACAAGAAGTTACAAACCAAAGGGAAGAAATTTTGGGCGTATGTACTTCTAAAGAGCCCTTACCAAATACACAACTTACACTGCGTGAATGTCTAGAGCTGAGAAATGGTCGGGACGGGTTTGAAAGCT